>OX327015.1:2400000-3002500 GCA_946800695.1 Geum urbanum
AATTTTTTTGAAATTTTTGAGAATTATTTCAATTGCCCGTTCTGAAAATTCAGAAAATTCTGAAAAATACCAGGTTGCCGTTGCATTCAAATTATGGCTGTCCGATTGAATTTTGAATTCAAAATGGAGAGCCCAGATTGATCGGCCCGTTGCCAGCCAATCGGCCCGACAGGCTGACACGTGTCAGTCTGTGATTGGCTGGTAACTGTCCGGTAAAAAAAAAATTTTACCTTTTAACTGGCGCGTGTAATACACGCGCCAGATTCAAAAAAAATCAGTTCCCGCCTGACGTCACCCACGAGCGTGGGCTCCGCCAGGGGAACCTCCTCTCCGGCGTGCTCCTCGCGAACGTCTTCGAGGACGTTCTCCTCGTCGCCGTGCGGTCAACCCCCGACGTTAGCCACGCTGCACGCCCAAAACGCCGGGGACGTCCGATTTCCGGCGGGCCACCACTGAAAACGGCGAGGACGTCCTCCGGGCATGCAAACGCTGCGGATGCTCTAAGTACGGTAAATTTGTCATTTAAGATATTTACTCATTCTTCCTCGCTGGGCCCAAGAAAACAAAGATATTTACTTTTGGCGCCAAATTTCTTGACCTAGCTTTCTTCCCTCCTATAGAGTCTCCCCCCCCCCCCCCCCTCCCCAAATCGATACCACCTCAGTCCTCAATTCAGATAGATACGACCTCAAATCAAAAACCTCAGTCCTCAATTCAGATAGATACGACCTCAAATCAAAAAAGCTTCAATCTTTCAAAACCCATCATAAAAATCGCAGTCTTTACCCACAAAAAATGGCCTCGCCTCGGGCCAAGCGCCCCAAAATCACAAGGTAAACCCGATACTCTTGTCTCACTTCACTTCTCACCCGATCGATTATCATCTCCAATCGCTACTTCGCGGTTACGAATTTATCTTTGATTTTGCTTCGATTACAATATCCCAATCTGGTTTAGAATTAGGGTTTTTTTTTAATTTTATTTTCCCCTAATAATGTTGTTTTAACCATCTATTTGGCACCTGAAATCTTATTTACCATGGTTAATTTATATCTCAAAATTGTATTAGAGGCGAAAGATTTGAACTTTAAGACCTTTAGAAACTATGGAATCATCTTTTTGTTTTTTAATTTTTTGATAATTTAATTCCTTGGGTTGTTTATTTCAGAGGTGAAGATGATTATATGCCGGGAAGCATTACTGAGATTGAGCTTCACAACTTTATGACCTTTGATAGGCTGAAATGCATACCGGGGTCTCGTCTGAACCTTGTGATTGGGCCCAATGGATCTGGGAAGAGCTCCATCGTGTGTGCAATAGCATTGGGTCTAGGCGGCGAGCCGCAGGTTAGTTAATGTCGTGCAGTTGATGCAGTCTCGTTGTGGTTTTTTTTTTTTGCTGTTGTAAGGTGTTATATAAAGGTGACGAATTTTGTGTGTGCAGCTGCTTGGGAGGGCGACTAGCGTTGGAGCTTATGTGAAGCGTGGGGAGACTTTGGCGCATATCAAGATTACTTTGAGAGGAAACACGGAGAAGGAGAGTATTGTTATTATGCGTAAGATCGATGGACGTAGCAACAAATCGGAATGGTTATACAACGGTTAGTAGTTCAATACTTGTAAAAAATCTCACATTTCAATTTTGTTTTTGCCTTTTGGACTACTATTTTACCAATCTTAAGGCAGGCACTGAGGCGGTTCCCAGAGAAAGTAGGATTACCTAGGCCACTGTGGGATTCATTTTTGTATTTATTTTTGAGATAGGAATTTTATTCTTATGCTTATTGCCATGACCTAGGCCTTAGTTTTCTCCAAATTCTTAATGCATTATTTTTCCATTGTGATAGTTGTGCTTCCATGCATATATTTGTTTTATTGTTGTCATGTCTGATTATGTTCCCTTACCATTCAGTTTACTTGATGTAAAATCTGTGAATTTGCTTTATTTGTCGGTGTTCGTTTTGTTATAGTTACAGATCTAAGACCACAGCTACGCCAGTTAGTAGGAAATTTGATTGCAAATCTTTGTTTACCAGACTGAAAGTAGAAAAACAGTTTAGTTATATCTCCTATGAGGGGTAGTTTATCTGTTGTGTTTATTAGGAGACATGAATAACCTGACTTGAGTTAATATTTGTTTGCATTCTAGGTAAACTGGTGCCGAAGAAAGACATAACTGAAATTATACAAAGGTTTAATATTCAAGTCAACAATCTGACTCAAGTGAGTTTCTTTTGTCTTGCAATCAGAACATTTGATGTTTGAGTTGTAATTTTGTGTCTGAGTGTAATTGCAGTTTTAACGTATATTAAAGTTGCTATTTGTTAAATCCTTTGCACACATGTCTTGCTACTTCATTAAGTCCACTCTGTTCAAATGCTGTGATATGAAAGCTCCTGGATGCTTATACTTACATTTTAGAATTGCATTTGAAGTCTGTAGGCTATAGCTATGTACTTATATGGACCAATCAATTGCCTATATAAATTGCTTGGCACTGCACAGATAGCTGAAAATATGTATTAGCAAACATAGTTCTCAGAATGGATATTGCTAGCAGGTAGAAACTTTTGAAATCAATGCTTTCAAAAAGGTCCATTAGTCATGAAGAGATAAAAAGATGCAAAAGCTACAGTAAGTGTTTCAGAAATTGTGGGTTATATCAATATTGTACTCCCCCAATAGTAATCAGACTCTGACTAAAAGAATTTAGCCTTAGTAGTCATTGGTTGAGTAGTACTCAACCATTAGGTAGAGATTCGTTTTAGATCACATATTATTGAGGTTCTTGAGTTGGCCCAAGTACCATCTAGCCGATTACAAATAGTGTTTGTGCCTTGAAACCCTCTTCAAGATGCCTTTGATATAACCTTATGATTCTGTAATATAGGGCTTCCCTCAACTAGCTTTATGTAGCATAAACTGTGCGAGACTCTAGTAACTTTGTATTCTTAATATTGGGTTGTTTTGTGGTCACATAACAATGTCTGTATATGGGAGGGGAAAATTCTTCTGTAATATGGTTATATCTTTTGGTTTTGATTATATATTTCTTTTTTAGACTTTTGAAAGCATTGTTAATTATCTTATGGCCAAACTGTCCATTTTTTAATTTGGAACAAGCTAAATTGTTTTATTCTGTCAGTGCTTTTATCTTTCTTCAATTAGTTTTCTAATTCCTCTTTTTTTTTGGATTTATTTGGGTATAGTTTTTACCTCAAGACCGTGTCTGTGAGTTTGCCAAATTAACCCCAGTGCAGCTACTAGAAGAGACTGAAAAGGCGGTAGGTGACCCGCAGTTACCTATCCAACACCGTGAACTTATTGAGATGAGCAAAAAGGTGAAAAGAATTGAGCAAGTGAGTTTCGAACTTGCCCTTCTGTGATATTACCACTTGAGAAATTTAGTTTTGTTATTTTGACATTATGCCTTTCTCTGATCTAGGCTGTTGAAAGAAATGGAGAAACTTTGAGCCAGTTGAAGGCACTTAATGCTGAGCAAGAGAAAGATGTTACACGTTTCCGCCAAAGAGAAGATCTTCTTGCAAAGGTTTGCTCCTTTTGTTTTCTTTTATTGATCATTGAAATATGTCCTAAATATATAGAGGGAGGATTTAGAGGGGGATTCCTTACTTTAAGAATTTGAGGACTTTTACTGATTAGTACATGACAGAATGAAGAGGGTTTGTAGCCTTAATTTAATGAAACCAAAATCAGGATAGAATTTGATAATCAATGAACTAGAATAGGACAGAGTGAGTGGAAGATGGAAGAAGAGAAGCCAAATTTGAGCAAACTCATCATCTCAAATTTGTCCGATCTAGATATTCTATGAAACCCATTTTTCCATCTCTTACAAATGCATATTAATTTTTTTTTTAACCTGCTACAAGAATGTAGCTCATCAATAGCAAATTTGCAAACCAACTCGTCTCCCTTAATCCAATTGACCGTCTCCCCAGAAATTTTCTTATTCCACCCAGATCTGCAGACTATGAATCCCTACAAATTTCATAATTAAACTGAGTTCGCTCAAAAAGGAATTTGGCCTCTATTGGTTGTTCTGATGCTTCACCTACCTTGACAAGCTGTTGAAAACAAAACAATTTGGGTAAATTTGATCTGCTTGACCCATGTAGAGCTATTCGGGTCCTCTGACTCGTGTGTTTTTGCTGAAATCTAATCTCTACCATTGAATCTCATTCAATGAAATCCAATGGTCGTCGTGACTTGGTCTGCATTTTTGCTCTTTTGCGGACGTTCTTAGCTTATTCTCTCTTTCTCCCTCTCTCTCTCTCTATATATATCTATCTCTATATTGATTCTCATTCTCATTTAATGACAAATTAAAATTTGATGTGATTAATTTGTAGGTTGAGACCATGAAAAAGAAATTGCCATGGCTGAGATACGACATGAAGAAGGCTGAATATATGGAAGCTAAGGAGAAGGAACAAGTCTCAAAACTGAAGTTGGAAGAAGCTGCAAGAACCCTAAATGATCTAAAAGACCCTATTGAGTATGATACTGATTTAGTTGGTTATCTCTATGCATCCTATACTTCCGGTAGCTGTGCAGCCTGTTTTCAGTCCAATTTTGTGGTAATAGATGATGAGTTGAACAATTAATGGCTGCAGAATAAAAAAGAAAGAGAAAGCGACATGGGAGTCCATGAGTAAAAAAATCTCAAAAACCATCAGTGAGAATGCAAACAAACGCATGAAATGTATGGACAATGAAGACAGTTTGGTATGTTTGGATGCTACTCTCATTTCCTTTACAATTGTGCTCATTGGTTGTTTGGGTATGTTGTGTTGTTGATAAGTGATTGTTCTTCTGCTTTAATCGTTCATCTATATTCCCACAGGTGGTACAAGTACAAGGAAAGTACAAAGAAATGGAAGAATTGAGGACAGAAGAAGAAGCTCGACAAACAAAAATCTTAGAAGTCAAGGAGTTAATAGCTGCCACCGAGCTGGAGCTTGAGAGTCTGCCTCCTTTTGAACCTCGTACAGACGAACTTGTAAGTTATGGATTCAAATGTTTAAAATGTTGTGTTTCTGAAATGATAAAATGTCCGTAAGTTTAGGCAGGGTCCCTAATGTGATGGACATAAACACATTTAATTTTCACCCGGATAGGGAAACCAGCTTTCATAGGGTATGGTTCCCTTGTTTGGTATTCTGTCACACACTCGGTGCACATTCATCAATCATGTGAAATTTGTGTGAAATGTGTTTTTCTCCAAAATATACACAAGGCAAAACATAAATACTGAGAGCTCCATGGCTTTGCTAGCTATGAAGATGTTAGTGTCTGACCTTGTTTGTAGTTACATTGTGTGTATTATTATTATTATTATTATTATTTTTCGGTCCTTGATTTTGGATATGTGCTCTTCCACTAGTTCTATTGATCAAATTAACGAAGTTTTTGTTCTTTAGAAAAAATAAAAAAAAATAAAACAAGTGTACATTTGGTACTCTTTATATAGGTTTCCTTGGTTCAATTTAATTTTTTTTTTTGGAGGAGCTAGGTGCTCTGTAGAATTGAACCACAAGCATTAGAATTGGCCACTTAATATGTTGGCTCTGAAGTGGTAAAGGAAGTAAAAGCAAAGGCCTCACAGATTTGGATAGTGGCTATACATATTTTTCCCTTTGTGCTAGAAAAGGGTAGCTAGGAATGCATGAATTTATTAATCTTTTTATAGAATAGTTTTTGTTAAGAGTAATTACGATTGTTTATGGTTTATGATGATAATTTACTATTCATGTTAATCTTTACTCAACAGTGACTGCAAGAAGAGTTTGGCAAGACATTTTAGCTCATTCAAATTTAACATGTCAAATCTTTTAACCTAAGGTTTTTTGTGTCTTAATATGGTTCAGTTTTTCACTCCTATTTCGGCATAACTGTTCCTGTTCAGGGAAGATTAGGCGAACAAATTATGGAGCTGGACTATTCTGCACGTGCGAAGAGGGAACAGAAATCAGAGAAGGAAAAACTTTTAAATCAAAAGTCTCAATCCCTTAATCATTGCCGGAACAAGTAAAATTTGCTTCATGGTTAAATGTTTTCCATAGTACCTTTATATTGACAAGTCATACGATTTTATTATTTTTGCTTAATTTTTCAGGTTGAAGGAGATGGAAACTGCAAATAGTAAACTCTTACAAGCTTTACGAAACTCTGGAACTAGTAAGATATTTGAAGCTTATAATTGGCTGAAAGATCATCGACATGAATTCAATAAGGAGGTGTATGGTCCTGTTTTGCTTGAGGTTTGTAGTTACAGTTACAGTTCATGTTTTTCTTTTGTTTTTTTGTGTGCTTATCATCTAAGAATTCATTGAACTATTCCTAATGCTCTTTGAGTGCAAACTCAGGTTAATGTTTCAGACCCTACTCATGCTCGTTACTTAGAAGATCATGTTGCATATTACATTTGGAAGGTAATCAGATTATATCTCTTACACGTTTCATCTTCTTACTTCTTGCCTACATTAAATACATGCTTATGGGTATTACATGATGCCATATATAAAGTAATCTGGGGTTCCATACCAAAACCAATTGGCAACGGTTGGAGTAGCCCAAATCCTTATAAACCCACTAGCAAAGCCCCTCATTTCCAATGTGGGAGTCTTTCTCCATTCACATTTTAAACAGCCTTGCACAAGGCATATCTCCCGTTTCAATCAATATTTTGGTTTTGTAGTTTTACGGATATAAATTTAGAGGTCAAGTACTCAAGACGGCGCATAATTGAAAGGAGATGGGATATTTAAACATTGGGATAAAGGAGTTGGGAACTTATACATAAGTTGAAAATATATAATTAATCAAATGCCTTGAAGATAAAAGTAATTTGGTAGAATCCTGAGGTGCTAAACTGCATTTAATCTACCCAAATTCATTTTTGTTATCCTTTGACCATTTTCTGCTGTGTAATTGGCATTTCATGTTTTGACCTTAGGACAAGTTTTTATTTATGTGTAAAAAAATATGTTATCCTATGTGTCTCTTTATATGCTTAAAAATGAATCAACTCTGTTCCAAAATTTCAGTTGTGTGATACGTATTCAACCATATAATTAGATCATATTATACTCAGCTCCTCTGTTTCTTTCTCTCCTCGGATGGCTGGCTGGAGTGCCTTAGTGGATTACCCCCTACCCCAGTTGGACACTATTTTTTCCTCGCGTCCTCGTCAGATTATTGAAAAAGCCAAGCGGGCCACATGAAACCTTGTCGCTTTGATTTCTCTTTTGTTTAAAGTGCAAATCCTGTGCCTCAGGGGTGTTTTCGAGATATAGTCCACAGTTACATCATTCTTTATATTTTTTTATCAGTTCGGAAACCCTATCTTACTGTAACATATCCTTTTGCTGATCGTTATTCTCCTACCTTGTAGTCTTTCGTAACTCAAGATTCTCGAGATCGGGATTATTTGGTCAGAAATCTCAAATCATTTGATGTTCCAGTTTTAAACTTTGTTGGAACTGAAAGTCGAAAAGAGCCCTTTCATATATCTAAGGAGGTATGTGTCCTCCCTAGTGCCCCTGTGATAAAACTAATGATATTACTTTGTTATATGTTACATTTTAATTGTCCTCTACAGATGAGTGCACTGGGGATTTATTCCCGACTTGATCAAGTTTTTGAAGCTCCTATTGCGGTGAAGGAGGTTTTGATTGGCCAGTCTGGCTTGGATAGATCAGTATGCCTCCCCAACATTTCTTATGTCTTCTGTCTTGGAAGGAATTTGATATATGTATTGGGCTTGTGGTCAGGTTTCACAGATCTGAACTTTAGATAATAGTTTGATCTCAGTCTCATTGTTTTTTTTGTTGGTTTTTGTTTTGCTCAGTTTATTGGATCCAAGGAAACTGATCAGAAAGGTGATCAGGTTTCAAAGTTGGGGATTTCAGATTGTTGGACTCCTGAGAATCACTATCGGTGGTCAGTATCTAGATATGGTGGTCATGTGTCTGCAAGTGTTGATGCAGTGAATCAATCTCGACTTTTTTGCTGTGGTACGGTTTGTCTAACCCTAACTATATAGGGAGATGTTGTGAAAGAATTTGTTTGTACCAATTCTGAAGTCTCACTTTTAGGTGTGGATACCGGAGAGATGGAGACACTGAAATCCACCATAGTTGAGCTTGAAGCAACTGTTGCTGCTTTACAGGAAAGTGTTAGGTTGCTTCAGAGTGAGGGAAGACAAATAGAGGATGAAGCAGCTAAATTTCGGAAGCTGAGGGTATGTTCATATGAGTAGAATAGATGCCGTTAAATGTTATACAAACTGTATTATCTGGGGCTACATGATGACAACCTTGAAGTTGTGAACTATTACTAACTGGAATTTGTTAGGTATAGAATTCCCTCACATGCGGAACAACATGATATATGTTTTAACAGGAGGTTGATATCACATGCTCAACAACGTGATATATGTTTTAGCAGGAGGTTGATTCAAATTGCTTGATTCTCTTTGTGCTTCTAGGTCTAAGCGTGTCAGGACAACTCAAATTTGTTACAATAATCTTAATTCAGGGTTGTCTTACCTGAAGTGTTTTGGGCTTGGTTGATCTCTGTTGTACTTATGTTTGGGGGACTGTCCATCGATTATACATGTACATTATTATTTCTTTAGGAGGACATTGGAAGCAATATAAAGAGTGAGAAGATGAAACGACGTGGCATCGAAACTACTCTTGGTAAGAAATAATTATTTGGTGATTTGCTATTTCGAAGTTTTATAATTGATAATATCCATTTAATTAAACAATACTATATTCTGGTGATTTTAGAACAAAGGAAAGCGAAATTAGCAACTTTGGAGAGGGCGGATGACGTGGATACTGCTATGGTGAAGCTCAAAGAACAAGTTGCAACATATAACAGTCGACGCTTTCATTCTGTAATTGAACTTAAGGTCTGTTTCTTTCCCCTACCATCCATTATTATATCAGTGACAAATGTGATCTTCCTTCTGTCTGAACTCAGTGACAACATATATTTAGCATTTATGTTCTTCATATTCCTCACAATGCCGTCTTGATTTTTCAGGGTCTACTTGTTGAGGCAGTTTCTCTCAAACAGACTTTCATTGCAAAGCACTTGGTTGGAATTGAATATGATGCAAAGGTATTTTAAATGATCTGTACAGAACGTGCTGTTTCAAGCTTTTAGAGACCTCTGTTTACTATGTTGAGCTTTTCTACGTGGTGCACAAGTATAGTGACTCTGGTACAGATAATCAGATACTGATATAGATTGGTAAAGATTATGATGTCCTTCTATTTCTGTTTTTCTGATCAGGAGTTTTTTACAGCAAAGCCTTACTCTAAAATTTTGATGGATCGTAATATCTATATAACCTCCAATATCTTTGTGACCACAATCATACTAATGTCTGCTGCCATTATATAGTTGGCTTGGTCCAGCATTTCAGAAACTTAGAATTTTGTTAATTGGGGCTTTTGTCCAAGTCTTTTTTAGGGACTGCTCTTTGCCAAGGGAGTTCTCTTCGTTTTAGCTGAAGTGGGCTGTTACTTTGATTCGAGGATTTGTGGTTTTCAGATGTGATCTTGGATGTTCTTTTAGACTTTTAATTTTTATGGAATTTGTGTCCCATCTCGCCTTTCTGTAATATTTTCCCTTTTCTTCATTCCCTAAACCCGCGACAACAGAATAACTCTTGTTTTGAAATTCTGTTGCATGTATTACTGTTCATTTTAATTATATGTAGTGGTTGACTTTTCAAAAGCCGGACAGTCACTCTTTTGGTACCCCAAGCTGGCAAGACATGGTAATATCCATTTAGGAATGGAATAGTTTAGGAATTGTTGAAGTTGAGGAGAGTACAAAGTTCATTAAATATTGTATGTTATTTATGAGTTATGTATGCTAAATGGCATAAATTTGGTCTTCTGCATGCAATTTTATAATTTCTTATTGACTGATACTAGTGGTCATTTGTTTAGATTAAAGAAATGGAGGTCAATATCAAGCAGCATGAAAGTTCTGGGCTGCAAGCAACTGTGCACCTTGAAGAATGTAAGTAGTATTTCACTCCTTTTAAAATTTTCCCTATATCAAAATCTGCTCATTTTTGCTGATCTGATGCATGAAGTTCCTACCCTAGTCTTTCCAGAATCAATAAACTGTATTTACCCATTTTGTTGTTTTAAAGAAAGTTATAAGTAGATCCTTAGAAATAGCCTATACTGGAACTGTCAATTGAAAGATCAAAATTCTTTCGTGTGGAAATGGATCAGCTGCGAACACGCTGAAATAACATGACAACTAGCCACAAACACTTGGCCATTACGACAAATGTGTTATTATTTCACAAGTCCGCAAGAGTCTGCATTTGTGATTTTCATGATTTTACGTTGGTTTGTGTATGCATATGTACCACACTTCCACACATTTGAAGAGCCATTTAATCCTCTTTCCAAAAAGTAAAGCAAGAAAGGGACCACATTTGACTACTTGAACCATATAAATAGGTTGTATTTAAAGTGGCGATCATCTTCTTATTTACTCTGCTCACTTGATTTGAGCAGTCCATACTTTTAATGCCGTCTCTGTTTATTTTCATTTTTCACTCGTATGATGGTTTTAGTCTTCCGGCAAACAGTGTTACATAAAAAGGAACATTGATATTTGTAAATAAGTAGGTATGTATTATAAGCTTTTGAACACACATTTGTACTTATAGAACAGAGACACACAGACACATGTATCTCTCTTCCTAACAAATTGATACGTTCTCTCTCAAGTCTATTTTTTAAGAATCGCTCTTGTGGGCACTCCACTATGTGGTCCGGTCCAATACCAAAAACATCGAAGGCAGTCTCTAATCTCCATTTCAATATTTCCAGGAAATCAATCAATAAAAGTTGGAAATTGCTTGATCATGATACTAAAATAAATTAAATACTTATGGCTCTGTTTGGGATTGATACTTAGAAGTGGTTATCATTAGAAGTGCTTTGGAGAGGAACCACGGGAACTGGTTTTTTATTTTTATTTTTTATTTTTTATTTTTTTATAAAAAAAACCACTCTTTAAGTGCTGCCAAGTGTTTTTATTATAATATCCCTGAATGCTTTTGAAAGTTTGTCAAACACCCCAAGTTTTATGAGGAAGTGAATTTTTTTTTATTTAAGAGCACTTCAGTCATTTTCAGAAGCATTCCCAAGTAGGCCCCATGTTTATCAAAAAGTCGTAAACACTTTTGCTCATCTATTTATTTGTCCATAGTCAGATGATTGAACTTTGAGTAGAACAAACCCTGGGGCTGCAATGGTGGCTATATCCGAGTGATCTGGATGAAAAGAAATAGAAACGTTATTATCCATTTAAAGGACGATTGGAGTTGCTTTGCAAGAGAAAAAGAGTTTGGTCTTGCTCTTTGGGATTCAGCAAAATACGCTTTTAAAGATAATGTCTCTTGTATTCTTCTGTATTGGAAAGCATCCCTAGTTTAGGCTTTTCTTTTCGGGTGTTTTTGGTTGCTATATTGGCTTTGAAGGTTTGTTTTTGAGCCTCTTCTGGTCCACTGTTATGCTCTCCTTTCCCTTCAATAACATTGCCTTTTCAGTACCATAATATGAAGAAAAGAGGTAAAAGAACAAGAATTGTGTCTGAATTATTCATTTTATTCTTTATATTGTCCATAAAAGCAAACATCAGAAATGGTTTGGCTCATCGGACCCTATTGTGAAGTGGCCTTACAGTTTTTTCCCTCACAATACTGATATGTAATGAAAATTTCTCTTATACTTCTCTTTTGACAAGTTAGTAGATGTTTTAATTTATATCTGCCTTGTCTAGGAATCATAATGCAGATAGTACTGTTTTTTTTTTCATTTTTCTTTGTCCAGGTACTAGAATGGTTGAGGTGTACAGGCAACAACTTTCAGCTGCCAAGAGGAATGCAGAGTCCATTGCTATAATTACTCCTGAACTTGAAAATTTATTTGCAAAGGTTTTTATCCGATGAGTATATTTTCTGTTATAATCCTGTCTAGTCATACTACTGGTTCCTTTGTTCTTTTTCATAAGAATTATGAAAATTACTGTTCTTTATGATTCTACTTAGATGCCAACTACAATCGAAGACCTGGAGGCTGCTATACAGGATAATATTTCTCAAGCTAGTTCTATTCTGTCTCTAAATAACAACGTACTGAAAGAATATGAAGATCGTCAGCGTAAAGTATAGTTCTTACCACCCTTTGCTAGTCGATTTATTTATCCCTTTCTTATTTTCCCTCATATCAAAAGTAATAACTATGTTATAGATTGAAGTGATTGCAACAAAATTGGAAGAGGATAAAGCAGAGCTGAGGACTTGCATAGCTGGAGTTGATAATCTGAAGGTGAGTGAAGCTTAGTTGTTCCTGAATCAGTGATTGGTGAATTTGTTATGGTATGAACAAAGAACACTAAACAGTTGATTTATGCCATCTTGCTGAGCCATTCCACCTAGTGTACATTTGCGTCCTTCTGCACACATTCATTTAGGTAACTAGGAGTTTACCTTGGGTCTGCTCTTTCATGTTGGGTTCTATGCAGCTTCCATTGAATCTGTGGTTTGTACGTTTCTGAAAGCATTGCAATGTTCAATTCTTATCCTCACTTATGTTTTCTTTTTTGTTTTTGCTAGTTCACTTCATTATCAGCATGGTTAACTTGATTAAAGTTTTACATCAACAAATATGAAGAGTTTAAACTTTAAACTTTGAATTTCTCGATGTCAGTTTCTTTCATCTATTCTAATTTTTGCTCATTGTTGCAAACAAGTACTTGGCGAGCATATGTTAATGTAATTAATGTTATTTCAAGAAGTAGACTCCAAATTTAAATTATTTTGTAGGAAACTTGGCTCCCAACATTAAGGAACCTTGTTGCTCAGATAAATGAGACTTTTAGTTGGAACTTCCAAGAGATGGCTGTTGCAGGAGAAGTTGCACTGGGTATTCAATTTTGCACTTTTTAGAAGATGCTCTTTTCTTCTTCTTTCTCTGATGGGATAATATTTCTCTCATTTCCCTATTAACTTTATGTTTCATCTCAGATGAGCATGAAATGGACTTTGATCAATATGGGATACTCATAAAAGTGAAGTTCAGGTGATTGCAGTCTTGCTCCTGTTTACATGTGCTTTTATGGTGCTACTTGGTAGTTGTGTTTGGAATTCTGAAAAACTGGAACCTTCCTTTTGATAATATTGATTTGTGAAGTTAGATGGTCCATAATAAAATCAGATCGGTTGGAGTATATTGTTTTTCTTTCTTTGGGGATCCAAATAAGCAAAAGCAAACTTTTGTGGTGATGTTCAGAAAGATATTCTTTGATGGATGATGGATAACATCACATCTACAATTTTTTCTATCAGAGGCTATGAATTCTCAGTTTTTAGTTGTTTTGTGAAATACTGCCAAGTTGATCATGCAAATTTGTTTTCACATTATGGCCAACAGACAAGCAGGGCAGCTTCAAGTTCTTAGTGCCCACCATCAATCTGGAGGGGTAATACACTAGCTATAATCTTGATTTCTGGGTTTGACGAAAAAGAGTTTTCTTTATTGTGCTCTGATATTTTTATTTCCTAGGAGCGTTCGGTTTCAACAATACTCTACCTTGTTTCTCTTCAAGATCTTACCAATTGCCCATTTAGGGTGGTTGATGAGATAAATCAAGGTTGGTTGGACAAAGAGTATTTTCCTTGCTTTATATATTGAGTTCATGTATTTCTGAAGTCATTGTGGCATTTGATATTTTTTCAGGGATGGATCCTATAAATGAAAGAAAGATGTTCCAGCAATTAGTAAGAGCAGCTTCTCAACCAAATACACCACAGTAAGAGAAAATACTCTGCTTTTAATTCTCTTTTTTTAGAAGTTTCTCTATATTGTTGTACTCTATTGGTCTATAAGTACTTGTGTGCTACCCTTAATAATAATGGCTTCATTCAATACTTTAATTCTGGAGCATCTGAACTTCATATGAGAAATTGTAACTTGTGATGATAAATCAGATATCATAAACCAAATACTTCTGATCCCATCACTTTAGTTGGATAACTGTAAAAAACATGCCTGCCAATTGTAATCAGGTGTTTCTTGCTTACGCCAAAGTTGCTACCAGATCTAGAATACAGTGAAGCATGCACCCTTTTGAATATAATGACTGGCCCCTGGATTGAGCAGCCCGCGGAAGGTAAAGATACTTCTCGAAAGTCAATATTATCTGTTAATATGTTCAATTAAACAACATTTTAACAAAATCAATGCAATTTTTCTTTTTTCTTTTTCAGTGTGGAGCAGTGGTGACTGTTGGGGAAATATCATAGGCGGCTTAGTAGGAAAAAGCCAGTGCTGAACCAACATTTTATGTCTTATCAGAACTAGCCATGTTTTGCTCTGAATCTGATGGCTCTGTTTAAATGAATCACCGATGTCATCCTTTTGTAAATCAATCTGTCTTGCCTGTTCATATGCAAGACCTTCACAAATGTATTTTTTTTTGTAGTTCCTAGGACTCTGCTTTATATTTTTGGCTAAGACATGGCCTAATCTGCAAGAAATCATATTATTTTTCAATGAAACAAGAGATCATTTTGTGCAATTAGGCTGGGATTATGATTTAGCTAGGCTTTATTGATTTTTGTCTTACACTAATCAGCGAGTAAAAACAATTAATACGCGAAGCCCCACGAGTCGTTTGGCCTGAAAAGGGTGAAACTCAAATGCTCAAAATCATGTTTTTGGTGATTTCTCATTTTCCTTGACTTCATCATACTTTGGATTCATCTTTAATTCTCGAGATTAAAGCAAACTTGATTTAAATTTTCTTTTAATTTCTGAAATGCTGAACAAAAATTTAAAACCAGCAGCTGCCAGTTTTCGCTGGCTGAAAACAATGTTAGGTTCCAAGAATTTCTCCAAGTAGGCATTTCAGTGTCCGATATGTTGGTATACTCCGTAAACACATTGTAAATTCTTCCTCATTGATTAACAAAAATCATAAGTAATGAGTAATAATGTTGACAGAAGTACATGGTCACCCATGCAGAAGAGACCGTATGCTCTTTATAAGATAAGAGTTAGCCCCCATAACAACATCTGAGGCTACCCCTCTCTCTTCATCCCTCTTACTCTCTATTAGCATCTTCACTAACTACATTGGCAAAGATTTAACAAATTAAAGAAAACATGTACATGTGTTGACAGTTCTTCAATTTGCCTGAAGCTTGAAATCGAGCATCTCCCTTATGTTTAACCGAATGGAAGGGCCCATTGAGGAGCATATATGTGCACTTTTCCAGTAAACACCTTTTGCACCTGGTGGCTTGTTTGTTTCTACTGATTTCTGCGAGATAAAGCATAGGTAAAGTTAGTTCATGGCCTATTATAACGTTGTATTCCTTGGCAAGTAGGTGGAATTTAGGCAGCATTGTTTAGTAGGAGAGGAAGAGAACATACTATTGCTGCCAGCAAATTTATTAGAAGGTCTTCTTCTGAAAAGTCGGCTTTTCCAAAGCGTAAGTGAACTATCCCAGTTTTATCTGCTCTAAATTCAACTTTTCCCTGCTTGAATTCTGATATGGCCTAAAAAAGTTCAAATAATAAGCTTCAAAGTTAAACTCCCACGTTTAACTGGTTGTAGAATTCTTCGAATATATCATTTGTATTGCATTACATCAAATTATCTATTATCTCTTGGATTGCTCAACATGTTTAAATCTAGCCTTTTCTTTTTATACTATCTTCAAGTCTGTTCTTGCTTCTATTTCTTAATGCACCATAGTTTATTCAATATGGTATCAGGAAACAACTAAAAATGAGTGCCTAAAATCAAGGTAAAAGTTCAGGGTAAGAAAGACGGACACATTAATAAAAGAAAACAGGGTAGTTCAATATATACCTGGGGTATGTTAGGTGTCACAGTACCAGCTTTGGGGTTTGGCATAAGCCCTCTTGGTCCTAGAATCTTTCCCAGGCTAGCAACCTGAGACAAATAACAGAGACAACAAAATGAAAAACTTGAGATCATACTATCCCGCCCAAGGTTCGAGTCACACAGGGGATGAGTGAAACCCTTGGATCCCTTTCAAGAAATAAAAAATTAAAAAAAAATATAAAGTTAAAATTTTATATCCTGCCCAAATAAGAATCTGCAAAAATACATCACTCACATAAAAGTTATATAACTTGAATCATAACGCATTAATACCACTCTAACAGGGATTATACAGTACTTTACATGAATGAGCAGGAGTCTATTAGACCATAATCCATTTCTATAAGGAAAATTTAACACAAATTTCTAATCATATATTGCAAAGTTACGCCAAGACTGATCAACCATATAAGCAATGAAGTTTTATGCTACAAACTTATAAGGAATGATACCAAGGCAAGTACTCTTTCCAGATAATGAAGAAACAGTCCGGATGGAGGAAACAAGAATCTTTTTTTTTTTTTACATTAACAGGTATAATAAACAGATTTAGAGCAAAGAACATCAAGAAGCTATTTACAGTGTAACAAATCAACAAGAAGCTATTCATCACATCACAGTGTTCAAATCAGTGTTACAAATCAACCAAATAAAACTAGTGCTAATTGTTTCTTGTTTGTGGCAAATCAGTTGCATATCAGTCATAAAACCATAACTAATCATGAAGACTACTTATTATACTTCATAGAAAAATAGACAGCATAATTCCATGTAGTGACACTACACGTGACTTGATTAGAACAAGAGAATCAAGCAATACCTTGGGCATCATATCTGGTGAAGCAATTAGCTTGTCAAATTCCATGAATCCTTCTTTTATCTGTTGTATCAAATCGTCACCACCTACTATATCTGCTCCAGCATTTTTGGCCTCCTCAAACCTTTCGCCTACAGAAATCAAAGAAAAATGAACCTTCTAATCAGTAGGAAACACTATGAAAACCAAATATTAATAATTAGTTTCCAAACCAACTTTTGTCAAATGTCACCCCGTGTGAGAGTGCACATCTGCATGTGTGTGAAAAGAAAAATGCTCAAGGAACAGAAGACTCCATTGATTCTTGAAAAGGGGAAATATGAGACCCTTACAATTTGTTTACACGTGCTATAAAAAAAGGTTGTATGTAGATGCTCCTCTACTTTCTCAATCATTAGATTGAAGGTTAGAAACTTTCATCCTCACCAAATAAAAAATAAGTAGATCAAATGATTTGCTAAGATTGTAGAATAAAAAAGACCAAGTACCTTGAGTTAGAACAGCCACTTTAACGGTCTGTCCAGTTCCCTTGGGCAGACTTACCTAATAAGAGAATTTCAAAACTTAAAAGACTATAATATAGCACTCAGTAGTCAACAAGACTAAAACTCTTATTTTACTTTTCATTATCAACCAGATATCAGAAAACTCACAGTTGCCCTCAGTTGTTGGTCATTATACTTCGGATCAATGTTGAGGCGGAAATGTGCTTCAGTGGTTTCTACAAATTTTACACTCGCCATTTCTTTCATTAAAGATATAGCTTCCTTCACATCATACTCTTTCTTGGTTTCCCTCAACTTTTGAATTTCCAAGAACCTTTTAGACCTTGTCTGACATGTTCAACACAGGACAATGTGTCACTCAATCAGTAGCCAAATCCCCGAAGAATGTAAACCAGGCGACTTTGGAAAAAATACATCTAACAACAAAATTAACAAGAACAAAAATCTTTTCAAGCTTTGAAAATATACTAAAGCCAATGTAAACCAAAACAGGCTTAAAGTGATAAAAATAATAGACTAAGGGAACCATCTCTTCTATTAGACTAATCCGCAGCTTTTGGAATATGATCGAAGCATAATAAGATAGACTGACTATGTATCTTCTTTTGAAGCATTCAAAAAAGGTTCCTCTACACACCAACTATTACACAAGGACAAAAGAAGAAGCATACCAGAATCAATCAGTACCAAAAATTCAGTAATGAAATTAACAAAAAGAATCAAAATTTATCCAAAAGATTGAAACTTTAATCTGTCTCTCTTTGACAACAGTCAACAATGCAGTTTCATCATATTCTAGAGTGAAAAATACACACAAAAAAACCCCATTTATCTAATCACTGAACCAGTGCATATTATCTTTCTAAGACAACAATACCAGAATCAATGAGTACTAAAAACCCAGACATGAAATAACAAAAAGAATTACAGTTTCACCAAAAAGATTGAAACTTTACTCTGTCTCTTTTTAAAAGCAATGCAGCTTTCCCCTTCTTTGGTTTTGAAGCCGAAACAGACCCATCCGCTGCTTTTGGCGCCGCTTCTTCTTCGTCCACAACCTCATCCAACTCAGCCTCCGCAGCCAAAGCAGATACGACATGAAAAGGCTCAGACTTGGGCTCCTTGAACAAACTCAGACTGACCCATTTGCTTGTCGTTGTTGTTGTTGGTTTTCTCTCTCTAGGCCTTGAGAGGAGAGAGAAGGATGTGAAGAGTGGCTGCTTGGGTTTGAAAGAGACGACGAGTGAGGGAGTGAGGTCTTGTGGGAATAAGGAGGAGGAGGAGGCGTATGTCAGCATCAAAGATGAGGCTCTGCTACTTGCTGTAGCCATTGTTGTTGTTAGTTTGTTACTTCCTGTGTCTCTCTTTTGTAAAATGAAAGCTTCTATCTATCCATATACACATTTGGGATAAGAAGGGGGCTTTATTGTCTACTACTGTATTGAAATTGAAGTCTCTCCAATCATACACCGTTCGTGCTTTGGTTCTTTTTTTCTTTTTCTTTTTCAGAGTAGCTCATTCTTGAAAATAAATAATTTCACCGATTTTTTTTTTTATAAGTGGGTGCTAAAGCCTTGATATTAAGGTACTATGATCTATAGCTCAAGTGTGACAAGTAATCTAACTATGAGTGGTATAGTGGTTGAGACTACAAGTTCGAAACCATTCACTTTGTTCAAATCACAAAGTTGTTAAATTGGTCTGAAATTTCAGATCGACGATCATGTAAAATTAAAAAAAAAAAACCTTTTAAATTCAACTTTTGTTATATTTAAAATTTGAATCTAAATTCCTCAACATTTACGTTCAAATATTGATCTCTCACTTATAATAGATAAAATGAATTCTAAATAGAAACTGGTACCTTGATGAGGTATCTCAATTCCGGAATCTGAATCTTATATATATATATATATATATAAAATCCTTGATCTGAAGTCATAATGACAATTTAGTTTCAATGTCTACCCCATTTTTTTCCTGAAAATGTTAAGTTTACAAGGATCTAAATGTTGAAAACTTTATAGTTTTAGGGTGGTCTCCAATCTACACTCTTATTAACTTTTGTGCTCTATGTATACTAGGTGGATAGAGAGATGACTTTTTCTCTGCTAGGGCTTCAAAGCCGCCACCTCATTTGAGGCGTCCTTTCCGTTCGCTCTTGCCGCACGGAATCATTGACTACTCCCGGCGTCTAGTACTTGGCCATCACTCTTGGATGGTGCACTTTCTTTTCCCTCTCCGATAATGTGCTTGGGATTTGGAGAGGCTTCTCCCACTAATGGGTTGGTTGGTCGTGTCAACGGAGGACTTCCTTATAACGATAGAGATGCGTCGTAGTTGGTGCGAGATCGTCTGGTTCTTGCGTCAGAGGTTCAACCTCTAGATTATGGCGATCAATGTCTTTGTATTGGACATAGCGCTCCATCTGGTCACTAGGCTTGGTCGTTGAATCTGGTGGGGCGACAACTAGTAGGTCGGCGTTGCCAAGGTCAGGTAGCATATCTCTGGCGACGATTGCAGTGCTTGGTTGCCGTAGCATCGCGGGAAACAACTATTGGGAAGTGGGTTCGTCCTGTGCCTTTTCCTCTTGAGCTTGTGATTGGGCCTGCTTCATTCTGTCTTGGAGGCTTCTTCCATGTTTCAGGTTTAGGCTGCAAGTTAGCATGATTTGGGTAAGATGGAGGTCTCTCAAAAGGAGGCTGTTGTTCCGCCTAAGTAGGTTGTTTTGTTTGGCCAATGGTATAGTTTGCTTGTTTGTTATTGAGCGAGGTTCTTCTAGATTACCAATGCTAAAGAGTGTCGCAAGATAGTAGTATAGAGTTAGTTTAGGCTTGCTTAAGCAGTGATCAATATTATCGTAGCCCGCCGCATGGTGGTCATTGTATACTTTATCTATTACTCCGGTAGTGAATTGGTTCTCGTTTTCTCTAAAAAAAAGTTAAATTTACTATTAAAAGTGATGTTGATCTCCGGTCTTCTAATACTACTGCTCATTCTAAGAGCATATGCACCTAGAATTTGAGCAAAAATTGATTGTTCATGTTATTTTGAGCATGAGAAAACACTATTCACCAAATAACACCTTATTATTATTTTTCATGTAGCAATAGAAAATAGCACATGCTATAATTATTCATCGATAGATAATATTATATTTTTTAAATTCTTGTAAAAAATTTCACCAATAAAGACATGGCATGTGTCAATGCCACGTGTCATTATTGTCTAAATAATTTGATGCGTTTATCGAGGGTGTCGTGATTCATAATCGGCCTTCTTGAAGTTATGATTTTAGACTTGCTTTCTTCACAGAAACCATAGAAAATTATTATGAGCTTGTGACAACCCGAACTGAAAATGGTATGTTTATCAACTTAATTTGCTAGTTTCGCGAATAGTCGCGATTTTGTCGTAATTGGTTAATATGGCGGCCTCGTTAATGACTAAATTATCGGGCAAGAATTTGATTTGTGATCCTTCATGAAAATTGTAGAGAATTTAATTTCGAGCTCGTGGGAACTTCCGGAGGATTATTTCGAGTTACGAGGAATAAATTATGAATATTTTCGGCCGTTGGATTTTGTCGTATTTATCCGTTTTGGTTCCAATATGTGTACGGTATAAATACGTGCGAATATTTGATGAATTAGGAAAGTTTCCAAATTGGAAAATTGGGTGTTGACCCGCGTTGACCACGGGTGGGTCGACCCGTTTGGAGGCCGAGTTCTTTGTGCCGTCGTGGAGCTCGATTCCGGCCACGGTTGGCCGAGGTCTCTTGATGAAAAATGTTGGGCTCGTGCTCCTCTTCAGTTTGGTAGGTGGATGGCCTTGTATGGTGGCCGGAGGAGGGAGAATCGGCGCGGCAAAGATCGTGGTTTTCCGGCGAGAAATCGGTGGCTTCGGTGGCGGCGATGGCGGCCGAGATGGTGGTTGTCCTTTGAGGGGTTTTGTTAGCCTTGGAGAGAGGAAGTCTTTAGAAGTGGTTTCAAGCCTTGTCGTGGCCGGACGGAGGAGATCGGAGGTGGTGAAATTTCGGCGAGGGTTTTGATCTTTAAGGTGAGATTTGGACCTTTTCCGGTAAAAATTGGGCTCAACTTTGAACTAGAAAGTTGTTGGAAATGTCAAGATCTTCAAATCCATGTGTAGGTCGAATTTTCTGGGCCGATGACATTTTCCGGAGGTGGTTTTCCGGCCGAGATGTTTTTCGACAAGTTTTATGTCGTTTTGCTCGAAATCGCGCACCGATCGCAGTGGTGAGGTTTATATTTTGAATTGAGTATCAAAAATTATAGCGAGGTTTTATGGTGTGTTAATTGGATTTTTGACAATTTCGTCGATATTGAGTTATATATTTCCAGGAATGGTTGGTTCTCGAGATGTGGTTCAAGGTTTTGAAATGTGATTTTGAGTTGTGGAATTTATGATTATTCAGGGGATCGTGATCGTTCGTTTGGCGAGAGATTTTCCGCCGGATCACTGGATTAACGCGTATTGTGTTTTGCTTATCTGTGAGTGGACTTTTATTTACACTGTTGTAGCGAGTTCTTGATTTCAGTATTTATTTCCATTACGATGTTGAGATTATTTATTGTTTTTGGAGGTATTGTTTTATATTTTATATGGTGGTGGCATTTACTTAGTATCGATGCATTGGCTACTCGGCTGATCACCGGTAGTCCAGATCCAGGGTTGAGAGATTCCCATGATGTGCCCACTAGGCTTGAGAGATTCGCCTAGTCTATCACCGTCGAGCTTGAGAGATTCGCCTGACCGTCGGGCTTGAGAGATTCGCCTGACACCTTCATTCATTTTATGAACTCGCTTTATTTTATGATATATATAAATGGTGAAATGCATATGATTATTTTCGTCCACTCACTCTAATTATTTTATTTGCCTTTCCCCTGGGCTTTTCGATTTTCGTGCCCAGTTTGCAGTTCGGATTCTGGTGTCGCACGTCGTAGTCGGAAGCTTAGTATTCGAGCTATATTTCTTTTATGGTAGGTTCTTAGTTTGGCCTACTATTTGTATATATGTATATACACTAGAAGTCGCTCTGATTATTCTACGGTTATACTTTCATATGATTTTTCCCCGGATTTTTGTAAAGTACAGTTTTACTTATTACTTTACATTATTGTTATGATATTGAGAAATCCGGATGGGATTGGTGCCCACGGTTTGGCTTTTGTGGCATAGGATGAAGTGTGTTTTCGGGTGCAGGTTAATGGCAATTCCACGTTATAGCGAAACTCTGCCAAAATTTTTATGATTTTTGCAAGTTCGTGTTTTCAGAAGGGGTTTGATTCCGGTTTATGAAACTAAAAATCAGAGTTGGGTCCTTTCAGAGCTCGCGCGTATTTTTATTGTATGATTCAGAAGTCTGACTAATTTATTATGAATTTTAGAAGTTTCCGAGTAAAAAGGATATATTTCAAATTCTACTGGTGGTCAATATTTCTTAACTGTTAGATCTACTTATTATGTAATATTGGTTGTTGATTTTAGTGGGCTGGATACAACTTTGAAAATTCTACTTTCGGCGAAATTTCGAGCAACCTGTTTCCTCAACTCGGATGTCGGACCCAACCCGACTCGAATCACAAACCTGGTCAGATCATCGCCGTCTAGCCACCCTGACTAGTCGCACCACCCAAGATCGAGATTAATCTCTACCTTTTATCTCCTTGTGACTCCAAATCAGTCATGCATGGCATGTGATAGAATTTCCAAACGTTGAAGTTTCAAGAATCGATCGGAATTCGCCGAACACTGACGGCACACCACCTATGCTATCATGCCATAAAACCTTAGCGATTTCAAAGCTTGAGTTTGGAGAAGTCGTTTGTGACCAGTTTCGAGCCGTATTATGGTCGGATGACGTCGGACGATTGGCAAAAATTTCAGGTAAGTTTAATTCTCATCGCACCACCTATTTACTGAAGAATTTTGATGGCTCTGTCAGTATGAACAATATGGCACAAAAAAACATTTTATGGTTCGTGGTCATAATGGTGTTCTTGGTTATTGCTATGGCAAAAAAATCTTGGTTGCCTGAACATATTAATAGTTGAATGTAATGAGCTTATTACTCAGCTATGTAACTCGTGCGACCTTAGCACTCCCCTCATGCTAAGTCAGCCTTACTCCCGAATGCTTGGTGTTTGGCTTCAATTTTTTTCCAGTCAGGCTAGTGCGATTTGGAGATGTCGCAAATTGTCTCCTTTGGTCCATTGATGTAGGTGTGCTATATGCGAGGCGTGCCACTGCCAAGGGCAGAATGTTGTTGTGTTGTGCACCGCGTAGTCTCTACTTCTTGTCAAGCGATTGGAGCGAGGAGAGCACCAACCTCGCTCGTTGAGTCCTACTTTTCTTGATGGTACGCAAGATGTAAGTTTCATGTCTCTCTACCGAGCCACAAAGAATTAATACTTTACACACTCGAGCGAGTATAAAGCAGAGCAATCCTAAGGATGAAGTGTTGAGAATACAGGATAGGGTGACTTTATAGGTCTTTAGAATCTCCACGCTCTGTCGGGTGGTCTGGACTTCTCCGATTGCCGTCGTCTAGCTCGAGTGAATCTTCAAATCCCCACGCTCTGTCGGGTGGCCTAAATCCTGAATTCACTGTTCACTGGTCATCTACTTGCAGCGGAATAAGATTTGCTTATACGCAAATTGTATGTATGTGTCCACTCACTCTTCTTACGTTCCTCTATTTATAGAGGTTGGCACTATAATCCTCCTGGCTTGACAAGGTAACATTCTCAACTAGGAAAGAAAGGGATATTATCTTGCCTCCAGATTTCCCTAACCCACTTAGGAATTGCATAGATATATTATTTCCTGATTCACAGCTCCAATTAGCCGCATGTGGTTGGCCCGTTTTGTTTCTGAGGCCAAAAAGTATTAAAATAAATGTAATATTTATTTTGGACCCAAACATTGCCCCTCAGACCTCGAGATTAACCCATGGGCAATCGAAGAGGTCTTTTTAGAAGCGTTTGGATGTGACATGTTGCTTCCTGGACAGTGGCTTAAAATAGCCTCACGTAGGGTACTCAAGTACTTTTCTTCAAAAGTTGCGCCTCCTTTTTTCCTTTACACTCTTTGGTCATCTTCAACTTTTTTGCTTCCCTTCAAAAGTTCCGCAATCCAAGATTTTGCGTTTTTCAATTACTCTCAAGCTCCCTCCTTTCCTTTCCCTCCTCCTTTCGTAAATGGCCTCTTATCAACGATTCTGCCCAGACGTTTCTGAGAAGGATGTGGAAGCCTTCTGCGCTTATATGGACTGTGGTCTTCATCATGATCAGGACTTTCCTTATGCGTGGTTTGATCTTACGAAGGGAGATGAGGTCATACTGGGTCCAACCACCAGTAGTACTAAAGCCTCTTCGATGCTTGATTCGGTTGTGCTTCGTTCTCCTTTGATCGCGTGTGGTAAAATTGGGGAAATCGCCTATCACAAAGGCTAAGGAACTTCAATGGTACCGGGAGCGAAAATCTCTTGATGAGGAGCTCTGACAACAAGTTAGTATTTCACATGCTCTGGATTTATGTTTCCATCTTCCCCAAGGTGAGAATCGTGCTGTCGCCGTTGCTGCTTTATGTTATTGGGAAACCAGCAGTACTAGTTTTGTCCTCCCGTTTGGTCATCAAGGAATTTCCTTACTTGATGTTGTCACTAGTACTGGTTTACCCACTGCGAATGAGTCTTTTCTTCCCAGCACTTTAGATAATAATGTCTTCCCTTTTTCGATGGATCCTGCGCACTCGACTGTCAGCACCGCCTACTACAATTGACGTAAACACTACAATACGGAAGAATTTCATGCTACCCCTGCCTCAGATGATTAGCGAGTGAAGAATGGCTATAGTGGCATTGCTTTCTTAGAGTTCTGGCTCTGTCGTTGTGTGTTTTGCGTTGCTGTGGACAAGATTACCAATACTTTTGCTAAGGTAGCTGAAGCACTATACAATGGCCACTGCCTTGGCCTTGCACAGCCCGCTTTGGGCACATTATACCGTGGACTTGGGGTGGATTTTGTTGAATCCATTCAAGTTTAAGTTTGCAGGTCCTATTTGAATTTTGTCTTTGTGGTTGCAGGTTTATTTCCTGAATTTTGCAGTCCCTACCACAAGGAGTTTGATGCTAAGGAGCTGTTGGGAAGGTCCTTAGCTCTTGCTGGAAAGACGGAAAATCTGAGTTATTTGTAGTGTTTTAATTATCTCTAGGGTTAGAAAATTTTCCCCAAAGATATGGTTGAATTTGTGGTAACAAGGAGATTCCCTGCCAAGCTGTCTACTGGGTTCGCAGTGACTCCCCACCAGGCTCCTGTTGCGAGGAAGCTATTTGCTCAATGTGTCTCATTTATAGACATCATTGTTCTTGATGTGGTTTTGTGGGTTGAACTGTATGCTCGGAATCACTTCGCTCATCAGCTTGGGTGTAAACAAGGTCTTCGTTGCCCTTTGATATGATCTCGCAACGGTTATACTTCATGGAGGACTTGTGTAGAGAAGCCTTCTGCAAAGATTCTTCAAGACCTTGCTACTCCAACTTTCCGCTTGCTGGACATATCAGAGTTCTGTCAGCGCTCCCTTTGTATAACTTACTCTGTTGTTGAGGACTATTATGAGTGGAATAAGCGTCATTATAGCGACATTTGAGAGCAATCCAAATTCAAAGTTTTTTGCACCATCTTTCCTGCCCCTTTCCTTGATTATTTCAAGAAAACTGTGGGTAGGCAAGATGTGGACCCCAAGGTTCAAAGGAAAACGGGTTAGAAAAGGAAGTATCGAGAGATCAGTACTTCTCCTGCTTCTGTCTCAAAGTGTAACAAGCTGATGGGTGCGAGTTTCGCTGCTGCCTCTCCTGCTGTGAGGGATGCTGCGAAGGCTGCTGCTGTTAAGAAGAAGAATACTGTTGAAGCCTAGGATCATGAGGATTGAGACTCCAATGATGAGTTTCCTCTGGTATGGCCTTAATCTTTCTAAGGATTCTTAGCCTTTAACCTTCTATCTTCTACTTCTAACCCAGTTCTTTTATGAATTAGTCCCGCCGCCCCAATCATCCTGCCGTCAGGGAATGCAGACGGCTAATGGAAGATGATTTGAGTGGTAATTCTCCCTCTGTTGAGCTAGTTCCTGACAGTGAGCCCTCGGATAATGATTTAATCATCTAAGCTACTCGAAACAAGGGGAAGTTTATGCAGCCAGTTGCCATTTCTGAATCCTCTTCCAGTGCTGCGAATGTGTCTGGGGAGCCCTCTATTTCTAAACCTCTGGGTGTAAGTCTTTCTAGTGCTGTAGATGAAGAAACTCTGCGTCGGGGGCTTCTCGAGAAGGTTTATGAACACTTTTCGATCAACTAGTCTCCGTTTTTGTGTCTGCCACTGCGGGAGAAATAGCTACCCTCGTGGTTGGCTAAAAACCTCTGGAAGGGACTGATGAGGCCGAAGGAGGTATTGATGCTCCTGATGCTACTGCTCCGCAGACTACCACTACCGTTGTTGTTGAGGTATTTGTTGTTCTTAACCTCATCGTTTCCTGGAATACCGTGTTTTCCTAACCACTGGTACTGGTTGTATAGCCCCAGGAAATTATTCAAGATGCACCAGTACACACTTCCGCTGTCGCGAACTTGGTTCCTGCTACTACGAATGGAGGTGGTGAAGAGCAGCCTCGAGCTTTGGACGTTCTTTCTACTATCGCGGCCTCTGAGACTAGCTTTATTTGTTCTTCCCAGCTTCCTGCGAAAGTATCCTCTCCTCCTTGCATTAATGTTGCCCTATATGATGATCAATCTCCCTCTCATCTCTCCCAGGTATATTCTGACCTTACTTATGTATGGTTCCTTGGTGTAAGTCTTTTGTTTATTTTATAACTCTCTGGGTATAGGTTTTTCTACAGAAAGATCCAGGTACTCAGGAGTTATCTCTCACTGAGGGTCATCAGAGGCTTGGGGAATTTTCTAATGTCATCCGTAGGTGCAGCGAGACTGCTATCCACCAGTCTGCGATTCCAGCCCTTCCAGCTCCTACCAGGGGTAACGAGGGAATGACAAAGATCCTGCGAGAGATGGTGAAAATCTATAAAGACTTAGCTCTCTCTGAAAAAGATCCTCCTGATGTCCAACTTGCCATTGCTTATCTTCATGATCTATGGACTCTGAATTTTGAGAACAAGACTGTTCGTTAAGAATTAGCCGTTCATATTCAAACAACTCACCATGCCAGGGAAGGAGTTGACCATACTGTCCTGGATCAAATGGAAAAACTGCTGCGAGAACTTCCCAACCTTTTTAACACTGTAGTTTCTACTACCCAAGAGCAAAATAAAGCTATCTATAATCGCGTAGATCACCACCGTAGGTGGAAACGTGACTTGGAGAAAATTATGACAATGGGGAAGAGTTACGAAGATGAGTGGGTAGACATTCTGGCCACATGTGTGGAGATCGCAAAGCTCCAGGCTAAGCTGCGTCAACAGGATGAGGATTATTTTGGAAAGGAGCAAGCTGCTATCACTCTTCTTAATGTCGGGAAAACTCTTTCCGAAAGTGTTCAGCAGACTCGCGTTGTACCTGCGGATGCTGAGAGAGCTTGGGCCGCTGCACATGCCCGATATCTTCAAGTGAAAACCAGTATGCGAGCTCTCGGTAGCTCTGTTGTGAAGTACTAGATTTTTATTGACCAAGCCCCAATTTTGGGCTTAATACTTTATCTTGTATAAACTATTTCCAGTCTAATTTATATTTTCTGACCCATGGCCTTAATCACCTGCTGTGTAATTCTACCATTTAATAACTCCGCGCTCCAAAAATCACGTCGAGTCTGGAACAACTGTCTGCTTTTAATGGGTCATAACTTTGTATCTTGAAACGGTAAATTTCCAGCTTTTAAGAGATACACAAATCAATGATTGAATGTTGAGCCCCTTTAACTACAATGTTGAATTGATACAACGTTTCGGGTCTCTTTTTTCAAAGCCTCTTAGAGTTTTAGGCTTATAAATAGCCTGTCACTTCTCCTTCATTCCACAAGATCTTTCTATATCAAAAGATGGTGTTTCTGGTTCATAGTCTATTCCTTTCTTGCGTTAAGGACAAACCTCCAGATCTTGTATTCTGCTAGACGTTTTTAGGTCGAAGTACCAAAGTTCAAACCTGGCTTAGGTCATAGTACCAAAGCTCAGGTCCTTCGGTTCTGTGCTAGTTATCAAACCTTTGAGAATTAGCAGATAATGGTTGATATGGGTGCTCACTAACCCCATCCCTGAACCTGATCATCCTGGTATGGTGCATGCTCACACTTACTCTCAATGTAGCTCTCCTTGCTTTTTAAGTGGAACGTCTAAGATCATGATCAGAGGAATGGTTTTGTTGAGTCACTAATGTTGAGCGAGTGCAAGTATCCCAAAGTCTTCCAGGGCCGAAGGTAGATCTATCCCTTAGTTAGTGACTGCCCATCAGCGCAAGCTGAGGGCTTCGTTGTGGTTGGTTGGGATAGATCTAAACCACTTCCTACGATTGGTTTGTTTAGTAGGAGACTATTCATTTGATTGTATGGTATCAGAGCTAGAGGCCATAAAGCCTCATATTGTACTCTTTACTTTGATCAAATGAAACTTTGTATTTTTTACCGCTTTTGTTTGTCTTTGTAAGTAGCGAAAATACTATCTCCAGTGATTTGACCACTGGAATTTAGTCGTAAGTAACTTGTAACATTTGATAGAACCACAAAAATTGGATCCATGTTAATAGAAATTATTAATTTTGTAATATTTTAGCCACATGAGTTGGCTATGGACATACTGGTTTCCCCCTTAGTTTTAAATGAAGAGCGAGCCTCTGTTATAGGCTGCGAATAAGTGCAAAACTAAGTTGTTGATCCTTCTATTGTCTCGTACTCCCAAACTGGTTGCCAATATTTCTTCATAAATCTACTGTTAATTGGATGACGATGAATCTCACTATCAAAGTCTCGCAGCTAGAAAGCTCCCTTGCTTAAAATTTTGTCAATGATGAAGGGTCATTTCTACCTTGCAGACCATTGACCACATCCTTTTTGCTTTTATCCCAAAGACAATACCGTTTTCCAAACCAGCTCTCCCTCTGTAAAACTAAGTCCATGGGTATGTCGATCATAACAGCGAGCCACTTTCTGTTTCTTTGCGAGTAGGTTGGTCAATGCATTGACGCGTTCGTCGTCTAGATTTTCTAACTCCTGCCACATTGCTTGTACATAATGCTCTCCAATTAATTGATCCAATCATTTCCATGATTAGTAGTGATTGAACGTTGATTTTCAATGGTAAAACTGCGTCATGTCCAAACATTAGCGCATATGGAGTAGTCTCGGTTGGAGTATGCTTAGAAGTCCTGTATGCCTACAGTGTGTTGAACAATTCCTCATGCCAAAGTCTTGGATTGTCCGCGAGCACGGGCTTAAGTACGTGGAGGATCAATTTGTTGCTTGCTTCAGCTTGGCCATTGGATTGTGCATAGTACGGTGAAGAATACAAAAATTTAATCCCAAAGTCTGTCATGAGCTCCTCTACTTCTCTAGATATGAACGTTGTTCCTCTATCTAAAACGAAGCACTTTGGAATTTCAAATCAGCAGATGATATCCTCATATAGGAATTGCCTAATCGCAGCGGCAGAGACCACTTTTAAAGGCCTTGCTTCTACCCACTTGGTGAAGAAATCGGTAGGGACGATGATAAAATTGTGCTGCATGGAAAAATAAGGATGAATTAAACCGATGAGATCTAACACCCATCATCGCGCTAGCCATGGTTTGATGATTGGCTGCATAGGAATATTTGGAATATGATTGACTGGTCCATGAGCTTGACAATCCTCACACCCCTTGGCAAAAGTTATTTAATCTTTTAACATTGAAGGCCAAAAGTATCTGTATCTCCGCAGGAGCCATCTCATTTTTGGGCCAGATTGGTGAGCTTCGCAGACCCCAAGATGTACTTCTGATAGCAATCGTTTGGTCTCGGTTCCAAATACACAGACCAAGTCCACTTATTCTTCTCCACGTCTGAACAGTTCATCTCCCTGGAGAATGTAGTTTGGAGCCAAGTACCTGATCCTCTTGTCTATAGTAGAGCTAGGATCTTTTAAATATGTGATAATTAGTTGTCTCTAATCATCGTTGATTGTTCCCAGAGCTATGACGTACCATTCATACTTTTCCTCCTTTCTGGTCATGAAGGACGAGAGGGTACAAACTTCTACCTTCATTAGCCACTCATGCACATCGTCAACAAGCTCTGTCCCCGTAGCAAGTTGAGCTAACTCGTTCACCACAAAGTTCTCTCCTCGTGGGATGTGAGTTAGGGACACATCTGTGAACAACTCTAGCAATTCGCTAGCTCTTTTCACATACAGTTCTAGGACTAGCCTTGTTTTGAACGTGGCTTGGAGTTGTCTAATCACCAGCAGTGAGTCCCCCCAAACTTGTATTTTCGTGGCACTAAGGTCCCATAGAAGCTCCAATTCGATGATTAGGGCTTCATATTCCGCTACATTGTTGGAATAGTCACTAGTACAAATACTGCTTCACATGACGCCTCTCAGATTACAGAAACTAACTGTACGTCGTATGATTAATTTTGAAATAAATAGACATCGGTTACATTTTGTCCATTATTGTAAAGTCTTTAGACAATACATTTTTCCAGTTTAAGAGGAGGACATCCAAAATTTCGAATTTTCAAGGTGGACATCTCAAAAAATGATTGTTCAAAAATTATACTTAATTCAGATGACGATTGTCTGTCATGTGATACTAAGCAAAAAACCAAAAAATTTGTAAATTTTTTTCATCAAGTCAAGTAGATGAGGAAGATACTGAATTGGGGAAAAAAATGCATGTCTGGACACTCTCCAAAGAGCTCACAACATTGAGTTCTTGCATAAGATGACAGTTGACCATCGTCTGAGTTTTAAATAATTTAACTTTGAGTTGTCCACCTATATACCGGCTCACCTTAACGATTTATGTAGCTAAACCGTAGGTTATTAAGAGTTGAGTTGGCATCTAAATTTAGTATGGTTTTGAGATATTAGTTAAGATGACAGTCGTATGTCGTCTAATTAAAATTTGACATTCTTTTCCGTAGTTAAACGTCACATTTCGTAAACACTCTAAAATGAACCATTTTTCTAAAATTGACCATTGGATGAAATGCTCAGATCATTATTAATACACTGTATATAATTTATAATTTTTTTACTTGAACTCGCCCTTGATCTGGGCGTGTCATTGTTGTTACTCTAAGACACTTAACAGTAAATCTTGATTTGCGGCTCCGTTAAAATTTAATTTCAGACCAAGTTTCACACATGCATTATGTAGAGCTTATACCTATGCTACTATATGAAAAAAAATTACAAAAAATTAATGTACGTGCTCCTCCCATAGGAAAATGAGCAAAATCTTTAAAAAGGTTATTTTAGTCTTTTTGTAAGATTTGACCTCATTGACCAACCACTAAACGAAATTCGACGAAGGTGATTTTTTTTGAAAACTCTATGTTATTACGAGCTTCACGCATATGTATAGACACATTTCTCATTAGACCATTTCGGTTTTTCATCTATCGTTAATTGCATGTATGACTACTAATGTTGCTTACAATGTAAGTTGGTTATACACGAAAACCAAACTGTTATGAAGCTAAACCACCAATACTGAATCATTTTGTAAATGTGACTGTTGGATAAGACGGTGAGACTAATCTAAGCACGCTATAAATTTTTTAGAACTTTTCGAATTGATTTCGATCTTGATCCGAGTGTCTGACTATTATGACCATATTTCCCTTAACAATAAAACACAATTTTCCGATTAATCAAAAATAATTTAAATGCAAGTACGTTACCCTCATTCTCGTGGGATTCACATCTATCTTTCCATTTTTAAAAATCTAAATTCTAAGACATCACCCCCAAACCCTAAAATTAAACCCTAATCGTAAACCCTAAATATACCCAAAACTCTAAACCATAAATTCAATCAGACGATGGTTGTCTGTCATATGAGGTATGCAATTTTTAGCTACTAGTAAGCGGAAAAATTCCCTCCAAAAATTATCCTAGGTATGCCATCAAAAGTCTGAAGGTTGATTACTCAGATGACGGTTGCACGTCATCTAAATTTTGGGTGCAAAATTTGTCAAATTTTTTTGAGAGTTCACAGGTTTTGTAATTGTGCCTAATAGGTTCACTAGAATAAATCATTAATCAAACGTCAATTTGACTGTCATCTATTTTTAGACTACAATTTATACACTTGGTGGCATTTTTACCTCCCAAACTTACAAAGCAAGTTTGGTCTCACCTAATTGCTCCCTTTCCATTTTTCTTTCCCTCTCGCCCTTTTCATTTTCAAAGTTTTAAGTCATGCCCAGTTTCTTTGTCTTCCCTGATTTCCTCTCTTGGTCTTCCTCCCCGTGCATTGTTTGCCGACGATGAACTACCGGCCGACCACCAAATTGGTTGGTCTCGGTGTCGAAATCATCACCTCGGCTCTCTCTTTCAATTCCCCTGTGTTTCAGCCTCCAATTTACATCAACCGAAGTCAGAATATTAATCGAAACTCTAGGGTTTCGGAAAATTTTGTCAATGAGGCGGCGAGGTTGCAGGCAGCGATACGTCGTCACACTTGGGGGGTTTGGATCCCTTGCTTCAACCTAGTTTCAGCATTGCTCCACTGCGAGCTTGCTATGTCGCGAGCAAGCTCTGGTTCAATCTTGTCATTTACGATGCCGACGAGGTCGACCCCAACCTCATCATCGGAGATACTGGTACACACGCCATGATTTCGAATTTTGCTTTTTTTTTTTTGGATTTCGATACCTGTATCAAATTTTAATCTTTGTTTTGTTATGTAATGAGACTTGAAGACTTGAGGAGGAGGAGGGCGGTGAGTCGAAATTGCCCCAAATCGAGTTCAAAAACCTAGCTTGGAAGATGAACTTCCCCGGGGCGTGGTGTAGGAATCTGTGGATGCCGTAAGTTAAGCCCTGGTTATGTTTAAGTTGTTTGTGTTATGCATGACAACAGTGTAGACTGAGTTTGTTAAGCACTAATGATTTTGGGTTCGGTTGCTTGTTAAATTGAGAACAGGCAACTGTATAAGCATTTATTCAACACGTAACTTCGATATAGGCAAGAATTGGAATTACCATCTATACTTCTTTGAGTTTTAGTTGTTTTGTAAAGTATTTATTATAAATCCAAACACTGTTTTAACTTGCATATGTATGCTTGTTGATTTGTGTGTGCATATTTGACACAACTTCAGCTATTAGCTTAGGAGTTTTTCTATATAAGGATTTGCTTGGAGCTCCCGTGAGCCGTGGATCTTTGCATCACTATCCTATGATGGGAGGGTAAGAACATTTGTAATCTTTAGTCAGCATTTAGCATTATAATAGAAAATGCTCCAAGCTATATCGATATTCTGGGAAAAGAACAAATAAGAGTAAATTTGTGCCGGGTTCTGTTGAATGATACCGGTATCATGTGCATTTGCAAGTTGCAAACTTGTTTCACTTACAATATACGTATGCAATCAAATAATCATATTGACACAAGGTTTGGACCGTGATGCTTCATAGCAATTAATCTAATATTTTTCCCCTATGAAATGCTGGTAGTTGTAGAATCAGCGAAACCATTTCTCTCAAGGGAATAAGGTGTGAGACAGACTGCTCATCGCTGTCATCCTTGTACTCGGTGTGTGTGATTCTAAGTTTGCTAACCGTTATGGTCAAATTCTAGATTCAAATGGTTGGGTTTCTCGGTATATATAAACATCTGCAGAAAATTTGGTGTATGCACTACTACTACTGGGCAAAAGGCTAATGTTTTTGGCGAAATGTTACATCTTTTCACTTCCTTCGACTTCATCGTTATTCGATAACTTCATCAGTATAGCTGCTATAGCCTTTAACTATATACAAAGTGAACTATTCGGATTTTGGGTTTGTGCAGTAACTTAGGAACTTGAGAGTAAGCTTTCTCTTCTGTATACTGATTGAATTTGATTCAACTCCAATTTGTCACTTTCCATTAGGTATTCAAATTTTCCTGAGTCACACATATTTTCATTCATTATGTGGGTCAGAAACTCTAAAACTCGCCAAGGTAGTGAGTGATTTTTCATTGTTGTTGACATGAGTGTGACATTAAGCTTATCCAATCTGGAGGCTGACGCTCGTTCCAGTGACATGGTATCAAAAGAAACTATTTTGTTTGGTTTCCTCGTCCAACAGCAGACACCCAAGTTTTTCCACATGTATATACTATAGTGTCATGTGGCGTCCATTTCACCAGAGCTTTTGCTGCCACGTAAGCTAGGGTTGGTTAGCTTATCTAACACAGGTCGGAACATGTCATCCCTGTGTTAGGAGCTGACACGTGTTGATACCAGGTGAGGAGAGATCTCCGGTAGTGGGTCACCGGAATCCCTGTGGCTTTAGAACTTCAGCTCCTCCTAGAAGGGTTAATTTTGCTCATGGATTGCTAATGTTCCTATACCTGGTTTGCTTAGATCACATTGGATTACACAAGAAGATGCTGTTGATGGGAAGCAAGCGAGTCGAACAAATTCCTGAAGTCCATTGGGGGGAATTGTTTGACCATGGTAATTTACTTTAGTAATCAACTTGTATTGCAGGATGTGATGCATAAATTTATACATGGTGATACAAAATTCTTAATAGCATGGCGATACATTTATACAAAATTTTTACCCCGAGCACACGCAATGTAGCCGTAGACAGTCAAGTGAAATTCAATTAAAATATGTAATGTAAATAACCATACTTATTCACATTTTTCTACTTTTTCTATATGTTTCTACACGAAATAGATGTATAATAATCCATTATTTTATATTTATTCTTCGTTGAGAGAAGACAAAAGAGGTCAGTGGGTTTCTCTCGAAAAGAGGGTTCACCTGCATGTTGGACATGTGTCCCTGGCTAGGGTCTCCCTTCTCCTGCATGTGTGCCACGTGCCCTACATGCACTGGTTCCTACGGCGGTGCTCCACTAACTGGGATCATCACCACATCTTGCTCCGGCTCTACCACAGTGGGTTACACCACTACCACATTCGACTGCTCCGCCACAGTGGCCTTCGTCTGGCCCGATTCAAATCCTGGCGGCGGCTGTGTAGCTCATGCCGCCTCCTTCTTCGCCCACCATTGCGCCCCGGCTCTCTCCACAATATAGCCTGCTCAGCCATGCATAAACAACTCACAAAGAGGGAAACCCCCCCTCACATTTGGGTATTAAAAGCTTACCGATAACATAGAAGTTGGGGCAAACTGGATCATGCGACGGACTACCACCTCGTGGCTGAGGTCGATCTTCACTTTGACCTTCATCACGACATTGGCTAGCAGGGCAAGGTCGTGCTGTTGATACTGGCCCACATAATTACTGAGTTGCTCCGCCCATTCTCGGGTCAGAGTGGGCTTCAGAATGTTGCGGACCCACACCCAGGTCTATGTTATCGCTGCTGGAACAACCACCGGGTCTAAAAATCCATCAAACTCCTGCACCACCATCGGGTCTGAAAATCCATCAAACTCCTGCACCACCACCGTGCGTTCCTTGAAGAACCATGGCTCTCATGTGGCATACCGGAGAGCGATCTGATCCGTAAACTTGCAAAAGAATCTATTGGCATCATACTGGTAGATGATAACATGGTTCGGACCCAGTGGCCCGTGACATAATTGGGTCATGACAGCCTTAAACGATGGGTCTAGGACCTCCTGCAAAGCCACCAACCCAAAAACCCTCGCGACTCCATACCTTGTGACCACTGTCGCCATTGCCTCTTGGTCATTTGCCACTACCTCTGTTGGCGAGGCCATATCGATGACACCGAACACATCGTCATCTTCATTCGACAAGACCAACCCCTCTTGGAACTGGTCGATAACATCATCCTCCTCGGCAGCCATCAATGGAGGTCGGTTTGGATGTTTGAGGAGAAAACAGGGAAAGAGATCTTGTAAAATAGTCGAGAGGGAGGAGGGATAAAGGAAAGATGGCTACTGTTTAGAGAAGGTTGGAAGAGGCGAGATCGATCATAGGAAATGGAAATGTAGGAGGCGAGACCACTAGGTTTTTTTTCTTAGAGAGAGAGAGAGAGAGAGAGCAATGCAAAAACACAACAACACTTCTAATATTGACTGTTTGGAAATGTCTCACTAATTTTTTTTGAAAGGATATCTCATTACACTACAAGAAAATTGCACCTAGACCACGGACCATTTCCGTAGTCTAGGTGCAGTTTTCCGTCGTCTAAGTACTTAGACAACGGAAACTCCGTCGTCCAAGGTCCGTGCTCCAAGTGCTGTCGTCCAAGCACCTGGACGACGGAGATTTAGTGATCCGTCGTCCAAGTGCACTTGGACCTCGGACATTATCCGTGGCCCAGGTAGCCACCTGGACGACGGAAACTCTAAGTCTCCGTCGTCCAGGTGAACACCTGGGCCACGGAGAACGGCAGGGTTTAGGGTTTAGGAGTTAGGGGTTAGGGGTTTAGGGTTAGGTTTAGGGTTTTTCACCTGGACGACGGAGAACATAATCTCCGTCGTCCAAGTGAATATTTAATTTTTTTAAAAAAATAAATTGAAATTAAATATTATTAATTTAATTTATTATTATTTTAATTTAAATAATGAAAAATGCTAAAATTAAATAAATAAACTAAATTTTGAATATTAATTAATAACTTAATTATTAAATAATCAAAGTAAATTAATTTGTACATACGAAAAAACCCATAAATTAAAAATTAAAATATTGTTCGGAATGCGGAAAGAAACGAGATAATATACTACTAGCTAGCTAATACACTGGAGGAGCAGATGCGCCGCCGAGTCCTCCGCCTCCAGCCGGGTCGTTGTCGTCGGGGTGTGGGTTCGGAGGAGGTTGACATACTTCTCGATTTTGTTCCATGAGGGCGATGAGTTGGGCTATTTGTGCTTGTTGTTCGTCAAGTCTTTGCTGCATTGACTCATTCTCCTCTCGTGCCAGTCGAGCCTCTTGAATGGCTGCTTCGACGGCCGCAGCCTGACTCCTTCTCCGCTGCCGCGAACCTCCCGTAGATGATGAGCCGGAGGTCGTCGACAAATCTCGTACCACCCTAGGCCCAAAGTGCCTAACCTCCTTGCCAGCTCTACGACCGTAGACCTCATCCGCGATTGCAATTTGGCTCTCTAAGGATAGAGGAGGCAGGTCTTCCGGCGGCACATCTGGGAACGCAAGCTGAGTGTTGGCCAACTCTTCATGCACACGCTCTATCGCCCTTGCCTACAAAAGAATAATTAATTTATTATAATGAAATCATATTTAAATAATAATTACTATAATTAAAAGCACATATATATATATATATCACTTACGCCGCATTGACTCGCTTCATTATCGAGCCCTGGCGTCACGTACGCGCTTACGCTTGCATCAAGATAAGGGTGTTTGGAACCCTTATCCTTGTGCTCCTTGGCAATTTGAATGAACTGCTTGGCGCCGGTAGTATGGTGTTTCTCCTTCTTCCCCCGGTTGGCTTTGTTGACACCGGAGAATTTCTGTTACACAACATAATTAAATCATTAAAAAATGAATAACTACAATTTAAATAATTCAATTATCTTAATTGAAATAAAAAAATAAATTAATACCTTAAATTGTTCATCGGCAAAGTGGTTACACAACCACTCCCACTCATCTTCTCTCTCCCCTTGCAGCTCTACCGGGGGAGGCACGGGACCGACATCTTTGAAGTACTTATGGAGCCTGTACTTCTAATCTTTGTAGATGGAGTTGGCGGTTTGATTGATATGCCTCAACATAGCCGGTGTCGGATCCACGTCAAATTGTTCCTATCAAAAATAAATAGAAAATTATAATCGTATATATTATGAAATTTTAGGCCGAGATTAACAATATTATATAATAACTAAATTGAACGTATTACGTACCGAAAGATCTTTGAAGACTTTCGCCTTCTCATGATCCGGCGCCTCCTTCCAAGTAGGGGCAGTGATACGAACCCGGTTACGGATGATTGACCCTATCCCATGCGCCGAGAGACTTACTAGCTGAGCTGTGGGAGGGCCACCGGTGAATTCGTCGTACGGCAAGTCGATCTTTTTACCGGTCGCCTTGCAAATACGCTCCGCTTTGCCCCCTTTAACGAGACCCCGAGTCCTTTTCGGTTCCGGGTCAGTGGGGGCCCTCCTTTGCCTACGGCGGGCGCTGTACATGATTGATTCGGCGGTCGAGGACGCCTGAGTACTTCCCGTTGAATGGGTACCGGGCGTCGGAGATTGGAAGGGGTCGATGTCATCACCGCTCGAGATGAATGGGGGAGCGGGAATTTCCCCAGAGGGCGCTACGGACGGACCAGATGATCCGTCCGGATTGAGAGCGTCGTTGCCCTCCGGTGGTAATTCCCAACCGACTTGGTCCGCCAAGCGGCGGAGCATGGCATCTTCTGCCTCTTGTTGGGCTTTCTTCTTGCCGGATGTCGTCTTTGGCGGAGCCATTTAAACCTAAGAGTACGGGGTTAAAATACCTACTTACCATAATAATTACAACTTAAAAATTTACGCTAATTAATTAAGTACGTTTAAGATTTAAATAGAGTACACTAGCTTGGCATTTTCGGTCGTTCAATGGACGTGCGACCCGCGCGATAAAGTGTAAATTTTCAATTAATCAGCCTTGGTTAAATCGAAAACATGGCCAGTTAGGGATAGAGATAACGCGAGAGGCAGGACTAATTTCGACAAAAGTCTTTCTTAGTCCAAATCCTGTCACCAGTCATAACCCGTTTCTAGACACCATGTCCGACATTCGGCCAATTTTTCGAAAATTTACACTCCCTCAAGTCCTTTGCAAACTCCGCCCTCAACCTCGTGTCCATAACTTCACTTAGGTTATGGTGTGCGGTGATGAAATCCACACATCACGAGGGGTTAAGGAGATAAGCAAGGAAAATAGGCGCCATCTATTCCAAAGAGTGCGACTTAATTACACCAAGCCTATGTACTAAATTTAAATCGAACACGTACTACTAATTAATTTACTAAAAAATACACGTAATTACATGCAATAATTTATTTTCCATTTAGCATGCAATAATAAACCATTTAATTAATTAATAACAATAATTAATTAATTAATTAATTAATAACAATAATTATTTATTTATTTAATTAATAACAACAAATTTACAATTATTCATTTAATTAGTATTAAATAACAATAATTATGATTTAATTAATTAATAACAACAATTAATCATTTATTAAATATTTAAAACTAATTACTAAATTAATTTCTACTAATTAATTATATTTAGAATTTAATTAATTAATAAAATGAAAATTATTTAATTAAGGGAAAAATAGAAATTTACCGAATCGGAGTTTTCGGGAATTTCGCCGGAGTTGTGTCGTCGGAGAGGAGGAATCGAACCACGCCGGAGTTGTATCGTCGGAGCGTCGTCGCCGGAGGAGAATATCGCCGGAATGAGATTGAGAGAGAGAGGAGAGGAGAGATGGAGAGAATTGTAAGGGATGAGGAAAAGAAGATGAGCCGTACTCTATTTATAGAGTTTCACTTAGACGACGGAGCACTATTCTCCGTCGTCTAAGTGCAGTTGGACGACGGAAACAGTGTTCTCCGTCGTCCAGGTGGCGGTTTCAAAATTTTGAAACGGCGCGTAATTAAGGGGCGGGACGTTTTGAACCGCCATGGAATTGGACTTAGACGACGGAGAATACATTCTCCGTCGTCTAAGTGAAAATTCAAGCGGTCCCAAAAACGGAAGCGGTAAATTGAACCGCCATAAATTTGGACTTGGACGACGGAGATGGTAAGTTTCCGTCGTCCAGGTGAAAATTACATGAAAAAATTAAACAAAAAAAAATTGAACCGCCATGATTTTTGAACCTGGACGACGGAAAATGACCATCTCCGTCGTCCAGGTTCATATTACGTAAAAAAAAATTTTAAAAATAATTCGTTAGGAATTTAGCGATCTGTCATTCGAGTGAAATAGTCGTACAATATCGATGAACGCATCGTATATATGAACAATTAAATTTGAACCGCCGATTAATTTTACGTATTGAAACATGTTAAGTATCGACTAATCTTTACGACTTCAGTGTTCATGAGTAGACGCTCATTTGCAGCATAGTATTAACGAAATTGAATTTCGACAAAACAACCGTTGGATATGTTCGTCGTAACATAATATATAATTGTCTTCAAAGGACCATAAAATAATAAGTTTGGGAAGGGTTTGATCGGCACAGTCAACCGCAAAACCGATAATTTCACAAACCGGAAACGTGGATACAAGGCATTTCGCAACTCCGATTTTCGAACCGTCGAAGCTCACACACCAAGAATTGTTTACTCTAAAGTCTTGATGAAAATAAAATGCATTGGAAGAAGGTCTAGAGGGTCGTTGTCTTAGAAAAAATGACGATATCTGCACCTGGACGACGGATATGAGCGTTTCCGTCGTCCAGGTTTATACCTGGACGACGGATATGAAGTTATCCGTCGTACAGGTGCAGACCTGGACGACGGAGAATGACGTTCTCCGTCGTCCAGGTGTATAGACCCTGAATTCAGGGGTTAGGGCCTTACTTTTTAGGGTTTAGGGTTTCTGAACTTGGACGACGGAAAATTACCATCTCCGTCGTCCTAGTGTGTACCTGGACGACGGATAATGACCATTATCCGTCGTCCAGGTGCATAGACCCCGATTTCAGGGGTTAGGGCCTTAGGGATTACGGTTTAGGTCGTCCCCTGTCATTTGTGTACGTGTACGTCCGTTCAATTATTCTGATTCAAAAATATAATTAAAAAATTTATCGATCGATCCGATCGAACTGCTAGATTTAGGGTCAAGGATTTAGCTAGGGTACGTTTTATATGAGATTGAGATTTGGCGCCAATATTTATTAATTTCTCCGTTGGCCAGGATATATAATTCAGATTAATTTCTTACCGTAAACCGGCATCGATTATATATATATATATTACAATAATTACAGTAATTAATTACCAATTAATCTCCCTCGTCGTATGACCGTACTCTTCGTCATAATCATCATCGTCCTCATCCCCGTTAGTCGACGGCTCATCCTCGTCATCGTACTCAACATCGTTCGACGAATAACCTGAGTCCTCGTCCGCATCCTCTTCCTGCTCGTCTTCTTCATCTACCTCATCGATAATCTCATCTTCAGTTAGATCTGTACATCCATCAGGCATGGGTAACCGTTCACCATCTTGAACCAGGTCCATTATATCGGAGCGGATGACAGAAATATTAGGCTCTTGATAGGCAGGAATGTCTCTTTCTGGTTCAGCAGCATCTTCAGTCGTCGCCGATGTCCCTTCAATTGTCTCTGTATTCCATATTCCTCGGTGAGAGATATGGTTCACTATTTTTCACCCTTCACCGGCTTTCGGATCGTCGAGATAGAACACCTGCCGAACTAAGGTGGCGAGAGCGAAAGGCTCATCCTCATACCAGTGCGAGTTTGTATCGACTGATAATAGTCCCAGGTCTTCCTTTGTACGCTTGAACCATCTGCACTTGAATAGGAAAACGTTGACATCATTCCCGTAACATAGCTGAACCACGTATACAATAGCCCCGTAATATAGATCATTGTCTTTCCCAACGGCTACCCCACTGTTTTGTGTTCTTCTTCCTTCGTCTCGGGCTAATGAATGGAACTTTACACCGTTCACAAAACATCCGGGATAAATATAGTGTTTAATCGGCTTCCCTGCTAGCAAGTGCTTTGGCCATGACCACCACCCTCCGTGGTTATCAGTTTTTTGCAGATCAATCATCTGCGAAAAATGGCAAATTAATATAAGGGTTTACTTTCTACAAACATGAGCGATATGTATTTAAATAATCTCATCCGAGTCGTACGTACGTACCCATTGGAAGAAATAATCAGGAAACTTCTTCTTAACCATTTTCTCAATCTACGCCGAACTCTTGTTTTGATTTAACGCCTGAAGCCTCTCCCTGTATGACATCATGTACGGCTCAACTTCATCACAGTCTCGCAACACTACCCAATGTGCCTCAATAAGTTCTTCCCGTGTTAACGATTCCTTTAATACTCCTCTAAATGGTCGGACGACATTGGTGACGACAGAAAGATTGATACGGGCACTGCGATCGGAGGCAGTGGGAGGGGGTGGATCTTTGAGGTACCTGTTGCAGTAAGTAACACACTCATGCATTAGGTATGTCTCTGCTATGGAGCCATCCGGGGCCGACCTGTTTTTGACGAATGACTTATACTGTCTAAGTTGTCTACAAAATCAAACGTACACATTACATAAGTACATATAGCTAGCTAGCTAGTATATATATGATCTCCAGTGGACCAAATTAATTAATTAGTTGTACGTACCTTTCTTAAGGATACATCCAAGTGTACTGGATCGGACCAGAAATGAGCACCTGCTCGGGCAGGTGGATCATTAGGTGAATCATGATGTCAAAGAAAGCAGGGGGGAAAATCCTCTCTAGTTTGCAAATGATGTGCACAATTTGTTGTTGCAATTCCACCACATCTGACTTCTTTAATTCTCTGGCGCATAACCTCTACAACAACTGCACAATGCCACTATTGGTTCTACGACGTCCCGAGGCAAGTATGGTCGAATTACCACTGGAATCAGACGTTGCAGCATTACGTGATAGTCATGTGTCTTTAGACCAACAAACTTGTGTTGCACCTCGTCCACTGCTCCAGTTATAGTAGCTGCATACGTAGCCGGATAACGAACGCCCTTAAACCAGTGAAATACAGAACGTCTAAGCGTCGGCTTCACTGTGTAAGGTGCATCTGGCATCTTGTTGTACACTCATTTCCTATCCCTCCTCAACCACAAGGGACGACGTAGATTCATTGATTCCAAATCTTTGCGCGCTTTGGGAGTATCTTTAGTCTTGAACTTAATACCGAGAATTGTTCCCACCACGCTGTCGCACACATTCTTTTCTATGTGCATCGCGTCCAAGTTGTTCCTCAGCTTCAACTTCGACCAGTAAGGGAGTTCAAAGAATATACTCTTGTGATCCCAATAGCTCAGATCATGTGGAGGAATTGGATTGCATTTCTTTACATCCGCGTCATTGCTCAACACACCAAAGTCGAAATAGCTCAACCTCTCTAAAATCTCTTCGCCCGACCAACTACGGGGTTTAGGATTGTTCTCTACCGTACCGTCGAAATGAGCTTCATCCTGTCGCCACGGGTGGTCGTGAGGAAGCCATCTACGGTGACCCAAGTAACACACCTTCCCCGCGTGCCAACTAGAGTTCACGTCGTCCAAACATATAGGACATCCATTATATCCTTTTGTCCTGCAGGCTACCAACATCCCATAAGCTGGAAAATCGCTGATCGTCCACATTACGGCAGCCCTCATCGTGAACATCGTGTCAGTGAATTTGTCATAAGTTGGGACTCCATTTTCCCACAACAGTTTCAGCTCGTCGATCAAAGGTCTGAGGTAGACATCTAAGCACTTCGATGGAGATTTAGGACCTGGAATTAATACGGTAAGGAAATTAAATTCCTTGTTCATGCACATCCACGGAGGCAAGTTGTACGGCATCAGAATAACTGGCCAAGTGCTGACGGCGGAGCTATTACTTCCCCAAGGATTGAATCCGTCTGTAGATAGGCCGAGTCTAACATTTCTAACCTCTGAAGCAAAGTCTCCAAATTCTCTGTCGAAATGTTTGAAACCCTCCCCATCCGCGGCGTGTCGCAGGACATCGTCATCTATTCGCTTTTCTGCGTACCATCGCATCGCCTCTGCTGTCTATAGAGACATGTACAGGCGCTGCAATCTGCGCTTCAAGTAGCATCCGGTTGTACTTATCCATCTCACTGGTGTCAGTGGCCAAGCTAGCTGCGGGGAATGTGTCATCATGCTCATTAGTGGTACTGTAACCTCTGTCTTGGTGTTGGTGTCCACTATGACTACATTCCGGAAACGCATCATGGACCAAATCTGCAGTTGGGTTGCAAGCTGGGGGTCCGGCATCACTGCCGCTGGATGAGGTACCATGGTAACTGTACCCTGAGCTGAAGTCTGCTGCGCTGAACTCTACTGCTTCACCATGCTCGCTCCATGTAGTGTAACTCCACATCATACCATTTTCGTACAGGTGTTGCACCATAACATTAACCTCCGCATACTGACAATTAAGACATTTCTGACACGGACACCTGAAACGTTTCTTTCCCTGACCATGTTCTATCGCAAAATTCACAAATTCGCTAATTCCATCCATATACCGGACATCACATCTATTCTTCAACTTCATCCAACTCTTGTCCATACTGCTACAAAATATTATAATTAATTAATTATTACATATATATATATATTTGTCAATTAATTTACGCTTAATTATACGTACGTACTCGATCTACATCGATCCATCAATTACGTACGTACGTAATTTAATCGATCTGTACATATATATATATATAGCTAACATCAGCTAACATCCTTGCATGTATATATGTACGTACGTTTTCACTAAATATATATTAATTAATTAATTAAGCAAATTTTAACTGCGTACGTATACGTACGTACCTGCTGGCCTTCTCGATATCTGTACGTTAATTAAGCTAACTAGCTAGTCAGCGAAGATCCTTTATCGATCCTGATTCTTCTCGGCCTACCTATCTCGCTTCTAGCTAGCTAGCTCCCTAGCTTCTCCTTCTCCCTTCTCCTTCAATTCTTCTTCAAATGGAATGAATAGATCGAGGCCAGGAATGAATTCGATCAGCTTATATAATGCTTCACTTAAACGACGGAGGTGTCGGTACGTCGTCTAAGTGGAAGCACGTTTCGTATACTCGGACGACGGCGTGTCGGTCCGTTGTCCAGGTAATCACCTGGACAACGGAGAATACCATCTCCGTCGTCCAGGTGATCACCTGGAGGACGGAGAAGACTCCGAGGTCCAGGTGATCACCTGGAGGACGGAGAAGACTCCGAGGTCCAGGTGATCACCTGGACGACGGAAAATACAATCTCCGTCGTCCAGGTGACCACCTGGAGGACGGAGAAGACTCCGTGGTCCAGCTGACCACCTGGACGACGGAGATGGTATTCTCCGTCGTCCAGGTGGTACTTGGACGACGGAGTCATTTCCGTCGTCCAGGTGTCACTTGGACCACGGAACAATTATGTTTCCGTGGTCTAAGTGATGTTTTCTTGTAGTGTTATTAATAAAATTAAGGGGATGGACCATGGGCGCTCAAAGTGTGACATATCTTTGAAAGGACCCGACCCCGATTTAGTTGTTTAAATCGAAATCAAACCCCTTCTGAAAACACGAACTTTCAAAAAACCATAGAAATTTCGGCAGAGTTTCACTATATCGCGAAGTTACCATTAACCTTCACCCAAAAATACACTTCATCCTATACCACAAAAGCCAAACCGTGGGCACCTATCCCATCCGGATATCTCAAAAACATATCATAATATAAAACAATAAGCAAAACTGTAACTTTACAGAAATCCGGAAAAATTATGTGAAAATATAAACACAAGAGTATTCAGAGCGACCTCTAGTATATACATAAATATACAACAGTAGGCCAAACTAGAAACCTACTGAGAAGGAAAAGTAGCTCAAATACTAAGCCTCCAACCTTGACGTGTGACACTAGAATCCGAACTGCAAACTGGGCACTGAAAACAAAGAGCCCAGGGAAAGACATATAAACCGTTAGAGTGAGTGGACGAAAATAAATGTCTTTCGCCGAATAATATATGTTATAAAAATATATGCGAGTCTAAATGCATGAAAATCAAATGGTACACGAGGGAGACTTTAACTCCTCACGCGTACAGAGCATGCATCGAAAATCTGGCGAGGTCACTCATGGACACATCCGCGCTAGTACAGTCCGAATCACGGGATCCCAGACCCACATGTGATTCTAGCCAGAAAGACCTCAGGTCAGGGTATCTGCCCCTGCCCCCCACCGGTAAAGGCCTCGGGTCAGGGTCACAGCCCCCCCGGTAAACATCCTCGGGGATCAGCCGGGATGCTAAGTGTATCGATACAACAAAATATAGTAAGACTGTACTCTGTGTAAACCAAATCATAAATAGTTTCATGCAAATGTATAAAGCATAATTTAAATGCATATTCGTAATACATAATTATAAAAGTATATTCGTCGATGCATATTCGTAAAGGCATAATCGTAAAGCACATGCGCGTATAAACCATAATCGTATATGCATGCTCATGCTCGTAAAACATATATAAAAGACTCGCAACCAATCAGTGAAAAGAAAGGTGTCCACTCACAGACAAGCACAACGCCCAAACGCGCTAATCCTGAGATCCAGAGGAAGATCCCTCGCCAAGCGTACGATCTCGATCTCCTGAATAATCACAAAATATCACTGATCAAAATCACAATTCAATACTCTGAACCACACATCGAAAACCAACCATTCTCGGAAATATATAACTCAGATATCAAGAAATTCGTCAAAATCCCATATATACTCCACAAAACCCTCGACATAAAATCCACCACCCAAATCAACTCGAAAACCTCAAGGCAACGATCAGGGCGTGATTACGAGTAAAATAGCATAAAATTTGACAAAATCAAAAAAGTCAACGCATCACTGGAGCTCTGCCGTTGACCGGCGGCGGCGGCGCGACGTGACCGGAGAGATTTTCCGGTGGGGAAAGCCTAGAATTCAACTCCTCCTCGAGCCCAATACTTTCCTCTTCTACACCATCCCTCAATTCCACCGTGCTTCACCGGAATTCCACTCGAAACCTCCATGAAATCCAAACTGGCCGGCGATCGGTCCATCACCGGAACTCTGGCCACGACGCACGGCGGTTCACAATACCACTCCCAAAAGACTCGCCGTGGTCCACCCAACATTTCCCCCCCCCAAACCCCGGCCTCCACCGTGGCCGGAGCACCGCCGTCCGTCGCCCCCAAAATTCCTCAGTTTCACATCCAAAATTCCATCCCAAAACCTCCACCATACATCAAATGGAAGCATAGGTTCTAGGCTTCATTTCCTTACCTTTATTTCCGGCAACCGCGCCGATTTTCGGCGGCCACAACGGCGGCGAGTCACAGCTCACTGAGTCAACATGGGTTGACTCGGTCAATTTGGCCAGAACGGGTCAACTCGGTCAAACAGCCCATTTTTCGAACTTTTCGATAACTTTACGACTATTCGGCTATTCATACGTTGCGAATCAACTCTATCCACAATTTGGATAACTCAAACTCAATTGGATAAACACGACTAACTCGACAATAATTTTAAATATTCTTTTTATATTCCTCGATTATCCGAAAAATCCTCGGAAAGCTCCTACGAACTAGAAATCAGATTATCTACATTTCCCACAAACAAACCCAAACCAAATTCATGCCCGAAAATTAAGTCGTGAACAAAACCGCATAACCGATTAATTACGATAAACCACAATTACTCATGAAACTCGCAGATTAAGCCAATTAATATACCAATTCCGGTTCGGGTGGTCACAATGTTCACCTACATCTTGAGAGAACTAAAACTATCATGATCGAGGTCGGACGGCATGGTCAGTCACTCGCTCGAAATTGAGTCTGGAATTCAGATTAGGGAAGAAGATATAGAGAGACGAGCTGAGCTAGGCACGACATTCAATATTTGCCAAAGGAAATTGCAGAAAAGCAGGAAGAAAAGAAAATTGTGAGAAAAGTTGAGTTTTTCATTCATAGTTGTAAATGAGTATATCCATAGCTTAAATAGTACCAACTACTGGGCTTACTACCAGGGGCTTATCTACAATGTAATGGGCTATGCTAACGGATCTCCCCCCCCCCCTACCCCCCCCCTAAGAAGAGACCCGTCCTCGGGTTCCAAATGATGGAAATCTCGCCATGATGGAGTGAGCTTCCTCCCAAGTAGCGTCTTCCACAGGCAATCCATTCCAACGAATGAGCCATTTTATGATGTTGCAACCTCGTTTCCTCTCTACTCCTATATCTAACACTTCTTCTGGTTACTAGAGAAAATTCCCCTCTATGGTGAACTCTGGCAGTGTCTGTAGCAAAGGTGTATCATTTCCAATTCTTTTTCTTTAACAAGGAAACATGAAAAACATTATAGAGTTTGGAGTGTGGAGAGAGTGCTAGACGATATGCCACAGTACCAATGAGTTCTGTAGCTCGAAATGGCCCATAGTATCGAGGAGACAACTTATGTGAAGTACGGGGCAACAAAGACTTCTGTCTATATGGTTGTAATTTGAGAAACATAAAATCACCAACCTGAGATTCTCTCTCAGTTCTGTGTTTGTCTGCGTACTGATTCATTCTATTATGTGCCTCAAGCATGTGTTGCCATAGTTGTTGCAAGAAGTAATCTCAGGAGTGCAATTCCTGATCCACAACCTGTACATTTGTGGCACCTGGTAGGTAATGAGAGAGTTGCTGTGGAGGTATGCCATAAATTGTATGATAAGAGGTCATCTTAATGGTAGAATGGTGTGTGGTATTATGCCACCATTCTGCCCAATGCAACAATTTATTCCAAGATGAAGGTTCATCAAAAACAAAATATCTCAAATAATGCTCCAAGGATCTGTTGACTACCTCAGATTGTCCATCTGATTGTGGATGATATGAGGAACTTTTACAAAATGTGATGCCCTGGAGTATATGGAACTCTTTCCAAAAATTACTGATGAAGATAGGATTACGGTTTGAAACATTTGACCTTGGCATGCCATGAAGTCTAAAGACTTCCTTCATAAAAATTTCAGCAACGTCCTTGGCACTAAAGGGATGAGTAACAACAATGAAATGCACATACTTTGATAGCCTATCCACAACCACAAATAGCATTCTTGCCAAACGAATTTGGTAAACCTTCTACAAAGTCCATTGACAAATCAAACCAAACATCCTCAGGAATAGACAAGGGTTGAAGTAAACCTGGTGGGTTGATTGCCTGATAATTTTGCCTTTGGCACTGGTCACAGGTTGTGATGAATGTCTTGACATCATGGCGCATTCCGGGCTAAGCAAAATTGTGATTGAGCCGAATAAGAGTTTGGAGATATCCTGAATGGCCCGCCTAGATGGAAGCATGGAATTCGAAAAGAAGTTTTTGACGCCATTCTGAAGTGGCACAGACGAAAAGCTTCTGTTTGTAGAGCAACTAACCATTATCAATCGAAAATCGTGCTTTTGTTGGTAACTGAGCTTTCAAAGCCTGTATTATCTCTTGAGCTTGAGGATCCCGTTCACATGTTGCCTGAATCAGAGTAACACCTTCAAATAAGGGCCGTGATAGCTCTTAAATTGGACAGGGATCAAGCTTCCTCGAAAGAAAATCAGGGACAATGTTTAGTTTACCGGCTTTGTTCTCGATTTGATAATCATAGCCCATAAGCTTCATGATCCACTTGTGCTGAGCCGGTGTCGAAACATGTTGATCGATTAGATGTTTTAGTGGCTGGTGGTTTGTTCTGATGAAAAAGGAATTGCCCAAGAGAAGTGTCACCATTTCTCCACAGAAAATAGTATGGCAAACATTTCCTTATCATAAGTAGACAAAGCGCTATTCGCCGAAGACAACACTTTACTCATGTAAGCAATCAGATGATTGTGTTGAGAGAGTACCGCCCCAATACCTAGCCCACTTGTATCCGTTCCTACCACAAAAGGGTGATTGAAATTAGATAACTCTAACACAAGGGAGGAAGTGACTGCCTGCTTGAGGTTGTTAAAGGCTTCAATGGAAGGCGACAACCACTGGAATTTACCCTCTTTCAACATCTGGGTGATGGGCTGAGCGATGAGACCATAATTTCATACGAAATGCCGGTAGTACCCAGTGAGGCCGTGAAAACCCCTAAGGCCTTTGATGTAGTGGGCCTAGGTCAGTCACACACTCTTGAAAGTTTTTCTGGGTCAACTGAGACTCCATTTCCAGAGACCAAATGGCGTAAGTATTGGACTTGAGATTTCGCAAACTCACACTTTGACAACTTCACTCGAAGTTTGTTAGTCAATAAAAATTGAAAAACAACCTCTAAATGTTGAATATGTGACTGTAAATCCACACTGTACACAAGTATATCATAAAAAAGAAAAAGTAAAATGAAGTTATGAAGAAAGGGTCGAAAAACCTTATTCATCAAGGATTGAAAAGTGGAGGGTGCATTCGAAAGACTAAAATGCATGACAACGAACTCATAGTGGCCTTCGTGAGTACAAAAAACAGTCTTGTGGATATCCGGTTCATGCATATGTATTTGGTGATAACCGAAACGTAGGTCCAACTTGGTAAAAAAATCGTGCACCATATAGCTCATTAAGGAGCTCATCCACATTAGGAATTGGAAAATGATCCTTGATCATAACTGCATTGAGTTCTCTAAAGTCCACACAGAAACGCCATGACCCTTGTTTCTTCCTTACCAGGAGGACGGTGGAAGAAAAGACACTCGTACTTGGATGTATTTTGCCAATGTTAAGCATTTCGGCCACTTGTTTCTCAATATTGGACTTTTGAGAACGTGTGTATCGATAAGAACGAAAACTGACCAGCCGGCCTAGGCAACCAAAGTGATACAATGGTCAATATCACGGGAAGGTGGCAATGACATGGGTTCCTCAAATAAAGAGGTATAACGAGTAATCACACTTTGCACTTCGGGCAGGGTATTTGAAGGCCAATGTGATAAGTTCATGTCCCAAGCATTTAAAGGTACCAAGGCTATAATTGTGGATGACTCTTTGGTTCGGACTCTCTCAATAATACCCTGTAACACATGGATTTTACCAGCGTCTTTGAACATCATAACTTTGTTGTAAAAATGCCAACCAATAAACCCAAAAGTATCAAGCCAATCTGCCCCCAACAGTAAATCATAACCATCAATGGGTAAAAGCATAAAAGACCCTGTAAAACTGTAGTCCTAAATGTGGACACTGACATTTCTGGCCTGGCCCACGGGCTTAATATCATGGCCTGAAGCAGAACGGAAAAAATGGTCCGTGGGCTTATGTGTATGGCCCAGTCGAGAAGCCACGGTTGGATTTAAAAAGCTCATCGCAAACCCACAATCCACAAACACCTTAATGGACTCCTTATTAATAGACCCATTAAAATGCATCCTTTGGCCCAAAACTGAATTTGTTAAAGCACATAAAGGATATGGCCCATTATTCTCGTCGTTCTGGACCACAGGGACAGGAGGCTGCTCAGCGTCGTCTTCTTGTGATTTCGGCGACGACCACTCTTCCAAGATGACCATGGCAAGATTGCGACATTTAGGGGTGGAGGACCACTTTTCTGAACAATGGTAAAACTGCCCTTTAGCTTGTCGGTCACGTTGCTCCTCCTCAAAAGGCCAGGTCAATTGATTATTCCGCTGCTGTCATGGTCCTACGATAATTTGAACGCGTTATACAGGTGGTCCAATTTGCGACGTGGTGGTTGGTTTGGGAGTTGGGGACCACGTTGATGCCTTTCGCAAACAATTGGCGCGGTCTGCAATTTTTGCCATTGGGCCTGGGTCAAGGTTTGGGGATCAGCCACCCGAAAATCGAATCGAATTTCTGATCTAAGACCACCTATGAAAATTGGAAGAAGATGGGAGTCTGACCACTCTGAGGTTCTGCATGACAACTTCGTAAACTCGGTAATATACTCCGCCACTGTACCCAATTGTTGAATGTGAGAGAGATCAGTTTTGCACTTAATATCACTGCCTGACCCAAAATGTTCCAAAAACAATGTGACAAACCGTTCCCAAGGAAAAAATTGGTGACGTTGCTCGACTACATTCATTCAAATCGTCGCATCGAGACCGAAATGAGTTGCAACATAAGCGACGCACTTGGCTATGGCCAACCACCCAATTGGATCCTCACCATAGAAATGAGGCAGCCGCGGAAAAGCCATGCGCATCGGCTGAGAAGGAAATGGGTTCTACAGACCACGCATGGGCATGGCCTGGCTCTAGATACCAAGCTGTTAGGACTACAAATCAGTAAGAAGGAAATTGCAGAAAAGGAGGAAGAAGATAAGAAAATTGTGAGAAAAGTTAAGTTCTTCATTCATAGTTGTAAATGAGTACATCCATAGCTTAAATAGTGCCAACTACTGGGCTTACTACCATGGGCTTATCTACAGTGTAATGGGCTATGCTAACATACTGGGTCGTTGCCCATTTCAAGTTTTCAGCACAATTCCAACAAATTTTGGTACTGGCGATTAGGGCTGGGACTGGTTCCACGAAGAACCGGAGAACCGAACCGAACCGAATCGAACCGGAACCGTTAGGTTCGGTTCGGTTCTTTGAGTTTTGCAAAGTAATATTGATAGTTCGGTTCCAAGTGTAAATGTTTTGGTTTTGGTTCCGATTCCTAAGTTATAAAATTTTAAGGAACCGAAAAGAACCGGTAATATGAAAATAATACATGTCAATATATTATTGGTAGTCTTGTAAAGTTCATATTATGTACTATAGACATGGGTATAGAAGATCATTCATTTCTAACTATAAAGTATATGAAAAAAACCCTCTCAAAACGCTAAATCTAGTTAATCTACCTAGTCAACAACCCTCACACTCTCACCAAAAAACCCTCACGCTTAAAAAAAATGTGGATGATGCAAGGGCAACAAAAGTTACCAAAAATTAGTTTGTTAAATAGAATGCAACTTTGAGGTACATATGTAGTATTTGGTTCAGAAGTTTTTGTGGACTATAGTTGCTGCCTTTAGTTGTTCTATTCAACAAGAAATTCAAAGACTTATTTGACATAACTTATTTTAGCTTGCAATTTGTAATATATTTGACCTAAAAGGACTCGATGATTGTTGGATACTTGTGGATCGAGTGATTTGTGGATGTATTTAATTTTCTATTTTGTAGTTTTTTTTTGTACCTTTTCTTCCAAATTAGGCTATTTATTGATTTTTCTTTATATATTTAGGAATCGTTAGAACCGTAGAACCGAACTGGTTTGTTGCGGTTTGGTTCCATACAAATTCCTCCTAAAAAATACAAGGAACCAAACCGTATGTATATTGAACGATTCCGGTTCCGGTTCTTAAAAATAATGGATGGAACGGAACCGGTCCCAGCCCTACTAGGGATATTGATGTTCTATCCAGCTACTCACATTCTGTTTTCTCTTTGTCTTGGTGCACATGTGATGATCTCATCAACTCTAAGAATCATCTCTGCAGCCTCTGTCGCTGAGAGTAACACGGCCTGCTTCACTTTAAATGCTTCAAATATACCTTGTTCTGCCATGTCACCCACCTGCCACAAGGTAAGCAATGCCAGAAATCAAATTACTATAACAATCCAGAAAGCAGATTCACGAACTGTGAAGATATTACTATCTACTTGCTTCTCCTAACAACTCCACAAAAATGAACAGGAAAGAGGACAAGTTTGCTTTACAAGATATTGGTACTTACAGTTCCAGAGATGACATCAATCCCAGCTGTGCATCCTCCTCGTGGTGCTCAGCACGTAGCTGTGCAACCAACTCAGCACTGTCCAAACCAGCATTGTCAGCAATTATAGTTGGAATGGTCAAGAGTGCCCGAGAGAAAGCCTCAATAGCATGGGATTTTTTCCCAGGAGTCTTCTTGGCTAGCGCATCGACATCCTTTGCCATAATCATCTCGGGCCATCCACCTCCAAGCAAAACCCTGCTGTCATTGACCGTCTGAGACAGAACGCACAAGGCATCGTGCAGCGACCTCTCAGCCTCATCAAGCACATGGTGGCTGCCAAAGGAGTACACACATGTCATAAGGAGCATACAGAAACACTACACGTACGCCTATGTAAGTTCCAACATAAATGCATGCTAAATACAACTCTGCCATTCCAAATTGAAAATGATGAATATATAAACACCAAAACCACAAACCCAGTTAAGCATTCATCTGAGTGCAGGTTCAGAACTAAATTGGAAGGGTAAAACTATGTAAATAAGAAATACCTTGCGCCTCTCAATACTATCGTACAAGCCTGGCCTAGTTCAACACCAGAAAAGTGGATTAACTTGTCCTCTTCAATCATGATTTCCTCAATGAGGTCGCAGTGCCCAAGTTTAACTGACTCGGGATTATCAAATGTTTGATGCAATTTCACCACCAGTTACAAGGCCAAACGTTCAATGCCATCAAAATCAGCATGCTCAATGGCAAGTATTCCTGCATCAGCAAAGAGTTCTTCTGGGAAATTGTAAATCAGCTCTGTTAACAAAGCAGTTAATCCCATGTCCAATAATCTTCTGCACCTTTTGTCTTATCTTTTCATTTTCGGCCCCTTCGATTTCAGCAGCCTTAGACATTGAACAACACGAACACGAGCCCCATAAATATGAACTTTGTCTGTGTCCATTGCTGTATTTGCAACCAAAATCTTGGCATTCTCAATGCGTTTGGGCTGACCAAGACCAATCTTCTTGTCGAGAATAAATCTGAACAAGCAAACCGAAAGTCAAAAAGTGCCCCAAAACAAGAGCCTTCAGTCTATACTCAGCTGTGCGTATAATTGAAACAATGGAAAGAAAGATATCCAAACCAACATGTACCATTAATCAGATCTATCCCTGAGTCGCATAATGTACATTGTTCAGTACTAAAGAGATCATAATCTTATGAGTACTTATTTCTCTTACCCTTCATCCAAAAAGGAATCCTTAAGTTATCCCCCGGGTTTCTTTATAATTTGAATAGACTCTAAGTTGGTGCTTCCCTGCCATTTGCAACAACCTTGTCAAACAGTTTAAAAACACAAGAAATATACTATTAAAAAAGACACTCTTTAACAGATACAGTTTCTAGGATATGGTACACGCACACTGAATCTCTACACTAGTATTAGCATAGCAACCCAATGTCAGCAGAAAAGAGGGACTTAACAATTTAGTTAGAGCAAACTCATCTGCATCATTAGGACTAAATCTCTTTTACTAAATACCCCATGTTAAGGTGATAATCTACCTGTAGATGCATCACAGGATCCACTGCTAGTTGTGCAAAATGCTCCTTATCCTGGGAAAGAATTTTGGAGCTCAATGTAGTCTTTGCAATTTTCATCAAGTCTGATTTAAATCTTTCTGCACAATCGGAAAAGAGAAGTTACAAAATAAACAAGATAATGAAAACACATCTAAAATAAATTCATCAGATGCATGCATAGGATTACGATATACTTATCAGCAGCTAGTATGTCTAAAATAAATTCAATGACACAGAGATACAACTAAAAGGCAAATCCACTGAGGCCAAAAGATAGCAATTACATTTAGATTAGTAAGCAGCAGACATACCAGTATCAGCCTTATTATCAACAACCTTCTTCAACAAAGCATCAAGGCCACATTCAGCTGCCATCCGATAACCTACAAGATCCCACACAAATAGCATTACAATTTGTGATACTTTTATTATTCAACATTAGAGTTATTACACAGCAGAATAAAACCACAAGTATATTGCAAAGCTAGCATTTTATTTTTAAAAAATCTAAAACATTGTAAGTTTACGCTACAGAGAGGGAGAGATGTTCGATTAGAACCCACAACAAACCTGATATGATCGTCATTGGATGAATCTTTGCTGCAACCAGCTTTTCTGCTTCCCGTAAGAGTTCCCCCGCCAGTACAACAACAGATGTTGTCCCATCACCAACCTCATCATCTTGAACTTTAGAAATATCAACAAGAACTTTAGCAGCTGCATTGTCAATATGCAGGGACTTTAAGATGGTGGCCCCATCATTGGTAACAGTAATTTCATGTCCTCTTCCTGTTGATTGCAGAATTTTATCCTGAACAAGTAATTTATCAAGACTGAGACCAGAATTAAGATATGTATTTATTGCTAAATGTAAGTGATTGTCAGTCTGAAAACACATCTAAGTAATACAAACTCACCATTCCTTTAGGTCCTAAGGTTGTCTTCACCAAGACAGCAATTGCCATTGCACCCACAAATGAAGCCTACAAAATCATAGATATGTTACAAATCTGAGTAATAGGCGTTTTTAGAACTTGAGCCCAAGCTACATCATTTGTTTAAAAACTATACTCCAGTCCAACAGAAATCATTACTAATTTCTAATTCAGCTTTGCCTAAGCAAAACCTCAAATTCTCAGATCGTTACTATAGTTAATAATTCTGATACACAATACATTGTACAGAAACAAGAGCAAAATCATTGCAAGTAGGCTTCAATTAACAATGCAAACTCATCTGTCTGGCGCGCTCTCCCTTCTCCTCGCTAGCATCATCTTTGAAAATGTTATCGATCTACAACATTCATCAATCAAATCAAATACAGCACAAATAATTCTACCATTTCATTAAACTTAGCAGTATTTATTAATATCTACATACCGGCATCGTATAAATATCTACTCACGTAAACGTCAACCTTCACGACGAGTGAAAATGAGGTTAAAAACAGTATGAACTGAATCAGCAGTGAACCACAAATAGTTTCATTCACAGAGATGTTGGGAACACATATTAGTTTCATTGACAGAGATAAAATGATTAAAATCATGTAATAGAGCAAAGTAGAAGTCAAAGAGAACACAAGTGTTTGGAAAATTTTCTGGTATATATATAAGAATAGTTACAGTCCTAAAAGAAAATCTAATCAATTTGCAAAATTTACTTAATTATAGAATATACACTTTCTAAATATACAAGGAATGTGACTCACTCCAACACTTTTCTTCAAGTTGGAGCATACAAGTCTTCAATGTTCAACTTGTCAAGTGGGTCACTGAAAGCTTTGGACGAAACAACTTTGATAAGGATATCAGCTAATTGTTCATCTGAATGAACAAATGGGAATGAGATAATATGAGCATTTGGCTTCTCCTTGATGAAGTGTCTATCAATTTCTACATGCTTCGTCCGATCATGTTGAACAAGATTATTTGCAATTTCAACTGCAGCAGTGTTGTCACAATAAAGAGGCATGGGTCGTCTCTGCTTGAAACTCAAGTCTACAAGCAAATACTTCAACCACAACAACTCACAAACCCCTTGAGCCATACCTTTGTACTCTGACTCTGCACTAGAATGGGCCACAACATTCTGCTTCTTGCTCCTCCAAGTAACTAAATTTTCACCAACAAATGTAAAATAGCCAGAAGTGGAAAGCCTACTAGTAATGTTGTCTGCCCAGTCTGCATTAGTGTACCCATTAGTCTCCAATTCTCCATGCTTAAGAAACACAAGACCTTTACTAGGAGTAGACTGCAAGTACCTCAAGATTCTTATCATAGCATTCATATGATCCTCACTAGAATTAATTGTGCATATATTGGCTCACCACACTAACAGCATAAAGCAGATTAGGTCTAGTGTCTGACAAGTAAATTAATCTTTCAACTAACTTCTGATACTGAGACTTGTATGTAGGAACTTGATCAGGATATTCTGCAAGCTGATGATTTTGCTCAATGGGTGTATCAACTGGTTTACATCCAAGCATATCAGTTTCTGTCAATAGATCTAAAACATATTTTCTCTGACTCAACATAATGTAGTCCTTGTTCCGAGCTACTTTAATATACAAGAAATACTTCAAGTTCTCAAGATCCTCCATCTTAAATTCAAAATACAACTGAGCTTGTAATTTCTTGATCTCATCAAAGTCATCACCTTTCACAACCATGCCATCTACATAAATAATTAAAGGTGTCAACTTTCCTCGTCGATGCTTCAGGAACAGAGTGTGATCTGAATTGCTCTTCTACCAAAGATCAAGTGTTAGTATCAAAAGAATACACAATGAATGCAAGATACTTAGCCAAAACGTGTATAAGTAAGAGAAAACAACACAACACACTAAAACACACGAATTAAACAAGCCAAAAACACTCCAAAATCACACAAAAGACTTAAAACGCTCTAAACACTTCGAAAACACACTAAAATGACATTTAGACACCAAAAGCAAAGTAAACATGAATACAAGGGCTCTAAACATCCTAAAATGTATGCAAAGTGATTAGAATGCTCCAAAATGCTTAAAACAAGCTAAGACATATATATATACACATAACATGCAAAATTAGGCATATATACAATGCAAAGACTTAGAAATTACACTAGAAACACATATATACATGTTAAAAATGTAATCACACAATAATCACATCGAATTCATGCATAACACACTCAAATCGTCATTTAAATGCATAAAACAATAAGAGAAAACGTTAGAAACCTGCAGAAAACATAAAAGTTACCTGCTAAATCATGAATGCAATGTGACCTATCTCTTGGCCTCATATCCCTAACTTCACTTATGAATTCTTAATCAATCGGCCTTGGTTCAATCGAAAAACATGGCCAGTAGGGATAAAGATAACGCGAGAGGCATGACTAATTTCAAGAAACACCCCGAGGCTAACCGGGTCAATGGTATATACTCTATTGATATTTTTCTTTCTTAGATCCAGAACTTGTCACTAGTCATAACCCATTTAGACATCATGTTTGACTTTCAGCCAATATCTCAAAAATTCACACTTCCTCAAGTCCTTTGTAAATTCCGCCCTCAACCTCATGTCCATAACTTCACTTCGGTTATGGTGTGCGGTGATGAAATCTACACATCACGAGAGTTTAAGGAGATAAACAAGAAAAAGAGACGCCATCTATTTCAAAGAGTGCAACTTAATCAATCAAGCTTATATACTCAATGTAAATCAAAGACTTCTTTTAACATGTAATATGGCTGCAAAACAATTAAGTATGAACAAATATGTATTAAAAACAAGTATAATTTTCGATGCTAATATAAACATGCTTTTATTCACACAATTTCACATATTCACAAACAAAATCACACAATTCATTACAAACCCCGACAATAGCGCCAAAATTGGTAACGCTAAAATTAAACATCAAATTAACAACTTAACATTCAATCAAAACGTCTCTTATTAAAACCCTATCATGTAGATGTAGCATTGATAAGTAGGAATCATTCTATCTGAGGATAAAGGATGCATGCATGCATGACGATGCTAAGATTTAGGGGGGAGTTTATGAGTTTGATTTTATAACCTACGAAAATTGAAGAACAAAAACATGGCAACAAACACATAGCGAAACCCTAGAATTCTAACATGCTTAACTCATAGACAAGAAAATAATCAAGAACCCTAAAATATCTAAACATGCTTGTTTGCCAAAAATAAAAACTAAATCTAACATATATGCGCATTATCATCTCATTCTTTCACCTAACTCTAACAACTTAGTCATATTATATGCAACTTATTAATATCTAAGTTTTTAGCTAAACATGCGTTTATCATATTCATGCTTCAGAAATTTGCCCTATGACATATTTATAAACCTAAACAAGGAATTTACCTTAGTCTAAATTTAAGAATTAAATAAAACATACTTAGCATAAATAATTAAACACATGGTAGATCACATAAAACATTTAAAGTTGCAAAACCAAAATACTCCATAAAACCAATATTTAAAAACCAAATATTCATACAAGAAGGAGAAAAGAGTAGAAGGAATCATGTTACACTTATTATTTTGGGAAATTGCCCTAGTAACTAGCTTGGATGATCTTCTATGGAGGTGGAAAACACTCAAAGAATTTTCCTTAGGGTGTTCACGGATAGAGAGGACTTTGTGGTGATAGAGGTGGCGACATTCTTTGAGAATTTCGTCTTTGGGAGGAAAGGAAGAATATTTGGGCAGAGCTTTAGCTAGAGAATGAGATATGAATGATAGAAAGGCTAACCCCTTTCTTATATAGGTGAAGATTAGGACTTTTCCTTCCAAAACAAGATATTCCTAGTTTACTTGGATAAATATTATATCCTGTCTTTAAACGTGTATTACGGAAGCTGTAGACCTTAGAAAATTATGATCTTATACTCGTTGGAAAGTGAAATTCAAGAGCTTTCCAAAGACATATAACATCACTATATTTGGAGTTAATTTGAAGATTCAGAGATCTCTTGAAGTTGACTGAGTTGGCAGGTAGATCTTTCTCTTCCTACTAGGAGTAGGGAAATCTTCTTCTTGCTTTATTTTGAATCCCTTCTTCTCCAAGTCATTTAGGTCGAGTATACCATATCTTGTACACATATTTTGGTCTTCAAATCAGGCATATTTAATCTCCATTTGATCTTCGCCATTTTGGCCACCATTTGCACATTTCAATCCTCATTCCTACTCCGGGTAGGAAAAATGTCTTCTTCTTCATTTACACCATTTTGGTACCCATTATATTTGTAATTTGGTTTCCAATTATTGATACCATTTGGAAATGCATTTTAGAAATCATTTGGAGACCATTTCTCAAACCATTTCTTCTCCGGAATTAAGAACTTCCTCTTTAGTGCGTTTTCAGCTCATTTTCGCTCCTTTATTTGTCCTCTTTTATTCTTCTACCTAAAAATGTAAAGTAAGTTAGAAATAGATTTAATAAGCTCATAAAATCGTAAAATATAGAGAAAAATACGTTAAGAATCAAGAATAAAAATGCGTAGATCACAACCTTAACTCAATTGAATCACTTGAATGCAACGATAATTGCAAGAACACTCGATATTAATGATACCAGCTAATAAGTGGACAACAAAGGCTCAAAGCAATGTAAACACAATTTTGATATACTTTTTTGTTTTATATGAGATGTATTAATGAGAAAATATGTGGCGAGAACTATAAATCAATAGTTTCAGATAAGGAGAACTGGAATCATTGTAAAAAAATAGTTTAAGAATCAAAGGGATGGAAAATTTCTAACCATTCATGTGCATTGTTCCCATGGCCCTGTCTACTCTTTTTGGCCAATTTGGGTTCCCCTTTCGTATAGGTGTTGTAGGGGTTGTTGCTACAAAGCCTTGTGTGGTAGGTGCATCTTCTCGGCATGTCCTGAAAAAAGAGCATATGTTATTAGTAACTTATCAAAATGTAAATTGAACACACATTGAAGGGAATAAATGGCTGAACACACATTGAAGGGAATAAAAATGGATGGAAAGATAAAATGGACTGCCATATACTGGGCTTGGTACAACATATTGGAAATAATCAACGAATGAAAATTATTGACTCCTAAAATTGATGAATCTGAAACCTAACAACATATTGAACCATAGTGATTGAAGGGAAATTATAGGGGAAAAAATGGTGTTGCTAACATAGTTCTTTTTCTGTTCATAAATATATGCTCTTCTCAAAGAAACAATGTGTGTCTGTGAGAGAGAGGCACAGTGAGTGAGTGAGTAAGGCAAGGTATCATTTACGTACTTCTAAAATATATAGGGCAGGATATAGCAAAAAGCAATATTAAAATGTACTGTGAGACAAATCTTTTTTGTCCCGGTCCTCTTGGCCTCTTTGGGTCAGGGTCTTTGGAAAGATTTAGATCTTCAATATATATGTCCAGTTCTTTCTTTTCTTTTCGTGTCACGGGCCTCCCTGATGCTGCTACTGTTTGTAAGACTATTTTGCTAAGACTACTTAGCAACACTCTAATAATGATGTTCTACAACACCTGATATAATTTTTAAATATTTGAAACAAAGAATTTAGGCAGCATTACAACACCTGTAATAGTTTCATGGAGATCTACATCGTCATCGCGGCTGTTTGTTGTTGTCCCTACAAAAGATTCATTAGGAATTTTTTTTAAAAAGCATCGTCTTTTGCTAAAAGACCTCCTTTGTTGGTGATTCACTCCAAAATATTTTCAGTACACAGGCAAACAACATTAAAAGTGAAACAAAATAAGAATAACCCCATGCTTTATATTCCTTATAGGGCACTTTATGTTTACAGCACGCAAGATGACTTCGTCAAGATCATATGAAAACAAAGGTTTCACATGACAAACAAAATAAGAATAACCCTAGGCTTTATAAAATCAAAACACAAAACATACATACGTCAACACTATTCCTCATAAAGCAGTTTTCTGTTTACACCACTAAGATAACTTTATGAAGATTATATATGCATATACACTTCAAGACATTAATTCAAACAGAAGGATGAGAGAGAAAAAAGAAGAACTTAAGCAGCATTACAATACATGCAATAGCTTACTAAAAAGCTGCATTGTTCTCGCTATTCTGTGTCGATGTCTTTGCCAAACATTCGTCAGAAATGGGTTGAAAGAAGAATCATTTTCTGTTTGAATACATCATGTTGTGGTCAATTCCTATAAAATATTTTCAGACTCACCAGACATGAATTATGTATCAGGAACAAATAATACAAACACTGACACCGCTAAAAGGAACATAATATGCAACAAACTACCGGATATTGTCGTAGCTGTGTCAACGCTCATTGAGGTTACTTTAGCCCTATAGATTATATTTTTTCTTAGCCTCATGGTTGAAAACAAAAATTAAACAATTGTGTGAGAATGTGAGTGTGAGCATATGACATTGATTGGATAGAAAAGCACCTACATCAAAAAGAAAAAGACAAATCTTTAGCACTTAAGTGTGAGCATGTGATATTTGTTTTAGGGCAGTACCTTAACTAGATAGATCTTATTATCGTAGCATAAAAGGCAGGCATGTACCCACTCCTTCAACTCTTCAAATTTCATGCATATCATTTATTGTATCATTATATAAAAATCTAATCGCAATTCCTAATAAAACGTATAACAAACAACAATTGGAAATTAGGCTTAATAAAGAACGTTGTTCAAAATTAACAGCAAAAGACACTAACAATAACATCAAGGTGTACTGCTCAAACAAACACTTTTGAGACAACCACAAACATAGAAACTTGAACGAAAAGAGGCATAGACCGAACCATAAGCAAATGAGAGTCTAATTCAACCATATCATCTCAATTTTCAGTATGGAAACCAGATAAAGGGCCTCAAATGCTTTCTAATTATGCAAAAATAAATAAAATTAAACAAACATGAGACAGATAGGTACTAACTCTATAAGAGTAAATATGTCTCACCTTGGGCAAAGAAGATCTTCCTTTCCCTTCAGCTTCCTTTTCCGGAGGTTAATATCGAAGCAACCACCAATAGCAATACTGGTCCTCCCTCTATCAAACACATAAATTAATCAAGGTTGGCGAGAAAGTGTATCTTTAACATCTAAGCAAAAGTTTCAAGATAAGAAGTTCCCTAAATCTTAAACCATACAGCCAAGAACATCACTCAAACCTACATTAGAGGCATACATTATTAAACCCTGCAGCAAAATCCATCTAAACAACCCCTCAACATTAATCATAAGCAATTAAAAATCAAGGTACTAGAGACATAAACAAAAAGATAAACCTCGGAGATTCGATTCAGAAACAATCAACCCCAGTTCTCAAATTTTAAAAAAATATATTTTTTTCAATATTACCACGTACAAAAGAAAATGATCTGCAATACATAATATGTGTGAACTGAATCCCAAATAATAAAACCTAAATTTTCAAATTCACACCCCTCACGATCAACATATCACAAAAAAAAAAACAATTACCAATTTAGGGACACCAAAAACTTTACATTGTTTATAATTTGAATGCAAAAGAATTGATCATGAAAGCCACCAATGAATAGAATTATACGAAATCTAAAATTGATTAGCGATGAAGTAGAAATCTTGATTCAAATAAGCAAAACCCAAATATTCACCCAACTCACCCATTCCAATTGATCGAAAACAATAATATAGCAATCTAAGATTTCGATGATATATGAAGAAAATAGACTCTCACATGTGCTATAAATTGGAAAACAGAAGCACAAAGAATTCATGAAATTAACCCCAACACCACCATAGACAATGAAACACCCCCATATACCACTCTTGACAATCAAATGCAGGAAACAATTAATCAAAACTATACAAACCACTAACAAAAGAAAATGAACAAATTACAAGCACAAAAATATAAGATAGATATAGAAAGCCAAGAAACCCAATCCTGTTTTTAATTAAATGGATCAAGTTTTTCTAAATTCAAATCAGACCTAAAGATGAAAAATTTGAAATGAGATCAAACCAGCTGCTTCAATTCTGGTTTGGCACTACCTCACCTAAATCACAAAACCCATTTGAATTTAAGGGATTGATATTGGTAACAAACTTACATTAACCGATAATGTGTCAATTTTCAACAATTTTTAGCCCAAATCACCGCTTCACAATATGTCGATGAGAATGAAGAGGGAGAAATTGAGAGATCCAAGGGGAAAAAAGAGAAATTGATCAAAGAATAGATATAGAGATTCCAGAAAGAAAGAAAGAAAGAATTTGATCAAAGAAGATATATAGAGATTTACTTGATTCTTTGCTTGCCCTAAAGATTTACTCAATTCTTCACTTGCTCTGATTGGGTCAAATCCTACCAAGAAATTTGAGGCTGAATTCGTGGAAGGTGAGTTAATTAATCAGTTTGTAATAGAAGCTTCATATGGAGGCTGGTTCGATTCGTACTGAAAGATGCAAACGGAGAGAAGTACAAAGTGAGATTACGGGAAAAAGAATGCAGAAAGAGAGGTCCATGAGCGATTAGGTTTGGGTTGGGGAAAGAGAATGGATTTGCTTCGCACGTGTGTCTCACATGTTTTGCGGATTGTAGTTACTATTCAAGCTACAATAAAACTCATCTCTATTATATAGAAAATGTCCTATACAGCCTAGACAAAATTTCATCTACAAGTTCACAATCACAGACCAAAGAGGCACACTTCTTTAGCATGCTTATGAATCGTGGCTAAGGGCCACCCTACATGGTGCCATTATTATACAACCTAAGCATGTCACTCTTTACCCTTTTTCCAAAACCCAAAAAGAAAAGATCATCATATTAAGTAAGTGAAGTACTTATTATAAGTAATAGAAAATTACAGATCAGGTCACTTTTGAGCCTAATTTTCCCAATAAGGTTTTTTACACTTTTTATTCCATTTAAAGTCACTTTTATTTTTCTTGTTTTCCTGACTTTTCAATTTTACTCTTTTAAATTTGGGAGATTAGAGAGAGTGATCGAGCTTTTGAGAGAGACAGAGAGAGAGAGAGAGTCTCGCCGTCGAAGTCATTCCCAGGTGCGGATGTTTTTGTTGAGGTTGATTTCGATGTGGTTGCCCTCAGGATCGTTGAATTTGGGGTTTTGGCTAGTGTCGAACTTGATGGCGAATGAAGGCGCGACGGAGGTGTCGCAGAGAGTGGTGGAGTTGGAGAAGATGATGCTCGAAGCGATTCGGGGAAGAATGAAGACAAAGGAGGTCAAAAATTTGGGGAAGATTTTGTTGCTGTACATTACATGTGAGGCTTCGATTCTGTAGTAGTGTTTTCAACAACTTGTAGTGTTTGCAACAATTGTAGTAGTATTTTCAACAACCTGTGGTGGTGTCTTCAAATTCAAGCAATGTAGTGTTTGCAACAATCTGTAGTAGTGTTTTTAACAACCTGTGGTAGTGTTTTCAACAACCTGTGGTAGTGTCTTCAAGTTCCAGCAGAGTAGTGTTTGCAATAACCTGTAGTAATATTTTCAACAACCTGTGGTGGTGTCTTCAAGTTCCAACAGAGGCGTAGTGTTTTCAATAACCTGTAGTAGTGCTTTCAGAATGATTTAATATCTTGGCATAGATGTAATTATTCAGAATGATAAGGGTATTTTTGTTCTCATGTTATTATTAAGTGACCTGATTTAGGAAGAAAATACATGGTGACCTTATTTAGTATAAACTTTTTTTAATTGATCTTATCTGTAATTTACCCCATTAATTACAAAATTTGTTTAGGGCTTAGAGTAAAGCACCAAATAAGGTGTAGTTGCTCATGTCCGCCGTCAGGGAGACTTGAAATAAATGTGGACGGTGCTTTTAGAGCAGAGGATGGTAACAGAGGCATTGGGGTGGTTGTGAGAGACGCTACTGGTACTTGTGTTGTGACATTGGCGTGACCATTTCCTTATGCTTTATCTGCATTACATATGGAGGTGGAGGCCCTTAAAGCTGGATGTTTTGTAGTGTTGTATCATGGTTGAACCAAGATTGAGTTTGAAAGTGACTGTGCACTTATGGTGACGGCCCTGACAGATGGAAAGGAAGATCGGTATGAGATTGGGGACATATTGGAGGATTGCCGTGAGTTGATAGAAACGGTGGGGAATATATTTCTCCGACATGTTTAGAGCAAAGAACATCAAGAAGCTATTTACAGTTTAACAAATCAACAAGAAGCTATTCATCACATCACAGTGTCCAAATCAGTGTTACAAATCAACCTAGTAAAATTGGTGCCTTTTGTTTCTTGTTTGTGGCAAATCAATTGCATATCAGTCATCAAACTACTTATTATACTTCATAGAAAAATAGACGGCATAATTTCATGTAGCATTTTGAAAACATAAGTGTTTGACAGAAGTGTTTGTCAAATCAACTTATTTTCACCCAAATTTTTAAGAAAAGTTGGTTTCTTCATTATTTCGAAAAACACTTCGAGAGATACTTCTAAAATAAGCCAAGTGTAAAAACACCAAAGAACAATGGTTTTAAATGAAATTGTTCCAATTTTCAAAAATATCCATGTACAATTTTTTTTATGACGCGTTATATCCTTTTTGAGCATCATCTCTCTGACTTCGCTTTACTCCGACTCCGAAACAGCTCGCTTCTCTCAACAACTAAGAGCAACTCTAACAATATCACGGAAATTTTGCTTATTTTGTTCAAAAATAAAGACGAAACCTATTTTAGCTAATCACTTGTATAAATTTACTCCAACAATATCACTTAAAATGTACTTAAATCTATATACATGCTTAGTTTTGATTGGTTGATAATAAAATATTTAATTATTAATATAGTTATTAATTACATTTATAATTTAGAAGGAAAGAATTAATTACAATATTGAATGTTTTGTTATAATTCATGTTTTTGGTATAAAAATAGGGGATGAAAACATGAAATATAGAAAATTCCTAAACTGGATAAGGGAGCTACTGGAGTGAATTTTAAGAAAAAATCTTTATATTTTAACTAGAAATGACTTACTTCAATTCTTTAAACCCGATACCCTAAACAAGAGAGAAACAAAGAGTGGTTACAAAAGGCTTTTTAATTGGTAGCCGCAGCCTGTAAATGCCTCTGGTTCTCGTTTGGTGGATTGCAGAGTTTGGAAGTTAGTCTGGGGGGGATTCTCTGTCCCTAAAATTAAACTCTTTCGCTGGAAAGTGTTAAACTGTGTGATCCCGTGTTTTTATAACCTTGCTATTTGTGGACTCTTTGAGAAAACTATGGAGCATTGCCTCCTGATGTGTAATTGAACAGAGGCGGTTTGGTTTGGAAGCAACTTGGGAATTCGTATTGACAATCAGGCTGTCACGTCCTTTGATTCCTGGCTTATTGGAATTCTTGATTCTGTTCCAAGGGGCATCTCAAGTAGGTTGGTCCTATCTCATATCATGAGTTTATGTTGGAGCATTTGGAAGGCCAGATGTGCGCATGTGTTCCAGTTCAAAGCCTTCAGGCCTGACCTTGTTATTGATTGTGCTTTGAGATTAGTTGGTGATCTTAAGGATGCAGAAGAGACTTTGTTTGAGGGAACAGGGAATAGTACCATTGAGGTGGCTCGGGATGCTTGGTGCCCCCCTAATGGGGAGAATGTTAAAATGAATTTTGATGGGGCTTGGGACAAACTGTCTAAGCTAGGAGGCACTTGGGTGATTATTAGAGACCGCTCTGGGGCTTTTATTGCTGGGACAGCGGGCTATTTAGTGACTTCTTCAGCCATCGAAGCGAAGGCGGCGGCGATGGTAAGTGGAATGAAGCTTATTGTGGAGATGGGGTTCTTGAATGTAGAGATCGAAAGTGACTCGATTATGCTTTTTGGAGAGATGAAGAAGAAGAGTACTTGTTCTTGTAAGGACTGGAGGATTTATCCTTTCTTGATGGAGTTTCATCGTCTTAATTGGATGTTGAATTGGTCATCTTGTAAATGGATCAAAAGGGAAGCGAATCGTGCAGAGGACGCTGCCGCCACGCTAGGGAAGAGGAGGTTATGTAACCTGAACTGGGTTGACACCCCGCCGGCGTCCATTCTGGAGGTCCTTGCCAATAATGGTCTTCCAGAACCTCTTTAGACTTTTGGCTTTTGGCTTAGTACTCAGGTTGGCCTCTGAGGATCCGTTGTAGGTTCCTACAATGTTATTGTTTTGCTTCTGTTTGCTTTTTTATGCTTCTTTAGTAATATATCTTTTCTTCAGACCAAAAAAAAGAAAGAAGGTAGAACTTATTTACCAAACACCTCTCGAGTCCTTCTTGCTGTTCTTTTTAGGAACTTATTTTCAAAAACATCAAAAACCAGCTTTTCTAAAAAGAAAAACATACCAAACTGGGCCATAGGCCCCTCTAAAGCTACTCATTGTGGCCATGCAAATCGCGCCATTCCCTTTTGATCGCCTCTCACACGATCATTGTGAAAATTTCCATCAAATCAATGCCCCTTGTTTCTAAGTTGCAGACTTTTTGGAGACTTTGAGTGTTGGACCCGTCGTTGTTCTTCTGTCCCCGTTGAGGCTAGAGTAGACTTGACATTATGATCGCATTATTCGCATGCACGTATGGCCTTAAAAAATTCCTAAACTTTCTATATCTCATTAATTTTTATACCCAAAAAAATGTTGTCCAGAAAATACTCGTTGTCTTCCATTATTGTTCTATTAGTTTAAACCAAAAAAGTAGAAGAAGAACCGAAGAAGAAGAAGAAAAAGTAGACTTGAGTTGGAGAAGACCGACTGAAAAACAGTACTAGATCGGAGCTCACCACCTTGCGCGTGTATTCCACTCTCCATTTCTGATCCGCGATCACTCTCTCCTCCTATTTTCTCAGCGCGTGTAATTCACAGAGAGAGAGAGATCTCGGACAAAACCGCAACAATGGCGGTCGCCACCACCTTCTCCACTTTCAACAACACTCGCTCACTCTCTCTTTCTTCTTCTTATTCTTCGCCGAACAACTCTCTCCCACGGCAGCGCAGCTTCACTTTCACCCTCCGAGCTCCCGCCGCTTCCTCTTCCCTCTCTCTCTCCACGTCATCGCGCCTCTCCCGCTCCTCTTTCGTCACGTGTCTCTCCTCCTCCTCCGGAGGCGGCGGAGATCAGATTAAAAACGGCGGCGGAGGCGGAGGAGGAGGAGACGATGACGGCGAAGGCGAAGACGACGAGGACAGGGAGAGGAACAAAGCGGAGGCGACGATGGCGATGGCGGAGGCGGGAAGATCGGCGGAGAGCCTGCCGAAGGACTTGGCGGCGGCGGTTGCGGCGGGCCGGGTCCCCGGGTCGATCGTGAAGAGGTTCTTTGAGCTGGAGAAGTCGGCTGTCTTCAGGTGGCTGCTTAACTTTGATGGATTCAAAGAGCGGTTGCTCGCCGACGACCTCTTCTTGACCAAAGTTGGTATTGAGTGCGGTGTCGGAGTTTTCACCAAGGTTGGAAAGTTTTACTTTGACCGTGCAGTTTTTTTGTACTTTTACAGTTTTACCGCAGCACTGTATAAATAGGAGAAACTGCTAGTAAATAGTAACAGTGTATGATCATTTCGTGATGTAAATTTCTTTTCCATGCTGCTTTGTTTTTCAGACTGCGGCAGAGTTAGAGCGGCGCCGAGAGAAATTTACGCAGGAGTTGGATTTTGTGCTTGCAGATGTGGTATGTCTATCTTAAAAATTAACGAAGTAAACATCTTGATATATATCATTGTGCTTTGATAATGTATTGCTATTCACTCGATATTTGGTTTGTTTCAAAATTGTTGTAAGTCAACAAATATTTAATATCTGTCCAGCAACAGAGCTGGTCTAAACGGTAGTAGAATATGGCATGTAGTATATCCTAAAATTTATGTCAAATCAGGAAACTCGCCTTTAAAATTCAATTGTCGTATCTTGATTAAGCCATGTATGTTTTGAATCTAGAATGAATGTAGAATTTTATCTTTGCTTATCCTGAGCTCAACCAGTGTTGAGCTGTGCTACACTGCTACCTAAAAACGTTTTAGGATCTTAATGTGTACTACTGATAAGTTTTCATGTAATGTTAACCTCAAATGTGTTACTTGGAGCACAAATGAACCAGCATTTCTTCAGCTCTTTAGCCACTAAAAACATCCTCAAGTGTTCAAATGTTTCTGTACTATGTTTATTGGATGTTCCAACTTCATAAAGCGTTCTACATTGGAAAAAGAAAAAATTTGGCATCCACTAACTTAAAATTTGATTTTAGGTGATGGCCATTATAGCTGATTTTATGCTTGTCTGGCTTCCTGCTCCTACTGTTTCACTTCGAGCCCCTCTTGTCGTCAATGCTGGACGTGTTGCTAAGTTCTTCTACGGTTGTCCTGATAATGCATTTCAGGTTATTGCCTGACTTTGACTTTCTTGATTGTTTCTTAATTTTTTAACTATGACATCATGTTAATCATCAACCCTGTGCAGGTAGCTTTGGCTGGAACATCTTACTCAGTCTTACAGAGAGTAGGCGCAATAGTGGTATGTTTTCAGCGTTGGAAATTTAGCAGACACATTGATTATGAACTGTAATGCTTAAGTATTTTAATCTGTTACTCAGAGAAATGGAGCTAAGCTCTTTGTTGTTGGGACCGGTGCATCTCTGGTAAGTGAAACACCTTACATGGTTTTATCTTTTGAACTTATGCCTCAAATTAGGCTTTTAGAATCAATCGTTATATATCTACAATATGAAAGGAAAAATTATTATGAATTTTTTCATATTCAATTTCTGTTCACAATATCTATCCATATATGCATCCATGAGGTACTAGTAGATGACTGAACATGTAATTCTGCTCAAAGCTAAACATTTTGTTTATACTAGCATACTTCTTCTCGGATTTGCTTATTTGCGACTATATAATTGAAAGTTCTCTAACTTGAGGACTAGAGAATGTAAGAATAAAAGGAACTAGTCAAGTCTGTTAAGCTGTTAGTGATATCACTGATATTGTATCCCCTTTTCTTTTGGTATATATAAATATATATATATGTTTTCCATCTACTATATGCAATACACATGCTATCAAGTGACTAATTGCAGCACCTCTCCTTTTGAATTTATTTTGCAGGTTGGTACAGGTGTAACAAATGGATTGATTGCTGCACGCAAAGCTTTGGATAAATCCTTTTCTGGTGAAGCAGAAGATGTTCCCATATTGTCAACTAGCGCAGCCTATGGGGTGTACATGGCAGTTTCAAGCAATCTAAGGTACGACTACTAGGATTGAAAATCAAAGTATGTCAGTGACATGTGACTTAGTCATTTCTCATAAATGAAACAGGCAAGTTGCAAGTCATATAATATGCAATTTTCTCTGTATTTATCGCTACTTACACATGAGTATACCTTTTGTTGAAAGGTACCAAGTTGTCGCTGGAATAATTGAGCAACGTATTCTAGAACCCTTGCTACACCAACACAAGCTTGCACTGAGTGCAACTTGCTTTGCTGTTCGAACTGGAAACACATTCTTGGGGTCCTTAATGTAAGATCTGATTTATCCTGCAATTTCATTCTATGTTTGTTTCACTACCTTCATGATTGTTTATGCACATCTGATAATTTTTCATATTCTGTGTCAGGTGGGTTGATTATGCACGCTGGATTGGAATTCAATAGATTCTGGATTAGAGCTTAGGGTCCATAAGCTACATCATGCCGTAAGTGTGCTTTTATTTGAATAAATAGACCTTATAGAATTTAATTTTGTTGGTCTGCCCTGTTTAACATCAAAGGTCAACTGCTTTTCTTGTGCACACTAAGCTTTCCTTGATGTTAAACAACATTAGGAGGATGACAAAGGCAGCATGTAATCAAACACATAGTGACTGATAGGTCTGAACTGCATGCTGATTATAAAAAGGAGTTGAGAAATTCATAATGGCATTTTCTTGCTCGTATGACTTGTTGCCTTTCTGAACTGCATTTCAGATCTCAGCTGATCTTTTATTACCTTTGTTTTATTTTTAAGGTTTTCAATGTCATTATTATTTTTAGATTTTTATCAACAATGTTTGGCATGCCCTTTAATGTGAAGCTAGTTAAAACCAAGTATTTCAATAGATTTTTTGCTAGGAACTAAAACTCAGTTTGCAAAATGGTAGAGCATTTAAAGAGATTGCAGTTAAAAATGTTTGTATGTGCTGGAATTTCTTGGGCTACTGCTACCCAGGAAACAGAAAAGTTGTATTTTGAGATTTTTCCAGGTTAAGATGCATTTCATTTTTAGATGTCAAGTTCCAAATCTTAAAGAGAATGCATTTGCAAATGAAATGATTTCTTATTTTTATTTTTATTTTCAGTTTTAAACACCAAGTGGAGCCGGATACGCTGTTTTGAATCATTGCGTGGTATATGTATGTTGGGGACATTGCATTTGCACCGCTTTCCTACGAAAGTAAGTTCTGCCTGTAGATGATAGGCATACATGCTCCGCAAAAATGGAAATTCTTGATTCCAAGTCGGTTTAAGTGCAGTAACTAATTGATCGTCTATTGGTGAGGAAAAAATGGTGGTGATGGGGATATTTATTGGAATTATATAAAGCAACAAGTTTCGGACTATATGTGCTGGGTCAAAGGGTGCTCCTGTTGGTTTTTTTTTATGTCGAATTTTAACCACTATACTTCAATTTATGTGGTTATATCAGTTTGATATTTGGACTTTTTTTATTCAAAAAAAAGTACTCCAACTTATTTTTTCGTACTATCGGAGTATCTACGTCACATTTTTGGTCAATTTCCGAATATCTCTCTAGCTCTCTGTTTCTCTCTCTACATATTCATGCATAGAGATGCAGAAATATTTGTGTATAAATGGATGGGCCTCGTCATAGGGTGGAGGTGGTGGTGCAGTTTTGCCGATCTCAAGGCAATGGTTCTACTTTGTTTATTTCTTTAGGTTTTGCCTCCCTCTGTGTCTCGTGCTTTTGCTTTGGAGAGAGTATAGTATAGAAAAAGAAACCCCAGTGCTTCTGTCTTGAGCTTGAGTTCAAAGCAAGAAAGCTAAAACAAACACAAAAACAGAGGGAGGGAGGGAGTGAGAGAGAGAGATAAGGAATGGCTGCAAAACCCAAATGATGCAGACCGAGAAGGAAAGTCTGGAAATTGGGGCAAATGTCGTCGGTTTCATCGATACCCAGGTCGAGGCAATCCTTCTCTTCCTTCTCTTGTTCTTCTTCTTTAACATTAACTTGTTTTATATTTCTCTTTCTCATCTCCCCTGCCTCTGCTTCAAAGTTCAAACCACGAAGCCTCTCTTCTCTTCTCTTGGCTACCCACAAACGAACCTTCAGACAATCCAACATCCATCCTCACTAGCTCCCGAAACAAAACCACACAATTTTCAAAATATCCACAATTTCCAAGCAAAGATATCATTGAATTCCATGTCACCAAGCTCCCACAAGGCATACCCTGAAGTGTCCAAACGGCTTCCCGTAACAGCTCATGCCTCCCGTAAAAACCCAATATGGAAGTCCCCACAAAAACATCACTAGCAACCAGTCCGTTCTTTACTACCAAACAATGCAACTGAACCCCATCACACACTTAAATGACCCATCTGACAATAAAACATGTTCCAAGCTTCCCTTACAACCCCACATCTAATATAAGCACTAATCATGATATTATAGGGCACAACATTTCTAAGAGGCATGTTATCCAACAACTTACGTGCATCTAATAAGTTGCCGAGTGAGGTGTACTGGGACATGATGTTGTTGTAAGCAAACATGGGTTGCTTCGGAGACGGACACATTGTGATGGTGAGAGCGTGGAGTGCTTTTGTTGCAGCCATGGATTGTAGCTTAGAGCATGAACGCACCAGTTGCAAAACTTGGTTGTGATGTCTGAGGAACTCTCCATGGAAGCTCATGCCGGCATTTATAAAAGCTGTTTAAAACAGAGAGATTAATTAAGATTATGCCAATGTATAGAGAAGACCCAAAATTACAATGCAAGGCAGTTATGTTTTAGTTTAGAGGACACTGCTTTTTCCAGTTACCTTGTTGTCAATGGCATTAAGCTTCTCTAGCAGTATGTCATCTTTCTCCTTCATGTCATTGAATTCTTCTTCATCGTCATCATCGACCCCTCCTTAAATGGTTTTATTCTCTTTTTCAAAACCAGCATGTTCTACAAGATCAAAAGAGGGCTCCAGTTTTTCCTGAACAACTCCATAATTGGCGGGATCGTTTGGATCATAGGCTTCTTTCCACTGCACCAATCGCATAGCCCTGTTGAGTTTATGCTGAAGAATGAATTTATCCTTGCCCTCGGCTAGTTTGAGACGGAAATGTTTTTGCTCAAACTTGTCAATTTTATGCATCCATTTGAAAGCATCATCAAGTGTGTCTGTGAATAGAAAGAAGACAATACAATATAATGTAAAAGTTACACAGAGACACACAGGCTGATTATATGTACGTATTTGATGAATGAAATAATGATAAGAAGTGATGAGGGATGAACCAGCGAATCTCTTCTTAGGGGCGTTGGGAGTGAACCTCTCGTCGTCGGAATCAGAATCCGTTGGCTCCTCCTCATAGGCATTGAGGTCGCCAGTGGTCTTGAGCTTCTCGATCAATGGTGTGACACGCATGTAGTCCTCTTCATCTTCTTTGTCGATGTCTTTGGTGTCGAGACCAGCCCTTGCCGGAGTGGTTCCGGAGTTGCGCAGTCCCTCGGTGTTGGCCCTTGGCAGTAGCGTCCGCGATGTTACCCGGAGTGGGCTTGGTTCCGCTCGGGACCTTATGTCCGGAGTGGTCATTTCCGAAGTTGACCAATAATTGAAAACTGGCGGGAAATTGAGAGGGTAATAAGGACATTTTGAATAAACAAAGGTGCCATGTCAACAAATTTGTCAGAAATTAATCGGAAATGTGACGTGAGTATCCCGACCCACTGTACGAAAAAATAAATTGGAGTACATTTTTCATACGAAAAAAGATCCAAGTATCAAAATGACCTGGCCACATAAGTTGAAGTATGGTGGATGATTTTTTTTTTTTAATGATTTGTATGTGCTGCTATTTTTTTTTTCAGCATCTTGTTTCTCTATGTAAAAGGCCGAATTGAAGAACTGTTGTCATTCTCCACCAAATGCCATAAAATCTTACACTTTGATATCTTCGGAAATGATTGAGATTTTCTGACCAGATAATTTTATTCAATTTGTGTATTATTCATCTCAATTTTTCAAGCAGTATATACATATCATGATATAGCAAAGTAAGACGAATACCTACACAATGCTCTTTTCTGTTTAGGTGTATGTAATATTACTAATACAGCAATTTAATATAGCCAGCGTTTCATGCAGATACCACCATTGTATTTGCTGCAAAAATGCAATAATTCCGGACTTAAAAATTGTTTATCCATAGAAATATCCTAATTAATAAATAAGAACAATCAAGAAACGTATTTAAAGAGTCGAGGACTAATTTAATAAATCTCTTAGTAACAAATTTAGTGTTTTGCTAGAATCAAATGAAACAACCACTGGTAATAAAAAATTGACAATGTATGAACACCTGCTAGCTATTGCAAAAGAAGAATTACTGCCGAGTCTGGAACTCATGGATGGCATTTGTATGTCTTCTGCCTTCCAACAGTGCTGCAAATCTGGAGAAAGGAAAAGAAAAAAGGAAGTCAGTATAGGACACCATGTAAAAGGAAGTAATGTAACAATTACTTTAAGGTACATTCTTAATAGAGCTACCAGTCAAGGTTTATGGGAATTTTCTGATATATTGATCAATTTTAAATTGGGGTGTATATACACAAGTACTTACATTCCTAAAAGAAAACTAAATCAACTATTGAATCCTACTTAATTACAGAATATACATCTCCTAACTATACATAGAGTGAGGCACACTCCAACACTCCTCCTCAAGTTGGAGCATACAAGTCTTGAATGCCCAACTTGTCAAGAGAATCATTGAACGTCTTACATGAAACCGTCTTAGTGAGGATATCAACCAATTGTTCCTCTGATTGAACAAAAGGGAATGAAATGATCCGAGTATCCAACTTCTCTATAATAAAATGTCTATCAATCTCCACATGCTTTGTTCGATCATGTTGAACAGGATTATGTGCAATCTCAACTGCAGCATTGTTGTCACAATAAAGAGGCATAGGATGTTCCTGCTTAAAACTCAAATCTCCCAACAAGTACTTGATCCATAATAACTCACAGACTCCTTGAGTCATTCCTCTGTATTCAGCTTCTGCACTAGATCTAGCCACAACATTCTACTTCTTGCTCCTCCAAGTAACCAAATTCCCACCAACAAATGTGAAATAACCAGAAGTAGAACGTCTGCCAGTGATGTTACCTGCCCAATCAGCATCGGTGTAGCCACAGGGTCCCAAATCTCTATTCTTTCGAAACACAAGACCTTTACCAGGAGCAGACTTCAAGTACCTTAGGATTCTCACCACCACATTCATATGATCTTCACTAGGATTATGCATATACTGACTTACCACACTAACAACATAAGCAAGATCGGGCCTAGTATGGGACAAGTAAATCAGCTTTCCAACTAATCTCTGGTACTTTGACTTGTCTGTGGGAACCTGATCTTGATATTCTGCAATCCGATGATTTTGCTCAATGGGTGTATCCACTGGTTTACAATCAAGCATACTAGTTTCAGCTAACAAATCTAAAACGTACTTTCTTTGGCTCAACATAATGCAGTCTCTGTTCCTAGCTACTTCAATACCTAGGAAGTACTTCAAATCTCCAAGGTCTTTCATTTCGAATTTAGATGACAGCTGAACTTTCAATCTCTTGATCTCGTCTAGATCGTCACTTGTTACCACGATGTCATCCACATAAATAATCAATGTTGTCAACTTGTTTTGTTGGTGTTTGAAGAATAGGGTTTGATCTGAGTTGCTTTGTTTGTACCCAATTTTCTTCATGAAAGTTGTGAATCTACCAAACCAGGCTCTTGGTGATTGTTTCAATCCATACAAGGACTTCTTTAACTTGTACACCATATTTTCTCTTGTAGAAGTTCCATATCCTGGAGGAAGATCCATGTAAATTTTCTCATTCAAGTATCCATGCAGAAAAGCATTCTTCACATCAAACTGTTGTAAGGGCCAGTCTACATTAGCTGCTAGGGACATGAGAACTCGAATGGTATTCATCTTTGCTACTGGTGCGAATGTCTTATCATAATCCACTCCATACTTCTGAGTGTATCCTTTTGCCACCAATCTTGCCTTATACCTGTCAACTGATCCATCTGCATTATGTTTCACAGCATAAATCCATCTGCACCCAACAGTCTTCTTATCAGGTGGTAGTGGTACCACATCCAATGTATCATTCTTGTTGAGAGCATCCATCTTAACCTCCATCGCCTTAGCCCACTTCTCCTCCTTGATTGTATCGTGCACTTTACTAGGAAGAGATACAGCAGATAATTGATTTACAAAGGCGACATAAGGTTTGGATAGTCTATAGGTTGACACATAATTAGCCACAGGATACTTCGCTTTAGCTGATATAAGAGGTTCATATCTTTTGGATGGTTGACCGCGAGTTGACCTAGCAGGTAATACTTTTTCAGGAATACTAGAACTAGGCAAAGGAATACAAACCTCAGGTGATGACAGGTCAGGAGAGATCGTTGATGGAGAGGGAGAGACTTTGATTGCATGTACCTTGTCTAGAACTGGCTGCGGATCACTGATTTCTTCTCCTCCTTTCCATGTGTCATCGGTGACACGCGAAACATGTTCTGGCTGAGAATTTTCGACGGGTTGAAGGAGACCCTCGACCGGTTGACGCTGAGGATCTATCTGATCAGGGTGACTGTTTTCGACCGGTCGATGCTCAGGTTCTGCCTGATCCGGGTGGTCGTTTTTGACCGGTCGAAGAATTTCCTCGACCGGTCGAATATCTTGTCCAGCTAGAGTACTTTATTCTGAAATATCTTCTTCTGGTGCCCCAAACTAATCTTCATAAAATCAACGTTTCTCCTCCTCACGTGAAGTGGCTGACGGAGCGAAATAATACACGTTTTCACTAAAAGTGACATCCATGGTGACGTAGAATCTTTGAGACGAGGGGTGATAACACTTGTACCCTTTTTGGTGAGTACCATAGCCAACAAAGACACACTTAAGGGCATGGGCCTCTAACTTAGTCTGCTGATTCTAATGAAGATGAACATATGCCACACAACCAAAGACTCGGGCAGGAAGCTTGTTCAAAGATGGAATGAAAACTGTTTGAGACAACACCTCAAACGGGATCTGATTTTGCAGAGCAGCAGATGGTAGTCGGTTAATGAGGTGAGAGGCACATAATACAGCTTCGCCCCACAGATATTTAGGCATGTTGGCACTAAGCAAGAGAGCTCGGCCCATCTCCAATAGATGACGATTCTTTCGTTCAGAGACTCCATTTCATTCAAGTGTCTGAGGACAAGTAGTCTGATGGATTATTCCATATTGTCGAAAATAGTCTTGGAAAGAGTGGTTGACAAACTCTTCGCCATTATCAGATCGAAATATTTTCACATAAGCATCATACTGATTCCGGATAAGATTATGGAAAGCAGTGAAGGCAGGAAACATATCATCATTCATCTTGAGTAACACAACCCATGTCAATCTTGTAAAGTCGTCAATAAATAAAACAAAGTATCTCATGCCTGACAATGTTGTTTTCTTGGAAGGTCCCCATACATCAGAGTGAATTAATTCAAATGGTGCTGAACTGGAAGAAGAACTCGAAGTGTAACTAGACTTGTAACTCTTGGCGAACACACAGGTTTCACAATGGACACTAGATTATTTTATTCCCACGAACAAGGATGGTGTAGACTTCTTCATGACACCAAATGACGGATGACCCAACCGGCAATGTCATAACCAAATTTTCTTAACTCGATCAGAATTCAATGTCAAAGGAACAGGTCTGGATGGTTCTCGTGTCTCCTTGCTATACATGCAATCCAAGTGAAACAGTCATCCCTTCGATCTCCCTTGCCAATTATTGCCTGAGTACATAGATCCTGAAATACTACATACATAGGGTAAAAGGTAACAGAGCATTTGTTTTGGCAATTCAACTCAGATACTGACAACAGATGATGAGATAAAGAGGGAACATAAAGAACGTTATGTAATACAAGAGATGGAGTAACTTGGATTGACCAAATACCTAAGACTGGAAAAGACACACCATTTGCATTAGATACATCATGTATCAGAGAAGGTGATAAACTCAAAAACAAGATTTTATCAACGGTCATATGATCAGACGCACCAGAATCAATTATCCATGTATCACCACTGGTAAAGTCAGAAACTTTCAAAGTAATAACAATTTTACCTTGATGTTTCTCAGTGAGAGAAACATTACCCATCAAGTGGTCTCGACTCTTTATGTGACAGAAGACAGGTTCTTCAAACAGTGAAATATCCATAGTCATGTTAAATTCTTTAGAAGTGAACAAGAGCAGTTTTTCAAACAAATTCAGGTAATTGATCAGATTCAGGTCAAGTCAAATAGCCAAGATCAAGTCAGGTCAGATTCAGGTCAGGTAGCGAAAATCAGGTCAGGTCAGATTTTCAGGAGCGACTTAGGCTCTGATACCAAGTCAAGGTTTATGGGAATTTTCTGATATATTGACCAATCCCAAATTGGGGTATATATACACAAGTACTTACATTCCTAAAAGGAAACTAAATCAGCTATTGAATCCTACTTAATTACAGAATATACATCTCCTAACTATACGTGGAGTGAGGCACACTCCAACACCTGGAGAGATCTGGGGCAGTGTGGGTTGATGTCTTTCTATATCATCTTGTTGTCAATCAGTTTGTATTTATGCAAGGTATGTGGGATATTCTTGACCAATACGGTCCTCTCTTTCGGCATCTTTGTTCAAGTAGAGGACAATGAGTGATCCACATCTGCTTGAGTGAAAGAGGAAGGCCCTCCTCTGGAATGGATTCTAGTTTTGGACATGCCGAGATATGAAGATCTTCGAGAGAGGTGAGGTACCAAAAACCCTTGCTCAGTTTCTTCAGATTTGGGAAGTTACTAATGCAGAGTTGAATGAGAGATTTTGGGAGCAGCATTTCCTTGTCATTCTCAACGGGTGGAAAGAACAGGAGCTCGGAGTCAAGTCCACCCTCGATCGACAACTCTTTGAGACAGGTGAGTCTGTATAATCTTCCATATTCCAACAGCCCCTTACAACCCTTGCAAATTGTCAGTGATGTAAGATTAGGGGGGAAACCCTCTCCTTCTGCTGCTGCTGCTTCTAGAAAGTAATTCAAACCTTCACTGTGATCAATGGTCAATCTCTGAAGAGAGTTGAGATTATTATAATTGTGGATCATTTCTCCCAGCATATAGGGTGCCACCTCCAGTTTCTCACATGAGAAGATTGACAATGACTGAAGATTGGTGAGGCGGCATAGACCCTCCGGCAAAGAAGTATGATTTGGGCACTCCCAGATGTGAATTTCTTGGAGTTGACAAGAGCTATCATTGGGAAACCTATTGGATATTAACTTTAGCTGTGCACACCACTATATCCTTGGCTGTTTAAGAGTCGGGGGTAATTGGACTTTGATTGATATGGACATTAGTGATGGAAAGTTCCTTATTTCCAAGAATTCAAGAGAATGTGAAGAAGACCTAGAAGAAGAACCATCATTAGGCACCATCTCTTCTTTCTCTGTCAATGATATCAAATTCTCACAGCTCTGAATATGTATTCTTCTTAGACTGGGAAGAAGATGGTATTTTGCAAAGTACAATAGAGAAATGCAGTCTTCAATCTCTATGACTTTAAGGCAAGGTGGCAGACTACTATCTGGGATTGAAACTAGACTTGGACATTCATATATGCGAAGCTCTTGAAGAGATGTCAGGTGATGCAACCTTTCTGGTAACTTTCCACACTTCTTTAATTCCAGAAATTCCAGCCTGCTAGGAACTGCTTGCAATGGCAACTGTTTGGGCCCGAGATAAATATTTCATATTGGGCTTCGAGGGCTGGGTTTGGCTAGTGGCCCGAGTAGGATAACTGGGTCTATCTTGTTGGGTTAAGACTGTGGTTGATCCACGCGGCTTACTAATTATCAAACAATTCCTATATCGGTTAGGTTTCCTTTGTGAAAGAATTGGGATAGCATTGAACTATATAAAGATAAGACCGTGTGCTGGTGCACGTTTAGAGTTATATTGAGAATCGAAGAGCTGAAGACGTACAAGTGAAACGAAATACAATTACTGTGCATTATATAAGGAGAACGATAGCGATAGTGAAGGATCCTTCTTGATCAAATACAATTTTGCTATACGCAAATACATCTCGTCAGAGAAACTTTGTAACCAGATGATCAAAGTGCTTGTCATCTATCAAGTGAGAGTATTGAGATCCAAGGCAGCAACCCAACTGGAAGATTGAAGAGCTTGTCACCGATAGAGTGAGAGTTTGGAAATCCAAGGAAGCTACACCCCAGTGTTCTGAACACATAACTTAGAACTAGCACATGCTCTTCCCTAAAACCCTAGATTTCTTCTTTCTTCTCTAAAACCAGCCAATCTGACACCAAGGTTTCCATCTCTTTCAAGATCTCATCACATCGGGCGACCCCAGGCTCGACACTTTCCTTAAGTCTCATTGGTGCTACATGGATGCTTTGGATGGCAGTGGCGTTGATGCTTGAAAAGTGAGTCGAATTGATAGATGTGAGGTGAAGTTTTGGTCGGGTTGTTGAGAGAGGTCTTGGTTTTCATCGGATGAGCGTGTTAGATAGGCAATTGAATTGATCGGGGCTTCTTGATGTCACAACGTCGAAGTTTTGTTGGCAATTGGTTCTGATTGTGTTTCTGAGTCGTGAGGACGACGTTCCTGGTCTAGAGATGTTGCAAGGTCGAGTTCTAAGTGATGAAATTGAGTCTTGGTTGTCGGGGTAGTGACATTCTAGGGTTGGGGCAACTGGCAATAGTTTATAATGGATGGTTGAAGGATGGATCTCTTTGTTTCTAGTGGGCTAGTTCTTACTTTGGGTCTGTGGTTTGTGGGTTGAGTAGCTAAGGTTGTCAATTTCCTTAGGCTCAAGTAGTCTTGCTTTTTTTTCTTTTTCCTTAGGTTTTTTTTTTGTTGGAGATGAAAGATAAAAATTGATTGATCTAATAAGTTACAAAGAAGAATGCCGATTATCGGCCTGATAGAAAGAACTCCCTATAGCAACCTATACTACAACATACTTAATACAGACCTATCATCGACATAACTAGAAGGACCTAGAAGTAGGAAAATGACTGAAAAAAATTTGGGTCTCATATCCTGTTTAGTTATGCACCCCAAATTATAGCAACACTTGTTACTCTTCAGCCGTCTTCTCAGCGACTGGAGTTAATACCACCCTCTTCTGCGGGGACTCATACTCGGACAACCCCTGCTGCATGGTCACTCGCTACCCTGCTATCGAAAGTCTCCAATGGCAGGGGCCTCCACATGCATCCCTCTCTTCATTTTTCTTGTTGGGAATAGAGCAGAAGGTCTTGGTCCTCCAACAGTTAGCGAAGATGTGCCATATGTATGCATCGGGCCTCCAGGAGTCAGCGAAGATGCCCCATCTGCCTACACCGGGGCCACCTCCCGCGGAGATGATCCAACTATCTGCGATGCCGACGTCGTTCGAACCTAACGATAGAACTCTTGGCTTTAGAGACGTCCCTCATAGCTTATTGGGCCGTAAGGTTTGCTTCAGATGAGCCTGACTGGGGGTTACCAGCTGAACCTAGAACCTGCAAAAAAACTAAACTAGGTCAGTGGATCTGCCTCAGAAAGTGGATTTCCATGCATGAAGGAAACGTGTCCCTGACTCTCCTCTCGAATACCCTACATGGTAGCCATGTGGACATCATGTACAACATCAGAATGAAATGCCCCTCCACCCGAGGTCATCACCACATCCACCGTCGATTTCTACGCTGCTTGACTCGGGGGCGCTGTCGATGTGGCCAACAAAATAGGCAATGTCTCGGCTGGTTTCTCGAAATCCGGTGGCACCTGCAGGGTTCGTGTAGCACACACCGCCTCTTTCTCCTCTCAAGCACATTGCACCACACAACCAGTAGCACTATGCAAAAGTAATCCACAAAAGGGGCAAAACCCCGCATAGTCTGGTACTCAAAAGAAACTGGTAGGATACATGCCAGAAAAAACTGGATCTTGTGCTTCACAACAAGACCACGCCAAAGATCCACCCGCACCAATACTTTCATGGTACTTGCAGTCAGCAAAGCTAGATCATGCTTGATGTACCTATCGATATAGTTCCCGATATGCTCTGCCCAATCTTGGTCTAGCGTTGCCTTCAGAACATTGCACACATAGACTCACACTTGTGACATCGTCACCAAGACTGCCGAGGGATCAGAGAAGCCGTCAAACTCCTCCAAGACCATCGTGTAGTCTTGGTAGTACCAAGACCCACACACAACCCGTTTAAAAGAAACAAGATCCCCAAATTTTCAGAAGAACCGGTCACCGCTGTGCCGGTGAAGCATAATCTTACCTGGTCTAAGCGGACCGTGCCATAATCGCACCATGGCATCCTTAAGCGACTAATTTCAGACCTCTGAAAAACCCACCGGCCCAAAAAGTTGCGCATCCCCATAGCACAACCCACCGCCATTCCTTGCCTTCTATGCCGCCTCAGGCTAAACAGGATTGACAACCTCCAAGACGTTGTCGTCCTCATCAGAAAACCCCATTGCAGTCTCAAATTGTGCCGCTACATCGTCGGCATCTGCTGCCATGTTCGATTGAGAAGAGGGGACAAGGTATAAGTCTGTTTCTAGATAGGAAAGGGTGATACTCACCATTACTAAGTACTAAATTAACACTTAACAACAATGAGTCAATTAAAACCCTTTTTAGTAGATGTAGCATTGGTAAATAGGGATCGTTCTTAACCGAGGATTGAGGGTGCATGCATAACTATGCTAGATTTGTTTATGGGGGTGTGAGATTTGGTTTGTTTAACTAATAACCTACGAAATTTAAACCTAATTCTACTATGTACACGTGATCATCACATCATGTCTACCTCCACCGTTTTCATGCTTCACTTACCCAGTATCAACGAAATTCTTACCTTTCAACCTGCAATTTATACACATGCTTTTAAGAGTGTGACGAAGAGCGCATACACCTTAATTTATCTAAGATTCATACAAAACATGCTAGAGAGGAACGAAGAGCGTATCACCCAACACATTAAGAAGCTTTAAGCATACAGCATGCATACAAGCAAAGACTAAAAACTAAGAACACATGGAAGGTAACATAAGTAAGTAAAAACATATAGCCTTTATTAAACAAATCACAAGTCGTAAACCGAATTCTTTACAAGACAAAAGATGAGATAGAAGGTTTATGGTTACACTTTTGGAGTCTGTGAAGAGCATTAACAACGCCTCGAGTGGATGGATTCTCAAGAACAAGACGAAGAGCGCCGATTATTCTTGATCCGCGAGGAGGGAGCTTCGGCCTTGGAGGGAATTAGGCTTAGGACGACTTGGGAGGTATTTTGGGCAGAGCTTTGCTGTCTATGATGTGTGATGATCTGCTTTGAGGCCGAGCTCCCCTTTATATAGGAGAAGGAAAGCCTAGTTCGACTCCTTCTAGGACTCTAGCTACTCCACCCGGGTAACCTGACCCTTCTCCACTAAAACAGAAATTTCTCTCGTTCTATAACTCCAAATCGTTTGATTCTAGTTGCGTTGGAAACTAGACTTCTAGATCTTTCCAACCATATGCTAACCGCGTCTAGATTCATCTGGATCTGTTCACAGTGGTCTTTCGAAGTGGGCTGATGTACAAAGGCTGATTTCTAATAATTCATTTTAATCCATCTTCTTTCTTTGGGCTTCTTTGGACATGATTTTGGTCTTCAATTCTTGACACCATGTGGGAAAACATTTTAGTATCCATTTCTCAGACCATTTCTCAGACCATTTCTTCTCTGGAATTAGGAACTTTTCTCCTTAGCCAACTTTTAGCTCCGAAACGCCTCCTTTATTATTTCCTCCTTTATTTTTACCTAAAAACATAAAGTAAAGTAAGTTAGAAACATATTTACTAAGCATAAAACAAAGTTAAATATAGAGAGAAAGACATTAATAATCAAGCATAAAATGCGTAGATCAAATTCTCCCACACTTAAACTTTGCTAGTCCCTAGCAAATACACAACAAAGCAATGGACTCGATAAAAGAAAAATAATAAAGGGAAAAACACAAAGGTAAACGTGACACTTATATACAAACATACTTAGATATTTCAACGTTTCAAAGCCGCAAATTCTCATGTAATCATGTTTGAAAATGATAGAAATACTAAGTTGAACAAAACTAAGCCCTTACTCAAATTTGTCTCAGAAAATTCTTCAAGTATATGGCAATGGAATCATAATGTTTTCACATGAATGTTCAATGAATTCAATAGATAATAGAGATATGATCATGTTATGAACAAGTAAGACGTGGAGAAAAAATAATGGTGATGTTAAAGCTGTGCATGTTTCGAATAAAGTTCAAATCAACTCACATGGATGCACTCATCATATTTTCACTTATGCAAAGGTTTCACTCAAAGTGTTTGTTAATTTCAACGAAAATTCATGCATGGGAAGAGATACTTGCACAAATGAACCAAAACCATATGCTTACTCATGCAACTTACTTCACAGATTGAAGGCTACTCATCTTAAGGATCAAAAAGGACTTTTAAGGGTTGTAATGGGGTTTAGGCTAAGGCATTCAAAAATATGGATATGTGGTGGTTAAGAACATTCAAAAGACTTAGTCAAAGCACCAAAAACTTCATAAATTTCGTTCATCCTCCTCTCACCAACGTCACCATGTGTAAAGTTTAAGTACACAGGCCAGATTTCATCTTGTTGGACCCTAACTTCATTCTAAACTTCCCTTGAGCTTTTGTAGACAGGACAAATGCCACATTTCTTCACTTTTGGGCCTTCAATTCAATACAAACTCCAAATCCACAAGTATGGGGGACATTAATCCAAAATTTAACATGTAAATCACAATGCTGGAGAGCTTCTTTTTTTCTTTTTTTTTTAGCTCTCGAATTTTTTTTCTTTTCTTCTTTCTATTTTCGGCAATTGCAAACTTTTTTCAAGGTATTTGGACAAGTCTATCCCCATACACACATCTCCTCATGATGTTCACACCATCTCCATGATTCTAGCTTCAAAAATCTCCACCAAGTCTTTTGAACAAGGGTACGGATATTCTACACTAGGTTAAAGTGTTTAGATATGTATGGTAATGAAATAAAGGCATAATGTGGGCTCAAATGGGTTATCTAGGGGTGTCGCAACTCGTGCGCACAAATGGGACACATGGCAATTTGGCAAAGTGGTGGATATCCTAAGTGTCTTTAATCACATCCAAAATCAGAGTATGTATCAACTATAAGCTTTGCAAATTGACATGAGTAAGTTCTAGTATTCTCTAGTTCATTAAGATCTATGGCAAGTGAGTATATGCATGATTTTGAGACCTATATCTAATATGCACGAAATTTCACTCAAAAGAAGTGTTTAAGGCTCAAAATCTCACTTAAGGCTCATATGATTCAAAACTTATTCTCATATGCGATTTCTGTACCAAGTTTTATCAAACCATATCTACTACATGTCATAACACTCAAAAGATATCTCAATTAGCACATGAATTCATCCTTAATGATATGCAACGCCATTTTTGTATTCTTTTCGGTCCAATTTCATCGTAGACTAACTAAGGGCATCCTAAAGACTCTTTAAAACACTAAGTTAAACGAAAAGACTCACAACAATTTTTTTTAGGGCATCATCCACCGGAAGGTTCCATTGTCCGCCCGTTTTTACAATTTATGACTCAAATAAGTTGTAAACCCCTCCCCCACACTTAAACTCTACATTGTCTTCAATGTACTAAAGTAAAACATAGAATCAAGCATGAAGAAAAGGATTTACGAAAAATCTAACTAAGAAAAGTAAAAGCTACAAAAATTAAAAAGAGAAAAAGGGAAGAGAAAGCAAATCTGGTTTGTAGACTCCTCCATTGGGTTGCCTCCCAACAAGCGCTTATTTTTTTTAACGTCTTACAGCCTAGACGTGTTGCTTTCTTTTATGCCCAATGAACAACTTGTCTTGGAGGTGCAACTCCTCCATTTTTGCCTTCCACTTTTCAGCTTCCATGTTCTGACCTTCGTGCTTTTGATTTTTAATTCCCAACAATTTAGAAATCAGAATTTTGTGATATTATATGGATGGAAACTAGACGTTCAGAGCTTTCCAACCCTATAAAGAACTCCATCTAACTCCAACCGAGCTGAAAGTTATGGCTTTTCGAATTTGACTGTTCTTTTTGGACAGAAGCTGCGAATTTATGAAAACACTTGGAGCACGTTCCTCCATCGTATCCTTCAAAACTCAACAAACATCAAATCCAATGGAAAAATGCATGAAATGCAATGATGAAGATGATGCATGATGATGCAACTATGTAATGAATGACATGATATGCAAAGATGTATATGCATCCTAAATATTACAAAAATCAAGCAGCCTGAGCATGACTCCTTGCATAATTTCTCTAGAACTAATTACATGTTGGAACTAACTGAAATTTTACGACTATAAACTAGACACATATACAAACATGTCATAAAAGTTTCAGAAATTTCCGTGACATGAAACTATGTCAGATAAATCACACAAAATAGCCTATTACCCAGCTCTGATTTGACTATCTAAAACTAAAAATAAAATTAACATTGTACAAAACATGAAATGATTAGAGTATGGTTAGTCTTCTTTACAAAGTTCAATTTCGATATTTATGCACAAGTAGTGTCCAAATTGAGTGCGTCAATGATTTAAAGAGAGTACACTAGCTTAATCTTTAGATCGTTCAATGGACGTGCGACCCGCGCGATAAAGTATGAAATTTCAATCAAATGGTCTTGGTTCAATCGAAAAACATGGCCAGTTAGGGATAGAGATGACGCGAGAGGTAGGACTAATTTCGAAAAAATACCCCGAGGCTAACCGGGCCAATGGTATATACTCTATGGTGTTAGTCGTTCTTAGATCCAGAACCTGTCACCAGTCATAACCCGTTTCTAGACACCATGTCCGACATTCAGCCAATCTTTCAAAAATTTACACTCCCTCAAGTCCTTTGTAGACTCCGCCATCAACCTCATGTACATAACTTCACTTAGGTTATGGTGTGCAGTGATGAAATCCACACATCATGAGGGATTAAGGAGATAAACAAGGAAAAGAGGCGACATCTATTCCAAAGAATGCGACTTAATCAACCAAACTTATGTACTAAATTTAAATCAAAGACTACCTTTAAGGTGTATACATGGCTGCAAAAAAAAAAAAATATATGAACAAGTGTTAGTAACATAAATAATTACAAAATTTCGTTGCTTTTATATACATACTATATATTTGCACAATTTCACATATTTACAAACATAACACATGCAATTCCAGATTCGTGCAAACTTGAGTATAGCTGTTTGTCGATTTTTTCCAGAATTATTGGCTGGGCCGAATGTAATTAAATTTTACAGTCACAAACTAGATACGTAACCAAACAATCCTACAAATTTTCAGATTTTTATGAGACCTATAGCTATGTAAAATAATTTACACAAAACAGGGCAGTGTACAGTTCCGAAAACAGAAAAATATAAACATATTGTACAAGCATAATCACACAATTCTTTACAATCCCCGGCAACAGCGCCAAAATTGATACTCACCATTACTAAGTACTAAATTAACACTTAACAACAATGAGTCAATTAAAACCCTTTTTAGTAGATGTAGCATTGGTAAATAGGGATCGTTCTTAACCGGGGATTGAGGGTGCATGCATAACTATGCTATGTTTGTTTATGGGGGTGCGAGATTTGGTTTGTTTAACTAATAACCTACGAAATTTAAACCTAATTCTACTATGTACACGTGATCATCACATCATGTCTACCTCCACCGTTTTCATGCTTCACTTACCCAGTATCAACGAAATTCTTACCTTTCAACCTGCAATTTATACACATGCTTTTAAGAGTGCGACGAAGAGCGCATACACCTTAATTTATCTAAGATTCATACAAAACATGCTAGAGAGGAACGAAGAGCGTATCACCCAACACATTAAGAAGCTTTAAGCATACAGCATGCATACAAGCAAAGACCAAAAACTAAGAACACATGGAAGGTAACATAAATAAGTAAAAACATATAACCTTTATTAAACAAATCACAAGTCGTAAACCGAATTCTTTACAAGACAAAAGATGAGATAGAAGGTTTATGGTTACACTTTTGGAGTCTGTGAAGAGCACTAACAACGCCTCGAGTGGATGGATTCTCAAGAACAAGACGAAAAGCGCCGATTATTCTTGATCCGTGAGGAGGGAGCTTCGGCCTTGGAGGGAATTAGACTTAGGACGACTTGGGAGGTATTTTGGGCAGAGCTTTGCTGTCTATGATGTGTGATGATCTGCTTTGAGGCCGAGCTCCCCTTTATATAAGAGAAGGAAAGCCTAGTTCGACTCCTTCTAGGACTCTAACTACTCCACCCGGGTAACCTGACCCTTCTCCACTAAAACAGAAATTTCTCTCGTTCTATAACTCCAAATCGTTTGATTCTAGTTGCGTTGGAAACTAGACTTCTAGATCTTTCCAACCATATGCTAACCGCGTCTAGATTCATCTGGATCTGTTCACAATGGTCTTTCGAAGTGGGCTGATGTACAAAGGCTGATTTCTGATAATTCATTTTAATCCATCTTCTTTCTTTGGGCTTCTTTGGACATGTTTTTGGTCTTCAATTCTTGACACCATGTGAGAAAGCATTTTAGTATCCATTTCTCAGACCATTTCTCAGACCATTTCTTCTCTGGAATTAGGAACTTTTATCCTTAGCCAACTTTTAGCTCCGAAACGCCTCCTTTATTTCTACCTAAAAACATAAAGTAAGTTAAAAACATATTTACTAAGCATAAAATAAAGTTAAATATAGAGAGAAAGACATTAATAATCAAGCATAAAATGCATAGATGAAAGGGATAGATATCAATGAAGATAAGAGAGAAAAAGGGGAAATGAGGATCAGAGGTGCCGATTAGGGTTTGGGGAGAGAAGAGTTACGGGAGGGAGGGAGGGAGGGAGGGAGAGAGAACTCAACAACACAACGATTCAACTTTTCTCAATATAATTCACGTGTAAAGCTGTTTTTTCCTTGGCTTAGTTATTAAGTGTCTAGTTTTCGAGTGGGCTTTGATCCAAGGTTAGTTTCCAAACTTTATACTTCTGATGTAACAAAGATACATCACTGTATAGTGCTGGTGTTGCCTCTGTAAAAAGAGGGAAATTCTAGATATTTTTTGATGTATTTGACTAATGATAATATGCATATATGTTTGCTTTTAAAAAAAAAAATACATGATAAAAGTTAGGTAAAATACCCCTACAATAGTATTATCCCAATTTAATTTATTAAAATAGAACTTGTTTAAGGATATTAGTATTTATAGAAATGATAAAACGATTAAGGACTAGACTAATGACAATAGTTGCTATTGCATTGAGTGCATTCTGTTCTCAAATCAAGTACATTATCTTTTTTTGTCTTCGATATCGTCTGACGGCATGCCTTTGAGCGTCATCGTCGAACAAGAATAGTACGGCTAGGCCGACTTCTTACACGGTGAATTTGTCATGGTCGTGGTCGGGTGTCCTTGTCAGTGATTTTGACTGGAGCAAGCTTACTGGATTGCTTCTATTGGTTGCTGCGACGTTTCGAGGAGAGTAGTTGTGTCGTTGCCGATCTAGGTTTACAGGTCAATCAGAGGGGGCGGTGCTTGGTTCGATGGTGGTGGTGGCTGTGTGGTCGTGCCGGCGTCCAGTGGAGAAGGCTGTAACTAGCGGTTGATACGTCTGCAAGCATCATTAGGTGGTTTTTCTGTTCTTAAGTTTGCCCCATACTTTTGGTTTTGTTAGTTTTCTACGAATTGTTTTTGTTTTTTGTTTTTTAAGTTTAGTTTCCTTTGAGTTTGGCTATGTGTTGTTTGATGTATCTCAACCTAGTGCTTTAGTGTTTTAGGTTGTTGTGAATATGTGTTGCAAAATTGTGTTGAGACGACTTGGTATCGGTAGGTTTGTAGCTATGTGGAGCGATGTTTAATGTCTCTGTAGTTTGGGGTCCATAGTTAGATACGGTGTGGCTCCACAACATTTTAAGTTTTTTTCCCTTTGTCTAGTATGTCTAGCTCTGTCATAGGTACTTGTGGATCAAATGTAATAATGTATGTTGGTTTAAGGAAATATTTCTATTGTGCATGGTATAGGTCTTCTCCGTGTAACTTATTAACTCTTAATATATTTTGCATACCATTTTACCTAAAGAAACTAATTACACTAAGAAAAATATATTCGTATGGTGTCTAAAATCTTCTTTGCCGGTCTTGTTGGTATTCTGTCAAGAACGATCAAAGTGATATCTTAATTTGAATTTTTGTATCATAAAGTTCTCTATCTGTTTTTCCATTAAAATTATAACAAACTACACTAAATGATAGATATGAGGAGCAAAATATATATTAGGACAAAACCCCTTAATTTGAGCAATAAAGGATAAAATCTTACAAATAAGGACAAATTGCTTGTATGCTATCATGTGGCAGATGTACATTTACTTTTATACTCTACTTATCTTTTTGTGTGTATTTCATTTTTTTTTCAAAAGAATATATTTTATCTGAAATTACTTAAATTTTTTTTTTAATTTTCAAGAAAAAATATTTTATCCGAAATTACTTAATTATTTTTTATCTGTTTAATACTTTTTAGATTATTTTTTCACTTAAATTTCTTTTGTATTCAATTTTTTTAACTTGAATTGATTATTTAATTTATTAACATTATTAATAAACATCTAATATCAATTCAATCACAAATTTAATAGTAATTTTGATGTAAATTCACTAAAGGTTCCGATACAAATTGAGCAACAATTTCGATACAAACTCAGTAGCAATTTTGATACACATTCCATGACATTTTCTAACCCGATAACATAGTAGCAGACATCGAACCGAAAATTCAAAAATGCAGTATCTGGCCCAAAAACGCAGTAGCAATCCTCGAATCGAAAATTTGAAAATACAATATCAGGCCCAAAAATGCAGTTTCAGGCCTAAAAATGCAATAGCAGTCCTCGAACCAAAAATGTAGTAGCATTCCTAAAAACGTAGTCATAGTCCTCGAACTGAAAATCTAAAAATGCAGTAGCAGTCCCAAAAACGCAGTAACAGTTCTCGAACTGAAAATCCAAAAAATGCAGTATTAGGCCCAAAAAAGCAGTAGCATTCCTTGAACCGAAAATGCAGTAGCAATCCTAAAAATGCAGTAGCAGTCCAAAAAATACAGTAGCAGTCCTCGAACCGAAAATCCTAAAATGTAGTATCAGGCCCAAAAATGCAGTAGCAGTCCAAAAAATGCAATAGCTGTCCCAAAATTTACAATAGCGGTCCCCAAATATTGCAGTATAATCGAAGTAAAAATGCAATAATAGTCCCCAAATATGCTACATTAAACCAAAACTGCAATAATAATGCCAAAAAATGCAGTATAATCGAAGTAAAAATGCAATAACAACCCCAATGCAAAACACTAGTACCGAATAATACAACACTATTATTGAAAATTCAAAAAACAAAATAATTTCAAACTTTTCATGTGACTTTGAAAAAAATTGCTGCTAATTTTTTTAAGATGCTAGTAATTCTTCAGAAATTAGATTAAAAATGACAAAACTATAAAACTTTTACTGAAAAAAATTAAAAAACGACAATGGATAGAATTATTCACGTGCGAAATTGAAATATAAGCTGATACTAAAAATTAAAAAAAAAAGAACCGATCTAGTTATTCAAACAAACAAAATTACTGCTGTTCACAAAACATGGTAGCATTAACATTCAAAAAGACAATCATTGCAAATACTATACTTCAAGAAACTTTGCTACTAAAAAAATCTAAAAACAAGAATAAATTTCTATTTATCACGTGATTTTTGAAAAAATAATTTCAACAATCAGATGATAATTGTTTAATTGTTTATTGTGAGAAAACAAAGTGCAATAATAGTAGCAGTGCTAAACTTTTTTAAAAAAGTAGCAGCAGCAGTACATCAAGGATCGACAATGTTTATTGTTCATTGTTTATAGTATCACCTTTTCCCGATACTGTTGCTACAGTAGTAACTTCTTCAAATTTACATAAACAACTTCTTCGAACCTCATGAAGTTCAAATCAACATAATTAAGGACATGACAACTTCCTTTGACCACGAGCTCGAGAACATCTTCATCTCTGCCACAAAACACATATCCGAAACTATTTTACCAAAACACAGATCCAAAATTATTTTACCAATATATATCAAAGCAGCGTATAATACACAAATCAGAAGCTATTGTACCAAAACACAATTGTCGGACGCTGTTATGTACTGAGCAGCACCGACATCAAAACTGTTCACACCTGAGTTGGGAGGCCAGGAGGGCGAGCCACGACGACGACGGTGAAGATCCATGTCGGTGTTTTTGGGAGGCATCACGAGTGCTTCACGCGAGGCTCTAGTGGTGGATAAGAGCCGCGACTCGCGTTGGAGAACGAGGCAGACAAAGGAATCGTGCCGCATCGCTTGGCGGAGAAAGTGACATGGGCACACAGAGAAGGTGACGTCGGCACGCAGAGACGGTGAGCACGGCGACGCGAGGTTCAACGAGGCCTAGCTCCGGTCTCTGGATGAACTCGAGGCCCGAGGCTTAGTGATCCGCGAGAAACGTGGTGGATCAATGGTAAGGGTGCTTAAGGCGAGATGCAGACCATGGAGTCCAAGAATTTGGGCGGCACGCGGTGCATGAATGTCTGCGGCGGTGAGGTGATAATGCATGAGAGAGAGAGAGATGATTTTTTACTTTTTTAATGGCTCAAACTGATTTTTTCATTCTAAGGGTTTTTTATAAAAAATTATGTGAAAATTATCTTTTTAACGTGTTTAATGGGTTGAGTTTCTGGTTCTTCCTTTTGGGATTTAGGTCTATGTCCTTTATTGTTTAAATACTAGTGAGGATGAATTTTTTTGTAGTATTGATTGAGGGTGAGTTTTTTCTCTTTAAATTATGTTAAGTTGCTAATATGCACACAATTAGGAGAAAAACTGCAGTTAAAGACATTTTTGCACTTAATTATTATGGGCGCCTAGAAATTTGCTACGGGAACCCAACTAATAGTTTTCTCAGCTCATCCTGGAGGTTGATTGGAGCATAGATAGTAGTTGGAGGATGGTGTGGGGATTTCGTGGAAAAAGGGTGTTGCAACCAATTCCAAGAAACCCAGGCTCAAACACGAGTGTTATAACTCCCATGTGAGCTCTGATTAACACTAATACTCTAATATTTGTGTAATAGTTGTTTTAAGCCAAAACTGAATTCCTTTGAGCTTTGTCTGTTGTGTCTAGTGACTTGATAGCTGTTAAGTACGTTATCTACTTTCTAATATAGAGCTTGTCCTTATTTCAAGTTGAGTTCATCATATTGTATAGTCATTTATTGTATACTCTTAAATTTAAGGACATCGAGATTATTCCGTTTATCAATGATAATCAAATATAATATATTTTCGAATTCAGGATATCGAGAACATCTCGTTTATCAACGATAATCATATATACTATACTCTGCAATTTAAGACATCGAGAACACCTTGTAAACACGGTATCTCTCAAATTAGGACATCGAGAACGGCACCTGATTGATTTTGGGTCTCTGCACCCTAGAGAAGCACAATCATTACTTAATTATCGCCGGACCCCAATCAGGATTTTAACTAAGCCTTAGCCTGGTGGCTCCACGAGCCTATACATATATGTCATATATAATCGTATGTATAATACAATCAACTTTTATGTTTCTCGTATATAATTATTGTTTATTATCGTAATCGTAACAGTTTCAATTTCGTAATTTTTTATGAATCATGTTGGATTCTAAACAAGTCAAACTGATCGTCAATCATATCTTTGCATCAGTAAGCAAATATGAAAAGTCAATTTCATATATATGTAACAAACTGTGCAAATAATCACATGTATGATAAGATAGAACATTTTTCATTTTTGTTTTAATCTCATATTTTACCTTGTATCATTTTCGTTTATCGTTGTAATATCATCTCCTTTTCCACTTTATTTGTCAATCAAAGTTGTCGTTCTGTTACCACTTCGTAACAGTTTCAATTTTGATATTGTAAAATATGCTTGTATCAGCACAATATAACAATATAATATCAAAGATATATCGATAAACGAATATAAAAAATATATCGATAATGTATCGATAAACGATACACATATGTATGATACGAAATATAGTAAAAAAACACGTACCTCAGGTCCAGCAACGACAATGCGTAACCACTTCTCGTCCACGATTACAATACTTTGTTACCGCGACAATCTCAGGAATACAAATCGCAATAGACTCATACTTTCACGACTAAGCTCTAAAATAAGAAGCACAACAAAAGTGAAGTCCGAGAGTTGAACTGTGCTCTAATATCATGTGTGACGACCCGACCCAATTTTAGATATCATTAAAATAAATAAATAAACTAGTAAATCGAGAAAGTATTCGATTTGAAATCAACTTTGACTAATCGAGTCGAAGACCCTCTGGACAAACCCATTACGATGATCAATCGTAACAATATAAGACAAACCTAATTTCTCTGTCAGCCACATCACCACTGATGTGACACCCATCACCATCGCTCACTTACTGGATCGACGAAGTCTAATCGATAAACAAACCTCACGACTATATTTGTATTGTCGATACGAACCTAACAACATATAACACGACCAATTTTTGAAAAGATTTTTTCTGGTCACGCGCTTCCACCGGTGACCATCACCGACGGTGGTGATTGACCATCACGCGCTTCCACTATGACATCACCTGATTCTGCCGAAAACTAGCCGAAATCAGGCTCGAAAGAAATCTGACCGAAAATCTTCCCAGCGTCGATTCTGCACCGTCAAGCCACCACTGAGCACAAGGTGTACCCCAAACGACCAGGGAGGATGAGGGGAGCAAAACCTCTGTCTGCCCAGACCAACGACAACTATCGCTCACAACGGAGGCTGAAGAGAACTCGTCAAAAATTGATTTGATTTCCATCATCCACAAACACAAAGATAAGGTAGAGAGGAATAAATTCATACCCTTACCTTGTTCGGAGGTGGCCAGAAACCTCACTGACGACGGAAACCCTAAAATCCCAATTCTAAATCTATTCCTCATCACAGCTTCCTAAACCTTGAAACTGAAAGCATCAATGGAAAAAGGACACTAAGACGAAGTGATTCCAACTGGTGGAATCACCAAAGGTGACCAGACGGCATCGCACCGTCGATCGAATGCCACAACGGCAGACTCGCCTCTCTCTCTCTCTCTCTCTCTCTCTCTCTCTCTCTCTCTCTCTCTCTCTCTCTCTCTCTCTCTCTCTCTCCTCGGGAGAGAAGGTTGACCCCGATAAGACCAAAAATGACTTTCCAAAACAGAAAAGTCCTATTATACATGTCCATTTACAGTAATGTCACTTTCGTTTAATTCAGTAATCGTAACTTTCTCATCGTAACTCCATTTGCGGCATTCGGCATGTCTATAAACACGTCCCGACAAGTTCTACAAATTCTACCCGAAGTCAACCAACATCTTCAATTCGATAAAAAGTAAACTGGAGACCTCTTAATATTCGTCAACGGTAAAAATTATTTATTGCAGACATAAAATTGAACTCGAATTATCCATAAATAGTAGCAACTATATAAAAAGGTCGGGGTGTTATAGTGCATGCCGAAACATAATTCTTGGCGCCCTTAGAGATTCTAGGGTGCCTCCAGTCAAAACTTAAGTGCCCAAATCAGTTTTCGATTTTCGTGAAAACTTCACATATTTAACATTTCCACGGTTTCCATATTTCAGTTTTATAAAATCAACTTGAAATAACTAAGTGTTTAGAATCAATATGACTTCCTTCAAGTTCTCAAATCGTAGAGAAATGATAAGCGTTTTACACCACTGAAAATATCCATTAATCTTGTACAATTTAGATCAGTCTAGTAATATGGAAAATATAGGTATTACCCCCATAGGAAATATGAAACTAAGTTCTCAAAACACAAATAGACACTAAAATCAAATTTCTGGCAGACTCGATCTAAAGACGCAACCTTAATTAATTAACTAAGCTAGACTCGACTAAAAATGAAAAAATAATTATTGCACAAACTAGACATAGTGGTGAGCTACCACACAATTTTTAAATGATTTCAATTCGATTTGATATATGAACAAAAAAAAAATACTAATGCAAAAACAAATGCATCCATAAGGAAAGTAAAATTAGGCATGGTACGTAATCTTAGTACTCAAAACTAAGTACTCAAACTTGTGCAATTTTAGCTTTTCATCTGAGGTTACTAAGAAGGAAGCATTGCGATCTTGAAAAGGTCCGAGAATGTACATGCGTTCAGAAGTGCACTACATACATGTCTTGTTAGCCATATGGTTTCTTATAACCTAAAAACTTGGTTTCGAATTGAGAGATCAAGAAAGACTAATGGACATCAAACTCTCATAGAAATAAAACCCTAACATATATGCATAATAAATATGCACTCAAAGTATACAAGATACAAATTATTGATGATTAACCAAACAAAGAAACCACATTCATAAGCAAAACAAAATTAGGTGGAAGTGTATATTATTTAGACTTCATATACGAGGCTTCAAAGTAGTCTATTAACTAAGTATTTACCTACTCATAATGTAAGAAGAAGAATCATAATCCATAAGAAATCGATACAAGCAAACAATTCCTTGTTACAAACACAATTTCGACTAGACGAGATATGCACTCGCCCCTCAAACATGGACTTCAGAGCATTCCTTGTGTGGTTGCTCTTCCTTGCTCATCTCTTGCTCCCAAAATTACAGATTAGTCTCTAAAGAAAATCCCATTGAGAGTTATTATATGACTTGATTGGGGTTGTTCTTGTCTACTTGGGTTTAATTTTTTTCTAGCTAATTATAATTAAGAGACACCTCATTTTTAATCCTATTCGCATCAGGAGTTCTCCATTCAATTTTTTTGCTTTATTTTCTCCATAAATCTAACCAAACAAATAAACATAAGTAATTACACCGAAAACATACAAATAAGACCAAGTATTGGGGACACGTAAAGCTGAATAAGTTACATAAATATGCAAATATCAAGAAACTCAAAACACAAAAGTTTTTCGTAAACATATTCCATAGGAATTTGAAAGTACTTAAATGAATGGAAGACACTAAGACACACACAAAAGTGTTCACGCAGGGAAACCAAAAGAGGTAAAAACCCTGCGGGGCTTTAAGGAAAAGCACCTTACCAAAATTCACTAAACAATCAATCTGTTTACACACAAGTTCAACCAAATCACAAGCATCAACAAAACTATGCTTCAACTTAACAAAGTGAATAACCGATTGATAATGAAATACTTCTCCTTGATAGGCTAGGAAACCACTATGTTCCCTTCTTCAAAGAGACAAGCTGTTCATCCAATTTCCCTCTTGTCTATCTTCTTTGCAACAGAACTTCTTCCTGCATACACATCAAAGGTAGACTCCTCTCTGCTCCAAAATCAAGCAGTTTCGTTAATCAATCAGTACAAAAACCAAAACCAAAAAATACACCTTCTTTGTTTTTCCATCGATTCTTATATCAGTAGATCTCTATTACGACACAAAATCTGCACATCCCTTAAGTTACTCAGCAAATCAATTATCATGATTTTCCAAGCAATTGGATGTGATTAGCTTTTGGTAATTTCAATCTCACCTTAATAGATTAGTATCAAAATCATATTATTGATTGATATGACTCCAAAATAACTAATCACACCTTGATAAGGTAAGAGCTGTTCTTAGACATTTAAGATCCTTACCTTCCTTAAGCTCAGTCATATTAAGCCCACAATTCAAGCAACGAGTTGTGACAAGTTTTGCCAAACATTTGTGATGTGTTTGTGTTCTCCTTGATGATACCAAATGAGGCCAAGACCTCTTCCTTATATAGTGCTTAATGAATTCTCTAGATGCATTCATTGAAGTCTATACATGCATGAACCTTCTTCAACTAATGCTTGTATCATGAATCTACCACATCCTTCCACATCCATCTTCTTCATGAAGCTTACACATTAATCTTCTTCTATAAGGTTCCACCATGAATGAACAATATCATGTATTTATCCCTAATACATGAATTCCATCCATTAAATTTCAGTGCATGAATTGTCCACTAAGGAGCCATAAACGATTCAACAATCACCTAGCTAGGGGTAGTGATTCGGCGGAGTTGAGGGAGGTTAGGGTCATTAGGCGACCACGATTTATGGAGAGTTTGGAGGTTAGGCGACGACGATTGTTACAAACCTAGAGTTGGGTATTCGAACAACGATTCATGGGCTAAACACTCCCCCACCCCTCACCTCAGGGACTCTTTTCTCACACGCAAAGTACTCATCGACGTTGAGCTCCTTGTGCATGTCGAAAATCCTGGGCATCGAGCTCCTCAAACTCTAAACAACCGGAGAGAATAAGTGCCCAAATCGATTTTGAGGTGCCAAAATCAATTATGAGGTGCCCAAATCAATTTTTGGGGTGCTCACAGTAATTTCAGTAGAATGATTTATTTACCCTATATTTTCAAAAACAAAAAATGCCACATCAGTAAAGTTAACCGAGTATAGGCAAATATTGACGGTAGACACTATATTTGTACAATTTTTGGATTCTAGGCATCACATTAGTACGTTTTTAAAGTCAAATAACATCGTAGGTAAATTTTTTCCTAAATATATATTACACCAAATTAAGTTTAATGCATGCTATGAACAATTGTGTTGCTGACTTGCCGGAGGCTGTCGACCAAAAAAAAAAGACTTGCCGGAGGCTGGAGAAAAGAACCCACTGACTAGTGAAAGTAGAGAGATAATGGGGGCTAATTAGTGTGAGAAACGTTTACAATTATTAATGGGTTGTTGGGTTTAACTATACTTAAATAATTGTGTATCGCAAAGACTAACTAAACTTAATTAACTATTAAACATGGCTGCATGCATGTTATCCAGCCAGAGGGATCGATTGAAAATTCTGATCGAGGGTGAATCACGTGGCCTGGCCGGCCATTAATTAATTAATTAAATGATTCGATCTAAGGCAGCGCGCTGGTCGGCTCCGATCTCCAGATTAATTTCTATAAGAAAAGCTTATGCCACGACCAAAACGGAAAAGAAAATAAGTGAGTGTGGCAAATCTAACTCGTTCCTTAATTTGTAGTATATATATACTCTAGCTAAGCTGTAAGCGTCGATCGACAAAAAGCTAAAATGTCAAGCCTAATTGGCAACCTTCTCCATCATCTGTTACTGGTATGCCTTTTGAACCCAGTGAGCTACCTTCTTTATGGTCATCATGAGTCCCATTTCAAGTCTCCTTCAAATAATGTCCATCATCATCACAGTAAAGCCATGTTCGTGTTTGGGGAATCGTTGTTCGATTCCGGTAACTTTCAATACCTTAATAGTACTACTACTACCGCCAGCATCTCAGAAAATTGGCCGTACGGCGAAACATTCTTCCACCATGCCACAGGAAGATTTAGCGACGGTCGTATTGTCCCTGATTTCATCTCTAAGTTTGCAAACTTGCCCATGCTTGCACCATACCTACAACCAAGTTTGCATAATTTTACTGATGGAACCAACTTTGCTATTGCTGGTGCTGGTGTTCTTGCTGAATCAAATACCAACGGAGTACGTGATCGAGTTCGATTATTCATTCCAATATGCATATTTCTTATCAAGGGCGCTTTTAATTATTTGTAATCAAATAATAATTAAGTATGTACATGCATGCATGCATGGTTCAATTATTAAAGGAGTACGTACGTACGTGGTCTTAGCTTGGTTGTATAATTAATTTCTTTCTTTGCTGCATGCAGGTAAGTCTTTCTATGCAGTTAAACAACTTCAAGGCCGTGAACGTGTTGCTGCAAAAACAACTGGGTGTTGTAGAAGCCAAGAGCTTGCTGGGGAGAGCTGTCTACTTAATTAGCATTGGCGGAGTTGATTACGCGACCTTCTACACCGATTGCGCTAATGCCTGCACAGAGTCCCAACAACGAAATTTCGTAGGAACAGTGATCGGCAACTTGACCATTTTTCTCAGAGTAAACTAACTAATAATTACTTATCTAATATAAATCTAGCTAATTTGTTTAATTAATCCCGCTCGATATTTGATATATATATATATATTTATATATATGTCTGCACTCAATTAATTTGCAGGAAATTTATGGTTTAGGCGGAAGGAAAATTGCATTTCAGAACGTGGGACCTTTAGGATGCATACCTAACCTTAAACAAAACTTCAATAGTAGTGGTGGTTGTGTACAACAGCTCTCAGATCTCACCGCACTACACAATACAGCTCTAGCTACTCTCCTAAACGAGTTAGAGATCGAGTTACCAGGATTCAAATATGCGAATTTTGATTACCATAGTGAAATTCAGGACAGAGTTAACGACCCTACAAAATATGGTAGGTTTCATGTATATGTAGTTATATATGAGACGTGATACCTTTCTAATAAACTTGTATATATATATAAAATTACTTAATGAAATCGTTGATCGATTTTAATATATATATGTATATATATATATATATATATATATGAAGGCTTCAGAGACAGCATGGATGCATGTTGCGGTAGTGGTGCATATTGGGGAGCAATGGATTGTGGTACAGTAACTAACGGAACAAGAGAGTATGAACTATGCAGTAACCCCAGCGATCATCTGTGGTTTGATGGTGCTCACACTACGGAAAGAGCGAACTATCAACTAGCAAAACTAATATGGAGTGGAAGTCCAAATGTGACAGGGCCTAAATACAATGTCAAACAACTTTTCGATGAGTTCTGATGGATTGATCGACCGATACACTACGGGAAAATCAATTTTTTGCGACATGTAAATTGCAACACACATTATATGTTTGTTACAAAAGATAGTCTTTTACGACACTTATAATATATGTTGCACAAGAGTCGTATTTTTGTCTTTTACAACGCATTTTTTGTGTACATCGTATATAATATACTTTATTTACGACACACTTTAAACGTATATAGCAAAAGACATGAAAATTTAATCTTTTACGATACACATTAAAATGCATGTCGCGAAGTCTTTTATGATACACTTGAAATGTATGTCACAAAAGACTTTAATGTCATTTTAAAATAAAAACATTTTGATCGGAAAACACATTGGAAGAAAAAACTTGGTACGCAAATCCCTCCGATAAAAAAACACGGTCAAAATAGACTTTGATTTCTATTTATTTACGTTCTCTACCACCGTATAAAATCACCAGTCTCACTCTCTCTGTAAACTGCATCCTCTTCCTCCGAAACCCTAAATCAGTTTAACTTCGTCTCTTCATCTCTCTCTGAAATTTCGATCGATTTGAGCGACGCTGAACTTCGCGGCTGTGAAGGAGCTCAGGTCGCCCCTCAGATCTTGTCGGTTCTCTTATCTTCCCGTATGTTGAATGCTCACAGTGAGGCCTCTGGTGACGTCTCAGTGAACTCGACCTTGTGCTCGTACTTCGCAGGTGAAATTTCGTGCGAGTCGAGCAGAATTTCCGTCGAATCGGAGAGAAGAGGAGCTTCATTGAAACCAAAGCCTTAGGAGGCAGAGCTGACAAACTGCCGTATCTTAAAGCTTCTCGGTCGAGCTATGGCACCGAGGTTGAGGCCTCCGAGAAGAGGAGGTTCTCACATAGCTATGAGATTGGGATTCCGCTTCGTTGACCATGGTAATCTCTCATTTTGCAGTAATTTGAATTTCATATGAATTTTGATTTTGATTCTACCAAAATGTCGACTCAATTGGTGTTGCTGAGGTTTAGAATAACTACGATAAATTGGTGTTGCAGTTCGTATGATTTTGATTACGATTTTGAACCGATATCGTGGAAGCATGTTAATGGTATTTACAATATCTTCTTTGCATCTAAGCAGATAAGTGATTGCGCATAGCTTGAACTGTATAGGCGCTTGTGGAGTTGGCTGAGGTTCAAGAACAGTAGCCCTGAGGAGTGATTATGTGATTATGTGTATGGCACTTTAACCATTGCTTCATAGATCTAATATATGTAGGGTGATTAATTAAGCACGGTCGTGTCAAAACCTTTTCATTTTGTTACAATCTAGTAAATTTTTATGAAATTAGACGTGAACAACAATGGAATGTCGAAATGTTGTCTGAGTTTTGAGCATTCCTCATTTAGGTATTGGTTTTCTCAAGAATGGAAGGACTAAGTTATTAATTTTGTGCTGGCCTCATACCATTTTGTGACACAAGACAAGTGAAACCTAGACTAAATGAGTAGTTGTGTTACCTAAACTAACATGAGTGGTTTATTTTCTAAAAGGAACATTATCTGCTAAGGGATGCTTTCAGTTAGCTTAAAATTCTAAAAGAAAATTCTGATTAGTTAACTGGTATTGTGGTCATTTGAAATGTATATCATGCTGCATTAAGTTTTAAAACTTGCTGATAGTGAGTTTTATTTTCGTAGTATAATCAATTGTATCATTTGTACTGCAGCTGCTCTAGATAATGATTCAGAAAAAGAGAAGCAGTCTCAACAAAAATAAGAACTAGAACAAGAACAAGAAGGTTAAATATGCTTACTGTCTTTAGATTATCAAACTTTCTGGTCAACAATGTTAGTGTGTATGCATATTTATACTTCATACCACATTGCATGGTGCTGCCATAAAGATGATAAAACCATCTCATGTTAATAAAACCGTCTCGGCACCAATTTTCTGGATATTTCTTGGTATTCCTATATGAGTCTTTCCATTGTGGAAGATCATATACTCTATTAGTAATGTAAGAGTTTCTGCTGTCTTTGTACTTTCCAGAGCACTATGGATGAGCGACTTCAAGAAGTCCCAACATCTTTTTGACTTGACTGTGCAAGGTATATCTATTGCTGAAAATGTATAGTTCATAAGCAGAATACGTATTATATAAAGATGGAGATATATATACATCACTCTTAATGGGAGAAATGTCTGCTTAATTATATCAGTACTGGCGCGAATAATATACATGGAGGGGATTATGAAACAAGCTGCTGATAGCCGATATTGGGACTTATGTAGTTTTCAGAAATTGAGTTCAGAACTTGAGCTATAAAGGTGACATATCATAAAAATGAATCAGGTTATCTGATTTATAGTGATAATGGAATTGATTAATTTATATGACATGTTATATTTGTTGTACTTTCTGTTTAATCTTTATGTGAATTTATTTGGAACGTTGCTTTAAGATTATCTCATGTTGACATGTGTATTTCAGGAATTGACTGATCAATTGATTGAATTGGATAGGCATTTTAATGCCCTTGAGCTTAACAAGTTTGGTGGAAATGAAGGAGCCCATGCTGGTCGAACTGCTTTACAAAGTCGTATTGGACCTTCGAGGCAGATTAACAATTTCTAGATGTAATAAGAGACTAAAAGAAGTATACTATTCTGATATCCTCTTTTAGTTGTAGATATGATGAACATGAAATACAAAATCTTTGAGTACAAGGAATTTTATCCTCAAATAAAAAATAAGAACCTAAATCTTTTCTTACTCATAATAGTTCTTGTTTAAAACTGAAGATAAAGGAGAAAGGTAAATACATGTAGAGAGAGGAGCAATATCAGGTGGATAAGATAACTGTTTTCTTTCAAAGACGTTATGTTATCGCTTCGTTATTTTATTTTATTTTTCAGCTTTAAACTATTTTTCACAAATACAAGTTTTCTCCTATATGTTATGGAGACTTATGTTGGACATGCATTCAACTGAGCTCCCGATAGATATCATGATTCCAGTGTATAGATTCATGACTCTGTTTTAGGTTATAAATACTGGCCATTAAGTAACTTTGTTGAAATAATTTATTTTGCAGACACACAGTCCTTGCATAGTCTACATAGCATAATGACATCACAATTATTTGTGGCTGATCAACTCTCTGAGTGTCTTTCAAAAAAAATGACAGCACTGCAGGTCAAGTCACCTTCAGTAAAACAGAAGAATGTTAAAAAAGAGTTGTTTGAAGCTATTGGGATTCCATATGATGCCTCTTTCAGTTCCCCATCCTCAAAAGTGACAAAGTTCTATAGTACTCCAAAAGATAAACTTCCAATTTCTCTGGGTTTATCTGCTGCCAAAGATCAACCACGGTGAAATGTGAGCGCCGCAAAGAATTTGGAACGAGAAACTACAAGAAGGAGGAGAGACTCATTCGATAGGGTAATGCTTCATTGGATAGGGTAATGCTTCCTTGAAAGTTCGAGGAGAGACTCTTTCTAGAAAGGCTTTTGCATGTTATTTTGTCTTTATCTTGATCATTTATCGGTTATTGGTGTACAATTTATCTTGTTTTTTTCAGGTCTTCACAAATAACATGAGAAACAAGTCTGAACCAGTCATCACAAAATGCTACTTGCAGCATACTTATTGACAACGTAGAGAAACAGACTGGTGGCCTCTAAAGTGATTGGGATCTTCTTCCTCCAAAGAAAATCAAGGATCCCCAAGCCAAGAAGGTAAACATGTTATATGATTTCAATGAATTAATCATTACTGATATGTTGAACGAGTATTGACTATCTGTTATTGACAGCCTGAAGATTAGGATGACAAAGAATTTATTGTCGACCCTAAAGATAAGAAGCCAGAGGTAATAATTGATTACAACATAAGTATTAATTATATACCTTTGTGGCTTGTATCTGGTGAATGTAACAACCAAACTGACTCTTATTGTCTGTTGTAGGGATATGATGACCTTCCAAAGGAGATTGCGGATCCTGATGCTAAGAAGGTAATGACTCCATTTCTGGTTTTGAAATATCGCACATGTATTACAGACTCGTTTTTGCTCACTGACGTGGTTTGGTGTTTTAGACTGAAGATCGGGATGATGAGGAAGATGGTGAGTGGAATGCCCCAACCATCCCCAACCCTGAATACAAGGGTGAATGGACTCTAAAGGTTTAACATTCTGCTTTGAATAGTAATCTTGTATATTAAATTTTTTTTATTTTGATAGGGCGAAGCTTGTAATGTAGCTTTTAGAAGACTTGTTCATATATTTGGTCTTGTTTACGCAGAAAATAAAGAACCCCAACTACAAGGGAAAGTGGAAAGCACCAATGATTGACAACCCAAAATTCAGTGATGACCCCGATCTATATGTTTCCCTAAATTAAAGTACGTCAGAATCAAATTGTGGCAGGTAAATTCATTTCTCACTTTCTGGTTTGCTGTTTGTGTTGACTTGATGATGATGCCCAATTTAGGATGATCATAATCTGTAATGTAATATATGCTAGGTGAAATCTGGAACTCTCTTTGACAACATTGTGATCACTGATGAGCCAGAACATGCAAAACAACTAGCTAAAAACACGTGGGGAAAACACAAAGATGTATGTTTCATCTCACATGCAGAGAAGGGGGCTAGAGAGTAGACTTTTGGAACCTCTTATGAACAGATTCGTACCAGAACTATGTATTTGTAATGATGTTAACTTGGATTATTGAATGAATGTGTAAGTTTAATTGCCCATTTGTGGTTTGAATGGATGTTTGTTAACTTGTATTTACAACGAGCAAAATGTCTTTTGCGACGTGCTAATTAGTCTTTTGCGATACACTAAATAAATCTTTTACGGTGCACATTGACGTTTTTTGTGACGCACTTAATGTCTTTTGTGACGCACATTATGTGTCTTTTGCGACACATATGTTTGTGTCGCAAGTAAACTTTGTCTTTTGCGACGTGGTCTTTTACGATACATGCATGTGTGTCGCGAACTTATCTTTTGTGACACACATCACGTTATCGCAAAAGACACTTTCTCCCGTAGTGATATGATGCTCCATCTATTATCTTAATCAAGATCCAGTATGTATAGATATATAACATGTTTGAAATAAAGATACATAGAACTGATAGAAGTTGCATTCAATTATGTAAAAGAAAGTTTCAATAAGAGCATTAGAGTGATGGGTCAAATTCCCCCCTTATTTATTCGGAGGAGGATGTCATGTAGTTTACTACATGTGGAAAAACCTTTTTTAGTACATCTCAAGACCCATTCAATTACATAGAGGTGAATAACAAAGTTGTTGTAGCATTCTTTGAAGTAAACCAACCTATTTATACAGGGTAGTGGCAACAATGTTTGATGATGGAGCATGCAACAATATGTATGCATTCATTGGCATGGAAACATTAAAGCTTAAAAGGAGGAAGAAAGTTGAATTATCAACTTGAAGGAATGAACGTGCATGCAAATGCATGAATATATTTGCCTATATAAACGCATGTTGTTACGGAGTAAAATCATAGAAAGAATCGGAGAGAGTTCTATCACCTTGTAAGATTATCAAGAGTGAGATAGAGAGAAAAATTTCAAGTAGAGAGTTTGTGTGTGTAGAAAAATAAAGTGAGTGTGAGAGTGTATCCCTTCAAGTGTTAGTCTTAAAGTAATATTTCTCTTGGTGTTTATTCGTATAGTGAAGATTCTTTGTTGTTGTTGCCCCGTGGATGTAGGCATTTTGCCGAACCACGTTAATTTCTGGTGGTCTCTATCATTTTATTTTCCGCTTGTGGTTGTAAGTTAATTTCTGATTTCATTCCACAGTTTATTCTTCCGCATTCCCGAACTTTGAGCAACTCTAGCTAATCGATCTCTAAATATTCAGATTATCAACAATAATATAGGTGCTTTGGTTTTCAACTCCAATAACTTTCTTATTGTTGCAGGAGAAAAGTATATAGACTAAAAACTATTACTCTTTCATTGATAGAATGCCTTAAATATAGGCTGATACAATCTGTTACAATAACTGTCCCAATATAATAGAGATTATCTGTATCTATATCTATATTAATCTGTAACTAATTAGGACAAGACACATACCGAGAATTATGGAGAATTAATCTCCTTAAACACTCTTCCTTGTGTCGATGGCCTAAGAAATGATACATAACTTGTTGCCTCACTAAAAACCTCGACAAGAAAACAAACACCTTATGGGTAAAACAAAAGCTCGGGCTAAGGGAAAAAGAGTACAACGCATCAACTACAAAAGCTACTATATGTGACGTAGACTCCTCCTGATGTCTACAGAAATGTAACTCTCCCTGACGGTAAACTCAGTCATAGGGTTCAGATAAACTGCACATACCAATGCATCTCACATGTTTCACAAATATAGACTTAGGTAGTGACTTGGTCAACAAGTCTGCAGCATTATCAACCGAACTAAACAAGTTTACATGGATAATTAATAACCGCTGCTATTGCTGATTGTAGGAGTACTGTGGCGAAAAGAGTTAAGCATGATACCCTTACTGTAAACCAACTTCATATGTTCAATGTAAATCACATTATCCAGAAGGATGCAAGTTGGTGATGTCATAGTAGATGGTAATACATTAGACCCTCGAAAGCGGTGTATTATTGTCCTAAATCAGACACACCCATCAACAGCTTCATATAAAACTTTAATCTTAAAATAGTTTGAGGAAGTAGCAACAAGGGTTTACTTTGTTGTTCTCCAAGAAATTGCCATGTTTTCCATGATGAATAACATGTATAGGAACATCCTTTGTGTGGGTAAGAGAGGTACCCAACATCAGCAAATCCGAACAATACATCAACCGGTGTCTCGGTATAAGGGGGTTGCAGTAAAACTGCTTGCAGCAAGAGAGGAATCCGATCCAAGACACCGGCGTCGTCGGGTCGAAGCAATTTATCTATAGGTCGAAGGACCCCTTCGGATTATCACAGTTCATTGCATTCAACAGGTCGGGAGATATGCTCGACGGGTCAAAATGTCCAGAACTTGAATGCTGCGATTCAACTATCCCTTGATTAGGATTTTCATGTTTTTCTCTGTATTCTTTGTAAGTGAAGAATAGGTCCAAGTCAATGGATCACTTCAAGTACCTGAAGATTTGTTTTACTACATTCCAATGACTTTGCGTTGGCGCATACTGAGAAGGCCTGTCTGGACATGTATACTGAGCTGAATTTAACCAAGCTCTAAATTGTACTAAGATATAGAATCTTAGTTCTAAAAGTTCCTTACCATCATCTTTTCAAATGAAATGGATCCTTTCGGCATTCCATTTAGCAAATCCAACTAACACATCAAGTCATGTCTCGGAATAGGGGACTGTAGTAAAAACTGTCCAAAGTAGGATGAAATTTTGATGGGTCGAGAGAATCCCTCGACGGGTCGAGGGAGACAGTTTGGTCGATCCAAGGTGCAGGATTCGATGGGTCGAGAATATGGCTTGACGGGTCGAAATCCCCTGACTGCCTTTCAACATTCCCTTTTCTGGAAATTTTATGCTTCTCTTGGTATTATGTATAAGGGAAGAATAGGCCCCCGTCAATGGATCACTTTAAGTACCTGAAGATTTGTTTTTACTCCATTCCAATGACTTTGCATAGGCACATACTGAGAAGGTAATGTCTGGATGTATGTACTGAGCTAAATTCAACCAAGCTTTAATCACACTAAGATATAGAATCTCAACCTCCAAAAGTTTCTCATTATCATCTCTTCAGATGAAATCAATCGGATTCCGGACTGCAAACAACCAGTGGTGTATTAATAGGGTGTGCTTTGTCTATTGCCTGATTTAGACATAAGCAAACTGGTGAATAAGAATTTAACCAACTCGATGTACTGCCTTTAAACCAAGACTTAATCGAGTCCTACCAAGGTCTATCATCTCAAACTCAGATTTTAAGTAGCTAACCGTCTCATTGATCTCATTAAGAGTTTCGATGATGTTCATATCATCAACATAAATTGCTACTATAGCAAAACCTGAACTTGTTATTTTAATGAACACGTAATGGCATAAGTCATCAGTCTTGTATCCCTTCCCAATCAAGTAGTCACTAAGACGTGTATACCACATCCTACTGAATTATTTCAATCCATATAGTGAACGTCTCATTCTAATCACATGAGCACTCCGTGGTTTAGAGTTACTTGAATCGGGTATAACCATGTCATTAGGTAATGTCATGTATATCTCTGAATTAAGATCCCCAATGAGATATAATGTAACCACATCTATAAGCTGCATATTCAGTATTTTGGACACTACCAAACTAATAAGGTAGTAGAAAGTAATGATGTCCACGACTAAAGAATACATCTCCTCATAATCAATACTAGGGCATTGAGAGAATCCTTGCGCCACAAGTTCTTCTCATTTTTCTTCCAAACATAGACTCATTTATGTCTAACTAGCATACCATTCGATGGTTATATTACTACCATACCAAAAACTTGCCATTTGTAAGAGAGTCTAGTTTAGCCTAGATTGAAACTTTCCATATCGATCAATTTTGCTCTACATTAACAGTTGACAATCTGCAACAGAGCAATGTTCCACTTCATCGTCGTCAATTACTGAGCGATGGAATAAGTAAACACATCATCAATGAACATGGAATAACTATCCATAATAACGCTAGCATTTATTTCACTTGGTGAGACTTCTTTGTTTACTGACATCGTCATTGACTCTGAGGCGTCCCCCAATATTTGTCAATGTCGACTTTAGACACAATTGCAGTAAGAAACAATCTCATATGTTCATGTTGAACGGTTTTGCCTTGATGGTTTTCCTTTTCACAGGCAAATCATCAATAGATTTTGACCAATGCTACACCCCCAGTGTGGCCAGGAGAAAACACTACCTTTCCCGGGTGTTCCGTTTAACTTGCCCAATATCAGGGACTTTCAACCTTGTTTGTTGCATGTATGAACGATTTCGTCACTCTCATGATATCAGTAAAGAAGTTTGGCATAAAGTCTGCTACTTCCTGAATATCAAGAATACATTGCACTTCAATCTCAAACTGAAATGTGCGGGGATCATGATGAGACATAGTGGGGACAAACCACGTCAATTTTCAACGTTAAACTGGAATGAAACCATTCTTATCTCCCTCTAATGGTAGGAAGTATGTCTCATCACAGTGACTAACTGCAAAACTAGCAGTAAAGAGATCTCATGTCAAACGTTCTTAATAACGGACAAACGTTGGTGAACCAACATAGATGCTTAATCAACGTTGATGACTCATTTGTATACACAGTGGAAGCATAGTAGGCACTTGTATGTGCAACCAGAGATGCGTAGATGTGAGATATTAGGCTCATATCGAGTTACCAATCGGTACACGCTCAATGGTTTGCGGTTTATGGAGATCAAGCGAATAAGCATAGCTGCATATAACATTGCATATCCCCAAGAAGATACCGGTAATTTAATATACATTACTATAGTTCTGGCCAGAAGCTTGAAACACTTGATTTGTGCCTCTGCTTAACTCGTTCTTATGAAAGAACATAGGGAATCGGGATATTCAACAACAATCCCTATCAATATGCTATAATCAACAAAATATTTCGATGTAGACTCTCCTATATTAAACCAATATAAATGACCAGATTGAATTATTAGAGTGGTGAGCCCGAAGCTTAATAATATGTGCTAGGAGTTTTGAAATGCAGCGTAACATGTAGATAGCAAAGACGTGTGACCGGTGCATCGATGCAGAAATCAGAACCATATATAAATAGTCCACATAAAATGTTTGATTTATCCATAAATAGATTCTTGGAATTTATAGAGAAAGAAAAATGTGTCTTCAACGAAAAATTGTCATGCATGTAAACATCATTACAACATTACAGACATAAACAAGCTTTGCAAAACAAGCAATGTGCATCAAAGATTACAACATATGAATCTTGTGGGATAATATACAACGCCTCAGTGATATATTGCCGAGATGGTGCTACACTTGTCTTGGAGACTGAACCTAAACTGAGTGGAGTATTCTTAGTTCCCCCATCTAAACTAATAGTTTTAAACATTCCCACATGCTTCTTTGCTCTTAAGAATGGATGACCATGAGAATTTCTCAATAAGTTGATCATCAAAGTGTAAAAGCTTACATGAGGCTAAGTCACGCATAATAATATAAGTGATTGCAGTGGATACAATGATCCAAACTGCAATAAGATATAAACCACTACAAATCCTCATAAACTTCTCCAGATTGCGCCGTTGGTAGCATTCTATGGAGATTAGACACAAAAACTCTCTTCCATTCTCACAATGTTACGTCTTAGTGAGAAATGTTGGCACAAATGTGTTATTTTTTTTAGAAAGTTTTGAATAGTAACACTCAATCTCACCATCATATATCAACAAAATGATGTCAATCAAACCGTCTTTGAATCCAAGACATGGCAAACACTTTAAGTGAATACTTAAAGATTTCAATGGTTGTAACCCATGTTGAGTGCTAATATGGTATGATAATACCTAAATACAACCGATGTATAGCAACATCTAACAAATCGAGGAGACTGTTGTATTTTAAGTTCATGGCATGACATGAAAGGACTCAACCCTGATTTAGTTTCTTAAACTAGAATCAAACCCCTTCTGAAACATGAACTTGCAAAAACCATAGAAATTTCGGCAGAGTTTCACTATATCACGGAATTACCATTAACCTGCACCCGAAAACACACTTCATCCTATGCCACAAAAGCCAAACCGTGGGCACCAATCCATCCGGATTTCTCAAAATCATATCATAATAATATAAAGTAATAAGCAAAGCTGTAACTTTACAGAAATTCGGGAAAATCATACGAAAATATAACATCAGAGTATTCAGAGCAATCTCTAGTACATATACATAAATATACAACAGTAGGCTAAACAAAAAACCTACTGAAAAAGAAAAGTAGCTCGAATACTAAGCCTCCGACTGCGACGTGTGACACTAGAATCCGAACTACAAACTGGGCACGGAAATCGAAAAGCCCAGGAGAGGCAAATAAAATCGTTAGAGTGAGTGGACGAAAATAATCATATGCCTTTCACCATTTACATAACATAAAAACAATGCGAGTTCTTAAAATAAATGGAGGTGTCGGGCGAATCTCTCAAGCCCGACGGTGATAGACTAGGCGAATCTCTCAAGCCTGGAACTGGACTACCGGTGATCGGCTAAGTAGTCAATGCATCGATGCTAAGTAAATGCCATCACTAATAAAACATAAAATAATACCTCCAAAACAATAAATAATCTCAATACTGTACTGGAAATAAATACTGAAACCAAAAACTCGCTCCGACAGTGTAAATAAATGTCCACTCACAGATAAGCACAGCGCGCAGACGCGCTAATCCTGAGATCTGACGGAAGATCACTCGCCCAACGTACGATCTCGATCCCCTGAATAATCAAAAAATATTACTGATCAAAAATCACAGTTCAATACTCTGAACCACACCTCGGAAACCAACTATTTCTGGAAACATATAACTCGGATAACAAAAAAATCGCCAAAAATCCCAAAATACTCCACATAAACCCTTGACTTAAAATCCACCACTCAAATCAACTTGAAAACCTCAAGGCTACGATCGGGGCGCGATTACAAGCAAAACGGCATAAAACTTGACAAAAATCCAAAAAGTCAACCCTTCGCCGAAGCACCGCCGTTGACCGCCGCCGGCGGCGGCGGCGCGGAGTTAACAGTGGCAGATTCCGGCCAAACGTTCCAGAAATTGTCTACACCTCAAGCCCAACACATTCCTCTTCTACACCAAGCTCCAATTCCAAGCCCACCGATCGGAATCGAGCCCGAAACCTCACGGACTTCATTGATTCCGGCGAGTCCCAAACGGCGTCCAAACAAAAATTCCTTCCACCTAAAAGCATCAAGGGGTTGAGGGGAACCTTTCCCCCCACAACCCCGACCCCAAACGTCGCCGGAGCACCCCACCCGAATCCGACAAAATCCCTAATTTTCTTCGAACTCGTTCTCATCCAAAACCTCATAAAATCACATAAATCCAAGCTTAAAACCATAGAAATCATGAGAGGATTCCAACCATACCCAAATTGTAGCCGGAGGTGGCCGAAAGCAGAAAGTCCAAGACGAGTAAACGACGGTGCTCTTCCTTCTCGGTCAACGCAGGTCAGCTCGAGTCAACGGCGGTCAAACTTCCAAACAGTGATTTTCGACAATTTTACGACTATTCCGATATTTATACTCGCGGCTCAATACGATCGACAGTCCAAATCGAATCACATCCACGTTTCTAATAACTCAAAATTGACGGTCCAAATTGAATCACGCGACTTCAAATATTCATAACATATTCCTCGGTTATCCAAACAATTATCTGAAACCACCTACGGGCTCAAAATCACGCATACTACAATTCTCGTGAAGAGACTCATCTCAAATTCTCGCCCGATAATTATGTCGTGAACCAGACCGCCAATTCGATTAATTACGACAAACTATGATTATACGTGAAACTCGCGAATTAAGCCAATTAACTACCATTTTCGGTTTGGGTTGTCACATGACATAAACCGATGTATAAACTACATCTGGTGCTGAAATCCACATTGGTCAAAAAATTTCAATATTTTCCAATAAAATCGATGTATAAACACATCTAAAAAAGTCACATCCGGTAACGTCTACGACGGGTCGAAGGAAATCCTCGACAGGTCGAAGAATAGTCAAAATAGGATGTCAATTTTCTGATATTGATTTTCGACGGGTCGAGTGATATTTTCGACGTGTTGAAATAGTGTCCAGGGGCATACATTCGACGGGTCGAGTTGATTTTTGACTGGTCGAATAAAACCAAAACCGATATCAATTTTTTGATATCTATTTTTGACGGGTCGAGATCAATTTTTGATAGGTCAAAATTTGGACACGTTTGAGATAGAAGCAAATATTCGACGGGTCAAGAGCAATTTTCGACGGGTCGAAATTTGACATAGTCCGAGGCAGAGACAAACATTTGACGGGTTGAAAAATATTCTGAGATCAAAAATTGCCTTTTTCGTGTCTCATTTTTACTGTATGAATGTATCATTATGCCATGTACAATTGTAAACATCGAACCATACATAAGAATTTTATGAAAATAGAACATTCTCAACATTTTCATATACCCAAAAATAGAGAAATATTCATTACTCGATAACAAGTAAAAGTTATATCATAGATGTCTTATTCCATATGGACCAAAAACAAAGTCTCAAAACATGACTAAAACCAAGTCAAAAGGAAAAAAAAACTTGATTACATAGCAAAGACATGAGTCTATTACATAGACTATTCAAAAATAGCAGTAATCGTATTTGTTTTTGTATTGTCTGCTATTATAAGATTTACTTCACCGCAATCTTCTATCTCATAAACTTTAGTGAAGTTAAGTCTCATGTGCCAGATATTTCATGCACTTCTTGTAGGCATGTTGAATATACTTGGGTGTACAACATTTTTTGTGCATGTGCTTAGTAGAACCACATCTATAGTAAGATGACAAGCACGAATCAGAAGCAGAACTGAAAGAATTTACACCATTCCTAGAACCAGAATTGGAATGATTCTTATTGGAGTTGTAGTTAATGTTGTCATGGCAAGTCCAATCCAAATTCCGACTATGCTTTCCTCTACCATGACCATTTCCACGTCCTCCATGTCCACCGTGATTATTGTAAGGCTTGTAACGATCGTTCCTCATATCCTTACATGCCTTCCCACCAATATTGTACGACTTATGGATATTTTTAGTAACGGTTGGCTGAGCATTATTGATGAGAAAAATCTCGCGAATTCACTCATTCTTAGCCAGCACACTTGTGAGATGATAGAATGATCTGAGTCGTCCTTGCGCATAATCTATGTGGTATTTGTGCTCAAGGATGTTCATGGAAGTAGGAAAAGTACTTAAAGAGTTCTTGATTATAGCCTGATCAGTCTTGATAATGTCACATACACTCAACTCAGATTGAAGCTCTAACATAGCTTGATTACAAACATAAATATTTGGATAATCCAATAACCGGATGAAATCACATCATTTTCTCAGTTCATGAAATTGTGCATTATACACATTATTGAACATGTTTTGTAAAGTCACCCACAAAACTGCGAGGTCATTCTTTAGCAAATACTGTTCTTTAGAACTGTACGTATATCCCGCCTCATAAATATGAGGACTTGATCTTTATGAGCTACAGTTGGTGGCTTAGTACCAGGTGGTGGTAGTGGTTGGGTTATATCCGTCAGTTTCATACTGAAAAGCGCGTTCTCAACGTCTAACACCCAACAATAATATCAAATTTCTATTTTGCTCCTTGAGGTTCAATGATATCAAATTTAGGCCGTTCTGCCCTAATTGATGTCATCCACAAGCGAGATATGAGATATTATTAGTTTAACGATCGAAAAAGCACGATCACTAATATCAAGTGTAAGGAATAAGAATGTGATCCATGATGTATGATCACAAAAATCGATTTGTAAGTGGTGGTTCAAAATCACATCCAGCAACCGTGACAAAACAGTCACATAGTATCGATTTTCCTTTCTTTTATTTTTTTTTCCAAACCGTGACTCTTTCAGGACCATCACTTATACTCTATGGATATAGGTCCATAGGAACTAGGGCAAACATGCAATATAGATACAACTCATATCGCAATTATCATCAACTTAGATCTAGGATTTTGCGGTAAGTAAGTTTGATCCTAGATCTATAGATTGACGGTTTAGAAAATTTACCTCGAGGGTATTATGCTCGGTATGAAGACTGACCTTCGTGCATTCAAATGATTATAACTTTCTCTAGACACTTTCGAATTTAGATTTTCCGGTGGTTCTAGAAATTAGACATCTGGGACTTTCCGTGAATATGAAAATCTCTCTCTGCTTCGCTCTGATATGCTTGAAATCTTCTGTCAAAGTTGGTTGTTCTGTACAGGCTCCATTTTGGCCAAAACTTATAGATTTCGGGAGAAGGATACGCTGATTGGTGGTGATCGTTGGTGAAGAAGGGGATTCTGGCGGTGGAAGTTTTTGTATTTTAGGGTTTAGGTTTTTCTTTCTTTCTTTGGTGGTGATGGCTATCAACCCAGAGAGTGTGCTGATAATGTTTTTGAGGAGAAAACTATGTAGACTGAAAACTGTTACTTTTTCATTAATAGAATGCCTTAAATATAGGCTGATACAATCTGTTACAATAACTGACCTGATATAATAAGAATTTTTTGTATCTATATCTATAATAATCCGTATCTAATTAGGACAAAACACACACCGAAAATTATAGAGAATTAATCTCTTTAAACACCTATCTGATTCCTAATTATATATAGAAATCCGTAAATTATATATCTTCAGCCCCATTCGATCGAGTTTGAGATGTAATCCTAAGAAAACACGATTGGGTCTAGGCTTTGAGCAAAAGCATCGTGTACGTAGTTGTGGAATAATATTGGTTGACCAATATGCTTATGTTCAGATGTGGTACAAGATAGATCATATATGTAAATTAAGGCAATTTAACATGGACAAAGTAGATCTATTACCACACCCAAGATCGACGATCACTGTAGCTAAGATCCATTTTGTCCAAAGAATGAGGACAAAAAAGTGCTATGGACTAAGATGTCATCTCTAATGACTAATGCAATGGCCGTTGTATTGTTGTATCTAAATCAATGCAGTAGACCATAAAAAAATATGAGTTTTATGTTTTCGAAAACCTAGAAATCTTAGGTTTTCTTTTGATCGAAAACCGCCATATGGGTTGGAGATCGATGCCTTTTCTTCTGGTCGATCGTCGTTGCTTTAGGTGGTGACAGGTGACGCCTATTTCCAGTGTTCTGGCTTTTTAGGCAAGGTCGAGTTCGCTGGTCGTGAGATTCCACGAATACCGATCGGGCTTGGCCATGAACGGCTGGTCGCGAACAAGTGGACCGAGACGAGCTCGTACAAATGGAAGGAACGATAACAGTCATAACACTAGGTCATCACTGCTGGTGGTGATTCCGCTTCTCAATTAGGGCTGCCCGTGTCGGGCTATGTCGGCCTGTGGTTTGATCGGGTTTCGGTTCGAGCCAGGACGGGCTTCCCAGGGACGGTGAAAGGCCACGCACTCCAACAAGATGTTCATTGGCAAAGATCCAGTCGGTCAGCAGCGCTGGCGTGGGAGAAACTAATGGCGGGAGTGCAATTCTTCGACTTGGGCCTGGCTACCATTGGGCTCTTTTCAGGCCGAAGGGTTTGGCTAAGCACACTTGCAATGCTGGGCTACTCTGGTGGGCCTAAGGGGATTGGGTTCTGTATAAGGATTATGTTTATGTGTTGTGATTGATTTTGGGTGCATGTTTAACTATATCAAAATTGAAATCGATTCAAACGATTTCTGTTTGAGCCTTCGCCAGACATGGCGGTTGTTGGTGTTCATTGGCTGCAGGATGATGGGTCATTGGTTCCCATCTCTACCTTGAGTCGAACGTAAGCAGCCTTGAGTCCAGCCGTGGCTTGATGGCATTGCTACCTCGTCGAAAAGATTTTCTGGCAAGTTTGTGATCTTAAGCTTTTGAAGCCGATTTGGACCTCTATATGTGAGAATGGGACATTGATATAGTTATACAAGTTGTTGGGCACGTTGAGAGATTTCCAATGAGGTATCATTCGCCGACTGTGGCGACACATGACCAGAGAATATTTTTTTGAAAACTTGTGTATATGTCATTGAATTCATATTGACGCTACGAGCGTATTTGTGACGTTAAAATGTAATTAGGATTTGCCCTTTCAGTGGGTGGGCGATAGTGACTAGTGCCACTGCCAGTAGCGGTGTGGGCGATGAAGAAATTAGATGTGCGTTATATCGTTGGGACTGTTTTGTCGTAACAAGTTTGTCGAATACGTTCTTCTACTGAATTAGTCTAATTTATTTTTCTGATCGAGTAATTCCTCGATTTACCTACTAATTTCTCATTTTGACCATTTTTGACAAGGGTCAGGTCATTACAAATGGTATCAGAGCGTGGTTCAACACTCGGACTTTGCTTTCGTTGTGTCATGTGTTAAAGAGTTAGTCGTGAAGTATGAGTTTAGAAAATTGTGAATTTGTATTCTTGTAATCGTCGTGAAGACAGTGTATGGTGGTCGTGGACGAGAAGTGATTACGCATTTGCCATTGCTGGACCTGAGGTACACGGTTCTATACTACTTATCGTAGATACAGTTTAGTTTATTGATATTCACTTATCGATAAATTTTATTGATATTTATTTATCGATATGTTATCAAGATATTTCTGATACTCGTTTATCATTATATTTGATATTGTGTTGTTATATTGTGCTGACACGATCACACACTAGAATATAAAAATCGAGACCGGTACAAAGTGGTAACGAGACGACAACCTGAGTTGTCAAATGAAATGGAAATGTGATGAAATATTATAACGAAAAACCAAAATGAAAAGTATACTATTTTATTGTACTTGTGATTATTTGTACAATTTTTAAAATATACGGAATTGACTTTGCATATATGCATATCGATGCAAATATATGATTGACGACTATTTTGACTTGATTAGAATCCAACGGGATTCATTGGAAATTACATAATTGAAACAGTTACGATTATGATTATAAACGAGAATTACTATAGGAGAAATTTAAAGCTGACTGTATATATATATGATGATATATAAGATATGATTATATTGAGATATATGATAGGCTGCCACAGATTGGTGGGGCCGCCAGGCTGCGGTTTGGTTGAAATCCTGAATGGAGTCATTTATGAGCAATAGTTAAGTAGGGATTGTGCCTCCCTAGGTGAAGAGACCCAAAAAAAATCAGGTGGTGTTCTCGATGTCCTAATTCGAGAGATAACGTGTATACGAGGTGTTCTTGATGTCCTTAACTCGAGAGTATATTATATATTGATATTGATTACTGTTGATAAACGGGGTGTTCTCGATATCCTTAACTTGAGAGTATATTATATATTGATATTGATTACCGTTGGTAGATGACGTGTTCTCGATATCCTTAACTGGAGAGTATATTATATATTGATATTGATTCCCATTGATAGACGGGTGTTCTAGATGTCTTTAACTCGAGAGTATATGATATTTGACGATATGATTCGAAACGTAAAACCATAACTTGAAACGTGAAATTATTTATTGATTTATACTATATGATTACCGTCGTAGGACATATGATTATGTGATATGATTAACCTCGATAGATGAGCATCATGATTTGTGATTTGAGAAATGCACTACCAGAAAAACTCACTTAGGCGACTAAGCAATTTCGTCGCCTAAGTAGTGTTTTTCGTCGGCCAGGTACATTTGGATTGGCCTGGACTGGATCCTTAATGTACCTATTGCAGTAGGTAACACACTCATGCATTAGGTATGTCTCTGCTATAGAGCCATTTGGGGCAGATTTATTTTTCACAAATCCTTTATACTGTCCCAGTTGTCTGCAAAATCATATAATTAATAATGTGTAGAATAGTACAAACAAAAAAAATACAAATGATGAACAACCATTATAAATTAAATAATTGTGCGTACCTTTCTTTAGGATACATTCAAGTGTAGTTGACCAGACCAGAAAGCAGCACTTGTTCGGGTAGGTGGATCATGAGGTGAATCATGATGTCAAAGAAAAGCCGAGGGGAAAATCATATCTAATTTGCAAAGGATGTGCACTATTTCGTATTGCTGTTTGAGGATATCTAACTTCTTCAACTCTCTGGCGCATAACCTCTTCCACCATCTACACAGTGCTACTATTGGTTGGACAACTTCACGAGAAAAATATGATCGAATTACCACTAGAATCAGATTCTAGTGCTTCACCGTGCTTGCTAAGGCACTACCGCTGGATAAGGCACCATGGTAACTGTACCATACGCTGAAGTCTGGTCCTGAGTTAAAATTTACTACTTCACCGTGCTTGCTCCATGTACTGTAACTTCACATCATATCGTGCTTATACAGGTGTTGAGCCATAACGTTAGACAGAACAAACTGATAGTTGTGACGACCCGGAATAGAACCAGAAGTGTAATCAGTTTAGTTCGTGAGTCAGCGCGTAATCGCAGTCCTCCGATAATTGATTGAATCGCTGGTCTTGATCACGACTTAATTATTGGCCGAGAATTTGAGTTGAGTCTCTTATCGAGAGTTGTTGTACGCGTGATTTCGAGTTCGTGGGCGGTTCCGGATTATTATTTGGACGACCGAGGAATATAATATGAATAATTGAAATTTTGGAATACTGTTGAGTTTATCCGTTTGTGTTCGAGTCTATCCGAATTGTGATTGTGATCTGTTTTGGACAGTTGATCGACCCGAAGCGTAAATGGAATGATTATCGACTTGATTTGCGAGTTTCACGATTTGTTGTGATTTCGGCATAATCTGTTAATATGGCGGCTTCCTTAGCGACTAAATTATCGGGCAAGAATTTGATTTCGAATCCTTCGTGGAAGTTGTAAAGAATTTAATTTCGACCTCGTGGGAAATTCCGGAGAATTTTTCTAAGTTACGAGGAATAAGTTGTGAATATTTTCGTCCGTCGAATATTGTCGTATTTATCCGTTTGGGGTTCGATACGCGTACGGTATAAATACGGAATCGATACATGCCGATTTGGGAAAGTTTCCAGAAATGGAAAGGCCGAGTTGACTGGGTTGACCGGGTTGGGTCGACCTGTTTTGGGCGATTCGGCGCCGTGGCTTTGCCTCACCGTGGAGGCCGATTCCGGCCATGGATGGTCGGGGTCCCTTCACGGATTTTGTTGGGCTCGTGACCCTCTTCGGTTTGTGAGTTGGTTGCCCTCCTATGGTGGCCGGAGGAGGAAGTTATGGCTCGGCGAAATTGAGGGATTTCCGGCGAAACTTTGGGGTAATTGGATTTGGCTTTTTCGGCGGTGTTGGAGCTTGGGGTTTGAGGGCTTTTGTTAGCCTCGAGCCAAGGAAGCTTTTCCAAGTTGTCTCGAGGGTTGCCGTGGCCGGAGGAGAGAGATCCGTCGATTTGAAATTCCAGTAAGGGTTTAGAACTTTGAGTTGATTTTTGGAGGTTTTCCGGTCAAAATTGGCCTTAACTTATAACTGGAAAGTTGTTGGAATCATCGAGATCTTTAAAACCATGTGTAGCATGACATTTTCTGGGCAGATCTGAAATTCCGGCGGCCGGCGGCAGCGGCGACGGCGACGACTTTTCGCCCGACGTGTTTTTCGACGAGTTATATGTCGTTTCACTGGGAATCGCGCCCCGATTGCAGTGGTGAGGTTTTTTTTTCGATTTGAGCATCGAAAATTATAGCGAGGTTTTGTGGTGTGATTATCAGATTTTCACGATTTTCACGATTTCGTCGTTATTGAATTATACGTTTCCGGGAACGGTTGTTTCTCGTGATATGATTTGAGGTGTCGAGTTATGAATTTGAGCAGTGAATTTTATGATCCAGGGGTTTGTGATCGTTCTTTTGGCGAGGGATTTTCCGCCGGATCACGGGATGTTTACCGGGGGAGGCTGTGACCCCTGACCCAAGGTCTTTACCGGGGGGGGGGGGGAGGAGACCTCTGACCTGAGGCATTTCCGGCTAGAATCACGCGTGGGTCTGAGATTCCGTGATTCAGAATGTACTAGCACGGATGTGTCCATGAGCAACCCCGTGAGATTTTTACATGCATGCTCTATACGCTGGAGGGGTTTGTGTTCACCTCGTGTACTATATCATATTCTTTCAATTTGACTCGCATATGTTTTTATAACATATATTATTCGGTGAAAGACATTTATTTTCATCCACTCACTCTAACGGTTTATATGTCTTTCCCCTGGGCTTTTCGATTTCCGTGCCCAGTTTGCAGTTCAAATTCTGGTGTCGCACGTCGTGGTCGGAGGCATAGTGTTCGAGCTACCTTGTTTCTTCCAGTAGGTTTCTTGTTCGATCTACCTGCTGTGGTATATTTATATAATTATACACTAGAGGTCGCTCTGAGCATTCTTATGTTATACTTTTATACGATTTTCCCCGGATTTCTGTAAAGTATAGTTTTATTGATTACTTTACATTACTGTTATGATATTGAGAAATCCGGATGGGATTGGTGCCCACAGTTTGATTTTTGTGGCATAGGATGAAGTGTATTTTCCGGGTGCAGGTTATGGCAATTCCGTGTTAGTAGCGTTACTCTGCTGGAATTTTGATGGTTTTTGTTGGTTCGTGTTTTCAGAAGGGGTTTGATTCCGGTTTAGGAAACTAAATCGGGGTTGGGTCCTTTCATAGTTAAAACATTTTCTGCACGGATACCTGAAACGCTTCTTTCCCTGAGTATGTTCCAACGCAACATCCACAAACTTTATGATGTCGTTCATATACCGCACATCACTTCTATTCGCCAATTGGATGCAACTATTGTCCATATTTCTGCGTAAGGATAATAATTCGGTCTATTAATTATATAATTTTTAACCAATAATTCATTACTTAATCTAATATACTATATATATTATCAAATGCATGGCACATAACATAATTAATTAATTAAGAAATCTATACTATAATTAATCTATATAATATATTATTTAGATTATTTTATTACCTTTAATTACTTTACAATTAGCTTAATTAACCATATATTAAATTAACATACATGCAATTAATTATGCTTAATTACCTAGCTACATTAAAACTATTAGCTAAATTACTTAATTAATGAACCAATTACGTTAATCTCTAACATGCATGTTGTAACTAATTAATCAAATTAAACATATATACTAATTAATTAACTAACCAATTAGCTTACAATTAGATTAACAATGCAATTCAACAAGTAATTTAAGTTAAGGTGCCAAAAACTACTATATATTCGCCAAAAAAATTAATCACCGTACAGTATTTAATTCAAAAAAATAATCAAGAGAAACGAGTTAATATTTTCTGGGACTTGAAAATTCGAATTTTGATGAAATATTTTCCGGATGCGATCGGATGCTGCCGGTGGATTTTTTGAGTGTGGAGAGAGAAGTGAGGATGAGGACAAGATAGAAAAAATCTGATCGATCTAATAATTGAGTTTTCTTAGGCGATGAAATGATTCGTCACCTCAGTGTCCTATTTCTGTCGCCTAAGTTCTTACTTAGGCGATGAGTACGTGCTAGTTCGTCGCCTAAATTAACACTTAAATTACGAAACTGATTTCATCATTGAAGTGTGGATACTTAGCCGATGACAATAAATGGCCTTTGTCTTAGTGTGTCTCTTAGGTGACGAAAGATGACAAACATCATCTATGTTCATATTTAGGCGATGACATATGTAAACCGTTGTCTAAGAAATCACTTAGCCGACAACTATGATGTTTCGTCGCCTAAGTGAGAGTTAGCCGACAAAAATATTTTTCAGGTGATGACATATTATTTCGTCGCCCAAGTCCCACTTAGGTGACGAAACATTATAGTCGTGATGGTAGTGATGTGATTTCAACTCACAACATGAGCATTGTGATTTGAGAATTTGTGTTCACGAGATGAGCATCTCGATATATGATATAACTTGAACTCACAATGCGAGTAATGAAACATTATATTCTCTCACATGATGAGCATATTAGTTTGAGATGATTTGAAACTGAAATACGAGATAATGAAAATGATATTTACTCGTGTGATAAGTATGATTATATATTCTTAACTCATTTAATGAGTATGAGAATGCGATACGATTTGAACTCGTAAAACATGTACGACTGATTATAATATTTTGTGTTTACGCGGTAATGAAGATTCGAAATTTGAAACATTGAATAACGATTTTTATCGCAACAATATATTATCATCAGAGAGTGCAAAATTCCAACGGTGGATTGTTCACAGTTTCGAGACTTCTTCGAGTTACAAGTATTGTTTACTATTGTTTACAGATCATTTTGTTTGATTTACTTTTTAGCATTCGATATTTCTTTTTATAAGAGTTATCGAATTTGAGTTATTGTTGAGATATTGATATTTGTTAGTTGAGAAATACGAACGAGCATTGGTGGCTCGCGGTATAGGTTGAAACTTGTGATTATTGAAGTGTATTTGAATATTTTGCAGGTGTTTGGGTTTTCTAATTTTAGGGGAGACTCTGCACAATTTTCAACAGAAATATTCTGCGAACTTACACTACCAAAAAATGCACTTTGGCGATTAACAGAATCGTTCAGTGTTCGTTGAGAAGTTCTTATTGAGGTAATTTGACCTCAACGATATTTTTACTCACCAACAGGTCTCTTAGAGACCTTAAGTTAGAAATAAGGTCAGTATACAATTTTTATACACATAAGGTCATCTCTCCTTTCCAAAATTTCCCTCTTATATAAACAGAGGATTCCGTAGAGATAAACTAGGGTAAGGCTTCGATTCTGCTTTCATGTAGATGTTTTATGTTTTGTGTTGTTCGATTGATATTTTTATTTGAGCTTTGATTTCGAATTTCCTATACGCACATCGATTTCAAATTTTGATTTTTCGATTTTGATTTTGGTACTATGGATTCTGTATAGCGCATTGTAGTGATATTATTATATGTTTTCTCCTGTGATTCATGTGTTTGTGTGTGATTGATGTGGCTGATTTTTATGTTTTGACATTTCGTATAAATTATGAGATGTTACAGGTTGGGAGTACTACCTGTGTTGAGAGAGTACACTACTGCATCACTCTGAAAACATTAGTTAGTTGTTCTGTGTGTGTTTGTATTTGATAATATTATTAGTGTTGAGTGAATACACTATTGCATCCCTCTAAAAACACTAGTTAGTTGTTCTGTGTGTCTTGTCTATGTTTGGACTTGATAGTACTATTAGTGTTGAGTGAGTACACTATTGATGACTATTAAGGATATTACTTTTGTTATGTAAGCAGTTTGTCTTTGATTTTCAGATTGGTAGCCATTGTTTTGGATTTGTATGTGAAGTGCATCGCCCATTGTAAAGCCTCTGTTCACAAGAATCTCATCCGGTCGTCCAAAGGGTACTCGCATGAAGTCTTCTAGTGACTGTGGGAAAGCGACGAGGCCAATAAGATGCAGTCGTTGTGGCAAAAAAGGAAGACACAACTAATTGACATGTACCAAAGTTATCAGCAACTAAAACCTGAGTAACTAGTGTCTATATTAGTCACATGTAGTGTTTTCACCAGTCTAAAGTAGTACATTCAGTCTGAACAGATCATTTTCCTGAAACATGTCCATTTCCTTTACATCTATATTAGTAACAAGATATAGTTGGTACGAATACAAGTTATTGGTAGTACACTTGGTCCGAATCTCTTTCATCGAGTGTTTTTCAATAAACATACAATATGATTCTTCATTATGTAACATACTATTTTAATATAGTTTTTCCTTATGCGATTTGTTTAACATACTAATTCGAATTTGTTGTTCTTCGGTTCGCGATTTTATTTTGGTCAATTGTGCGTTTTTGTTTGTGACAGTGCTTTGTGTGTGAAACCAACTACATTAGTACTATCCAATAACAATAGTACTACACTCATCATATAATAAAAGTAGCACTACTTTAAAACATTTATCGCATTACATCAATGTTAAACATACTACTAATTTTTCTAGTAAGCACTACTGTTTCACAATAGAAAGTATTACTTCAAAATATTGAGTGTACTAACACGACTGATGTCTCTAGTAAGTACTACTCTAAAATATTCAAGGTACTACTTCAAAACATGGTAAGTACTATTGTTCTGTAACACAATGTACTACTGCTATCTCTAGTAAGTACTACTCCAAAATATTCAGGGTACTACTTCAAAACATGGTAAGCACTACTGTTTTGTAACACAATGTACTACATCAGACCCTAACAACATGGTACTACATCATACTCTAACACAACTTGATATTACATCAGACCCTAACACAACAAAAAATACTACACTAGTACTTATGTTTTCAGTTGTCTTCTTCCTGTTTCGTAGTCGAACTGGGCATCCTGGTTCGCCGTCTTCCTCTTTTTGTGCTTCACAGCTTTGACCAACGAAGATGGTGACATCACTTTACCTTTTTTGGCTATAGCAGCATCCTTCTGGGACCTCAGCTGGCGTTTCACTAGTTCTGCCGGCATATTATGTCTTTTTTTTGACCTCAACTCCTGTCCGGCATCAATAGATTTTTCGCAAACACTACCACATACTATCATTAACACTGCTTCGTAACAACCAAAGCATACTAATCTGTATACACTACTATAAACTAACATACACACTACCACAGACTAACGTATACACTATTATATTTCTATCTCACACAGCATATCAGATTCAGCATAAACAAGACTACAAAGAGCAGAAATAAGAGGAGACATGTGACAAATACATTCATAAACTCAGAAATTAAACACTCATACATTCACATGTTGTAGATGAGAGAGAATCAGATGAGAAGGAGAGAGAGAGAGTTGTACAGATCGAAATCAGAAATCAGGTGGCCACGAGCTTGGCAGAGGCGTCACTGCGAATGAGGGCGACGAAGGCTGTTGTAAGTCGAGGAAGCCGTGGAGACAAACGCTGAGGATCTGAGCAGAGGAGAAATCGCGTCTCTCAGCGGCAAGTTAAACGGCGACGACATGGAGAGGAGAGATGGATTGCTTTGACCAAATGAAAGAGTAGATGAATTTCGTGACTGATTATTATGGTTATATACGATGACATATTCGTAAATAGATAGAATTTCAAGGTTGTATCTATTTTACGTTTTATGTTAAGTGAACTTATTTGGGAAAGAAATATTTGGTGACCTTATTTAGTATAGATGTTTTGTAAGTTGACCTTATAGGTAATTTACCCTAGTTCAAACTCATATGTACCATTAGATACTTGCGCGCAGTCTCTTCCCCGATATGGGCCGCTGCCACAACGCGCATCTGTGGCGTTTTCAAAGCCTTCACAAGCAATGCAATAAGATCAAACATCACAAACATATATATCATTGTGAGCGTCATTTACTGATGATTATTAAGGCACCCAGATACATTGGTACGTAGGTACCATTACTAATCATTTTGATCATTACCATATGTTGCAGGGTTAACGACTGTCCTCCATTGCGTTATAATAGTCAAATATTGCATACTTGAATCCCGGATGCTCTGTCTTAAGCTCCTCCAGAGCAGTAGCTAGAGCTATATTGTGTAGACCAGCGAGATCTGAGAGTGCTTGAACACACTTCCCTTCACTATCAAATGCTAGTTTTGCAGCAGGTGCGCAGCCTGCAGGTCCAACATTCTGATATGCAAATTTCCTTCCTCCTAAATCATATATTTCCTGCATGCATGATAGTAGCTAGGCATATATTCAGTAGTCTCTTAAAAATTAATTTAAGCTAACTAGATTTAGCAAAAAAATATTTACTCGGAGAAAATTGGTCAAGTTGCCGATCACCGTCCCCACGAATTCTCGCTGTTGGGACTCCGTGCAAGCATTAGCGCAACCGGAATAGAAGGTCCCGTAATCAATTCCGCGGATGCTAATCAAGTAAACAGCTCTCCTCAGCAAACTCTTGGCTTCAAGAACACCCAGTTGTTTTTGCAGCAACTCGTTCACGGCCTTGAAGTTGTACAACTGCATAGGGAGACTTATCTGGCAAAGAAACCAATTAAGACCACTCTTGCAATCTGCATGAGGCATCAATCTATAATTTTTTGAAAAATTATTTCAATGTTGTAAAATTTAAAGTTGTCAAAGTTGTAAAAGAATCGTCAATTGAGTACTAATTTTACTATTAAAGAGTAAAATTATAAGAAGCAATACTCATTTTAATTACAACTATATATAAAGGTTGAGTAATATAAAAGTAATGTATGTCAAGTGTTAACACATACTAAAATGATTTGATAATAAATATATGGAATATGCAATGCAAGTACTACTCACACTACTAGAAAAAAGATTTTTATACACTTAAAAATATGTCCCTATAGAGAGTCAAAAGTAACACATAATGGTCCATAAATAACATTAGGGATTGTGCAGGGACACTAGCCTTATATGTTTATATTGTTGAGATTGCCATTGTTCATTAAAGACTAAAGAGCAAACGTGCACATCCATTTTTTATGTATTGATAGGTTCTTGAGTATTTACAAATGAATTAGGGAAATACAAGTATGGGGACTCACAATCATCCCCAAAGCTATCTTTTTAATAAAGATAAATAAATAAATTAGTTGTTGAATCGTAAAACTAAAGTACAAGGTTTGCACAATATAAAGAAAGTGAGCAGTTGGCTTAGCTTGGTGGCTTCTGAGCCATCTATCAAATTGCATGAAGTTACTTTTAGACCCCCTTAAGTCAGCTGAGTTCTTTCTATTTCTGGTTTACATCCACTCCAATCCCCCTCCATTGCTCTGATCCTACAAACCCATAACTATGTCAAACATTTTGATAAAAATAAAAATTACTCCTATATGATCCAAGATAAATCAAAGACACTGTCAATACTTAAGTACTTTATTATGCTATTGCAATTAGGTTCAACCATCAGTTGCATATGAACTGCTATCAAAAGATGAACAAGGTCGATCAGTCAGCTACATACAATGTCTGGTCAATCTGGTGTTACTACCCTATATAGATGACACAAATGGGCTGGAAGGGATCCTTGTTTCTATAAAATAAAAGTGGTGCACTTCAACCTGTTGTATAGTTTTACCCAAAATTTGGTGTACAAGTGAATCAAATGAAATGATGAACAAACGTACAGCAGCAACAAAAGGATTAAAACCGTCTGAAATCAAATATGTGCCTAAAATCTAAATCTACACAGAATATAATTCTGGTTACACAGTTTGAAAGCGCAAATATTATTTTGTAATTAACAAAATAAAATAAAAATCTAAATGGATAAAGTTAGAGACATATTGTGATAACAAGGGGACTTAAACTTACACTTGGCTCCAAAATTCCTCCAAGCGTTTCTGTCTCCCTTCAAACAATGGAAAAAGAGTGAGTCTTTATATATAACATATATATATATATATATAGCTTTCATATTACTAACCAGCATAATATAGAAGAATGCATCTCTATAAATGACAACTCTTCATCCAAATGTGCCTTGATCTTAGCCAAAGAAGCTTTCTGACTACAAATTAGGAAGCAGAAAAATTTGCTCCCAGCCTTTGTAAAGATTATCGTAGTATATGCATCAATGTTCTGGGTCAAATATCTAGCAAAACAACCCTCAATTGAGATCCTCAATTTCATAGATCCAAATGAAACTTAATCAAAAACAAAAAACGGATAAAAGAGAAAAATCGTACCACAATGAGGTCGAAGAGGGCGTCGAGGATCGCAATGGATTTGATTTGAGCGGTCCAAAATCAACTCCGTCTCTTGCACAAGAAAAATGATGTTGGACAACTGTGTATGCTTTCCTCAGAAAATGATAAGAGGTTAGAAACATTTGTACTACTTCTAAGAGCATATCCACCCATGGGAGGGCTTTGCTCCTCCTATTTGAGGAGGATCAGACACTATTTGAGGTAGAGCTGATACTATTCATCAAATAAGTGGTACAGTTTCTGTTTTCCGCGCAGCCGTGCAAAACAAATAGCACCTCCTATTAATGTTCATAAATTAATTTTTTAAATAAAAAAATTTAAAAATTAAAATACATAGACGACACGTGTCGTTGTCATATGAATAATTAAATAAGATTTCGGATAAGATTTTTGACCAATGACGAGTTGACACGTGTCACACCGACAGAATGTTATCTTATAAATAATTGTACAAAAAATTTTGGTAAGATTTCTGATCAATCACTTGACGACACGTGTCACTTTCAGGTGTCATTGTCATGTGAATAATTGCTGAAGATTTTTGGTAAGATTTCCTACCAACCAGGAGATGACATGTGTCGTCGTCATTAGACATCAGATAACCTAAAATCGGCTAAAAAATGATCATCTCGGGCAGCATATATTCTCACACCATCTACAACTTACCTGCTATTTCTTCAAACATTTATTCACATTCCAGCATCAGTAAGATGGATCCTTTTAGTTTAAACACTTTTTTCAAGTGGAGACGACAACAACGCCAGCAAAATGCTGAAGTAGCTAACGCCTTCGTCACTGACGCGGTTGTGGTAGCTACAGCGTTCGATGATGAACCACCTTGCCGCTGTCCAAACGAAGAAAGGTTGAGGGTGCAAAGGGGACAGAATCTTATGGAATATTACTTCATCGAACACCCTGAAAGGACCCAACCCCGATTTAGTTGCCTACACCGGAATCAAACCCCTTCTGAAAACACGAACTTTCAAAAACCATAGAAATTTCGGCAGAGTTTCATTATATCACGGAATTACCATTAACCTGCACCCGAAAACACACTTCATCCTATGCCACAAAAGCCAAACCGTGGGCACCAATCCCATCCGGATTTCTCAATATCATAACATAATGTAAAGTAATAAACAAAAGTTGTAACTTTACAGAAATCCAGGGAAATCATATGAAAATATAAACGTCAGAGTATTTAGAGTGACCTCTAGTATATATACATAAATATACAACAGTAGGCTAAAAAAGAAACCTACTGGAATAGAAAAGTAGCCCGAATACTAAGCCTCCAACTGCGACGTGTGACACCAGAATCCGAACTGCAAACTGGGCATTAAAAACCGTTAGAGTGAGTGGACAAAAATAAATGTCTTTCGCCGAATAATATATGTTATAAAAATATATGCAAGTCTAAATAAATGAATATGACATAGTACACGAAGGAGACTCAAATTCCTCACGCGTACGGAGCATGCAGCGTAAAACTCTGTGGGGTCACTCATGGACACGTCCGCATTAGTACAGTCCGAATCACGGGATCCCAGACCCACACGTGATTCTAGCCAGAAAGCCCTCAGGTCAAAGGTCCCCCCCCCCCCCGGTAAAGGCCTCGGGTCAGGGGTCACAGCCTCCCCCTGTCAACACCCTCGGGGATCAGCCGGGATGCAAGTGTATCGATACAACAATATATACTGTGACTGTACTCTGTGTAAACCAAATCGTAAATAGTTCATGCAAATGTATTGAGCATAATATAAATGCGTATTCATAATATATAACTATATAAGCATATTTGTTGATGCATAATCGTAAAACATATGCTCGAATAAATCATAATCGCATATGCATGCTCATGCTCGTAAAACGTGTAATAAGGACTCGCAACTAATTAGTGAAAAGAAATGTCCACTCACAGACAAGCACAGCGCGCAAACGCGCTAATCCCGAGATCCGGCGGAAGATCCCTCGCCCAACGTACGATCTCGATCCCCAAAATCGTGGCTGCAAACGGCAAGTCCGACGGCGAGTTTCAAATCGGGTCAACTCGACCCACACAGTCAACGGGTCAACACGGTCCAATTCAGTCAACGTGGGTTAAACGGCCCAAAATGAAATTTTTCGATAATTTTACAGCTATTCGGCTATTTATACGTCGCGACTCGACTCTATCCACAATTTGGATAACTCAAACTCGAACGGATAAACACGACTAACTCGGCGATAATTTCAAATATTTTTTTTATATTCCCCCCCCCCCCCCCCCCCCCCGGTAAAGGCCTCGGGTCAGGGGTCACAGCCTCCCTCGGTAAACATCCTCGGGGATCAGTCGGGATGCAAGTGTATCGATACAACAATATATACTGTGACTGTACTCTGTGTAAACCAAATCATAAATAGTTCTATGCAAGTGTATAAAGCATAATGTAAATGCATATTCGTAATATATAATTGTATAAGCATATTTGTCGATGCATAATCGAAAAAAACACATGCTCGAATAAATCTTAATCGCATACGCATGCTCATACCCGTAAAACGTATATAAAAGACTCGCAACCAATCAGTGAAAAAAAATGTCCACTCACAGACAAGCATGACGCAAAACGCGTTAATCTTGTGATCCAGCTGAAAATCCCTCGCCAAACAAATGATCACAATCTCCTGAATAATCACAAATTCCACTATTCAAAATCACAATTCAAAACCCTGAACCACATCTCGAGGACCAACCATTCCCGAAAACATATAACCCGAATATCGACGAAATCGTCAAAAATTCAATAAACACACTATAAAACCTCGCTACAATTTCCGATGCTCAATTCAAAATATAAACCTCACCACTGCGATCGGTGCACGATTTCGAGCAAAACGACATAAAACTTGTCGAAAATCACCTCGGCCGGAAAACCGTCGCTGCTGCTGCCACCGCCGCCGGAAAATTCTTGCGGCCCAGAAAATTTCAACCTACACATGGATTTGAAGATCTCGAAATTTTCAACAACTTTCTAGTTCAAAGTTAAGCCCAATTTTGACCGGAAAAAGTCCAAATCTCATCTTGAAGTCGAAAACCCTCGCCGGAATTCATTAACTCCGATCGGCCTCCTCCGGCCACGGCAAGGTGCAAGACCACTTCTAAAATATTCCTCTCCCCAAGGGCTACAAAACCCCCAACAAGTCGACCTCCATCTCGACCGCCACCGCTGCCTCCGTCACCGGCGATTTCGCTGGAAAACACACCCAAAATTCCCGAACTTTGATAAGCCATAACTTCTTCATCCTACAACCAAATTGAGTGAATGACCTATCAAAAGAAAGAGGAGCTTAAGCCCAACAACTTTCATGAAGGAACCTCGACCAAAAGACGCTGGAATAAGGCACATTGAAGCCAAACAAAACTCGGCCTGGAATGGGTCAATTTTGACCCACGGGTCAACATGGTCAACAGGCCAGATTTCCAAAATTAGAAAGTTTCCTAATTCGTTACGTATTCCTTCCGTATTTATACCGTACACCTATCAAAAATAAATGGATAAATAAGACAAAATCAAATGGCCAAAAATATTCATAACTTATTCCTCGTAACTCGAAATAATCATCCGGAAGTTCCCACGAGGTCGAAATTAGAGTCTCTACAACTTTCCTGAAGAATCTCAAATCAAATTCTTACCCGATAATTTAGTCGTTAACAAGCCCGCCATATTGATCAATTACGACAAAATCGCGACTATTCGTGAAACTCGCAAATCAAGCCGATAAACATACCATTTCTGGTTCGGGTTGTCACAGTCATGTCTTCAACAAGCAAGCATTTCATTGGAGGTACCAAATGAGTTCGAACTTATTCAACCGTATCTGCACGGATCTCTGCAACAACGACCCATTTTTGCATCAAATAGCAGATTCTATTGGATTGCAAGGACTTCTTCCGTAACAGAAAATGACTGGTGCTCTCTGAATGTTGGCGTACGGCACAGCCGCAGATCAGTGTGCTGAATACACAAGGATGGGTGAATCAACCACACTAGAATGCATGAAGAAGTGGTGCACTTAAGTGTACGAGCTTTACGGTGACATTTACCTCCGCAGTCCAAATGCATCTGACATCACTCGACTTCTAAGGAGGGCCAGGCATCGGAGATTTCTAGGTATGATCGGAAGCATTGACTGCATGCACTGGGAATGGAAGAGTTGTCCAACAGCTTGGCAAGGAGCATACTCGGGCAGGTCTAAGCGTCCCACTATTATCTTGGAGGCGGTGGTCTCATATGACACATGGATATGGCACAGCTTCTTTGGGGTACCTGGAGCACATAATGATATCAACGTGCTTCACCAATCGGATATGTTTGATTCGCTCATTGCCGGAAGTATCCCTCAAAAGAGTTATAAAGTCAATGATATGACATACCACAACACTTATTATCTGGCCGACGGAATTTATTCAAGGTACTCGTCATTTGTTAAAACTATTTCCAATCCTCAGACTCTACCATAGAAGTTGTTCTCAAAGAAATAAGAGCCATACCACAAAGATGTTGAAAGGTGCTTCAGCATTTTGCAATCTCGTTGGGCAATGATTTGTCATGCAGCTCGGTCTCACCACACAGAGGTAATAAAAATTATTATGTTGGCTTGCATCATTACGCATAACATGATAGTTGAGGAAGAGTTTGATGAGATAGAATTTGAGGAGAATGAAGAAGAAGATCTACAAAACCTATCAAGTGCTTTCGTAAATTATGATGGGCCAGTGGATGAATAAGGTAATCGAATTCCTTTTGAGCCAGTTGGAAGGGATGGACTGGATGAACAACAGTTTCATGACCATGTTGTCGATTTTCAGTCTTCGTATATCCATGGAGAGCTTTAGAAGGACTTGGTGAAGCACAACTGGTTTCTAGAGACCAGTGAACATATCTAATGTATTAATTTTCTCTGTGATAAAGTTAAAATGTCAAGCATAATTAGCTACTTTCTCCATCATTTGTTATTGGTATGCCTTTTGAACTCAGTGAGCTACCTTCTAGCCAATATAAAGTCTCTTGCTCTTCCTCTTCCTCATCATCACAATAAGTCCTTGTTTGTGTTCGGGTACTCCTTGTTCGATTCCGGTAACTTTCAAAACCTTAATACTACCGATTTAGGTGGCGCCTCAACATATTGGCTATATGGCGAGATATTTTTCCACCATGCCACCGGTAGATTTAGTGATGGTCGTATCGTTCTTGATTTCATCTGTAAGTTTGCAAACTTGCATATGCTTGCACCATAGTTGCAACCAGGCTTGCATAAATTTACCGATGGAACCAACTTCACTTTTGCTGATGCTGGTGTTCTTGCTGAATCAGATACGAATGGAGTGACACTACTAAAAAAAGACCTTTAGGGACACCAGGGATGGAGACTTTTGTATGTCTCTTTTGTTCATAAAGATTTGTTAGAGTCCCTGATATATACTTGGGGACATTTGTGAATCTTAGTAAGAAACATGAATTTGTTTACAAATTCTTTTTGCTTATTTGACTTTCTCATGGGGACGTTTGCACATCCCCTTGTTTATGTCCTACTACCTAATCTATTTCTTTTGTATTTTTTTTCTTTGCTGAATTGCACATGAGGACATGCAAGGGTTCTTCCAAAACATGGTTTATGTTGCACGTGTCTCTTTCCTCCAGAGTAAAGATGATCATGTGACCCCAATTATTTTATATATATTTTTTATTTTAAAGTAAATACGTAGATCTGTGTATTTGGTATTGATTCTCTTTTTTTATATTTTATCTTAACCGTGGTCGTGCGGTTGTTAGAGCATATGCACCGGGCACCGGTTTTTCTCGAGCAACCATTGAAACCGGTGGGGACCCGCTCGAATAACACGAGCAAGAGGAAGAAGATGGTGCAGCGCTATGCTTGGTGGTCGGCGACCTGTCGTTGACCGAGCTCGCGAGTTGCTGCTCGAGCAAGCTCTGCTCGCCACATAGAAGGACCAGCTTGGCGGAGCCCACACACGTGGGTGACGCCAGGTTGCTAGGTTTTTTTTACGTCGCGTGTAATACACTCGCCAGTAAAAGTAATTTTTTACGGTGAGATGCTGGGCAAATCCAGAGGTGACATGTGGCGCTCATCTGATCCATTTCCCCCTCAACGGTCAATTGTCCTGGGCCGTCCATTTCAATGACAAAATTAAATTTGACGGCTCAGATTCAAAGGCAACGATAACCTACAATTTTGATCCTACCAGCTCTTTTTTTTGCATAATTAACGGGCATTACACTTTTTTGCCCAAAAGTCTTGTAAAAAATTCAAAAAAATTACAAACACTACCATACAATTTTTTTATAAGTACTACATCAATTTTACAAACCTCCCATACCAATTTATGCACAACAAGTTCGTCATCTCCCTCCATCTCTTCTCTCATTCAATTGTCTTTTTTTCTCCAAAAAAATGTTGAATTGGCTTGCTTCGGAAGATTTGCAATTGTGCATTTCTTATATGCATGGTAGCATTGATCCTATCATCGGAAACAAGAAAAAAGTCGACAAATTGTGGGAAAAGGTCTATGCCAATTATATCAAAAATTGGGTGATTGATCATGGTGAATCAACCAAGGAAGATCGAACCCAAACTGCAATTTCATCTCGTTTTACTCAATTGAAGCCGGTTTTAATCTTTGGAGTGAAACTCTTAGTTATGCACGAAGGAATCCACCACCATCTGGCACCTCCCCACAAGATCAAGTAAGTCCTAGAAATTTTTTCATGTCTATAATTTTGATTTTAAGAACTAAATGTCGTCATCTCCATTAAACATAAATAAATTGTGACATAGAAATTTTTTATTTTTAATAGTTAAGAAAAGCTCAAATATGGTTTGTGTTGAAGACAAAGAAAGAGTTTTCGAAGTTTGAATGCTGAGAAGTGGTGAAGACTCATCATTTCTTTAGGAAAACCACGGCTACTACTCCACGTATTTACAACTACAAAGCTACTACTCCTACCATTAGGGAAATGTTTCCCACCATCAATTTGGATGAGGATGAGGTTATTGCAACACCAACGAGCAACCGCAAAGGTCCTTCGAGTCCCCCTAGACCACCGGGAGTGAAGGTGGCAAAAGAAGCAAAAAACAAAAAGGAGAAAAATCATGACTCCTACAAGTGAGCTACAAGATGATGCTTTGAAGACCATTGCGGCCAATCAAGCCATTTGGGCCACCGCTCAAAAAATAAGTGAGGATAACGATTTTACTTTACACAAAGCGCAACTCCTCCTTCAAGAGAAAGACTTCAAATGGAAAGCTCTACAAGAAGAAACAAGGATCATAACAATGGATATGAAGAGAATGACCCCAAGTTCAAAGAGGTATTTCACGAAGAGGAAAGCGAAAATCTTTAAGAAAGGAGAAGGAGACGACAATGAACCACAAGATAGCGAGGGAACCTTTTCAAATTGTTATCGCCCACTTTTTCAATAGGTTGGTTTTCGTAATAAATCTAGGCTTGGCTTGTCATTATGTAATTTAAATTTTCAAGAAATAAAAATGTACTTTTTATTTAGAGATGTTATTAAATAACATTACATGAAATCAAAATTTAAATACACAAAATTCAAACACACTAAATTCAAATACATTAAATTAAAATACACCAAATTGAAACAAATATAAAGCAAAAACATATAATTCAAACAACATTTTCAGGAATCTGATTTCTCCCTCATTGTTCGTTTTGGTGGCAATAGCTTCCCTTATAGAAATGCAAGTGGTGATCGGAGCGTGCCTTAGAATTTAATCGATTGAAATGTCACGATAGGTGTAGCTGGAAAAAGAGGTAATCAATTAAGTAAAACATCGATAATTTAATACTTGATCAATTAATAATTTTGTTAAAAAAATATATTTTACCGGTTCTGACGAATTAGGAACAACGTGATAAATTAATAATTCGTTAAATTTATAAGATAATAGAAATTCGGTAATATAATTCACATAAATCTCATCCAAATGATGCAATATATAAATTAATAATGTCTTAATATATACAATTAATTATGTATTTATGACGACTTCATGAAGAATGACTCAAGTGTGATTTGTTGCTTCTTAAAATTTGTGTCACCTTGAATCTCATCGATTTTGGACTTTTCTTAACATGCATGGTATGAATTTCTAGCTAGTGTTGTCTTCTCATAACACATTTAATAATGTAACATAGTAAACTGAAAAATTGTGTACTACTGAACAAGGTATAATAATTTTATAAATTAATAATTTATTAACTAACCAATAAATCAATAAATTATTATTTTATCGATTAATTAATATCTCGATAAATTAATAAATTTCCTTATCCCGATGCTATTAATTTATATCAAATGATGAGAAGCTGGGAGGAGAGTCAAAGAGAACATAAAGATGGAATTTTTTTTGATATTTTTACCACTCTTGAATTGAGACATATATACATGACAACTTACAAACATACTAGGAAACTTATTACACTTACTAATTATAGAATATACACGTCCTAATATTTTTAGGAGTATGACTCACTCCAACACTTCACCTTAAGTGGTGCATAAAAGTTTCGGATGCCCAACTTGTGAAGTTATGAGTGATTGAAGGTAGTTAGGTGGATTATAGCCTGCGGAAAATTTGTAAAAATTAGGGCAGGTGTTGCTAGTGTCTGGTTTCAGTCCATTTTGTATTTTAGAAACAGAAGACAATTTATTAAAGACCATTCAAATGATGATTTATTTTTTATCAGTACATTATTTGGTAAATTAAGAAGGTTTTGAAAGGACCCAACCCCGATTTAGTTTCCTAAACCGGAATCAAACCCCTTCTGAAAACACGAACTTGCAAAAACCATAGAAATTTCGGCAGAGTTTCACTATATCGTTGAATTACCATTAACCTGCACCCGAAAACACACTTCATCCTATGCCACAAAAGCCAAACCGTGGGCACCAATCCCATCCGGATTTCTCAATATCATAACATAATGTAAAGTAATAAACAAAAGTTGTAACTTTACAGAAATCCGGGGAAATTATATGAAAATATAAACGTCAGAGTATTTAGAGTGACCTCTAGTATATACACATAAATATACAACAGTAGGCTAAAAAAGAAACCTACTGGAATAGAAAAGTAGCCCGAATGCTAAGCCTCCAACTGCGACGTGTGACACCAGAATCCGAACTGCAAACTGGGCATTGAAAACAAAGAGCCCAGGGAAAGACATATAAACCGTTAGAGTGAGTGGACAAAAATAAATGTCTTTTGCCGAATAATATATGTTATAAAAACATATGCGATTCTAAATGAATGAATATGATATAGTACACGAGGAAGACTCTAACTCCTCACGCGTACAGAGCATGCATCGTAAAATCCAGCGGGGTCACTCATGGACACGTCCGCGCTAGTACAGTCTGAATCACAGGATCCCAGACTCACATGTGATTCTAACCAGAAAGGCCTCAAGTCACAGGATCCCAGACTCACACGGGATTGCTTTCTTTAGTCTTTGTGCCTTTTGATAATAGCTTTTTGGTGCCTTATTGCTGCAGACATTGGCCTCTTATACCAATTCATCTCCATTACAACCCCCTAAAATCCGAGAAACATTAAGAACATCTAGCTTTCATAGAGACACCAAATTTCCAGGGATCGATTGATTAGTTTCAAAAGAGCATTTCCAATACAATTTATCAACTCCACAAACTTCTACAATTCATTGAAAAATCCAGACTGACCTGGACTGGAAACATTAACACTGTAAGACATTAAGCATCCTTGATATACATAACAAGAGGTGACCAGGCTACCAACAGGGTATAATTTTCTAGCGCTATGCGCATAAATACTATTTTATTAGAATACGTCAGGATGGAAATGCCCAGGCATGGAGTTGCCTTGCTGTGCCTGGTTCAGATGCATTGTCAACGCATAGTTGTTGAGCTGCCACCAAACAAAATCATTTGTTAAAGGCAAATTAGCATGTTAAACAAATAACAGATTCTTACTAAAATAGTTACATATCATTTTACAAGCCACTGAGGACTCACACAAGCCCTTGAGGACCTACTCATACGAGGGCAAAAACCAGCTCAGTTAGAATCAATCTGTGACATCAATTTTCCATTTGAAATGAAATTAAGATCCATTACCATAATCGCCCCATTCCAATAACATGTCAACCCTCTAGCAATTATATAATCCCCCCTACATAGGATTCATGAATTTCTCAAACTTACTTAACTTCTACAAAAGGTTCTAAACACAGAAAATAAGAATTTTGTAGGTTTCAGATTATTATATCATCTGTAAGGTAAACATCAGTGAGCAGTTAGAAGATACAGATACTCACCTCAAGTGTCCTCAACTGCTCCTGATATTGAGCTGCTAACTGTTTCAAATGTTGGAACTTTTCATTTCTGACCTCATACTCTTTATGTCATTCATGCTGGATAGACACAGCATGTTTGAGGACAGAATTGTCCCTAACCAGTCCTTCAATTTGTTGCTTCAGTAGCATATTTTCCTGCACATCATAAAACCATTATCAAATCCTTCAGAAAAAGAAAGAAAAAAAACGTTATCAGAATCCTTACCAAGATAAAAGAGTATAAAACCAAAAAAAAGGGATTTCTATCATCCTCATATAGAGAGGCATGAATAACAGACTCGTCTTTTGTAAACTTTGGACTGCCTCAGCACCAGCACGCGAATAGATGGATTTTTCTAAAACCTCTAAAATTTTGCCGCACGTGCCTGAGCATCATCCACACTACTTGCACTCATCATTTCCCTAACAAACAATTCACACCATCTGCAGGAAGGTTGTTTGGAACGCACAGAATGGTTCTCAGAAGCAGCTGCAGTTTCCTCAACAGTCGATGTACCTGGCAATTTAGCATGTGACTATTCTTACTCAAGAAACACACTTATATCAATACTAACTATTGTAGAAAGAATTTTCTTATCGGTACTAGATTTGTTCTGAACTTCTGATCATCATAACATACGATTCAGGTATTAGTAAGCAACTTTTTCAAGTAACAACTTATAATGCCTAGTCCTATGATCACCATCAATTGAAGCAGTTATTCTCAATTTTAATTGTTCAAAACCACAAACATGCAGTATAACACTTCAGTGTAAAATATGCATACATACAGGGTTTAAACATTTCCAAAGGGAAAGGCAGAATAATAAGTTTTTGCTTCCACGAAAAACCATACTGAGAGCATTATATTCACATGTCAACTACAAAAAGCACTATTATCCAGGCTCGGCAAAGAACCAAAAATAGAAAGACATATTAACTAACGTCTCTACAATATGATGTTTATAAGAATCCAAAGTAATAACATTACAACAAAAACACCCTTCTAAGGAAATGGAAAGCAACATATTCATGCAAACGAAAGGCTAAGTAGCAGTCATAGCTTCTGACCCAGGAATTATATTGCAACATACAGTATGATATGGTCAAGAGCATGCACTATCCTTTGCTTATGTTACAAACGAAGAAGGATGCAATCATCACTGAGTTTTATGACTTTGCAATAGACAAGACTTACATTTCAAAAGTACCTAAACTTCAAGGCAAGGTATTAAGCCATTCTAGTGGAGGATGGATGGTAACTCTTTCAAATAACAACGAACTTGACCTCGTGAATCCTTACGATCATGAAGACCAATATGAGCTGCCGTATGCCGGATACAAAGACCATTCATTATCAAGCCCCTATAAAGATTGTCTTATCATCAAGCCCTTCTACCATATCTGATTGCCTGGTGATGGCTCTTTATATTGGACATGATATGAAATTTTGTAGACTAGGAATTGATATATTCTACAAGATGAGACAATTGGGGGTTTTACTCCCTTGGTACTAATTTGTTTTACAAAACAACAATAGATTCAATTTTAGCAACCAATCATTTTAGCATACATTCCTGGTAGTCAATCGTGAATGTGGGTTTTTCGCCAGGCACTGCTCGTCTGATTTCGTCCCGCACTGCCCGTTGGATTTTAACCACCTAAACCCAGATGCTCTCAGGCCACCATCTGAATGATTAGATGCAAAACCATATCGATGATTTTCAGTTTTCATCCAAAGTAGTAAACAATTTTGGTAAACCCCAACATATACCAAGTTACATACTAGGGCAGAGGTGAAAATAAACGGTCAGCTAACTTTTTTATTTCATTGTTTACCTCTCACCTTTTCCATCCTCCCTCCGTTTATAGAATATTCCCATTTAATTCCTTGTTATCCAATCAAAACTTGCCATGTCACTTCTAAAATTTGGTGGATAAATTGGTTTGGTGTACCCAAGCATGCTCCCGAAATACATAACAAAACCAAAGTGTTTTACTACAACCAAATCAAGCAAAAGTAAAAGTAGCTCATTATTTTTCAAAGTAAATAACAAAACCAAAACGACTTCGACCTAAACAGAAGCAAAAGAGAACAGGGGTGAACAATGAATTGCAGGTAGGCATTCAAGCCAGACCATCAGTTCCCCTCTTATTCAAGTCACAGAACATAACCATGTACTCATTCCTCTTCTGTGTCTTCTTTTAGGTGCTCTTTAATTGTTTGCTCGCTTCATGGCTTTCTTATCTTTAGCACACTTATGCACCGGCAGAAGTGATCTCCTGCTTCATATTTTATGAGGAATGGAATGTGATGTATAGGTGTACGTGAAATGACCTAACCCCGACTTAGTTTCCTAAACCGGAATCAAACCCCTTCTGAAAACACGAACTTGCAAAAACCACAAAAATTTCGGCAGAGTTTCGTTACTACGCGGAATTGTCATTAATCTGCACCCGAAAACACACTTCATCCTATGCCACAAAAGCCAAACCGTGGGCACCAATCACATCCGGATTTCTCAATATCATAACGATAATGTAAAGTAGTAAGTAAAACTGTACTTTACAGAAATCCGGGGAAAAATCACATAAAAGTATAACGACAGAGTAATCAGAGCGACCTCTAGTGTATATATACAAAAATATACAACAGTAAGCAAAACAAGAAAACTACTGGAAAAGAAAGGTAGCTCGAACACTAAGCCTCCGACTGTGACGTGAGACACCAGAATCTGAATTGCAAACTGGGCACGGAAACCGAAAAGCCCAGGGGAAAGGCAAATAAAATCGTTAGAGTGAGTGGACGAAAATAATCGTATGCCTTTCACCATTTATATATATCAGAAAACAAAGCGAGTTCATAACATGAATGGAGGTGTCAGGCGAATCTCTCAAATCCGACGGTCAGGCGAATCTCTCAAGCACGACGGTGATAGACTAGGTGAATCTCTCAAGCCTAGTGGGCACATCAGGGGAATCTCTCAACCCTGGATCTGGACTACCGGTGATCAGCTGAGTAGCCAATGCATCGATGCTAAGTAAATGCCATCACCATATAAAATATAAAACAATACCTCCAAAAACAATAAATAATCTTAACATCGTATCGTAAATAAATACGGAAATCAAGAACTCGCTACGACAGTGAAATAAAAAGGGTCCACTCACAGATAGCACAGCACGCACACGCGCTAATCACGAGATCCAGCGGAAGATCCCTCGCCCAACGTACGATCTCGATCATCTGAATAATCACAAAATATAACTGATCAAAATCACAATTCATCACACTGTACCACATCTCGGAAACCAACCATTTCCGGAAACATATAACTCGATACAGAATAGTCGACGTAAACTCCCGAAATCTCCACACAAACCCTCAACTAAAAATTCGGCATCCAAATCAACTCGAAAACCTCAAGGCGATGATCGGGACGCGATTACGAGCAAAACGACATAAAACTTGTTGAAAACCATCTCTCAACTGTGACAACCATCAATTCCGCCACGATTAGCCGGAATTCAGCTCGAAACATCCACGGCCGAGAATCCCCGGAAAACTTTCCCGGCCGATTCCGGCGCCATCACGCCACCTCGTCCCTCAAAACCAAAGGGGAAATCATCCTTGAGCAAAACCCAATCAATTCCACCTAATAACCTTACTGGAAAGACACCAGAGAGCCGCCCTCATCAAACCCGATTCCGACCGGAAAACAATGAACTTTAACTCACTCGTTCTCCCTTAAATCCTCATCAATTAACACAAATTCAAGTTCTAAACTATAGGAAATCAAGAGTAGAATCGATTCATACCCAAATCGGAGCCAGAGGTGACCGGAAACGAAAGGTCGCCGGCGAGTCAAACGGTGGCCGGTTTTCTCCTCGGTCAACGCCAATTCTCTGGTTAAACGACGGTCAACCTTCCCGAAACAGTGTTTTCGACAATTTTTCGACTATTTCCGATATTTATACTCACGGCTTGATACGATCGACGGTCCAAATCGAATCACAAACACATTTCAAATAACTCAAATCCAAACGGATAAACTCGACGAAATTACGCGATTTCAAATATTCATGACATATTCCTCGGTTGTCGAAACAATTATTCGAAACCGCCCACGAACTCGAAATCACGCATACCACAATTCTCATGAAGAGACTCAACTTAAATTTTCGCCCGATAATTAAGTCGTGAACCGAACCGCTAATTCAATTCATTTACGATAAACTGCGATTATTCGCTAACTCATGGATTAAGCTGATTACTATACTGATTCTGATTCGGGTCATCACAGTACGGCCGAGATTAAATCTTAATAAATATTACATGTAAAGCATAAAGAGAATGTTTAATTTCAACCGTACATTTATGCATCCTATTTTATTTCTCATAAGATGTCAAACAGGAGATCACTTCAGTCTGGCATCGGAGAGTTCTCGAGGATAAAAGTTGTAAGCTTGTCCGTCATATCAACATCAGACACAAACCCACACACATTTGAGATTGAATGTCTGTGTCTTTGTGATGATGATTTCAGTTTCAGGGTTCCCACGACCAAATGAATTATCAAATGAATTAATAGCCCCAGCCCATACTCCCTATCTAATACCGAAGCCCAAAAACAAAGCCCATTAACTACCTCTATTTTTAAGGCATCACTACTCGGGGAGTGCTCGCTCCATTTTTTTGTAAAATTTTCGTTTCATTTTCATTCACCGACCACCGCCGGCGGCGGAGTAGGAAGGTGAGGTGAGAGGTGAAGTGATCAGCACATACGATGAGTGACGTGTCGAGCTGCGACGATTACTGCAACGCCGAGTACTGGAACTCCCGGTACACTCAACTAGGCGACACCTTGTTCGACTGGTTCCAGTGCTACTCGGCTCTCCGCCCTATTATCCGCAACTACTTACCATCTCCCTCCTCTACCGTCCTCGTCGTCGGCTGTGGCACTTCCGGTAATTTCCTCTAACTTCGCTGCCTCTTTTGTCTTTGCCCTATATATCAGTATAATCACTAAGAAATCTTATTGAAGTATATGGTCATATATCTTGTAGTTATGTCTGAGGACATGGTCAAGGATGGATATGAAGACATAATGAACATTGACATCTCATCTGTTGCGATTGATATGATGAGAACAAGAAACAAGCACATTCCTCAGTTGAAATGTAACATTGTTAAACTCATACCTACACTACTACATTAATTTTTTAAGGAAATTTCGACAGTGCATTTAACGCGCCCATACATGAAAATATTGAATCTGTTAGTCTATATTCTATTTTCATGTATCGGTGCGTTAATGACTTAATGCACTGTAGAATTTTGCACATGTTTATAATGTTTTCTGTTATGAATTTTGGGATTCTTTCTTTATTAATCCTGGACAGACAAGCAAATGGATGTGAAGGACATGAGCCTCTTCACAGACGAATCATTTGACGGTATCATTGACAAAGGTAGCATGTCTGTGTGTTTTCTCATTCTCATTTATCAAACTAGTCTGTGTATGGTGTACTAATGAATATTTTGTGGCTGTCACCACTTGCGATCTGTCAATCCTTTTGATATAGGAACTCTTGATTCATTGATGGTAAGATGCATGTTGAGACATTCTTATGATTCCTTCTGACTTCTGAGGATTACTGAGTGCACTAATTCTAATTCTCTCATTTCTGCTGATGTTTCCAGTGTGGCAGTGATGCTCTAATCAGTGCTCCCCAAATGCTAGGCGAAGTGAGTAGGTTGTAGACTCTAAGACTCAAACATTTAAGTTTACACTAGGATATCATTTTCCACTTTATTCCTCTTAATGTTTCGTTGTATTGTTTATTTAACTTTTCTGTACTGATCATGGTTGTATATCTTTGTAGGCTTCTTAAACCTGGAGGCGTCTATATCATGGTAAATAAATCTCCTACATTTACATTTGCATTGTTCTGTGTGATATTGAAAGTTCTAGATTACATGATATGTTCTCAAAATGCCATATTACAGATAACCTATGGTGACCCTATAGTTAGAATGCCTCATTTGAGCCGGGCAGCATACGATTGGAATACCACTCTGTATATTCAACGTAAGTGGAATTGTATGCCATGTCATTTCAATTCAATTCCTCTTCCTACTAGGGGTGTTAGTATTTTTCTCTATCTTTTTAAAATAGTATGATAACCAACTCTTTATCAATTGAATTATTTGAATATCTGGTTTTGTTTCCTTTCTTACTTAGCAATAGTGCCATTACTCCTGTCAGATGTTGCAGACACATGTCTAAGTACTAAACAGATGTTTCTAGAAGCACAATATAGATAGTTATGAGCCTATGACTGGTATAATTTTTAAAAAAACTCAACAAAATAGTATCTATATCCAAATTTCCAAATGTATTTTCTAATATATATTGATATTATAGTCCCCATGGTGGACTTTATAGGCTGCAGAAAATTTGCAAGAATTAGGGCAGGTGTGTCTAGTGTATGGTTTCAGCCCTTTTCATATTTTAGAAACAGAAGACAATATATTAAAAACAATTCAAATGATGATAATTATTTTTTATCAGTACATTATTTGGTAAATTGAGAAGGATTGTATTGTGATCATTTTCACCATATTCATATACGTGCAATCTGGCAAAGGCAAGAATTTTTTTGCTTTTGTTGGCTCTCTTAGGAGTTGGGCAAGATCTTAAACATGAATCATGACTCATCACTTCCTTGTATGGTTTTTATGTCATGTGTCCAACCTCTCTGGGATCTGTCTTAGATAGTTCCCTTATATGATGTGGGTTCAGTTGTGCTGATGGGGATTCCCTGATCCTATTTTCCTAGACATGTTTCGTTTTTGAAAGTGTTTTTCTAGACAATTTTCATTTTTCGTTCATGAATTGTGGTGAAAGAATTACAAATGAAAGTGGAACTTGTACTATTGACCATGATTTCACAGCGAGACCAGAATTTCAGAGGCCTAAAGGTTGCAGTTCATCTAGAAAGTCATATTTGGAACCTGTTCCTGTCACGGAGTGCGGCTTCCTTCCAGCTGAGTTTGTAATGGAAGATCCAGATTCGCATTTTATGTATGTGTCTGAAAAGAATAAGAGAAATATCTCTATTTAGTTCGTGGACTAAAAGCCTCTTGCACATTCTGATGCCAACTTTCAAAAGTACCCAAATGACACTTGAACTTATATCATGTGTTCTCTCATATGGTACTTAAACAAGTAACTCATTTTTTTTTTCACCTTTTAGGGATCAGAATGAGTATGAGCAACTCACTTTCTTGCTCATTCAGGAAGATTTAATGAGTTTTTATGAATATATATCAATTTAGAAAAATTATAATGCGCAAAAACAACTTATTAATTCTAATAGAATTAGTGACTAAACACTCGCTCATATAGAGCCTCACTTTGTAATAAATAAGTTTGTTTACTCATGCTAGTAGACATACTTATTTAGAAGTTGACTTAATCAGTTTGCTTCGATTCTATCTTGACTCACATGCTTACTATATTCTGATTTTTGATGCCTAAAACTAATAATCAAAACTCCTTCAATAGGGAGTAGGAAATAATGGTGGTCAATTATAGTGGGAGCATTTTTCCATCCTAGCATGCACCAATAATGGTGGTCAATTGTATGTATATTTACTTTGCACTTCCTAATTACCGAAAACGTACTCCAGCCAAGGAGTGTAAAATTGATATTATCGGCGATATTTTGCTGATATTTCGATTTTTTGGACTTACCTGAAAAATCTTCAATTATATCCCTAAATTTTCTTAAATTTTCCAATTTTTATCGATATTTTCGATATATCCTCGATATTCTCAATATTTTTCTATATTTTCTGATATTTTCAAAAAAATTTGAAATTTTCGGAAACTTTTCAAATTTAACTTTTAATTTGGTAAATATGCAATCTTTACATGCTCAATGTCCAATACAAAGCCTAGAAGTTCACATGCTTCTCAACCTCCACGATTGAGGAGCGATACCCTAAGTACGTGATCTAGAAGCTCATCAAGCACTAGAGGAGGAGACAGCGAAATGCAAAGTATTGGAGTCGGTGGTAGTGGCAACGGATGTGGTGGATATAGTGGAGATAAACCATTTTACTTCACAGAGGAACAAAATTTCACACGCTCAACCCAAGATGAAGACCATGGAGTCAGAAGAGTAGGTCATGAATACGGTGGATGAGGCAGAAGAAGTGAATACAATCCAAGAGAAATGGCTCAAGGGAGTTTATCGAGGAATGCTGAAGATGTGTTATCTATCACTTTTGGCTCAATATGTGTTGGAGATGGTAATTACCAACGTTATTATTATGGTCAAAATTTTTCAATACCTTATCCTTCATATGCCATGCCTTATGGTCTTCCAACAAGTGACAACTCATCGTCACAATCACAAACAAATGCCTCAAATGATGATAGCAATGAAGAAAATCGAGCAATGCCTAGTTCAAACTACGAGCTCCAGAATCCTCAAAGACCACCCCCTAACCCATATGGTTGGCATGTAAGTCAATACATGCAGAATTATATGGGAAAGCAATCATTTAATGATTACTCTTCACAATACACACATGAGTCTGCAAAGGGAGATGGGGAAAATAGTGTGAATTTTGAACCTCATATGTCCTCTACGTGGTTTTGAAGTATTTGTATATTTGATTTTGTGATGTGTGATGTGTAACATATTATACAAAAATGTGATGGTCTAGTCTCCCATTAAGTTTTAACTATCAAAAAAATAAAAATAGAACTAATTATATTTTAATAGTTATCAGCACTTAACACGTACTAATTCATATAGTAATATAGTAAATTCATAAGTCTTGATGTTTGATCAATATTTTCTTTTCACATAAGGTAGATAATTGATCATATAAAAACCTCCAAAGTTTCATTACAAATTTCCATGTATTTTTATTAGTTTCCGTCCTTTCTGTCAGAATTTTCACTTAATCGATATTTCATCGATATTTCCATCGATATTTTGGGTCGTCGATATATCCTCGATTAAGATATTTTACTCCTTGGGTATAAATCATTTAGGTTTCTGTCTGGGTATGCTGATTCGTTGGCTTTTGAATCCTGGGTTTTAATTTGTATGGTGCTTTGGTTAATCAAATGGGGAGAATTGAGTTTTTGAGAAGGTTTGCTATTTGGGATTTCTCCCATATTTTCAATGAATTCTAATACTTTAACTTTCTGGGTTTCAATTATTGTATGTATTGGTTACATAGTTGATTGGTAGCTGATTAGAAAAACGACCACAAACTAGAAAGGTATAGCTATGTATTAAGCAATGATGATTGGATAAGTTTTTAGAAAGTTCCTATATGACGATGAAGTAATAAAACCGCAGTAAGTACATCTCCAATAAAATGAGTTTAATAGAAAATTCTGGAAGTACAAATGGGGAAAACATGACTGATGTTAAGAGAAGTATTAAAAATGTTTGTGGTAGCTAACAATATGAGCGGAGAGAGTAGTTAACTTAGTTGGGTAGTATATATATTTCTCACTGTAGGGAAATATTAAAACTGACATATAAAAGAGATGATGGGAATTATAATTGCTAAAACTTGTTACTGTAAATTAAACCTAAACATCAACAAGTGAGATAATGAAGGAAACCATGATTGAGAGCAACAAGATGTGATGGAGAGATGTATAATTCCCATATATGAAATTAAAGCAATTAAATGTGTAGGTTGAAATAAAAATAAGAAGAAAAGTATGCAGGGAAAAACTAAAAGTGTGAGAGCAATTTTAAGTTTTAGTGCTTCTTTCGTAGTATACATAATTTATATAATCATTCAATTAGCTTCCTATTCACCATGTTATATCTCTTTTCAAATACAATAATTCCTAGGTTGTGGTTCTCAATTTCTGTCTCATTCATAGGATTCATCAATTGTTATCTGTGAACTAAACTTTTTAAATTTCTGTATCCAATTTTATACAAATTAGTCCTAATATTAGTCATTCAATTATTCAGGGTAGAATTAAATTTTTGAGAGACCTTAGTCATTCAACTGAATCTGAGACGATTACTCTTAGGCTTTTTATAAACACCCATGCAATCTTTTATACTTTTCTATACAACTCAAACCTAGATTTAGTTGGCTAATGTAGACCGACCTCTCACTCTCTGTACAATTAGAATTAATCCTACTTAGTATAGGTTTGAGATTCCAACCTAGATTCTGTATAGTGTTACAAACAATGCATGGGAGTTTTTATTTAAAATTAAATATGTATAGTTTTTACTTTTTCGTGATAAAGGTTCTGCACATAGTGTTTTATAATGTCCGCTTCTTTCATATAATACAATAAAGCCGAAGTACTTGGTGTTTTTTTAGTTCCTAAAGTTGATTGTATTTTTAGGGAAAATTCTAATTGAATTTTGCACTTAATTGGGCACAAAACAGTAAACATAATCACCATCAATTGGCATGCCTAGATACAAAGTAAAAGTTAATCCACTAAACAAGTTAATATCGGCATGTAATGTAAGGTTTTGATGATCGACGATTATGAAAATTACTTACCAACCATCCCAACGTTGCAGTGGTCAGCGTAGTATATTAAAGCATGGTCCCCAAAATTGATGTTTAGAACCTTGCCGCTACCACCGATGAGGGCACTTTTGTTGCCGAGGAGAACAACATAGAAGTTGTTTGTATTAATATGCTTCCCTGTATAGTCCTGCAACAAAAACAAACAAAAACGTTGAATAAACGGTGGTCAATCTTAATTAATAGATAAAATGCATTTGGCTATTGATATATATGTAGCTAGGTTGTAATAATGAAATGAACAGATAGAGAAATTATGGACCTTGGGAACTCCTTGGTAAACATCATTTCCATTATTGCAGTATTTCAGATCTTTGATGATGAATATTGATTGCATGTCCTTTTAATTGAAATTATGACAGTGATCGTCTCATTGCCTATTGCTTTCTTGTGCTTAGATTTTGATCTCTGATGATCTACTGTCCAATCTCGCATTCGATCCTTCCTTCGCCGCCGATCCTCACAAGTTGTAGCTTTCATCTCTGCGAATCCAAGACTCCTAAGTAAGGTAAGATCCGTATTGTTTTTAGTGTAGTTTTGATATGTTGAGGTAGATTTTGTAGTTTTTTTATATTGGGTGGTGATCGAACTTAATATATGGTTTTGGTCATACCACTTTAGTATTGAGTATGACAATCTTTTAATCGAAATTAATATATAGTTCGAATCTTAGACATATATGATATATATGCATATAAGTTGATCAAGGTTCTGCATGTTTAGGTAAATGTTTAATTATAGAGATATACATTTATATTATTTGAAGCATATAATCAGGCCCTGGAGATTACCTGTAGTTATCCATCTATACTAATATCGAAAATGTATATCAGTTGTTTTGACATTTGGTTTACTAAATTATATATATAGTTCGTGTTTAGTTGTTATAGATTCTAAAGAAACAGTGATGATAATGTGACTTGAATATGGAAAAGATTCAGATTAGACAATTTAATGGAAAAATAATGGTAAAAGTAATTGAGGCCTTAACATGATTGTATTATATTGTAGTTGATCAAAACCATATACCAATCAACATTGAGACATTTTTGTGTTGTGTGTGAATTCTCTAGAGTGTATAAGTATTGATTGTAATTGTAATGTGAGTTATTTATGCGTCATGGTAGCGTGATATCTTATGCATGGGTTTTGCCATATGATAGTGTATACATCGAAGTGTATAGTGAATTAGAGTCACAAGTAATCTAATGTCATTTATGGAAGCTGATCAAGCAAGTTAATTGTGTGTCACAGCTATATTGCCTACACGTTTTCATTTTAGCTCTTTGGGATCAAAAAAGCTCTTATAAGGTACAGTGCTTCGTAATTCTTAATCTTTTCAGTTCTTTACCATCTAGAAAAATAAAAACAACAAAAATAATAGAATATGTTATTCTGGGTCAACTGATATTAATTCAGCCGAAATAATAGAATGTAAATCAATTAATGTATAACATTTGTATGATTTTTGAAGCCAAATTAGTGAATGAGCATGAGGCAATCTTCGTTTCTGGAATTTAATTGTATAAACATGTACATCATTATATCCAAATGGTTCTCCAGATTTAATATAAGCAACCATATCATCTAATTTTATTTTAAAAATTCTTGAAACAATGTCTGGTCGATCATCTGGTTTGTACCCAGGTTTTTTTTTTTCAAAATATCTCAAAATTTCTGGTCATTTAACATTGCAAGTGAATGTTATGAATGGAAAAAGCAATGGATACTGTAATAACATTAACTTTGGATGTATTTTGAGATATGTTTTAGTTCTTCATTATTTGATTGAACAATAATATCTTTGTTTAAATTAAATTCTCCAATGTCACTGTGATGACCCAGAACAGAATTAGCAGTGTAATCAGCTTAATCCATGAGTTTACGCGTAATCGCAGATTTCCGATAATTGATTGAATCGCCAGTCCTGATCACGACTTGATTATTGGCCGAGAATTTGAGTTGAGCCTCTTCTCGAGAGTTGTTGTACGCGTGATTTCAAGTTCGTGGGCGGTTCCGGATTATTATTTCGACGACCGAGGAATATAATATGAATATTTGAAATTTCAGAATATTGTCGAGTTTATCCGTTCGTGTTCGAGTCTATCCGAATTGTGATTGTGATCCGTTTTGGACCGTTGATTGATCCGAACCGTAAATGGAATGATTATCGACTTGATTTGCGAATTTCGCGATTTGTTGTGATTTCGACGTAATCTGTTAATATGGTGGCTTCGTTAGCGACTAAATTATCGGGCGAGAATTTGATTTGGGATCCTTCGTGAAAGTTGTAGAGAATTTAATTTTGAGCTCGTGGGAACTTCCGGGGGATTTTTCTGAGTTACGAGGAATAAGTTGTAAATATTTTAGACCGTTGATCGTTTAATCGGATAAGCTTGTGATGAATTGACCCGTTGACTTTTTATCGGATTGGTCAAATTTGTTTGACTTCGAGTGGAAATTGAAGAATTTGTCGAGATAAGTTTGTTGACGCGAGAATTGTTGAAAACGGAATTACGACGCGAAAGTTACGTTTGTTCGAAGTTTGTCGTAAAGTTAATTTTGGTAGTTTCCGAAATTGGAAAGTATTTAAGTGGGTTTCTTCTTTGGGAAAGTCAACTGGGTATTAATGTGTGTTGACTGAGTCAACTCGGGGGGAGGAGGTGCGACGGCAGGAGGCTCGGCTCGCCGGCAGTGAGCTGCCGTCCGGCCACCATCGACGGCGAGGACGCCGGAGGAGAAAGAATTTCCGGTCAAAACTTTGAAGATTTTGGGGGTTTTGGGTTGACATTTTTCCGGCCAAATTGAGAGGCATGAAGTACTGGGCTTTGAAGCCCTCATCACCACGAATCTACCAATGTAAGTATGGCGTTCCAATTCTTCTTGTGCGTGGAGAATCGATCGATTGAAAGTTTGGTGAGATTTCGGTTTTGTGTGAAATTGGACTAGTTAGAGTTAGAATTGGACTTTGGTGTAGTTATGGAAATTGTTTGTTGGATGATTTTGAGTGGAACAGGTGTTGGTTCACCGGAATATTTCACGGTTGGCATCGCGCCGCCGCAAGCGGCGGCGGTCAACGGCGATGCTCCAGCCAGAGTTGACTTTTGGGGTTCTCGACGAGTTATATGTCGTTTCGCTCGGAATAGTGCCCCGATTGCAGTGGTGAGGTTTGTTCTTCGAATTGAGCATCATAAATTATAGCAAGGTTTTGTGATGTGAATATCGGATTTTCACGATTTCGTCGTTATTGAATTATATGTTTCCGGGAACGGTTGTTTCTCGTGATATGATTTGAAGTTTCGACTATTGATTTTGAGCAGTGGATTTTATGATTATTCAGGGGTTCGTGATCATTCGTTTGGCGGGGGATTTTCTGCCGGATCACGGGATTAACGCGTATTGCGTTACGCTCACATGTGAGTGGACAATTTCTTTTCACTGATAATCGCGAGTCTTTATACACGTTTTACGAGCATGAGCATGCATATGAGATTACGATTTATATGACCATGTGTTATACGATTATGCCTATACAATTATACATTACGTATATGCATTTACATATCGCTTTATGCATTTGCATCGAACTATTTATGATTTGGTTTATACAGAGTACAGTCTCAGTATATGTTGTTGTATCAATACACTTGCATCCCGGCTGATCCCCGAGGATGTTTACTAGGGGGGCTGTGACCCCTGACCCGAGGCCTTTACCAGGGGGGGCAGACCTCTGACCTGAGGCCTTTCTGGCTAGAATCACGTGTGGGTCTGGAATCCCGTGATTCGGACTGTACTAGCACGGATGTGTCCATGAGCGACCCCGTGGGATTTTTCCATACATGCTCTGTACGCTGGAGGAGTTTGAGTTCACCTCGTGTACTATATCATATTTATTCATTTTGACTCGCATATGTTGTTATAACGTATATCATTCGGCGAAAGACATTTATTTTTGTCCACTCACTCTAACGATTTTCATGTCTTTCCCTTGGGCTTTTCGGTTTCCGTGCCCAGTTTACAGTTCAGACTCTGGTGTCGCACGTCGTGGTCGGAGGCATAGTGTTCGAGCTACCTTGTTTCTTCCAGTAGGTTTCTTGTTCTAACTGCTGTGGTATATTTATATAATTATACACTAGAGGTCGCTCTGAACATTCCGATGATGTATTTTCATACGATTTTCCCCGGATTTCTGTAAAGTATAGTTATATTTATTACTTTACATTACTGTTATGATATTGAGAAATCTGGATGGGATTGGTGCCTACGGTTTGACTTTTGTGGCATAAGATGAAGTGTTATTTTCCGGGTGCAGGTAATGGCAATTCCGCGTTAGTAGCGTTACTTTGCCAAAAAATATACGGTTTTTGTTGGTTCGTGTTTTCAGAAGGGGTTTGATTCCGGTTTAGGAAAGTAAATCGGAGTTGGGTCCTTTCAGTCACCGACTGTTAAACCGCAAAATTTTGAAGCAGTTGGTAATTCATATTGTTTACCATCATTTAGTTGTCGATCAAGTACGGTCATATTAAAATTAGGTAATGAACCATTTTCAAAATTATTCCTAACTGATCGAAATTCTTTTTTTAATTCATTACATTCATCAAGCATGTGCACTAATTTTTCAACAACATTAACTTTGAGTTTTTTATTTGTATTATTTGGATCAATAGCATTAATACGATTTGAAGTTTCATTAGCAGTGTCGTAGACATATAATTGAGCATACTTAGGACATTCAGCTCTGGAAGGTAATACAGATCCCATTAAATGATGCACTTGCCCGCATATTTTAAATACATATGGAGCTGTTCCATTATTTACCGTATAATCAACTTTTACACCCATAAAAGTAAAAACAAACATTGAATTGTAAACTCAAATATTTTCACGAAATAGTATGCTCTCTCAACCGTTGTCAGGATTTAATAATTGTTCAAGAATAATTAGAGTAGGATTTGATAATGGAAGTCTAACTTGTTCTTTTTTATAGCAATTTATGTATATGATTTGATTTTTGATTTTTGATTTTTTTTGATAGATTCATATGACCAAAAGCAAGAACCACAATAATTACATGTGTAAGAATCATCCTTAAAGTCATGATAGTTTGCAACCATACTTGCAATAACAATTATTCAAAATTGTGTTAGAATAATACATGATTTTGTATTAATCGATAGATAATGTATATATGTTTCACCTTGACGGGTTCTTTGATACGATGCCTGATCAGAAAAGGTTGCATGAACACCTACATTTTATCAATTCGTATTAAAAAAGAATTGTTATTTTAATGAATTTTTTATGTGAAATATTAAAATACCCTACAACCAATATATTGGTAATTAATCTATAGTTCTCTTCTGTGACGACCCGAACCAGAATCAGTAGAGTAATCAGTACGATTCACGAGATTATGCGTAATCGCGATTAGTCGTTAATTGTGGGATTTGTCGGATTAGCTCGCGACTTAAATATCGGCTGAGAATTTGAATTGGGTTTCTTCACGGAAGTTGTAGAGTACGTGATTTCGAGCTCGTGGGCGGTTCCGGACGATTTTTCCGATAACCGAGGAATATAATATGATTATTTGAAGTTTCGGTTTATCGACGAGTTTATCCGTTCGTTTCGTATTATAACCAAGGAATATAATATGAGTTGATCAGATATGTTTTATGAGTATTCAGGGGATCGAGATCGTGTTTCGGGCGAGGGATCTTCCGCCGGGCCACGAGATTAGCGCGAGTGCGCCTTTTTGCTCACCTGTGAGTGGACATTTCTTTTAACGGATTGATTGCGAGTCTTTTATATACGATTTACGAACTTGAGCATGCAGTATGATCATGATTTTTATAAGCATGTGTTTTACGATTATGCATATATGAATATACGTATACGAATATACATACATATATATATATATATTGTTTTATGCATGTGCATGGAAAGGATTTATGATTTGGTTCACACAGAGTACAGTCTCAGTTATCAGGGTTGTATCGATACACATTGGCTTCTCGGCTGATCCCCGAGTACGCTCCGGGGGGGACAGATATCCTGACCCGAGGCCTTTCTGGCTAGGAATCACGTGTGGGTCTGGGATCCCGTAATTCAGACTGTGCTATCGCGTGTGAGTCCATGAGTGACCCCGCAGTATTATGATGCATGCTCTGTACGTGGGTTGGAGTCAACGTCTCCTCACGTACCATTTGATTTTCATGCATTTGACTCGCATATGTTTTATAACATATATATATTATTCGGTGAAAGATATTTATTTTCGTCCACTCACTCTAACGAGTTTCATGTCTTTCCCCTGGGCTTTTCGGTTTCCGTGCCCAGTTTGCAGTCTAGGTTCTGGTGTTTCACGTCGCAGTTGGAGGCTAGTGATCCGAGCTACCTGTGTTTTCCAGTAGGTTCTTGTTTCGCCTACTGATGTATATATTGTATATATTTACACTAGAGGTCGCTCTGATACATTCCGATACATGTTTTATACGGATTTTCCCGGATATATTATATATTACAGTATGTTTACTGTTCATTGATTATGATATGATATTGAGAAATCCGGATGGGATTGGTGCCCACGGTTTGGCTTTTGTGGCATAGGATGAAGTGTTATTTTTTTTGGGTGCAAGTTAATGCAATTCCGCGTTAGTAACGTTACTCTGCCGAAATTTTGAATGGTTTTTGTTGGTTCACGTTTTTAGAAGGGGTTCGATTCTGATTTAGGCAACTAAATCGGGGTTGGGTCATTTCATCTTCATTAGCCTAAGTCTGTTTCATACTATCAATGATTATACAAAGTATTATATAAAGCAGTATTGTTATACTGATTGTACATCTCCCAACAAAGAACAAATTATGTATGGCATGCCAAATACTTCAATGATCAGTAAAAACTAAGACAATTAACAAAATGGAGGGTAAAAAATTATAAAACTATAGTTCTCTTCATTAGCTAAAGTCTATTCAATAACTATCAAGCACCCAGTAGTATTATACCACCTCATAACACTACAATATACCTACAATATCCATTAAAAGTTAATTAGCACTGCCTACAATACCTTTCGAATATTGATCAACATCTTCATCATTGCTGGTGTCATCACTATCTACGTCATGACAATGGTTTGATTCACCCATTCTAAGCTGGCTAGTCAACACCGTTGTATGGTTGAGTACCGACGACTCTCCAACCATAGGCTTAAAGAGAAATTATCACTTGCTCAATTGTTGATCATCAGTATCTACATCAGGACAATGCACAAAAAGAATATCATTGTTATTTCTACTAAACTCACCCATCAAATGAGCATAGCATGAAAGAAATAAATATAGTATGCCAGAAACTATCCAAGGTAAAGAGACATCATCTTCTGCCAACTCTTCTCTCTGGTTGTGGTACTGTGTCAAGACATATTGAAGTTTCTTTACTTCTACATTATATATTTTTCTTTCTCCTCATGCCTAAAAAAACAGAATTAACCAAGCAAAGCAAATCTTAATAATCAATTATGAAGTAAAAGCAACAGATAATGACTTAACAATAATTTTTGCACTGTTAATATCACATTTAAATAAAAATCTAAATCACACATTACACAAACTTGAATATTGATAAGAAGGTGAAAGTAAGCACAATAATTGTCACAGACAAAATTGCACAATGAAGCAAGTAAATATTTTTTTTTCATATACCTTGCACACCCTGCAAAAGATGCAGACCATACTTAAAACTTGAGTTAATCAAACAAATAAAATAGTCTTAAAAGCCATATACCACATTGAAATCAAATTGAAGAGCTAAATAGTTCATATAGGCCAGCAACATAGGCCACTACATGCATATCATCGATCAAGAATTCCAGATAAGCAGAGCAAACCAAATCTAAAATATTCTTAAAACTACAATATTTTAACCACATATAAAACGACAACAAAATGAGCATAGTTCTGAAACTGTTGGAAATGAGTATGCTTGAAGTAAAATTTACGTGTAGGTTCTAAAACTAAAAAAGCATGGAGCTATAAGGTTTCAAACAGGACTAATTCATAGTGATACGACTATTATTCTGATCTAATGTGAGAGAATAAGTATATAACACATCGTAAATTCTGGTTTGTGGAGATATGAGAGAATATGACATAGTATAGCATCTGGTAATGCAATGATCCTAGTTCTTGTCTATTGGACTCCGACTTCATTTCAACCTTGTTGTTAATAAACCTAAATAATCAACTTCTAACTTTCAATCAACATCAAAAACACCAAAAATCCTATATTTTGATTTAGAAACATGAGAACTTAAGCAGAGACTAAAAGTCTGAAATTGGAACACACATATATACATATATATCTGTACATTTCAAACGCATAAGCTTAAAATGAAAAGAAATCAATGAAAGCATCTTTATTTACTTTAGGTTACCTACAAAAATATCAAATCCATGGAAATAGAAATAGAAATCATAAACTCTTTATACATAAATTGAATTACTGAATAAAAACATTGTCCCAGAACTTTTTGAAATCGTGAGTCAATTTATGATTCATGGTCCTTGCAGACAATTTAATCCAAAGTCTCCATGCATGCGAGATGAAACATGTACAATTTTTTTTCTAAAACCATACAATTCTAGCACTATATTTCAAGCAATTAAACCTCTTCAATATAGACGACGCGATAATGATTCAAAGTTTATAGTTAAAAATGGAATGCATATTTGTAATAATTTTGTTGTTCCATATAATCCCAATTTGATATTGAGGTACAATGCTCATAATGTGGAATCATGTTCTCAATCTATGTTCATAAAATATTTATTCAAATATATAAATAAAGGTCCATATTGAGCTTGAGTATTGATTCGTGATGATCTAAACGATGAAATTCAAAATTATTTGAATTATCGATATTTAACTCTTCATGAATCTGTATAACGATGATTTGAATTCTCAATTCATTTTGGAATTCCTGTGGTGATATATTTAAAAACTCATTTACCTTTCGAACAAAGTGTGTTTTTTGATGAAGGGGGTTCCCTTGAACAAGTCTTAGAAAATTCAAATGTCAAATTTACAATGCTTACTACTTGGTTTAATGCAAATATTACTTATAAAAAAGCAAAAATATTAACTTATGCTCAATTTCCAACTAAATTTGTGTGGGCAGATAATGCTTGGACTCCAAGAAAAAAATGAATTCAAACTATATATTGGTACAATTGCATATGTGTCACCGGCGGTAGGTGAATTGTATTACCTGAGAATACTATTAAATATTCAAAAAGGATGTTCCAATTTTGACGAAATAAAAACAGTTAATGGAATTACATTTCAAACTTTTCGAGAAGCATGTCGAGCATTGAGATTGTTAGATGATGATAAAGAATGGGTTGATGCACTGGTTGAATCTTCATTGACTGCAACCTCTCCTCAAATTCGAGAATTATTTGTTACCATTATTCTTTTTTGTAATGTCTCAGAGCTACGAGGTTTGTTTAATACGCATTGGATCAGCATGTCTGATGATAGACATAATTAAGCATTTGGGATGAAGCTCGTATGTTTCATAAATATTGTATTGAATCATTGGATAAAACTCTACGTGATATTTTGTCAAAAGACTCCAACGATCCAAAAAGGTAAATACCATTTGGAGGTAAATCTATTTTATTCGGTGGAGATTTTAGACAAACTTTACCAGTCATACAAGGTGGAAGTAAAGAACAAATCATTGAAGCTTCATTAAATAATTCATATCTATGGCATTCACTTAAAGTATTCTGTTTAACATAAAACATGAGATTACAGTTTAACAAGCATTGAAAAATAAGAAATTAAATTTTTTGCAGAGTGGATGGTACAAATTCGAGAATGCCAGTTATAATCAAGTTTTCCCACAGACGATACTGATATATCTTGGATTGATATTCCTAAAGATTTACTTACTGATCCAACGGTTGATCCTATATAGTCAATTTTTACAGCTACTTATCCAAACTTTGAAAGTAAATATAATGATACCAATTATTTAAGAGAATGATTGTCACACCAAGAAATATAATTGTTCACGAAATAAATAAATATGTAATTAATTTATTACCTGGGAATAAAAGGACATATTATAGCTCCGACTCAATTTCATTCAGTTCAGGATCCAACGACTCAATTTGAAAGTAAATATAATGATACCAATTATTTAAGAGAATGATTGTCACACCAAGAAATATAATTGTTCACGAAATAAATAAATATGTAATTAATTTATTACCTGGGAATAAAAGGACATATTATAGCTCCGACTCAATTTCATTTAGTTCAGGATCCAATGATAATAACAGTGCTTTATATCCTATAGAATTTTTAAACAAGCTTGAGTTTAGTGGATTGCCTACACATGAAATTATTTTGAAAATTGGTATGTCTATTATGTTATTAAGAAATTTAAATCAAATACCTGGTTTGTGTAACGGCACAAGATTGATAGTAACAAACTTATTTGATAAATTTATAGAAGCAAAAATACTAATGAGAATCAACATTGGTGAAAAAGTTTATATTCCAAGAATCGTGCTAAACACCAGTTATACGAAATGGCAATTCAAATTTAAAAAAACGTCAATTCCCTATGTGACCCTGTTATGCGATGACCATCAACAAAAGTCAAGGACAATTGTTAAACCAAGTTCGAATATATTGTATGTTGCGTTAGCGAGAGTAACATAAAAAAAGGCCTAAAGATTATAATAAATAACAATTGTGACAAACCAAATAATTATACAAAAAATATTGTGTACAAAGATGTTTTACAAAATATATAATACATGATTAGATATGATATGCATACAGTATTGTGTCATTAATTAGACTCTATAGACAAATATATAATGAATGATTAGATAACACACTATGTCCATAATTTAATTATTTTTACATGTTAGATGTAATATTCTTTAGTTAAATACGTTAAGAAAACAAAGAAAAAAACCTGGACTATGCAGGGGCAGTTCGGTTTTCTTATTGCCCTTTATTTTTTATTTTTCTCCATGCCTCTTCATTTCACTACTGCAACAGCAGCACATACGGATGACACATTTTTTTCTCCTTTATCTTCTTTATATTCTCTTTTCACTGGCGCATCTTTTTCCCTGCTTCTTTTACAATTCAAGCCTCTTCTACTTCCTCGAGCTGCAATCATATTCTTTTTCTTCCTTAAGTTGCAGTCTTCTACTGCATTCTTCTTCTTTCAGCTGCAGTCTTCTACTGCAAACTTTTTCATTTAGCTGTAGTCTTCTACTGCAGTCTTCTTCCTCAAGCTATAGTCGTTTTTTTTTCCAAAGCTGCTGTCAACCCAAAAATAGGGTTGCACCACTCCAGGTGTCTGCTCCACACATTGCTTCTATTCTTGATTAGAATTTTTCTTTAAGTTATTCTTATGCTATTTTGATTGTTATAACAAATACTTAGGACTTAAATTGAAATGGCAGGCTGTGTTCCATTGAGAAGAGGGAAATTAAGTGAGTTATTAGGAACAAACAATAAAGTGTGAGTTCCCGAACAAATAAAATTAGGTTGGTTTTCGTATTTGGTCTTTCTATTTAAAAAATTAGGTTGTTTGTAATGTAAATTATCGGACACTTGCCGAAAAAAATGAAAGATTGAAACTTTGCTGTATGGGTTTTTGGTTTTTTAGCTACTAAGACATTGGATGGATATGTTGCTAAGTTCATTGTGATGACGACAAAACTAAGCCACTTGAGATCCTTCTTCAAATTTTACTATTTGTTGTAGTGAAGGTGAGATTAGTTCATTTGTTTCAAAATTAATATATGTGAATTTTTTACTCCTTCTTTTCTTTCAAAATCTCTCATGTCAGATAATGTGTGATAGAAAATGTATTTCAGGCATTAGTAAATGATGTATATGACAACATATGTTTCATGTGTTTCACATTTTTCAGGTGACAAGGGACAATGTAACCCTTTTATTTCATACCGAGTTTTGTGACATTCATCTAAATCATGGGGACCATGGCAAATTGGTGGAGGCAATTTCGTCTTGAGTAGGAGTGAAGACACACCCCAAATTAAAAGTAGCAGAGGTAAATGTTGATATGTGCCTAAATAATATGTGTTTGCTGATAGTTCTTGAAATTATGAAGTATGACCAGATAATTGCACCATTTTCTTAATGAAGCTTCTCTTGATGATGGGCTCCTTACGTCCTCTGTCATCTGAACGAAATTCCAAAGGCAAAAGTAATCAAGGTCTGTGCTTTTAAATTTGTTTTCCGACGTTTTGATTGTATACCATTTTTTCATTGAATTTGGATTTGTTATTTGATGAATTTTAGGTTCATATCTGGTCATAAGCATCTAGAACTCCCAACTATTACCCTTCTCTGATATCATGCTCATTCCCATTCTATGCGTAAGAGTTTTGTACTAGACTAGAAAATGATTGAATTATAGATCTCAATGTTCTTCGATATGTTGGTCAGTGTGCTTTGTTTCATTTACATCTTCTAACTCAAAGTCGTTGTTCTGAAAATTAGATTGTTGCAGTTACTACCTAAGTTAAATGACATATGCTATGAAGAAGAAATCAATTTTTCCCAATAATTTTTGAACTGCGAATCTCGAAATGACATAACTTGGATACTCTGAACCCTGTAGTTTTAAATATAGCATAAATGCATTTTATGTATATTTGACATTCGATTTTGATAGGCATCTTCAATTTATACATCTCTACTCAAATGATTTCAATTATTGTATGATGTAATTTCAATTACATTTTAACTTGCTTGCATGTGATTCGAAACTTCTTTTATCATTTGTCATTTTCATGTGTAAGTTATCTTATTTGTATTATGTTGCTATGATACCTAATTTTTATTTCGAAACATTTTTTTCCTTCTTCTAAGTTTGTATAATTGCAATGCGGCACTTACAAAGTGCTCGACATTGAATTAATTAATTGTGACGACCCGAACCAGAATCAGAGGTGTGTTTAGCACGATTCTCGAGATTTGAGATTAGTCGCAGTTTTACGATAATGTGTGATTTGCCGATTCGATTTGCGACAATATTTTCGGTCGAGAATTTGGGTTGAGTGTCTTCACGGAAATCGTAGAGTACGTGATTTCGAGTTCGTGGGTGGTTTCGGAAGATTTTTCCGATAGCCGAGGAATATTTTATGATTATTTGAAGTTTCGGGTTTCGACGAGTTTATCCGTTTGTTTCGAGCTTATCCGAATCATTTCGTATTTTCATTTTGGACCGTCGATGGACCCGAGGGACGAGTATAAATATCGAAAAGTCGGAAAATAGTCGTGAATAGTCGTAAAAGTTTAGTTTTGCGTTGACTAGCCTTGGACTTTCCTGTTTTGGTAAGTTGACCACGTTGACTTTGGGGGGGAGAGTTTCCCGATTCGGTTGCCGTCCGACCACCGTTCTCCGGCCACCGTTGGTTGATTGAAAGGTACTATGAGCTTCCTCTCTTGATTTCAAGTGTGATGGTATGTTAATTTGTGAGAATTGATAAGGTTTTTGGGGTACCCGAATTGCACCGATCGGGTTGATTTTGCCGGTGACGGGGAGCTTAGCTCCGGCGAGTTTGGGTGGCGGTGGTTAGGGGGGTTAGACTCCCCTTGCCTTCGTGTGTCTTCCCATGTGTTTGTTATAGCTTGAGGTTGAGTTTTGGAGGTCACCGATTTGGGTCACCGGAAAGAATGGAGTCCGAGCTGTTTTGGTTAAATTGGTTAGGTTGCGTTTGGAATTAGACCTTGGGATAGAAGAAGAAGTTGCTCGCCTTGCCGAGACCATGAGAACTGGAGAAGATGGCCGTGAAATTCCTCCGTTGACGGCGCGCCGCCGCCGGCGGCGGCGGTCAACGGCCGGAAAAAAAGTCAAATTTTCAGATTTCGATGTAATTAGTGTCATTTTTCTCGTAATCGCGCCCTGATTATCGTACGGAGGTTTTCGGGTTGATTTGGTTAGCCGATTTTCAGTTGAGATTTCGAGTGGGGATTTCGGGATTTCTGTAATTCGTTTTGCACCGCATTTTGTATTTTCGGGAACGGTTGGTTTCCGTGCATCCGTACAGTGTTGTGGATTACGATTTTGATCAGTTATGTGTGTATGTATTCAGGAGATCGAGATCGAGATTTGGATCGTGATCGTGCTTCGGGCGAGGGGACTTCCGCCGGACCACGAGTTTAGAGCGAGTTCGCGCTAGCTGATCTGTGAGTGGATAAGTTTCTATTTTCACTGTTGTTTTGCGAGTTCGTGGAATTTATGATTTCCGTAATTATTATATATACGATGTTTGATATATATGTTATTTTCGGAGGTATTGTTATGTGTTATTGTGATTGGCGTTTATTGCATCGATGCTACCAGAGTTGAGAGATTCCTCTGGCCCAGAGTTGAGAGATTCCTCTGAAGCAGGGTTGAGAGATTCCCCTGAGTGCCGCCGGGGTTGAGAGATTCCCCTGGCCTATCACTGTCGGGTTTGAGTGATTCACCCGACGTCGGGCTTGAGAGATCTGCCCGACTACCTCCTTATATAAATGTGTTGTGTTCCGAACTCGCATTGTTTATATTGGTTGTATATATTTATATAACTGGTGAAAGGCATGTGTATATTTTCGTCCACTCACTCTAACGTTTTTATTTGCCTTTCCCCTGGGATTTTCGGTTTCCGTGCCCAGTTTGCAGTTCAGGTTTGGTGTTTCACGTCACGGTTTGGAGGCTAGTGATCAGAGTCACCTGTGTTCTCCAGTAGGTTCTTGTTTCGCCTACTGATGTACATGTTGTATATATTTTATATTAGAGGTCGCTCTGATACGTTCTGATACTTGTTATTACGGATTTTCTCGGATATACATATATATAGTACAGTATGTTTACTGTTTGATGATTATATTGATGTTGAGAAATCCGGATGGGATTGGTGCCCACGGTTTGCTTTTTGTGGCATAGGATGGAGTGTGTTTTATGCGTGCAGGTTAAGGTAATTCCACGCTAGTAACGAAACTCTGCCCAAATTTTGAAAAGTTTTGTTGGTTCGTGTTTTCGAAGGGGTTCGATTCCGGTTTAGGTGGCTAAATCGGGGTTGGGTCCTTTCAGCTTGGTATCAGAGCATTAGGTTGTCAGATTCTGTAGACTCTTGTAGTTGTGACGCTTAGGGTATTTGAGTTGATACAGCATGACTGGAGTGATGACCCGACTGGCCAGCGGTACTCATCAATACTTCGGGTGTTGTGTGTCCTCAAATATCTGCGGTTTCATGATTACGTTCTTTCTGCTTGTGCCTAATGCTTGTCTTGTATCAGTAGGATGCCTCCTCGACGTGGTCCCCGTGTTGATCGGGATGATGATCCTGATGAGGATCGCCGAACGCGCGACTTGCTTATGCGAGTGCTGCGTTTGGAAGAGCGTTTTGACCCTGTGGTCAAGGCTCGCACTGCGGGTGCTACTGTGTTTTCGGGTTCAGTTGATCCAGAGATATGCGAGGCATGGTTGGTTCAGATTGAGCGTGTTTGTGAGCGTCTGCAGTTTACACCTGAGCAGATGACAGTAGCCGCAGTTGGTTTACTTGAGGGTGATGCATACTTTTGGTGGGTCAGTACTGACAGAGTTCCTGTGGATACTCCGTGGACATTGTTTCGTGATTTGTTTATGCGGAGGTATTTTAATCAGGCTACCCAGCAGCGCAAGTACGAGGAGTTTACGAATTTGAGGCAGGGCAGTTTGTCTGTACTTGAGTATCGGGATCGGTTTACCCGTTTGTCTCGTTTTGCGCGGGATATGGTGGCTACTGAGGAAGCCAAGTGTCGTAGATTTGAGCTGGGGTTGAATCTGAGCATCAAGGCGACGCTGACTACAATGCCTCGGAACAACTTCGATGAGTTTGTTAGTGCTGCACTCCGAGGCGAGGATATTGAGCGCGAGAGACAGCAGAGGTACCAGCCGAGACGATTTGAGGAGGGTGGACCGAGTCAGGGGCCTTCAAAGAGGCAGAGTTCTGATACTTCCGGTTCAGCTTCATCTTCAGGTGGTGGGTCATATCGACCACCAGCTAGTGTACCTAGACGGAGACCGGGATGGAGGAGAGATCGACCGCAGCGATCACAGGCTGGTGGGAGTTCCAGCGGTTCTAGTTTTCCGCGGCGTACCAGTGGCACTTTTGCTGTACCGAGAGAGTACCCGTTGTGTAGTCTCTGTAGTCGACATCATGTGGGTCCATGTCAGAGAGATCCTGTCACATGTTTCCGCTGTGGCCAGGTGGGTCACTATGCGAGGGAATGTTATCGGTATGAGGTTACCGGAGGACAGGGGGCCCAGAGTTCCGGAGCTGAGCGAGGTGCCACTTCGGAAGCTCGACCAGCACAGACTGCAGGTCAGGGTAGACAGCAGGGACAGGCTCAGCGAGGACGACCAGCCGGACAGGCGAGAGTTCATGCTATGACTATGCGCGAGGGTAGAGCATCACCGGAGGTCGTTATCGGTACGTTACATGTTTTTGGTATTCCAGTAGTGGCATTGTTAGATCCAGGTGCCACCCATTCATTCATATCATTTAGACTGTCATCATTGGCTACGGTACCTGCATCTCCACTTCCGGGGTTGTGGAGAGTGCTGTATCCGTCAGGTGAGGTGGTGAGCATTGGTTGGGTTTATCGGGATAGTGAGGTGTTTGTTGATGGCCATGGTTTAGCCGCAGATCTGTTACTGCTTGATATTGTGGATTTCGATCTGATCTTGGGTATGGACTTCCTTGAGTCGCATTGGGCCATGTTCGACTGCCACAGGAAGGAGGTCGCGTTTCGACGACCAGGGTTACCCGAGATATTGTTTCGCGGCGAGAAGAACACTTCCCTATCGTGTTTGATTTCCGGGATGAGGGCAGATCGGTTGATGAAGAAGGGTTGTATTGCTTACTTAGCCCATGTTGTGGACACTACAGCTGCAGTGCCAGAGCTTGGTAGTATTGAGGTTGTGTCTGAGTTTTCGGATGTGTTTCCAGCGGAGTTACCTGGTATACCCCCTGTGCGGGAGATTGATTTTACCATTGAGTTATTGCCGGGTACTGGACCGATTTCCCAGACACCATACCGGATGGCGCCTGCAGAGTTGAGGGAGTTGCAGATTCAGCTTCAGGAATTGCTGGAGAAGGGATTCATTCGACCTAGTGTTTCTCCGTGGGGTGCTCCAGTGTTGTTTGTGCGGAAGAAGGATGGGTCCATGCGGTTGTGCATCGACTATCGGAAGCTGAATCAGATTACAGTGAGGAACAAGTATCCGTTGCCTCGGATTGACGACTTGTTCGATCAGCTGAAGGGAGCAGCAGTCTTTTCGAAGATTGATCTTCGATCCGGATATCACCAGTTGAGGATCCGGGATTCAGATGTTGCCAGGACAGCTTTCAGGACGCGGTATGGGCACTATGAGTTTTTGGTTATGCCATTTGGATTGACCAACGCCCCCGCAGCTTTCATGGACTTGATGAATCGGGTGTTTCGTCGATTCCTGGACAAGTTCGTGATTGTATTCATTGATGATATTTTGATATACTCGAGGAGTGTGGGCCAGCACAAGAAGCACTTGCGAGCGGTGTTGCGGACTTTGCGGGACCATCAACTGTTCGCGAAGTTTAGTAAGTGTGAGTTCTGGTTGGATAGTGTGAAGTTTTTGGGTCACGTGATTTCGGCCGAGGGAGTTAGTGTTGATCCTGACAAGATCGAGGCCGTGCTGAATTGGAGTCGACCCACTACTGTGCCAGAGATTCGGAGTTTCTTGGGATTAGCAGGCTACTACCGACGGTTTGTACAGGATTTCTCCCGGATAGCTACACCACTGACCAGATTGACGAAGAAGGGCGTCAAGTTTGAGTGGTCTGATGCGTGCGAGGAGAGTTATTTGCTCCTGATGGAGAGATTGACTACCGCACCGGTTTTGACATTGCCAGACGACAGTGGTGAGTATGTTGTGTACAGTGACGCGTCGAAGTTGGGCCTTGGCTGTGTGTTGATGCAGCATGGTAGAGTTGTGGCGTACGGTTCTAGACAGCTGAAACCGCACGAGGTCAACTATCCGACGCATGATTTGGAGTTAGCCGCTATCGTGTTAGCGTTGAAGAGTTGGAGACATTATCTGTATGGTGCTCAGTGTAAGATTTTCACTGACCACAAGAGTCTCACTTACTTGCGGACACAGCCGGATCTAAACATGAGGCAGCGCCGATGGATGGAGTTGATCAACGATTACGAGTGCACTTTCGAGTACCATCCAGGGAAGGCCAATGTTGTGGCAGATGCACTTAGCCGGAAATCGGGAGCCTCATTGTTTCATATGTGTGTGGCCAGAGTATCGATGTTAGCCGAGTTACGGGCTACGGGTGTTGTGTTTGGTTATGATGATGATGGAGCCTTGTTGGCTAGTTTTCAGGTACGACCCGTATTGGTTGATCAGGTACGGGAGGCACAGGATTCAGATCCTTACTTGTTGAGCAAGAAGACCATGATTCAGAATGGTGTGCCTACAGAGTTCCGATTGAGCGACAACGGTACGTTGTTATTCAGAGGCAGATTATGTGTACCCAGAGACGAGGACTTAAAGAAGGAGATTCTGGACGAGGCCCACAGTTCAGCGTATGCGATGCATCCCGGAGGTACGAAGATGTTTCGTACACTTCGAGCTTACTATTGGTGGCGCAACATGAAGCGGGAGATTGCCGCATACGTGAGTCGGTGTTTGATTTGTCAGCAGGTGAAGGCGGAGAGGCAGAAACCTGCAGGGAAATTACAGCCACTCGAGATTCCGGTTTGGAAGTGGGAGCACATTACGATGGATTTCGTCTATCTGTTGCCGCGTACTTCGGCGGGCAACACTGGTATTTGGGTTATTGTTGACCGACTGACGAAATCCGCACACTTCCTTGCACTTCCAGGGAAGGTATCAGTGGGCAGATTGGCCAAGTTGTACCTATCAGAGATTGTTCGCTTGCATGGTGTGCCTGTGTCCATTGTTTCTGACCGTGATAGTCAGTTCACATCTGAGTTTTGGCGGGCGTTGCAGCGAGCTTTGGGTACGAAGTTGCGATTTAGTACAGTTTTTCATCCTCAGACTGACGGGCAGTCCGAGCGGACCATTCAGACTCTTGAGGATATGCTGAGATCGTGTGTATTGCAGTTTCGTGGAAACTGGGATCAGCAGTTGCACTTGATCGAGTTCGCATACAACAATAGCTATCAGGCCAGTATTGAGATGGCACCGTACGAGGCTCTGTACGGGAAGCAGTGTCGCACTCCGTTGTGTTGGAGTGAGGTGGGCGAGCGTTGGCTTATTGGTCCGGATTTGGTGAAAACCACGATGGAGGACATACAGGTGATTCGGGATCGGTTGAAGATCGCCCAGGATCGGCAGAAGAGTTATGCGGATGTGCGGAGGAAGAGCTTGGAGTTCGAGGTCGGTGACTGGGTTTTCCTGAAACTGTCTCCGTGGAGGGGAGTAGTGCGTTTCGGGAAGCGTGGCAAGCTTCGGCCACGGTACATTGGTCCGTATGAGATTACGGAGAGAGTTGGAGCTGTTGCTTATCGACTTGAGCTACCGGCTGAGATGGCTCGCGTACATGATGTATTCCATGTTTCGATGTTGCGGAAGTACATCTCAGACCCTTCACATGTGATAGCCCCACAGCAGTTGCCGATCAGAGAGGTTTTATCGTATGTTGAGGAGCCAGTGCAGATTCTCGATCGTCGTGAGCAGGAGTTGAGGCACCGCGTGATTCCGCTGGTGAAGGTCTTGTGGCAGAACCACTCGGTTGAGGAGGCCACCTGGGAGACCGAGCAGCGTATGCGGGAGCAGTATCCTCATCTATTCACATGACAGGTACGTAAATTTCGAGGTCGAAATTTCTTTAAGGGGGGTAGATTTGTGACGACCCGAACCAGAATCAGAGGTGTGTTTAGCACGATTCTCGAGATTTGAGATTAGTCGCAGTTTTACGATAATGTGTGATTTGCCGATTCGATTTGCGACAATATTTTCGGTCGAGAATTTGGGTTGAGTGTCTTCACGGAAATCGTAGAGTACGTGATTTCGAGTTCGTGGGTGGTTTCGGAAGATTTTTCCGATAGCCGAGGAATATTTTATGATTATTTGAAGTTTCGGGTTTCGACGAGTTTATCCGTTTGTTTCGAGCTTATCCGAATCATTTCGTATTTTCATTTTGGACCGTCGATGGACCCGAGGGACGAGTATAAATATCGAAAAGTCGGAAAATAGTCGTGAATAGTCGTAAAAGTTTAGTTTTGCGTTGACTAGCCTTGGACTTTCCTGTTTTGGTAAGTTGACCACGTTGACTTTGGGGGGGAGAGTTTCCCGATTCGGTTGCCGTCCGACCACCGTTCTCCGGCCACCGTTGGTTGATTGAAAGGTACTATGAGCTTCCTCTCTTGATTTCAAGTGTGATGGTATGTTAATTTGTGAGAATTGATAAGGTTTTTGGGGTACCCGAATTGCACCGATCGGGTTGATTTTGCCGGTGACGGGGAGCTTAGCTCCGGCGAGTTTGGGTGGCGGTGGTTAGGGGGGTTAGACTCCCCTTGCCTTCGTGTGTCTTCCCATGTGTTTGTTATAGCTTGAGGTTGAGTTTTGGAGGTCACCGATTTGGGTCACCGGAAAGAATGGAGTCCGAGCTGTTTTGGTTAAATTGGTTAGGTTGCGTTTGGAATTAGACCTTGGGATAGAAGAAGAAGTTGCTCGCCTTGCCGAGACCATGAGAACTGGAGAAGATGGCCGTGAAATTCCTCCGTTGACGGCGCGCCGCCGCCGGCGGCGGCGGTCAACGGCCGGAAAAAAAGTCAAATTTTCAGATTTCGATGTAATTAGTGTCATTTTTCTCGTAATCGCGCCCTGATTATCGTACGGAGGTTTTCGGGTTGATTTGGTTAGCCGATTTTCAGTTGAGATTTCGAGTGGGGATTTCGGGATTTCTGTAATTCGTTTTGCACCGCATTTTGTATTTTCGGGAACGGTTGGTTTCCGTGCATCCGTACAGTGTTGTGGATTACGATTTTGATCAGTTATGTGTGTATGTATTCAGGAGATCGAGATCGAGATTTGGATCGTGATCGTGCTTCGGGCGAGGGGACTTCCGCCGGACCACGAGTTTAGAGCGAGTTCGCGCTAGCTGATCTGTGAGTGGATAAGTTTCTATTTTCACTGTTGTTTTGCGAGTTCGTGGAATTTATGATTTCCGTAATTATTATATATACGATGTTTGATATATATGTTATTTTCGGAGGTATTGTTATGTGTTATTGTGATTGGCGTTTATTGCATCGATGCTACCAGAGTTGAGAGATTCCTCTGGCCCAGAGTTGAGAGATTCCTCTGAAGCAGGGTTGAGAGATTCCCCTGAGTGCCGCCGGGGTTGAGAGATTCCCCTGGCCTATCACTGTCGGGTTTGAGTGATTCACCCGACGTCGGGCTTGAGAGATCTGCCCGACTACCTCCTTATATAAATGTGTTGTGTTCCGAACTCGCATTGTTTATATTGGTTGTATATATTTATATAACTGGTGAAAGGCATGTGTATATTTTCGTCCACTCACTCTAACGTTTTTATTTGCCTTTCCCCTGGGCTTTTCGGTTTCCGTGCCCAGTTTGCAGTTCAGGTTTGGTGTTTCACGTCACGGTTTGGAGGCTAGTGATCAGAGTCACCTGTGTTCTCCAGTAGGTTCTTGTTTCGCCTACTGATGTACATGTTGTATATATTTTATATTAGAGGTCGCTCTGATACGTTCTGATACTTGTTATTACGGATTTTCTCGGATATACATATATATAGTACAGTATGTTTACTGTTTGATGATTATATTGATGTTGAGAAATCCGGATGGGATTGGTGCCCACGGTTTGCTTTTTGTGGCATAGGATGGAGTGTGTTTTATGCGTGCAGGTTAAGGTAATTCCACGCTAGTAACGAAACTCTGCCCAAATTTTGAAAAGTTTTGTTGGTTCGTGTTTTCGAAGGGGTTCGATTCCGGTTTAGGTGGCTAAATCGGGGTTGGGTCCTTTCATTAATGTCGATTTCAATTCACTTTATTAAAAACCATGCCTCGGCGCAGACAACCACTCTAGTTAATTACATGAACCAACTTTATCTTGTTGACCATAGAGAGATAAGAGTGCAATTTCGTGCGTTGGTCTATAGCAATTGATTGAGAAGTTCCAAAGTCGACAATTTTTTCTCTGTACTTTTTATTTAGTCAAATGTTTGTCGACTTTATATCTCTATGGAAACTGGGAATTGAAGCTGCACAGTGTAAGTAGGAAAGAACTCCTGCAATTTCTGTGGCAATTCTTAAGCGCAATTCCCACAACTTGTAGTTTTGCGAATGTTCACTTTGAACATTTATGACATATCTTCCCGAAAATGGTCATGGGACAGTAAAAAGTGTATTAGGGAGATTGTGTCACAAAAGTGTCTTTTTATAGTATGTATTGTGAAATCTGAACCACTATGAATGTTTTGAATTTTTTTTTTGTTTTTGAATTTTTAGGACTTTCAATTTTTGGAATTAACTAAATTATTGAATGAGGCTAAACTTGAGTGACGAAGTGGATTTGTTCAAGTGGTATGAGCATCACCACTACTTAGGAAGTAGATTTTTTTTTTGAGGTAAGCAATAGTCTATTGACGGAAGTGGTAGAATACAAGGTATCCACTGGTGTTCCAGCCAGATAGAAACGAATTTCCTAGAGTAAACTGCACTAGAATAGTTCAAACAAGTATCGAACATAGCTAGACCCACTACAACACATAATCACATCTATGACAGTTAAAGAGCGTCATAGAAACTGATTCATGACGGTTTGAAAACCGTCGCTAATGCCAGTGTCACGAAAAGTCCATTGTTTTCTTGACAGTTTAAAAGAGTCATCAAAAGTATCTATGTCGGTTAAAAACCGTCAAGACAAAAATTTAAACCGTCAAGATAACTATTTAGTGACGGTTTACCAACTCTTTTCTTGACGCTTTAGAACCATCAACTGAATACATTTTACGACGCTTATTTACCCGTAATCAAAACATTTTAGCTGGAAAAAAAATTAATTAAAAAAACCTCACTATATATTGTACAATCTTGGTATCTGGGTTACACGGTACTATGGCAACTGAATTGTAGATATACTGTTTAATACTTATCAGCTATTCAGGACATCAATGGGAGTCCAACATGGCTAAACTGAATACATTTTCAATGAAGTGATACATAATACGTCCAGCAAGAATTCCAACAGCAAATCTGTTGCAGCAAAACAACGGTCTCAGATATTAGAGAACGAAAAAAATAACAAACATGAAATTGACTATTATGAGTTTGTAAGATGTGGAAACTCTTTGTGGATCAAAGTACAGTGAATACAAATATGGTTTCCACTTCATCCATTTACAAATAGCCACTCAGAACACATTTCCATCAGAAACCCTCAATAGCAAAATTTGGTTGCTGTATTATGTAAAAAAAACTGTACGAGGAACAAAGTTCTGATTCAAATATTTACCAGTTAAGTAATCAATCAAATTAAGGAATTCACATTGACACGAATGACTAGTGGAGGTAAGGAGCTAAAATTTCTCTTGTGCAAATAGTCAGAGTACTAATGAACACTCATTCTAATTACCAGGTATTCTTTACCTATGCAGTACTAGACTGTTAGTTCATACAGTTGAATAGTAGTTTACCTTGTCAGAAATAAAAAATTGTGATGCTTCACTGCTGCAAGCTAACTTTCTTTAGGATCTTTGTTAAAGCTAGCATGAACTCCGATCAAAAAATAAAAAATAGATTACACTGATACAATTTAAAGGAAAGATCCTCACAAACTAGCTACCACTAATTAATCTCAATAGGTGAAACTAAACGTATTAATCTTTAACACTAGATTATACTATGATATTTCTTTGAGTTACCTTTGTAATGAGTTCAAGATCCTTACTCAGATTAAATTCACAGCAGATTTTATGATCATTTATGCCACACCTGAAACAAAACCATTTGTTCACCGTCACAAATTAAACATAACCAAATGAATAACCCATATTATAACATAAACCACTTATGTGATTCCACTTTCATCTAAAAATGTATTAGCCCACACACCAGTACACAAAACGCTTCAGATAACGGTTCTTGACCATCATCTCATATGCATTTAAAAGCATGGACATTCACATTAGTTATTTAGGCAATTTAGACATATGTTGAATTACGACTAAGCAATGAGAATCATTGAGATATTGCTATTCCATGTAATCAGTAAACAATATATACATGTTCACTGATATTAGGAATCTATCATTAAGAATAGATATGATCTCACTTACTTTCCTTTATTATGATTGAGTGCAACAAGGAAACCTTTATGGGCAAGGACTTGTTGCAACTCTCTATATATGTGTTCATTGGTCCCTGTTCTCTACACGCGTAAGCATTCAGAACATATTCCCATCAAGGTGCTTAAAGAACTAGAGAACAGAAGACCGAAGCTATTAACAATGGCCATATCGATTAATGCTGCAGGTAATCCTCTAAACACTACAGTTATATGTCGAGTGTGTTTACATGTACTGATTGAACTACAGAATATGCTTTCAATTGGTATCAGAGCTTTTGGCTCGAGAATCATGCATGTAAATCAATTTAGAAAAATCGACAAAAAAAGGGCTAATAGGAAACGGGCCAACCATTATGGCTAACCCATTCAAAACAGCCCATATATATGTATATGGGACTGTGAGTTGCGTGACCCGGCCCATGACCCGTTAAGAAATCAAACTGGTCCAAGTCATATATTGACTGACCGTTAAGGATAGAGTTTGAAAACTGGGTTTTCATTGAAGGCTGAGGAAGAACACGCTCGGGTTCGTACCATAAACTCGCAAGGATTCAATCCTTTGGGCTCACTAAATCAGGTATGTCTAGGAAATGCATAGAGAACACTAGAGCATATCCCGGTGTGCACATAAGTTAGGATATAATTGGGATTGTGCCTTGATTGACCGGATGGAACTTACGATTCTGTTAATTGCTGTGTGTTCTTGATTGATTGAATGAATTGTTATGCTGCATATTGTGTGAATTCCGCTAACAGTGCAGCGCTATGAGCAGAGGCTAAGGTATGTTAATTGCATGATTATTTGAGTGATTGATCTGCTCTAAACAACTCTGCTGAATCTGTAGAATTCTTCTGAAATGGACAGAATGATTGGTTAGAGTAATCAAGTTTAACAACTTAAAAACCATGATCCATGAATTTTACAGTAATGAACACGTTTTTCTCATACAGTTTTAGTAGAAGGACATTCCAAATCAAACTCTGAATTTCTAAAACAACTGTAACAGTATATTGCACATAGCAAAACTTTTCCACGTTTTTTTTAGAGATTCATTCAGCATTAAAGAGTTTTGAAAACTTGTGTTACTGAGTTTAAAAATATGTACATTTTGTCTTCCATAGAAGTGTTGGTACATGGTTTTAGAGTCAGTACAGCTGCACACATAATTTTAAATCTCATATTTAGATATGATAGGAGTTCTTCTTCTGCCATTAGGTGATGATTTCTCCTCTTATATAACATGAGCTTAACAGTTATGGTGTGTGGATACAGAATTTAGTGTGTTTAATCTACTGCTATATAAGTGTAGTTAGACATGTGTTTGGGAATATATTGGTATTGAAACATGTTTTGTTTGCCTCTGTATAAAATCTTTATTCAGTAATCATAGGATTTTCATAAACAAAACCTTGAAAATACCTACAGTAGACAAGAACTAATTAAGTTTTCCCCTTGATTTGCTCCTTAGGTGTCCAAGTTGTCACTCTCAACCAAATTGAACTGTTGACTGGTTCCAATTATAAATCCTGGAGAAGACAAGTTGATATGTACTTCTCACTCAACAATGACCTCTATAGTTGCCTTATAGATCCCATCCCTGATCATGTGGAAGTAGATGATAGAGAAACCAATAAGGCAGGATGGGATTATCAGCAAAGCTGGTTTAGGAAGAACAACACACTACCACATATTGACTCATTGCCGGCGACTTTTAAGTCGCCGGCAATGTTTTTGGACATTACCGGCGATTTTTGCCGGAAAAATCGCCGGTAATGTCTTTTTTTTTAACATTACCGGCGACATAAATGTATGTCGCCGGCAATGTCTCGATGGTAATGTAAAAAAAAAAAAAAAGACATTGCCGGCGACATAAATGAAGTCGCCGGCAATGTCTTTTTTTTTTTTTTACATTACCATCGAGACATTGCCGGCGACATAAATGTAATGTCAAAAAAAAAAGACATTACCGGCGATTTTTCCGGCAAAAATTGCCGGTAATGTCTAAAAACATTGCCGGCGACTTAAAAGTCGCCGACAATGAGTCAATATGTGGTAGTGGCACATGCAGAAATATCATTAGGGCCACCATGATAGAAACCATAGCTGGAACCATCCCTGAGTTAGAATATGCTTATGATCTTCTGGAATTTATTCATGAAAAGTTCAAGAAGACTGATAAGTCTGAAGCTGCCATCCTATCAAATCAACTCAATTCCCTTAAGTATAACGGAGTTGGGGGAGTCAGAGACCATATCCTCAAGATAGAAAACATCACACTTAAGATGAAGAGACTGAATATGAGTCTCCCTGATGAATATGTGGTACATACTGCACTCCATTCTCTTCCTCAAAGCTTCAGTCAACTTAAGACAAGCTATAACAGGCAGAAGGATAAATGGGATCTGAATGATCTTATTGCTATAGCTACTGAGGAAGAAAATAGGATTAAGGCAGATGATCCAGGTTATGAGGTTATACTGCCAGCAAAGGAAGCAACTGTCAACATGGTGGGTAAAAACAAGTGGAAAAAGAAACTTAACACCAAGAAGACCACCAATTTTAAGAATTCAGTGAAGACAGCAAGACAATCCAGTAACCAACCCTTCAAGTTCAAATTCTATTTCTGTAAGAAACCAGGACATGTTAAGAAGGATTGTTCAGGGTTCAAAGCCTGGATGATCAAGAAGGGGCTTCATAAAGAAGAGGACACCAAGAACTGAGGAAACACATATCAGAGTTGGCAATGACATGAGAGTTTCTGTCAAAGCTATAGGTTGCCTTAGTCTAGATTTGGGATTAGGAAATTTTCTTTTTCTGGACAACGTTTATTATGTACCCTCAATGAAGAGAAATTTAATCTCTTGGGATCTTTTGATTGAACATGGATGTAGTTTTCAGTATGATTTTAATGGAATAAAATTTTTCAAAAATTCATTATATATTGGTTCAGCTATACGTTTGAATGGCTATCTACAGATCAAATGTAAGGTCTCCAGTAAATCTGTGTTTGCCATTGAGCAACCAACAGAAACTACAAACACTTCAGATTCAAACATTTGTATAGGCATCAAAAGAACCTTATTTAATGAAAAGTCTGCATCCTTGTGGCATAGGAGACTAGGCCATATATCCAAAGAGAGATTAAAAACACTCATCAAAAACAAAATGTTACCAGAATTAGATTTTTTTGATCTATCTGATTGTGTGGAATGCTGTAAAGGGAAAATGACTAACAAATCATGCAAGGGTGCATACAGGTCCAGCAGTTTATTAGAACTGATCCACACTGATATTTGTGGACCATTCAGAACTCAAACCATATGTGGAAACATCTACTTCATTACATTCATAGATGATTTCTCACGGTTTTGCCATATTCATTTAATGTCAGAAAAATCTCAATCTTTAGATGCTTTCAAAATCTTCAAAACTGAAGTAGAATTACAACTTGAGAAGAAGATTAAGACAGTGAGATCTGACAGGGGAGGGGAATTTTATGGAAAATATACTGAAAGTGGTCAGCACATGGGACCATTTGCCTTATTTCTTCAAGAACAAGGCATTACAGCACAATATACAACTCCCTATACACCCCAACAGAATGGAGTGGCAGAAAGGAAGAGTAGAACTCTTCTAGGTATGGTTATGAGCATGATGTTCACATCTAGTTTACCTAGGTTTCTGTGGGGAGAAGCCTTAAGGACTGCAAATTACATTTGCAATAGAGCACCTAGTAAATCAGTTGTGAAAACTCCTTATGAACTGTGGCATGGTAAACAACCAAGCCTGCATCACATGCATGTTTGGGGTTGTAAAGCTGAGGCTAGGTTGTACAATCCTAACTTAGGAAAACTTGACATCAAGTCTGTTAGTTGTAATTTTATAGGCTACTGTGACAAATCTAAAGGGTATAAACTTTATTCTGGAAAACATTCTCCTAGAATTTTTGAAACTCATCAAGTCAAATTTTTAGGAGAAGCAACCTGCAACACAGATTTTGTTGATCTTTCAACATAATTTGAGGAAGTTGAAGGAGACCCTGAACAATCACAGAACCTACAAAATATATTTTTTCTACCATTAATTTCAGATGACACTACAGTATCTAAAGATGCATCTGTTGATATTGGTATAAGGAAAGAAACAAATAAAGAACCTACAATTCAATGCCAAACTGAAATCTTAAAACCTGTACAGCCTCAGGATAATTCAAAATTTTATGTATCTACAGAAAATTCAGAAACTCTAGCTTCTCAACCTGATCCAATCCCTGAACCTAGAAGGTCAACAAGGGAAAGAATTCATACCTATGGAACTAAAAGTTATTATCTTGTGTTTTCTCAAGAGATTGAGCAAGCATTAGATGAGGACACTGATCCTGCCACTTTTAATGAAGCCATTAACAGTGAAGACTCAATAAAATGGCATGAGGCCATGGATGCAGAAATTGAGTGAATGAAGAACAATGAAGTATGGGACTTGGTTGAAGCTAGTGATAAACAGAAACCAATAGGCTGCAAATGGGTTTTAAAGACTAAAAGAGACTCTAAGGGAAACATTGACAGATTTAAAGCAAGATTGGTGGCTAAAGGGTTTACACAAAAAGAGGGAATTGACTTTACAGAAACTTTTTCTCCTGTATCCACTAAAGATTCATTTAGAATAATCATGGCATTAGTGGCTCATTTTGATATGGAGTTACATCAAATGGATGTCAAAACAGCTTTTCTAAATGGTGAACTAGAAGAAACAATTTTCATGAAACAACCTGAAGGTTTCTTGGTTAAAGGAAAGGAGAACATGGTCTGTAGACTTAAGAAGTCAATCTATGGATTGAAACAGGCCTCTAGACAGTGGTACAGAAAATTTGATTCAGTTATATCAACCTTTGGATTTACGGAAAACATTGTAGATGAATGTGTTTATCTTAAAACAGTGGGAAATGGTTTCATTTTCTTAATACTGTATGTTGATGATATCCTTTTGGCAAGCAGCAATATGAAATTGCTCAAAGATACGAAAATCTTTCTGTCAAAACACTTTGACATGAAAGATTTGGGGGAAGCATCTTTTGTCTTCGGGATTGAGATAAAACGAGACAGAAAACAAGGTTTATTAGGTCTGTCACAAGCAGGATACATTTCCAAAGTTCTTAAAAGATTTGGAATGGAATCCTGTGCTCCAGGAGAAGTTCCAATGTCCAAAGGTGATAAACTAACCAAAAACAAGTCTTTCCTGTCTGAAGCACAGAGAGAAAACATGCAGTCAAAGCCTTAAGCTAGGTTAGTTGGAAGTCTAATGTATGCTCAGGTATGCACTAGGCCAGACTTAGCATTTTCAGTAGGTATACTCTCTAGGTTTCAAAGCAGTCCAGAAATACAGCACTGGAATGCAGGCAAGAAAGTACTTAGATACCTTCAGAGGACAAAACACCACATGCTTGTTTACAGAAAAGTTAAAACTCTAAGTTTAGAAGGATATACAGATTCTGATTTTGCTGGAAATTATCCAACCTCCAGTAACACTACCACATATTTAACCATTGCCGGCGATTAATGTTTTTTAACATTACTGGCAATTTTTTCCCCAAAAATCGCCAGTAATGTCTTCTTCTTTTTTTAACATTGCCGGCGATTTTTCCGGCAAATCGCCGGTAATGTCCCGCCGGTAATTAAAAAAAAAAAACATTACCGGCGACTTACATTTAAGTCGCCGGTAATGTCTTCTTCTTTTTTTAACATTACCGGCGACTTAAATGTAAGTCACCGGCAATGTTTTTTTTTTTTTAATTACCGGCGGGACATTGCCGGCGATTTGCCGGAAAAATCGCCGGCAATGTAAAAAAAAAAAAAAAAGACATTACCGGCGATTTTTAAATCGCCGGCAATGGTTAAATATGTGGTAGTGTAAGTCCACTTGTGGATATGTTTTCATGCTAGCTGGTGGTGCAGTGGCATGGAAAACAGCAAAACAATCTCTCACAGCAACTTCAACAATGCAAGCAGAAGTGATTGCTCTTTATAAAGGTGTTTGTGAAGGATTGTGGATCAGAAATTTTCTAAGGGAAACCAAAGTGCTGAGCCAATTCATTCCTGAGCTGTTAATCCTATACTGTGATAATGAGGCAGCTGTTTTCTTCTGTAAAAACAGCAAAAGGTCAATTCATTCAAAACACATTGATCTAAAATACTATAGCATGAAGAAGAGAGTCAAAGACAGTGAGATTCAAGTCATGAACATTGACACAGCTCATTAACTAGCAGACCCTTTTACAAAACCCTTAACTGTTGGTATTTTCAAAGAACATTGTAGAAACATGGGAGTACTGGACAGCCTGGATTCATGAGTTTAGTGGGAGTAATCGAGAATTAGCTAGAATCAGCATCAGGTTGCAGATATAGTTCTTGCAATTTTATTTTCTGTATTGTTCTTGCAAAACTTGATTCTTGTTATCAATAATATGAAGAATTTCATTTCAGTTTCTGTTGCAACAGTGTGCATCATGATCAAGTTTTCAATTAAATCAGATGGATGGTTATATGCAGAGTTGTTCTGGATATATGTATACATATGTATATAGTTGCCCTTGAGTAGAGAGACACGATTCCATCAGTGTTTTCATTTACGTGTCTTGTGTTTTGGAGTTTTCTGTGTAAAACCATTAAGTGGACCTTGAGATTTTATGACAAATGCATAACAAATCAATGTATATGTACATAGTCATTAGCTCAATTAATCATATCTAAGTTCATGTGTTCTGTGAGGTTCATTACAGTGGTTCTTAAACAGCAAGTGTTGCTATACTTGTGAATTTTTGTATCCTATAATGTGTTGAGCAGATGACAGAACTGGTTTTAGATTGTCAGCAAAATCAGTGATTTCTGCATGCCTTCATTTCATTGCTTAGTAGAAGAAATTTAGTTGCCAATAACATAACAAATGTGTTGTCCAGTGGGAGATTGAAAGCATGGACATTCACATTAGTTATTTAGGCAATTTAGACATATGTTGAATTACGACTAAGCAATGAGAATCATTGAGATATTGCTATTCCATGTAATCAGTAAACAATATATACATGTTCACTGATATTAGGAATCTATCATTAAGAATAGATATGATCTCACTTACTTTCCTTTATTATGATTGAGTGCAACAAGGAAACCTTTATGGGCAAGGACTTGTTGCAACTCTCTATATATGTGAGCATTGGTCCCTGTTCTCTACACGCGTAAGCATTCAGAACCTATTCCCATCAAGGTGCTTAAAGAACTAGAGTACAGAAGACCGAAGCTATTAACAATGGCCATATCGATTAATGCTGCAGGTAATCCTCTAAACACTACAGTTATAAGTCGAGTGTGTTTACATGTACTGATTGAACTACAGAATATGCTTTCAGCATTCTGACCATCATATACCGCAGTGATCTGTTGAAAACTCTTTCAGATGACACGCAAGACGCAAAAATTATTGACATATACCGACCATAAGGATGATACTCATAGTATTCAGATGACGGATGACACTCATGGTGCCAAATGATGCCCTCTATGCGTGAGTATTTCTGTGTCTGATGGCATGTACTAAGATGACAGTTGACTGTCATGTAATGCTGCTTGGGACGTCGATTAATTTGTCAAAGCGAGCGTCGTGTGTTATCTTCTTAGACGTCAGTTTTTTATATCATATTATGCGTCATCTGATTGCTTCTCAGACGTCAGTCATTTTATATATTAGTGTGTCATATGAGTTAGTTCTAATCTCAAGCTTTTCATTTTGGTTTGTATTTGCTGTGTTTTATATTTCACCAAATAAACAATATAAGTCACAAATTTTCTGACATTAATTTCAATGATGTGCTTACAAATTTTTGATTGCTTATACATAAACTGCAATTATAACAAAGTGAATACCAAAAGAACTAGCAAGTTACAAGCTACAAGTTATAACATCTAATTCCCACACTTGGGGTTTTGCTGATTAGGAGCCTATAATTGCCACACTTTCCACAACTCCTAGAAGATCTGGACTTCATGATGGAGCTGCCCTTTTTCCTTTACACCATCTTTCCACTTATGCTAATTGACTGTGTTTATCTTTCATAATGATATAAAGACCTTGAGGCTTCCTGAAAATGCTCCCTTATTTTTGGCAAGCATCACCAACTGTTGGGGTGTACATGACTGGTAACAGCTCCTCTACATTATCAATCAAAAACTTATAAAATAACCCTAAATTTCTCTACGATATGTACACCAAAACACCCAAGCCAAAAGAACAAGTGAAAATGATTAACAATAATCCCTTGCAAATCCAAAACGCACAAGCAACAAACTGCTCTTTCTTGCTAAATTCAAGGTACAAGATCTGTAAATATAACTAAATTAACTACAAATACAGCATATACGAGAATGCAGAAGCAAACCTACATAACAGAAGAAGCAACAAGACCGTTTCAAATATATCATATCGCTAAGCAAATACCCTGAAGTAATCTCAGTCATTCTGCTAAAACAGTGGTTGACAGTTGCCACAACAACCTATATTCACATCAAGAGCTATACTATAAGGTTGCAAACTCTAGTATGTGTGCTTACCTGACAATAATTTATACTGTAGAAACATACACCTCTACGATTACTCAACATCTATCAGAAAAAACAAATAGTCCATCCCTCCATCGAAAAGATTTTAAAAATATTATATATATGCAAAGAGCCAAATTATATGCAAGCCGGTGCATCATTCCAATAGAATAAGTACGTACTTAGAAGTATGTTACACACATCAAATGGAAAAAAAATCACTCAATTATATAGTCAAAAAGAGAAGTTTTTATTATACACTACCAGCAGAAACAGTATACCCGACGAGATTCCCAAAAAACGACCGACGATAAGGGTTCTCATCGGGTATAGTAAACTTCTTCAAATAGTAATTTCTTCATATTCGATGTATAGTGATTGAACTTCTTCAAATAGTAATTTTTAGGCCAATAGGAAGTTCTAAACGGATGTGGATGCTCTAAATGGGTGTGGATGTTGTAAGGCAAAGAAGGGCAACTGCTCTCCCTAAATTTTGTGAGAAAAAATAGCTGATATATGGTAATAAAAATCAAATGAGATCCGTTAGTACAAAGTAAAAAAATCAAAAAACAAAGCCTTTCTCTTGGCCTATGTTTTTTTTTCTACAAATTTACAATGGCAAGAAAGAAGAGGCTCATGAGATAAGATTCTAATTTTCAAGAAGTTTAAGACAACAAATTGTTGGCTCTCTATACATCATTAATTAAAGTTTAAGACAACAAATTGTTCTCCAAGAAATATCCATGTTTCCCATGGTGAATAACATGCATGGGAATATCCTTTATGTGGGTTAAAGATGTACTAGATATCAGCAAATCCGACTAACACATCAAGCCATGTCTCAGAATAGGGGACTGTAGTAAAAATTGTCCAAAGTAGGATGAAATTTTGATGGGTCGAGAGAATCCCTCAGCAGGTCAAGGGAGACAGTTTGGTCGATCCAAGGTGCAGGATTCGATGGGTCGAGAATATGGCTTGACGGGTCGAAATCCCCTGACTGCCTTTCAACATTCCCTTTTCTGGAAATTTTATGCTTCTCTTTGTATTATGTGTAAGGGAAGAATAGGCCCCCGTCAATGGATCACTTCAAGTACCTGAAGATTTGTTTTTACTCCATTCCAATGACTTTACATAGGCACATACTGAGAAGGTAATGTCTGGATGTATGTACTGAGCTAAATTCAACCAAGCTCTAATCACACTAAGATATAGAATCTCAACCTCCAAAAGTTCCTCATCATCATCTCTTCAGATGAAATCAATCGGGTTCCAGACTACAAACAACCAGTGGTGTATTAATAGGGTGTGCTTTGTCCATTGCTTGATTAAACATAACCAAACTGGTGAATAAGAATTCAACCAACTCAATGTATCATCTCTAAACTAAGACTTAATCGAGTCCTACCAAGGCCTATCATCACAAACAACTTGTTCATCTATTGAATATGTATAGGCATAAATCATCATTCTTGTATCTCTTCCCAATTACGTAGTCATTAAGACGTGTATACCACATCCTACCGGATTATCCTAATCCATATAGTGAACGTCTCACACTAATCACATGAGCACTCCATGGTTTAGAATTACTTGATTTGGGTAGAACCATGCCAACCGGCATTCTCATGTATATTTCAGAATTAAGATCCCCATAGAGTTATATTGTAACCACATCTATAAACTGCATACTTAGTATTTTGGAAACTACTAAACTGATAAGGTAGCGGAAAGTAATGATGTCCATGACCAGAGAATACATCTCCTCATAATCAATACTAGGGCATTGAGAGAATCCTTGTACCACAAGTTCTTCTCATTTAGCTTCCAAATAGAGACTTATCTGTGTCTAACCAACATACCATGGTCATATCACTACCATATCGAAAACTGGTCATTTGTAAAATAGTCTAGTTCAACCTAGATTGCAACTTTCCCTATCGATCAACTGGCTTTACATTAATCATTGACAATCTGCAACAGAGCAATGTTCCACTTCATCGTCGAGTAAACACATCATCAACGAACATGGAAGAACTATCCATAATAACGCTAGCATTTGTTTAATTTGGTGAGATTTTTTTGTTTTGTGACATCGTAATTGACTTTGAGGCGTCCCCTAGTGTTTGTCAATCTCGACTTTTAGACACCATTGCAGTTAGAAACAATCTCATATGTTGATGATGAACGGTTATGCCTTGATGGTTTGCCTTTTCATCGGTAACTTATCAGTGGATTTTGACCGATGCTACACTCCCATTATGGGCAGGAGAAACAATACATTGCCCGAGTGTTGTGCCAACTTGCCTAATATCAGGTAAATGATCTTGTCACTTCCATGATATCAGTAAAGAAGTCAGGCATAAAGTTTGCTATTTTTTGAAGATCAAGAATACATTGCACTTCAATCTCAAACTGAGATGTGCGAGAATCATGATGAAACATAGTGGGGACATGCCACGTCAATTTCTGATGTTTAACTAGAATGAAACCATTCTTATCTCTCCCTAACGGCGGGAAATATGTCTCATCACAGTGACTATTTGCAAAACTAGCAGTTTAGAGATCTCCTGTCAAATGTGCTTAATAGCGGACAAACGTTGGAGAATCATAACTAACATAAATGAATAATCGACGTTGATGACCCAGTTTTGTACACAGTGAAAGTGTAGTAGGCACATGTACCGTGTAACCAAAGATGCGTAGATGTGAGATATCATGTTCATATCCAGTTACCAAATGGTACACACTCATTGGTTCATGGTTTATGGGTATCAAGTGAATAAGTATAGCTGCATATAACATTGCATATCCCTAAGCAGGTATCGGTAAATTAATATACATTACCATAGTTCTGGCCACAAACTTTAAACGCTTGATTTTTGCCTCAGCTAAACTGTTCTATGAAAGAACATGGGGAATGAGGATATTCAACAACAATCCAACTCACTATGCAATAATAAACAAAATATTTCAATGTAAACTCTCCTATATTAAATCAATCTAAATGACTAGATTGAATTGTTCGAGTGGTAAGCCCGAACCTTAAAAATATATGCTAGGAGTTTTGAAATGCAGTGTAGCATATGGATTGCAATGATGTGTGACCTATGCGTTGATGCAGCAATCAAAACCATATATAAACGGTCCGCATATCGGTTTGATTTATCCGCAAATAGATTATTGGAATCTCTAGAGAAAGAAAGATGTGTCTTCAACAAAGTATTGTCATGCATGTAAACAACATTATGGACATAAACAAGCTTTGCAAAATGAGCGATGTGTCTCTTACAACATATGAATCTTGTGGGATAATGCACGACGCCATAGCAGTATATTCCCAGGATGGTATTGCACTCCTCTTGAAGACCGAGCCTAAACCGAGTAGAGTAATCTCAGTTCCCCCATCTATACCGATGGTTTTAGGTATTCCCACATGCTTCTTTGCTCTTAAGAACAAATGACCATGAGAATTTCTCAATAGTTGATCATAGTAATATAAGTGACTGCATCAGATTCAATGATCCAAACCATAGTAAGATATAAACCACTGCAAATCCTTAGAAACTTCTCCAGATTGCGTCGTTGGCAGCATTCAATGGAGATTTGATACAAAACTCTCTTCCATTCTCACAATTTTAAGTGAAAAATGTTGGCTCAAAGGTGTTCAAATTTGAGTAAGGTTCGAATGGTAATACTCAATCTCGCCATCATATATTAACAAAACAATGTTAATCAAACCTCCTCTGAATCCAAAACATGGCAAACATTTTAAGCGAATACTTAAAGATTGCAAAGAGTGTAACCCTTGATGAGTGTTGATATGGTATAATAATACCTAAACACAACAGATGTATAACAACATCTTACCGATCGAAATGACCGGTATATTTTAAGTTCCATAGCATCACATAAACTAATGTAAAACCACAACTGATGCTAAAATCAAGATTTTTGTCATCTTTTTCCAATAAAGCTGATGTATAAACACATATAAATCATCATATCTGGGTAACATCTTTGACTTGTTGAAGAAATCCAAAATAGGATGTTGATTTTACGATACCGAATTTTTGACGGGTCGAAAAAGTGTCTAGGGGAACATCTTTGATGGGTCGAAATTTTTTTCGATGGGTCGAAGAAAAACCTAAAACAATATCGAATTTACAATATCAAAATTTTCGATGGGTCGAAGGGTTTTTTTGATGGGTTGAAGTATGACACTTTTCGTGACATAAACATGTCTTTGACGGGTTGAGAAAAACCTCGATGGGTCGAAAACCAAAAAAATGATCAACAATGCAATTTTCTACGGGTCAAAAACAGTCTGTGATCAAAATAAACTGCTTCATTTTTATGACATTTTTAAGATATCAGTGCATCTTTTTTGCTATTTAATTGTAAAACATCGAACCATACATAAGAATTGTATGAAATATAATATTCTCAACACTTTCAAATACCAAAAATAGAGAAAATTCATTACTCGCCAACAATCAAAAATTACATCATAGATGTTCTTATTCCAAAAAAAGGAACTAAAACAAAGTCTCAAAACATGACTCAAAACCAAGTTATAAATAAAACAAAACCTGAATACATAGCAAAGATATGAGCCTAATACATAGATTACTCAAAAACCGTAGTCTCCAGACTTTTTTCCGTATTGTCTGCTATTATAAGATTTACTTTACCGCAGTCTTCCATCTCATAAACTTCAGTGAAGTTAAGTCTGACGTGCCAGATATTTCTTGCATTTCTTGTTGGCACGTTAAATATCCTTGGGTGCACAACATTGTTTGTGCATGTGCTTGGTAGAACCACATCTATAACAAGATGACAAACACGAACTAGAAGCAGAATGTGAAAAATTCTCACCTTTCCTAGAACCGGAATTAGAATGATTCTTGTCAGAGTTATGACTATTGTCATGGTGAGTCCAAGTCAAATTCTGATTATATTCTCTACCACTGACTTTGCCACGTCATGCTCTTCCACCATGGCTATTGTAAGGTTCGAAATGACCCTTCCTCTTATCTTTACATACCTTCCTACCAGTATTGTACGACTCATGGATATTTTTAGTAACGGATGACCGAACATTATTGATGAAAATAAAAATTTCGCGAAACCTCTCTTTCTTAGCCAACACACTCATGAGATCACCAAATGATCTGAGTCGTCCTTGCACAAAGTCTATTTGATATTGGCGTGCATGGTTGTTTATGGAGGTAGAAAATATGCTTAAAAACTTCTCGATCATAGCCTGATCAGTCTTTATAATGCCACATACATTCAACTCAAATTGAAGCTCTAACATAGCTTGATGAAAAATATATATATTTGGATAATCCAATAACAGGTTGAAATATCATCTTTTTCGCTGTTTATAAAGTAGTGCATTATACACATTATTCGTTAGCAAATATTTTTTTTGTAGAACTGGATGTATATAACGCCTCAAAAACCTAAGGGCTTGAGCTTTGCGAACTGAAGTTGGTGGCTTAGTACCAGATAGTAGTGGTGGTTGGATCGTAACCGTCAGATTCATACTGAGAAGCGCATTCTCAACATCTGACATCCAACTATGGTATTTTGCTCCTTGAGGATCAAGGATATTAACTTCAAGTCGTCCTGGCTCAATTGATGTCATCTACCAGAGAGACACGAGATGTAATTAGTTTACAGATCGAAAAACATGATCACTAATATCAAGTTTAGGGAATAAAAATTGTGATCAATGATGTTTGGTCATAAAAATCGATTATAAAAGGTAGTCAAAAACCACACCCAGCAACCGTGACTAACCATCACCTAACATCGATTTCTTTTTTCTTTTCTTTTTAAAATAGTGACTCCTCCAGAACCGTCACTTATACTCTATGGATATAGATCCATAGGAACTAGGGGAAAATACAATACATATACAACTCATATCGCAATTATCAATAATCTTAGATCTAGGGTGTTGTAGAAATTAAGTTTGATCCTAGATCTATAGATTGACGGTTTAAATTTTTTACCTCATGGGTGTTATGCTCAGTCTGAAAACTTTATAGTAAAATATTGAAGATCAATGGAAGAAAGTACGTATGCCTTTTCTTCTTCTTCTCTTCTTGTCAGGCAGACTGACATTTGTGCACTCAATTGACCATAACTTTCTCTATGGACATCTGAATTGAGATTTTCAGAATGTTCTGGAAACTAGACATTTGGGGCTTTCCATGAATATGAATATCTCCCTCTAGTTTGTTCCGAGATGCTCGAAATCCTCTATCTAAGTTGATTGTTTTGCACAGGCTTGATTTTGGCTAGAAATTCAGAGATTCTAAGAGAAGGGTATGCCGATTAGTGGTAATCAGAGGTGAAGGAGGAGCTATCGATGGTGGGAGACTGGGAGGTTATTGTTTTTATGGTTAGGTTTTTTTTTCTTTTGGTGATCATGGCTATCAACCCAGAGAATTGCGGATAACGTATTGTAGAAGAATAATATGATAACTGAAAACTGTAATTCTTTCATTGATAGAATGCCTTAAATATATGCTGATACAATATGTTACAATAACTGTCCCGATATAACAGGGATTCTCTGTATCTATATCTAATATAATCCGTATCTAATTAAGACAAGACACAAACCTGAAATTATGGAGAATAAATCTCCTTAAGCAAGTTTTTTTTTAAATTCTAGTTTTGTTTTATGATTAAAATAAGAGCTAAGGATTTTGGTAAGATGCGTAATTTCCATAAAAATTCTCTTTAGTGTCATTGTAGCCAAATTAGATCAATGTTAATAAAAGCTTAGGACATTAACAAATAGAATGGTGTTTTAGATCAATATCAAACTTATTAGAATTAAAACATTTAGTATTTCCCCTTTCAAGGAAAAAAAAATGCTTGGTAGTTCTCGTATGTATAATAAACTTCAGAACGTTAAATATAATACTTTGAGAAATTTGCCCTTCCTAACTAAATGTTGTGGCCCGCCTCTGATGATTAGCTAGATAAGAGTTCGAAATAGGACAGTATGAAGGAGTGAAGTCCTTTAATTCTCTTTAAAAAAAACACAAATATAAACTTGAGTGGCAAAAATAAAATATAACATCCGAATCGACTGACCAAAGTTTACGAGTCTTTCGTACTTGAACCATCATTTTCCTTGATAAGTTTTCATGCATAGTAACATCATCCATACAGCAAAGTCACAAACTCATTGTGTCGCCTGTTCCAAAGCCCACAGTCAATATTTAGTAAACAAGCCCAAAAGAAAGCCCGTTTACTACTACCTCTTGGACACACTACTCGGTCCTTAATTTTCATTCACCGACCACCACCGCCGGCGTAGTAGCCACAGGTCACCACCCCGGTGAGAGGTGACCTCAACGCCTCAATTATCGATCAGAAAAGATGATGAGGGACGTGTCGAGCTGCAACACCTACGATTACGGCGACGCCGAGTACTGGAACTCTCGCTACACCCAAGAAGGCGAGTCTTTATTCGACTGGTACCAGCGCTACTCAGCTCTCCGCCCTTTTATCCGCAACTTCATACCTTCCACCTCCTCTCCCGTACTCGTCGTCGGCTGTGGAAATGCCGGTAAATTCCCCAAACCTCGCTACTTCTTCTTGTCTTTTCCCAGATGGTTAGTTATGTCTAAGAAATCTAATCTAATCTGTATTGGGAATATGGTTAGTTATGTCTGAGGATATGGCCAAGGATGGATATGAAGATATAATGAACATCGACATCTCATCGGTTGCGATTGATATGATGAGAACAAGAAACAAGCACATTCCTCAGTTGAAATGTGCACATTCATTCTTAAACTCACATTTACACTACTACATTTTTGAGGGGTAGTGCATTAACACACTGATACATGAGTAGACTACGCTCGATACATAAGGAGACTTATTTGATATAGGGTTAGTCTATTTTTCATGTATCGGCGCGTTAATGCACTGTAGAATTTAGCACATTTGTTATAGTATGTTTTCTGTTATGACTTTTGAGATGCTTTGTTTATTAATCCTGGACAGACAAGCAAATGGATGTGAGGGATATGGGCTTCTTCCCAGATGAATCGTTTGACGGTATCATTGATAAAGGTAGCATGTCTGTTTGTGTTTTATTTTTTTATGCTCTTTTATCAAATTAGTCTGTGTCTCGTGTACTAATTTCGTCTTTTATGGTCATTGAAAATATTTTGTGGCTGCTCCATTTTTTGCACCTGGGATCTGTCAGTCCTTGTGATATAGGAACTCTTGATTCATTAATGGTATGATGCATGTTGAGACGTTCTTATGATTCTTTCTGAGGATTACTGAGTGCACTAATTCTAATTCTCTTATTTCTGCTTTTGTTTCCAGTGTGGTAGTGATGCTCCAATCAGTGCTGCTCAAATGCTGGGCGAAGTGAGTAGGTTGTAGACTCTAAGACTCAAACATTTAGTTCTACAGTAGGACATTATTGCACTTCTATTCCTCTTAATGTCTCATTGTATTGTTTAGTTATATTTGTGTACTGATCATGGTTGCATATGTTTGTAGGCTTCTTAAACCTGGAGGGGTTTATATCATGGTAAATTAATCTCCCAATTTTCACATTTTACATCGTTCTCTGCCATATTGAAAGTTCAAAATTCCATGATTTGTTCTCAATAACGCCTTAGTGCAGATAACCTATGGTGACCCTAAAGTTAGAATGTCTCATTTGAGCCGGGCAGCGTACGACTGGAATACCACTCTGTATATTCAACGTAAGTAGATTTGCATGTCATTTCAATTCAATTCCTCTTTCTACTAGGGTTTTTTTAGCATTTTGTCTCTATCTTTTCAAAATACTTTGATAATCAACTCCGTATCAAGTGAATGTTTAGTTCTAATTCCTTTCTTGCTTAGAGATTGTGCTCATTAGTCTTGTATATGTGTGATGGAGTTATAAATACCAGTTTTGATTCGTTCGTGTTTTCAATTTGACCTATATTTCTCTTCTGGGAGCTGTGTTGAGGCTCAATACATGCAGAACACATCCAAGTACTAAACAGACTTTGCTTGAAGCATGATATGGATAGCTATGTCTAGTATAATTTTTAAAACTCACTTAAATAGTACAAATATTTATATTGCCAACTGTGTTTAATAATATCTATTGATGTTATCATCCCCATTGTAGCAAATCTGCAAGAATGAGGGCAGGTGTTGCTAGTGTATGGTCTCAGTCATTTTTGTATTTTCGATAGACAAAAACTTAAAAACCATCAAAATGATGATATAATTTTTTTTTTATCATTACATTATTTGGTATTTGAGAATGCTTGCAACGTGCTCGTTTTCACTTTACTGGTATACGTGCAATCTGGAAAGGAAAGGAAAAGAAAACTTTGCTTTTGTTGACTCTCTTAAGAGTTAGGCCTCAATTCATGAGGCATGACTCATGGCTTCCTTATATGGTGTAGTATCTCCCATGAGTACCAAATTCAAGTGGTGGTATGAACTTCAACATAGCATGTGAAATTCAGTGTAAGCTGGTATTCTTTAGATGTATTACTGTATATCTAGTATGTTCCACTGAACCTTTGTTCTGCATATTAGTAGGTTAGTATGGTTAGTTGAATGTAAGAGAGATCCAGCTGTGATCAGTGATGAGGGTTAATATGCACCTCTTCCAGATAAGAGAACTCTGATTTTAGAGCAGCAGGGTTTGGGGTGATGGACTGAGGGTTGAGGTTCACTGGTCGTAACCACTATCAAATACCACTTTGTAGCTCTTACACATCAATTACTGCTACTGCATCTCCATCATTTAGAAACGAAGTACCATAGGGCATAGGGAAAACATTCAGGGGAAATAGGATAAATGTGAGTTAAGTGAACACATTTTGAAAATTTTCATGTCATGTGTCCAACCTCTGCGATCTGTCTTAGATAGTTCACTTATATGATGTGGGTTCAGTTGTGCTGATGGGGATTCTCTGATCCCAATTTTTCTTAGACATGTTCCGTTTTTGAAAGTGTGTTTCTACAGAATTTTCATTTTCCGTTCATGAATTGTGGTTACAGAATCACAATCGAAAGTGGAACTTATACCTTTGACCATGATATCACAGCCAGACCAGGATTCCAGAGGCCTGGAGGCTGCAGTTCATCTAGAAAGTCATGTTTGGAACCTGTTCCTGTCACGGAGAGTGGCTTCCTTCCAGCTGAGTTTGTAATGGAAGATCCAGATTCACACTTTATATATGTATCTAAAAAGAAGAATGCCGAGGAGTTACTTTTGCTATATAGATTGAAAATTGAAGATTTGTAGTAACCACTTGTACTGAATTGCAGATGGAAGTAGCACCTGCTCCGGATACCAGCTTCAACTCACAGCATTGGCCTTTTAATGTATTTCTTATGGGGTGACTAAATGGTCCTCATCCTTGTTTGTCTGTATCATAGTAATCATTCTTTTTTTCAATCAATCTTTTTAGGCATTAAAGTCATGGAAATAAAACGAAGTGTATCTATAAATGCTACAAGGACATTATTTTGTTGTATCTACTTTTACTGAATAAGATCTTGAATACTTGTGTAGTCCAAATTGGAATGTTGTGACTTAATATTGTAACGGTATAATTGTTCCACCTTGAACTGTTCTAGGTTGCAATTTATAGCAAATAGCTGGTGCAATCCACTGCAGTCATATTCCAAATTAACCACCTGTCTTGCTCTTGTAATAATATCCTTTACACCACAATATGACCACATCTGATTTAATATATGGTAGTTTCATGATTTAAATGAACACCACGAAAGAGAAATAGGACAACCACAAAAAAGTAAAATCAATACTCAAATATGTATTTTGGCAAGAAAGAAGGTATGAAAAGTAGAGAAATAACACCCTTGTTTACGCATATTACTATAAGTAGCCAATAGATCCCTAAATTTGGGGGGATGAAAAATCTTTTGGACAAGAGTAAAGGAGAAGACCTAGCTACGTGACCCCTAAGTTTTCACCTGCCCCAAAAATATAATTCAATTCAATTCCCATGTGTGGGACTACTCAATAGTCCAGCCCGATATTCCTTCCCAAAAATAGAAAAATGGGCAACATTTACAAATAAGGTAATGCAAGTCATGCTCTCATGCAACCCTTTTTTTTTTCTCTCCCTCTCTCTCTAAAACTGGCAGTGCCATTACTAAATATCAAACACCCACCATAATAACGTTAACCAAATCCTACCCAATATGGCAAAACTATTAGAAAAAAAGCAAGTATACCCCCGAAGTAGGCAGCAGCACCCTCTCCTAATTGTGGCAAAAAAACCAAGGCATGCTTTTTACCCCACATCCTCTGGCTAATTTTGGCAGAGCTCCCCCACACCTTTACCATCCCTAGCTACCATAATTCACCTCACCTCACCTCACCTCACCTCACCTCACCTCACATATATTTATCCAAGAAATAAAAATAAATAAAAAAATACACACAGAGACCAAAGAAGCAGAAAAAATAATGTTCCATGTGGGCCCACAAAGAGGATGGCAGAGAGAGAGAGAGAGAGAGAGTGTGAGTGTGACTTTTTTTTGGTCCAGAGGGAGAGCCAATGTGGTAGGGGGGGGGAGTCCAAATGTGGCAAAAAAGGAAATCATGCAACCAGTCCCTAAATAGTAAAACGGAGCCATGCAACCCCCTCACTGCTAGCTCTTGCCATTTGGGGTAAAAACGCTTTCCCTTTCTTTTTCCATTTTCCATCATCATCATCTCTCTCTCTCTCTCTCTCTCTCTCTCTCACACACACACACCACTGTGCCTCCCCTTTTTATCTTCTCTTTTCTCCTCCAAAATCTAATTTCAGCAAACCCAACAACAACAAGCCCCAGAAGACACCTAGAGAGAGAGAGAGAGAGACCCAGAAACGCCTAGAGGCAAAAGATCTCTCCTTTTCTTCGTTTTAAATTAAGACAGAGAGAGGGGGGGAGGCACACTCAAAAACCCAGAACAGATTTTTCATATTTTTTTTGAATTGGGGAGAGACTAAAGTTTCAGCCTTTAGGTAGTTCTGTTTTTCTGGGTTTGTTTTGGTTGGTTGAGGTTATGAAGAGAATGGGTAGGGGGAAAATTGAGATAAAAAAAATTGAGAACACCAACAGCAGACAAGTCACATTTTCAAAGAGGCGTGCTGGGTTGCTTAAGAAAGCTCAGGAATTGGCTATTCTCTGTGATGCTGAGATTGCTGTGATTGTCTTCTCTAATACTGGCAAGCTCTTTGAGTATTCCAGTTCTAGGTATCTATCTATCTCTAAGTTTCAATTTTTATTTTAGATCCCCCCCAATTATTCTGAGGTTCATGCATGTTGTGTTTGTGACCTTATTTTGCTTTGATTAGTTTACTCTGTTTATATAAATTTATCTTCTTTAGTTTAATTTGTCTGCCCATGCCTTCCTCCTTTCTATGAGGTTATCCGGGCTTTTGAATATTTCATTTCTGTACAACTAGGCTTTATTTTATTTTACTTTTGATGTTATTTTATGGACTAGTGGGTGTTTCTACTTCCCTTTTGTATTGTTTTGGTCTGAATGGATGTGTTGGAAGATTAGGGACCTTGTTTTTGTTTTTAAAATATTCCCCAATTCCCAGGATGGTTGCTTAACTTTGTCTTAATATAAACTAGTAATTTGTGAGTTGGGGATATTCCTTCTTTGAAGTTTGTTTTGAACCTTGAATCTCTGCTCAACATATTATTAACCCTGCATAACCTTGAAGTTTGTCAGAAAAATTGTTTAATACTTAAGTGAAAGTTCATATATTCTTAGTCCTCACTCCTCACTGATGATTGCATTCTTGGATTTAATATATTTCTCCACTCTCCATAGCGATGAGGTTCTCTATGAGTTGATGCTGTGCAGTTTTTATGTAAAGAGGCTTTCTCCAATCCTGTTTTTTTTTGTTCTAAGATGCTTCATCAATAACTATAATGCCATCTTTATGAATTAGTGAGAGAAAACGACATTTTATTAAAATAGTAGTTCCAGTGGTGTCTTTCTATTATACTTCTGGACGCTTTCGATTATAGCACCTAATGTAATATCACATTTGGCTTGAGAAGAAGAATCATTTCTGTTGTTGATTAAACTGCTGCGATGCAAGAGCTATAGATGAAATCAATTAGGCCCTGTTACAATAATATTAATTCTGCTGATCTTTATTTGTTCCGACTTTTTACAGTATGAAACAAACAATTGCAAGATACAAAAAGTCTCATGAGTCTTCAGAGACAGCTGTACCAGAATCGGGGACAGAGGTATTCTTCCGGTTATGAAATTGTGATTGAAACTTGACAAACTCTGTCGTTGCGTTTGTGCTAGAGTTGTCATATGTTTGCCGTTGTTGTTGTTCTTAATTACTCATCCCCCTGCACCCTGTTGCATATCAGTGTTACTTGTATGGAGATTGAGAAACAGGAATGGACGTTTGAGTAAAAAGATCATTTTGTCTTTTGAGTGTTTTTATTATTTTTATTTTTTTTTCCTTTTTTATTTTTGAACTTAGGGCTTTTGCTTCCACCGGAATAAAGGTAAATGAAAGACCTTGAACTTTTTTCTATTGATTTGGGAATGTGTACTAAGTTCTGGTGTTTAAGTCTTACCAAAGGCAGTTGTCACTGCGCCTAAAGTTGGTTTCTATGACACTCGGAAAATGTCATTAGAAATCTATATATTACGACTTTAAAAAAGTGTCATTGTATCCATGTATAAGAAACTGTTGTCTATTATCTTCTATAACGTAAAAAAAACCGTTATCATACCTATGAAAAACGTCATCTTATCTAAACTGCTGAAGTAAGTTAATACCTTATATCTTGGGTAGTTCAACAATCGTAATAATGTACCATAAAAATCTATTGAGACACATTGTTTGTTTTATGATGCTTTGATCTGCAAGATTCTTATATATCAGACATATGTGTGTGCAGTGTGTAGATTATATAACGTTGTGGAATATCAATGCTTTCTCCCGGCTTTTTACTGTTTCTATGCTCTATCTGCTATCTGCCATTTGCTATATGCTATCTGCTATCTTTTATAAGTTTGTTATCATAATATTCATACCTGCTTGTCGATTCAACATACTTTTGATTACTCAAATTTTATCTTTCTCTTCAGGAGGAGGACCCTAAGGAGATGGGTGTTTTGAAAGATGAACTTGAGAAGCTACAAAAGAAGCAAATGTTCGTATCAATAAATTTTATTTCTAATATGTTACATTTTTGGAATACATGACATCTCTTGTCTGTAATATGATAAATTTGTATTTGATTTCGTAGGTGGCTGTTGGGAAATGACTTGTCTAGTTTGAACTTGAAAGAATTGCAGAAACTTGAAACCCAATTAAGTGAAGGATTATCTTCAGTGAAGGAGAAAAAGGTTTGACAAATGATACTTCACGTCACATTTTGTCTTTTTGGTTCTTCATTAGGAATATCAGACCTCTCTAGCAGATTCAATATCAAGGGCCTTGATAGTGTCTATCTTTGCAGGACAATTTGCTTAAGGAGGAACTAGAGAAATCAAAAGTAAAGGTACAAAGCTTTTCCCAATTTGAAACCTTCCTGCGGTTTTAATAGTTTGGTGGTAAAAGCTGCATAGAGCTTGCATTTGTACTGGTGTGATATTTTGGAGAAAATTGATTTATGAATTATTGTAAAATACTGTAAATTTCCACAAGTACTTAGTTTGTTCATCTTCTTGTTTCCTCCAGGAACAGCATGCTATTAATGAGAATGCAAACTTGCGCAAACAGGTATACGACATTCTTGCCAATGCAGATTTCATATTTTAACATAAGTTGCCCTAAAGTAAAGATGCTTACCTTGTAATATATCTAATTGGCTATTCTTATATGTAGATTGAAGAGCTTCGGCTTTTGTTCCCCCAAGCTGAGCATACAGTCCCATCTTATATTGAGTATCATCTTGTAGAAAAACAGATCTCCCCTGTGAATGATGGTGCCAAAAGCCCTGATCTGGTCAGCAATTTTGCGTTTGACAACGGAGATTCTGACACAACATTGCAATTAGGGTAATTGTCTTTTTATGGTGACAAACTTAACTTTGAATTAGATTGCAACCAATTGCTTATTGTTTCCTAAGCATTAAGGAGTATCAATTTATATTTGACCATTTGTTGAAGTAAGTGCATATATTGGAAAACGTTTCTCAGTGAAAATTTACATTGATCACTTATTCAAATGGTTTAATATATACTTTGTCTTCTCTCCAGTTTACCAAATGACACTTATCGCAAGAGGAAGGCTCCGGAAAGAGAGAGCCACTCCAATGACTCAGGAAGCCAACTAGGCCTGTAATTGTTTCGGATATTCTCTTTGCCATAGAACAGGTTCTGGGTTGGTATTTGATACAGTTGAGAGTCTTGCTTAGCAGCATTTGTTGAAAGTTGAGTAACTTGTAAAAGAGTTGTCTCTAGGTGACCCAAGTCATAGAAGTTGGTTCGGTTGGCGGAGACAAACAAAGTCTAGTTAGTACTAATAGTTGTTTTCCCTAGTAATAGCTCTGGGGCTAGAAGAAGGAAAATGTAATTTGGTTCACTCTGGCAATTTGTAGCTTAACTTTTCTTAAGAAGGATGAAGATCTAGAGTACTTTTAGAAGTTTCTTAAATCTGCGTCTTTATTTAAAGAGGTGAAAGGTTTCAACTTATTCTCCTAGTGGAAACATTGAAATTAGTTGTGACACTTAGCCTTAAAGAAGTTGAAAATGATAGACTCAGAATCTAGTTAATAAGAGCATCTCTGTTGTTTGTTACTTACCGACTGTCATCACAAAGTGTTTGTCATTTACAAAAGAGTATATGGTCACAGAGATAACAGGTGGAAAGTCACTATCTTTCAACATTATTTACATAGTAAAAATCTTTTGCTTTTGAAATTCATTGAGCAGTTGATTTCTTTCAACCAAAACCTCACCAAAGACACTCCACAAGTCAGAGAAGAGTTTGTCAATCTTAGTACCATAGCTGCATATATAGCCAGATTAGATTTGGACAAAATCACACCAATTTTGGAAGATATTGAAAGTATATCCTCGTTACATTATTTCATATAACCTTTCTATAATGATATTATTGATATTTCCTAACAAAATCTTTCCCGATCTTTTCGATTGGTTTAGGATTCAACTTCAATCTTTGAGGACACCTTTTGATTTAGTTGAATTGTGACAATTGTGACATGTAAAATCCGTCATTGTACCGATGTTGTCCTAATTTAACCACTTTTAAGGTGTTAGGTTTTATCCACAAAAGACCTCAGTACAATTAGGAATAGTGTTTCTTCATTTAAATTGTATTTCATCTTATCATATTTTAATGTATGATCCTCTAATTGAACAGTTTTATCTCATAAAAATATGGCTATAGTCTATATTCTGTGAAGCATGTTCAGTTGCTGGTGGACTTTCCCTGTAACAGTGTCAAAATCTGAACAGATCAAAAGTGCACAGTTAATTGTGTTGTTGATTGACCACATCACCAACATTCATTGAATAAACACATCACTCTGGTATATATCAACTTAAACAAAAATTGAGGATCATGAAAATCAAAAGCAAGAGAAAGATGAGATTTATGCTGACCCAACAAACATCAAAGAGAGAAAATTTTAAGTCAGAGAAAAGGCTAGGGTACATCAAACTGCAGCAAGTACATTTTTTGGGCACAATTCTGCCTAAATCAGCAAGCGAAGCAGCATTCAAACCGATTCCAATAAGCGCCAATAATCAAGTACCCGAATTTAGTAGAAGATGTTACACATTTAAGGATAAATCAAGAAAAAATAATAAAGATAAGAAGTACTCGCAAACTGATCATTCGAACAGATAAAAAAAAACAATTAAACAACATTAGTTATTGTAGGAGGTGTGAGATACTGAATAGGCTGGAGCTAATGACTTGAGACTTTCTTTCCTGCAATCCTGCTTCTCTTTCTTTTTCTTGATCTGATTGTTGTTTCTTCATCAACTTTGTCCTCTTGTCTTTAATCTGGCATGCACTTTGTAGTCACTCTCACTTCTTCTTCTGCTGGTTCAACATCATCAAAATCTGGACTGAAGATAAATATTCGAATGTAACGTCCTGATATGCCTCTTTTTCGGTCCTCCTTCTGCAGTTGCATCTCCTTCTTCTTCAACCACAACTTGACATGTAGTGATACAAAGTTGTTGACGACACTCACGTATGGGGCGACGTTTCAATTTTTTGATAATAAGAGATTGGACAACACAGAAATTCAAGTTCCCCAAATGAACCAAATATCCTTCTCTTTCTTCCATACAAGGATACCAACCTGTTTCCATAAAGGCACAATTGACCTCCAAGCCACTAAAACATAATGAGGGCAAGCATAGAAGGTAAACTCACCATCCTTATCAACCTCCCACCAAAATTGAATGCTATAATAGTTTCCCACATATCACTAATGTATAGATAGTGTCACCCACAACCACAGCCTTCCCCTTAATAGGAGCATGCCTAGAATAATATTTGGGCTTCTAATATTGGAGGTTATGCCATTTTTTTCTGGTGACATAAAAAACCAGGAGTTTGCTATAGTGGTCATAATATGAGATCAAGATGAAACCATAACAAACTGCATAGCCATCTATCCACCTGTAGACCCAATGCCTAGCATAAGCAGGAAAAGGAGGGAAGGACTCCCACGAATCAGTTGTAGGATCATATCGCTCAAAGGATGGGTATTTGGGCACCATTTAAGATTAACAATGTGATAAAGTTTGTGGTATGCCGAAATGATAGTTAAAGCTCGCTTTTGTGATTGAGGGGGTGACTTGAAAGAGACCAATGACTTTGTCTCTGTGTCGAAAACATGTCTGTTTTATGGTGGTAATGGTGGTGGTGGTGATATGTCTTTTCTCTAGCTTTCGTCATTCATCCATAGGCATAATTTGGAGCGGCTGCAGACCCTGGCACAAGCCAATTTGGAAAACTTGGGAAGCTGAGTTCAGGCTCAAGTAGCAAAAGTTTGCCAACTTCATTACGAGTGGCTGTTGATGATGATCCGCCTACAAGTTTCCCTCCTTGGATTTTCAGTTCATATAAAGAAGTTAGCCTATCTTCATCAAAATCAATGTCAGTATGAGATTGAGCTTCCACGAATAGCGATATAGATCTGCCTCCCATGGATGGATGCTAGAATCAACCCTACCTCCTGGTTCAAGTCAAAAAAGTAAAATAAAAACAATGTACTTGAGGTTGGCATGAATTCGAAAAGATGTCAAGAAGAACAAAAGAAACCTACTACTACACAGATCTCAAATTCTCAATCACTAAAGGTGAAACAGAGATAGACAAATTTTTATGGACTTAACCAAGTTTCTTGCTTAGCAGAAATAGACTAAACTACAGACAGTGTTGAAAGTTGGATCTAAATGACATATCTAATGAACTTTGACATTGCAGAACAACATACACAAACCTAATCAAAACATAAATAAAATCTAAAACTCAACATGAGATTGATTATCTAACATATATATGCAACATACGTTACAACAGCAACCCTATACTATTACTACCACCAGAGCTTTACGAAATTGATGGATGGTCTGGAATCAAACGTACACACTAAATATTAATCAAAACAAAGATCCAAATTAACTAACCTTCAAACAACTAAACGATAACATGAACCACTACCCCAGAAAGATACATAAACCAAAAATGTAGAAAAGAATTTCAGAAATCTAACCAAGTGGAAGGATCGAATCGGATCCCTTGTTCGAAATGAAGCACTAATTTGAAGTTTGAACTGTGACTTGTGGGCGGGTGCACACATTTGGAAACCCTAACCAAGTGATTGGGCCAAATACTACTGGGCCAATGGGCCAATGGCCCAAATAATAAACCAGTATTATTATTTAAAGAAAAATTGCTAGTTTGGTCACCCATGTTTGACAAATGAGATGATATGGTCAATCATGTTTGACAAATATCGCTTTGGTCATCCATGTTTTACTTTGTCATTCAGAATGATTACTTTGTTCATTTTAGATGTTAAAAATCATATATGTGACACACACATACTTTACTAAAATTGATATTTTTGTTATTACCAAGCTAATAAACATACTTATATCTACTTTACAAATAAATATATTTTTTTATTGTTCAAAATAGATAAAGTGACCAATCTGAATGATAAAGTAAAACATGAGTGACCAATTTGATATTTGTCAAACTTGAATGACCAATCTGTCTCAACAGTTAAATATGAGTGACTAAACCAACAATTTTTCCTTACTTATTTCGATCGGCTAACTATTCCTTGTAGAAGCGGGCAAAAGAGGTTTGTGTGTATATTAAGTAGTGCAACCCTACAGACAATGCCCCTTACTCTCTAAGAGCCACCAAATTAAACACAAACCCCGTCTCAATTGAGTAAGAGTCGCCCAACAATGCAACAACAACAAATCAATTTAAGGAAGGAAGGAATTGAAGTTGGTTATGGCAGCTGGGAATCACAACGTACAATAACATTAACACCACCAATATAGTCGTCGCTCAAGATGAAGATCATCAAGCTAAGACGACGTCGAGGATGTTAGGCCATCTCCAACTCAGAGCCAAGGGCTTGATATACCCTTAAAATCAAGTAAAACTCGTCTCCCACCCAAGGCTGAACTATACCAAAAATGCTATAAGTAGGCCAATTGGGCCAAATGTTAGGCTATATATGGCCTTTGCCCTGAGCTATATTTTTGTGGGGATCACAATTGTACTTAAGCACTAAAAATTTATGTACCTAGTGACTAATATTAATTTTAATTAATGTTCATGTCAATTTTAACATTATGGTTGCATCATTTAATTAATCAATTTATTTTAATTTCTCAACTCCAATATTAATAATCACAATATTTTTGTAAAATAATATAATCAATATAATAAATTTATCATGTGTAATACTTTAAAAATATTGAAATATATTTTTTAGAATTTCAGTAAATATAATATATGCAACGGTACTATAGTAAATAAATATATAACAATGTAATATTTTAAAATATTAATAATAATTTATTTTTTAAATAAACCATCAATGAATATAATAAATACAATGCAATTAAGACATTATTGTGACATCATTCGATTAATCAATTTATCTTAATTTTTTTAATGCTAATAATAATCACAATTGAGGCCTAAAATGCATGTGGGTTTCAAAATTTTAAAAAAGTCAGGCCCTGCCTGACCCGTATTTTGGAGACGTAACGAAAAAACCCGGCCCGGCCCAGCGTGAGCCCGGCTGGTTTCAAAGGGTCAAGGAGCAGGTGCGGAGCACATGTCTTGATGGCATCATTATGGTGATTTGTGAAGAAATGTTTATGTTTCAAATTTGAAACAACGTGGGACACGTGTTGTGGATCAATAGTAAGTAGGATGAAATTATGAACGGCTAGGATGCGCGAGGGTTATCCATTTTAGTAGTATAAATAGCCTCCTTTACCCTGAGCATAATATTCTTTGGCATTTTGTATTGTTGCTGTGTTCTTGAGAGAGTTTGACTACATGCAGATTGAAGAAATTACAGAGAAGGGGGAATCTTACAGTGTCTAAGTATCCTCAAGCTTTTGATCTTCGTCAGCGTTTTAAAGATGAGGTCTTTGGTCCTTGCTTGTCTATTGCTGTGTTTTTGACATTTGGTATGTTTTTTTTGCTAGTTGGTTGTGTTTCTGCTTTTGGGTTTGTTATAAGGAATGGGGCTTTGTGTTATGCTTCCTCCTGGGTTAGCTAACGTAGAAATGGATGGTATTGTTGTTTCCCTTTCTTTTGCGTTGGTGGTCTCTTGTTAGATTTTGGCTCGTGGATAAGCAGTGTAGGATTGTAGATAGTAAATAGAGGCATCCTAGGGAACAGGTGTTGATGAGTGAACTAAGAAGGGAGTTGGGCATTCTGATGAATTCATTTAGCTTGAGTGATGTCGTCGTTGAGTGACGCGTTCAGTCCGGAGTCGCTCTATTCTGAGCCCCTTAACGTTGTATATCCTGCTGACGCCAAACCCTATTATTAACTGCAACATCCGAGATGGCATCGTCGAGCATGAGTGGGGTTGAGGAAGCGAACAGTGCACTAAGAAGACAGAGTAGAGCATCTGTGTCTGTGCCATCTGAAGGAAGGAAGGATGCAGCGCTGCCATTGTATAAGGGTGGAGTTGTGTTGAGGTGTTTTCCGGATGGCGAGGCCGCTCAGGAGCCGGAAGCGTCGTGTACCACCATAGAATGTGAAAGTTTCTACTCCAAATATGATATACCGTGTTCTTTGGTCATGAGATCGTTGGGTCTTGGGGAGACATTTACGGATCCGCCTGAGGGCTTCACTTGCGCATATAAGTGGCACATAAAGAACGGGATAAACGTGCTTGTCTGCATCCGTTCTTCCAGTTTGTACTGTCTCATTGGAAGGTGTCCTTGGGCCAGTGTGAGTCGATAATGACAAGGGTGTTGACTGCGTTGTATAATGTCTTCAAGCTATCGCGTTGGGGTGCCCTATAATGGTTGAGCTTACATGGTTTTGCCACTCCATTTATGCCAAGCAGGACTATGATTATGGGACAATCACATTAGCTTCGAAGGAAAAGAAAAAGTTGTTGCTTCAGAAAAAGTAATCGTCTGCTGATGTCTGGCGCAGAAGGGTGTTCTTGGTGGGAGGCAATTGGGAGTTTTGGGATCGTCAAGGAGGGGATGATTATCCTAGGATGTCGGCAACGTTCCACCCCTTAGGTTGACTTAGGGCATTTGACTTATGCTGTATTGTTTTGCTTTATGTTTGAATCTTTTCAGCTTTTGTATGCGTATTAACAATGCCATTCTTTGTATTGTTGTGTAGTGAAGTACTATTTCACCTCGTGCGAGTCCAAGCTCTGCCATCTTCAACGAGTGCTTCATTACTGGGACCGTCCGGACACCTGCCGAAATTACTTAGCGTTGCTGCATCCGAATATTCTTGACCGCACAGGGATATTTTGCCGACCTGGTGTATGCTTGGATTTGTTGGTTCTATTATTTGTTTTTGATTTATAATAGGTGAAAGTTTGATTCAAATGCGATGTTCTCATTTCTTCTCAGTCAAAGGTGCTGCTAATACAAAGGACGTGATGCAAGAGGCTAAGCTAAGTAGGTACTAGACCAACTGTTGCGCTAGGCATCCAACACTGCCCATTTGGAAGAAGGGCCAAATGGTAAGTTGAACAGGGGGTCAACAAAACGAAAAGTGGGACATCATCCCGAGATTCTACTTTTCTAACCAAAGATAATCATTAAGTCCAAGGTGGATTGCGGAGAGGAGCAATTGAATGTCGCTGAATGCTTGGTAGAGGCTGAGTGGGCTCGTCAAACACGTGAGGCAAAGAAGGGGAAGAAAAAGGAGAAGAATTGGAAAGCAGGGGAGAAACCAGAGGGACGGGGCGGGGCAGGGCGTTAGTCTAAGAAGACAACTGTGCAGGCCCACGGGCAAGGTAGACACTCCACAGTTTCTGGAGAAGATACTGAGGGGACGTCCGACCGTGATTCTGTTTGTGAACCTGTGATTCAGTGGAAAACACCTGAAGAGGCGACTGCTTTCGCTATCTCTATAGACCTGGGTAGTGAGTTGGAGTCGGAGTTGGATGAGCAGACCCCTAAGTGTTCACCGCGTGATGCGGGTAATCATTCTTCTCCACGTGATAGTTATAATCGATATCCTAGGGACAAACATCCTCCATCCCCGATGTGTTCACCACTGCGGAGGGATGAGGTGTCCCATTCATAGAGGATTGTTCCCCCCTCCGTAACCCATGCGTTGATCAACACGGCTACTCCTTGGGTGCCTCCCACTGGGACGGGTCCTGTTGCTTCAGTTTCCCAGGGGCCCCAGGTGGACTTGGAAACTACCAAGGTCTTGTTCGATCGTTATGTCACCTTTAGTAAGAAGGTCATCGCAGCGGAGGTGGTCGCTACTCAGCGGAAGCGGACATTTGACTAGGGTCAGAAGCAAGCTCGGACATGCCTATTGGTGGACGCCATGCACCTGACATATGGTATGCTCTAGCAGGTCCTTGATGAGATGAAGGATGGGCAGGGGGATCTTGATGTGGCTCAAGAGCAGGTTAAGAAGCTTGAGATGGATCTGAAGAAAAAGGACAGCGCCTTGGTGTCCACCAACGCCACTATGGCAAAGTACACCAAGATGGAGTCGGATCAGCGTATGTGGATAGACAATCTGATCCAAGTGTCAGATGACTTGACTGCGTCTAATGGTGAGCTCCAGAAGAAAGTGGACAAGCTAGGGCTGGAGTTGGATATTGCTCGTGCCGAGAAGGAGTCCGTTAAGGATCTGCGCGTTCAGGCGGCAAAATGGGTAGAACAGCTTCTTGATGAAGTGGACATCCTAGAACAATAGATAGGGGAGTCACAGTCATAGGTAGAGTCCTTAAAGGCATTGGCCCTAGACGAGGAAGCCCGTCTCAAGCTGCGGGAAGAGGCTTTAAAGGCGTTCAAGTCATCTTAGGACTTTACCCGTTCACAAGAAAGTAGGGCAAAAGCTGCTGTAAAAGACATGTTTGCTTTGCTCCAAGAATCGTGAATGCTTTGAAGCAAACTCTGCTGCTGGTACCGTTCAGCTCTTCAGAGGGGGAAAGTAGGGGTGTTATTTTTGTATTCGTTTCATGATGTAGTTCAACCTCTTGTTTGTGAAGGACAATTTTTTGCTATGTAAATATTTGGTTGCATTATGCATATTTGTCCTTTGTTGTTTGTATTAAGTCTTGTGGTATGTGTGCTTCTTTTGAATGGATGTACTTAGGAATAGTTGTGTCGGCCTTTATTATTCGAACGTAGAGTACTAGAATTAGAAGTAATAGTGGACGAGATGTTTGAATAAATAATACAATATTGGCATAAGCGTATACTTATTTTAAAAAAGGGAGTTACACATAAAGAGCGTACAACCAAAAAGTACAAATGCTATAAAATGAGATATGCCAAATAATGGAATGTTTCCTTAGGTGAGCGGAGTTCCATGGATGGGAGAGAACAGTGCCTTCCATGGCGACGTCCATGATTTGTACAGGCCTTCCCTTGTTGGACGAAGGCTTTTGACCTTGGATGACTTTCATTACCTAATCTTCTACTTGCAGAGGGCGAGCTCAAACATGCTGGTTGTACAAATGAGCGACTTTTTCTTTGTTGGCAATATTGCGATAATAAGCAACATTCCATTTTTCTTCTAGAAGGTCGTTGTCCAAATGTAAGCCTTCCTCGTTTATGGTGGGGTCGAACGCTTCCACCCTTGGACTCTGGTGGGTGAGTTCCAGAGGGAGAAGTGCTTCGATACTGAACATGAGAACATATAGAGTTTCACCAGTTGTAGACGTGGCTGTAGTATGGATGGACCAGAGGATTCCAGGGAAGAGTTTTGGCCAATGTCCGAAGTTAGCATTGCCTCTCTTCATGGCCTGAAGCTATCTTTTGAAGCCTTCCTTGATAATTTTATTAGCCGCCTCGACTTGCCTTTTTCTCTGTGGGTGAGTGAGGGAAGGAAAAAGGAAGTCCACTGCCTTTTACAGAATTGGATGAATTCTGGATTGTTGAATTGAGCGTTGTTATATATTATGATGTTAATCGATGCACCGTATCGGCCGAAGAGTGTTCGCCATAGGAAGTTGGTGACCTTCTTTGTTATGATTTTAACGAGCGGTTTGGCCTCGATAAACTTTGTGAGATAATCGATAATGACTATCATGTACCAGTATTGCCCTTTGGCCTTTGGCAGTTCACTAATGAGGTCCAGGCCCAATTGGGCGAATGATATTGAAGGTAGTATTATCAAGAGAGGAATAGCAGGGGAGTGAACCTTGTGGGTGTGGAACTGGCACGCCTTGCAAGTGCTTACCATTTTTGAAGCGTCCACATGGATAGATGACCACCCGAATCCATAATGTAACGCTTTGTGCGGGATTGAATGGGTACCTGTGTAGTGACCGCATCCTTCACTGTGAATCTCCTATAGAAAGGAATGACCTGCCTGAGTGGTAAGGCACTTGACGTTTGGCCACCTGCGTTCTTGCTTAGATAAGTATCCGCCTCGAATACTGAAATTAGAAGCCCTGGATATGATCATTTTTGTCTCTTTCTTGTCAATTGGGAGGGTGCCTGAGGTTTTGTAGGCGTAGATGGGGTCCATCCAACCTGGTTCTGAGGACGCTATAGGGAATTCTGAGAAGCTCTTATAGATACTTGGCTTATCGAGGATTTCCACCTTTGTTTGAAAATGAGAGTGAGGTATTGGGCGGTAGCCAAACGAGCGAGTGCATCTACGTTAACGTTCTGTGCTTGAGGTACTTGAGTGATATTGTAGAACTTGAACTTGGAAAGGTAATGCGTTGCAAGGGCCAAATAGGCAGCCATGAAGCCGTCCTTGGCCTCGAAGTCTTCATTCACTTGGTTGACCCCAAGTTAGGAATCGGTAAAGATGTTGATATCAAAAGCGTTTGACAATCGTGTGAATTGGAGGCCTGTGATGAGTGCCTCGTACTCTACTTCATTATTGGAAGTCTTAAAGTTGAATTTGAGGGCATAGTCCACCAAAATGCCACTCGATCCTGTTAGGATAATACCTTGCTCCCGCTCTCCTTTTTATTTGAGGAACCATCCACATATAGGTTCCAACGCGATTGTGGTCTTTGGACTAATTATTGAACGGGCTCATATTGGGTGGTCTCTGCCTCTACGTCCGTATACTCAACAATGAAATCACCCACCACATGTGCTTTGATGGTCGTTCGGGATTTGTATTCGATATCAAACTTGCTCAGCTAGATGGACCATTTGCCGAGGCGTCCACTATGATCAAGAGATTAGAGCACTTGCCTTAACAGAAGGTTGTTCAGGACTTGGATCTTGAAAGTAGGGGCGTAGTCGCTGAGTGGCGGTTACTAGGGCAAGCACCTATTTTTTGAACGTTGGGTATCTTTTTTCTGCTCCTGTAAATCCTTTGTCTATAAAAAATATGGGGAGCTCTTTATCAGTGTCATGTCGTACGAGGGTAGAGCTGAAAACTGTGAGCTAGATAGCTAAATAGAGGTATAGCGTTTCCCCTTATACAAGTCTATATAAGGTTGGAATGGAAGCCATGTAGAGCTTGATTTGATGAAACGTGACTTCACAAGTAAGAGTCCAGTCAATTAAGCGCTTGTTGTTGGTAAGATGGAGTACCTTGAAGAGCGGTTCACATTTATCTGAGAAGTGGGAAGTAAAACGATGTAGAGCAGCAAGCTTACCCGTTAGGCTTTTAAGTTCCTTCTTCGATGTGGACGCCTTCCTATCCATGATGGTCTTTATTTTTTCTGGGTTAGCCTCAATGCCACATTGGCTGACGATGTAACCCAGAAACTTGCTCGTTGTGACATTGAATGTGCATTTGGTTAGGTTCAGTCTAACGCCATGCTCCATGAGTATTTGAAAAACAATGTGAAGGTTGGCGACATGACCCTGGGTGGTTGGAATCTTAACCAGGATGTTATCGATGTAGACTTCCACCACCGTACCATTCAGATCTCTAAAGATATAGGTCATAAAGCGTTGATACGTGGAAGTAGTGTTCTTGAGCCTGAACGACATGACCACGTAGCAATAGAGCCCTTTATCCGTGGTAAAGGTGGTGGCTTCCTAATCGTGTGGGTGCATAAAAATCTAGTTGTATCCTGAGTATGCGTCCAATGTTGAAAGCAATTCATATCCTGCAGTGTGTCCTTTAGCTGATCTATACGAGGGAGCGGAAAGCTGTCATTTGGGCATGCTTTGTTAAGGTTGGTATAGTCGACACACATTCTCTAGTTGCAGTTGCTCTTCCTTACCATAACCGCGTTCGAAATCCACTTTGGGTAGTGAACGGGTCGGATGAAACCAATTTTCAGCAGCAGATCAACCTCAACATGCATAACGGCATATCACTCAGCGTCGTACAGGCATCTCTTTTTTTTTTTACGGGCTTGGTGTTAGGAGCAACACTAAGTTTATGTGGGATCAAATCAATAGAAATATTTGGCATGTCCACGTATGACCAAGTAAAAACCTGCTGATATTCCCTGAAGAGCTGGATCAGTTCTTCTTTGACAACAGGGTCCACCTGAGCACCTATTCAGACCTTACGGTCTTGGTGGACAGGGTCTAACTCGACCTCGATGAGGGAGTCCCCTATGCCTGCTGCACAAAGGGCGTTGATGTTGTCTCAGGGATCATCAGGTTGTATTGCATGGATGTCCTCGTTGTCCTTGTTGGTTATCTTTATTACCTTCTGCCGAGCTACCTGTTCTGTTCTAGGGTCTATGGAACGCTTGACAAAATCACAGCCACAGACGGACCCTATTTTAAAGCTGGTGGGGAATTGTATGCATAACTTATGGCTAGCAATGATGGCTTTGAGCTTCTTGATAGCCGGCCTACCAAAGATGATGTTATAAGAAGAAAATAAGTTCACTATAATGAAATTAGTGTAGACTTCCTTTTGGTGGGTGCCTTTAGCGCCCAAGAATAAATGCATATAATCATTGCCCATTGGACATCACCTGAGAAGATCATCAATGATTCATCATCCTGGGTCAGCTTGCTGCCGGGGCGCTTTAACTGTTTGTAGGCATAAAAAAAGATCACGTTTGCGGTCGAGCCTGAATCAATGAGGACATGTCCGACCTTGCATTTATCGACCAGAGCGTCGATGACGAATTGTGCATCTGTAGCTGGAACGCTCTGCTCATCAACCTCTAAAAACATGATGGGGTTCCATGAACAGCGCGGGGCCTTGGGTCTCAAACGTGAAGCAGGGGAGAGGACCTCTCGGTGGAAGGGGCGTTGCCTAGCTCCTGCCACCGTAGATAATGTTGATTTCCCCTTTAACTTCTATGAACTCCACCAGCTTTGGACCCACAGCTCGGTATTGGCCCAGCTCGTCCTTGTCAAAAAACTCCTGAATGATTTTTTTGAGGATGCCACAATCCTCAATGTTGTGGGTTTCTGACTCATGGTATTTGCACCAAGTGCCCGTGTACTTGAGCGGGGTCTTCCTTGTTTTAGGCTTGGGGGTTGAGGAATCAAGTGCTTGTTGTCGGCGAATATTTCAGCGTACGTGGTGTTTGTAACGGTGTAGACTGCTATGTCAGGTGAATAATTCTTAGGCGGCTTCTGATGCCTTGGCGGATTCCGTACTGGGGATCTTCGGCCCTCTGGTGTCCTCTGTTGTGGTGGACTGCGTCTTCACTCGGGCATACAGGATCTTCGACGCTTACCTCGATGGTTGTGGCGCGCTGGGGAAGCGTTGCGACGAAACAGAGGTGGAGAATCATATCCAGGAGCATGCCAGTTCTTTGCCCTAAACTCGGTTGTGGATCTCTGCCTTCTCGACCATCATATCTAGGACCTCCTTATATGTAAGGTAGTCATGTTTGATTATTTTTTCTTTGAAGAGGGAGGGGTGTAAACCCTCGACCAAAGCGTTTAACGCCGTCTGCTTGTCCAAGTTCTGACAAAGCTGAGCGGCAGATCTGAAATAGTTGATGTAGGAGGAAAGGTTCTCCGATCAGCCTTGGCAAACGGAGAAAAGAGATTTTGTAATGTTGTGGTGCACTTGCAGCCGGTATCGCTTAAGAAAAGCGTTTGTAAGCTCTGTGAAAGAAGCGGTGGATCCTGGGGCAAGCTTGAAGAACCAATTTAGTGCCTCGCCTGTCAGCGTTTCGAGAAACAGATAACAGAACATGGCATCTTCATGCATGTGGCCGGCGGTAGAGGAAAGAAATCTATCTACATAGGTACCCGGATCACCATGTCCGGAATAACGCTCATCCTATTACGTCTTCACGCTTGGGTCGCGTCCCACCTTCGTGATGGTTGTGGAGAATGGCGTGGTTCACGATGTGTACGGAACATGGGCATTGGGGTGGAAGCTCTGCCTGATTTCCCCCTCGAGCTCTGCTAGGCGAGCTAGGATCTTGGCTATAGCGTTGGGGGCTAGTTGTTAGGGCTTCAAACTGGGTGGCTCACCAGGAACGAGAGGATGAACAAGTTGAGCGTTCATATGTATCAAGTTGGGCCACTCCTCACGTCATCCCAACTCCAGTTGCTGGGCCTGTAGGTTGGCGAGCGTTTCATGCAGGCGCTCATTGTGCGGAGGGTGGCGTTCCGTTCTGCTTGGAGTTCTGCAATCTCAGCCAGCAGGCGGGCATGATCGTCGCTGGGGATGTTGGATGCGGCCTTGTTTGTAGCGTCCATGGATGGAGTGATGAGCTTGAGGATGAGATCGAACGTGCGCATGCGGTCTCCTGCGGGCGTAACGAAATCATTATGCTAGGTGGATTGCATGACGACGAAGAGAAGGGCTAGGAATCAAAGAGGGCTTTTTTGTGGGTGGAAATCTGTAAGGGATGCCATCTGAAGAGCAATGGGTATTGGGAGAATCGCTCCTGAGCGTTCGAGTGCTAATCCTCGAACGCCCCACTATTCTGCAAAATGAACAATAAGCGTTAAGGAGTTGAGACGGGATTGGTCTGCCTTCAACACTTTGATGCTTAAGTCTGTACGAGGTATGGCATTAATTGTAAGGGAGTAATGGGTCAAATGTCATATTACCTTTGTCTTGGAGTGTGTGCCTTCCTAATATGAGGTTAGCAGCACTTTGTGGTCCTTGATATGGGATTGATGCAAGCATTCATCTTTTGTGTAAGAGAGGATGTTCTAGTCTTTTGGCCTTCAGTTCCGTACACAGGCAATGTGATGCGAGCAATGCCCCGCATAGACAGGCGCGTGCGGCATACGTCTTGTGCTTGGATTTACCGAATTGTCCATTTTTTATCTACTTGCAAAGCTTTTATTTAGTTGTTTTGGTGCTAAGTAATTAAGACATGATTTTCTAGCTTTAGCACATGACGTACTAACACGAACCCTTGGAACTCGGCGCATTTTCGCAAATACTACCATTGATTATGAAAAGTTGTAACCACATATGGCGTACCCTCACATTGGGGACTAACCCACATTTAGTCAATAGAGTATGCGATGTGTGCCCTACTACTCCAAAATTGAAACGACTAGCACCATTTCGAGGCGTCATGATGGCTCACGTCATTATGACAAGAAGACGTGGCGTTCCCTTTTCTCTTTCGAGTCATGTGCTCCAGTCACGTGACCCACATGCATTGTTCGTTTCTATGGTCACTAGAACTTAGCAACCTCACTATTCTTCTCTCAGCTCACTTATTTCCTTAACATGTTTTTACTATTATCTCATTCCTGATTTCTCATATTTGCAGTTAGGCGTACCTTTGATACCTCACTTTTACCAAACATGAGTGAAGTACCATATCTTGGCGATGCTCAACTATAGTCTACGTGTTCTTTCATATTGAACGACTATTGGCCCTCTCGATGGGCGCTACTACAACACGATCTGTTTAAGCGGATCCACCATGACTAATCATCAGGGGCGTGCTAACCCTTCACATTACGGCCTTAGGCGCTATACATCACCCACATGTGACACTCCCTGTGTAGCTCAATCGTCCCTAAAGTCCCTTCCTCTTGTTCAAAACTGGGCGCAAAAAATTGTATGTCACGCTCCATTATTTTGGACAAACTTTATGCTATTACTTGATCAAATGTTCATTCTTTTTTGCAGAGTTGAAGGGGACTGTGGGGTAAGCCTCTATACTTAGATAAATAGCGTCAAGTGTGTACGAAGCAAACATATCTTTTTCAACTCCCCAAATAAAGAATGATCTTGACATGGGGACTTGTTAGCATAAGCGCTGAAGCATACGACTTACCGCTTCGTACACACTCGGCCACAAGGTAGCGCATATAAGTGTTTTCAACATTGGAACACTGAGTCCCACAACCAAAAATAATGAGGGAATGCCATTAAGAGTAAGTAAAAAGGTAATTAATCATTATTACATTAAATTAAGTAATATCATCTGCCTAACCTCTTATTACCCTCTTTCGTTTAAAGCATCCTCAAAACACATACTTACTTGAACATCAGAGTGTGTTAGAAGGGTCACCCCGTCTTCACTTCTAACGCTCTACTTTTCCTTTTAGCAGTTAGACTTAGAGCGAGTGGATAACTACTCCAATTCAAAGCGTCACATTTCATCGATATCCCACCCGGGTTTCAACTGAAACAGATATTGCTTAAAGATGGGGCCTAACTTACAAGGGAAGCTCAACGTAGGTTGCATCCTCTAATGATGAAAGCGGTTAAAAGGAGGTAATCAAACTCATGGATTGTGGTTTTATTTACCCTATTTCAGATAGTCATTGGGTATCTCCCTTGTAAGTTGTACCAAAGAAGTCCAGAATCACTATTGTGAAAAATGCAGAGAATGAGATTGTGCCACAAATAACCATCACCGGACATAGAGTTTGCATTGACTATAGGAAGCTCAACGCCACCACTCGTAAGGACCATTTTGCTCTACTATTAATTGATCAAATGCTTGAGAGATTGGCTGACCATGCGTTTTATTGCTTCCTTGATGGATATTCTGGATACAACCAAATTAGCATCGGGGAGGAAGATTAAAATAAAACAATGTTCACATGCCCTTTTGAAACGTTTCTTTATCGCTGGATGCTGTTTGGATTGTGCAATATGCCCAAAGTATATTTCAACGTTGCATGTTCTCAATCTTTTTTGATTACATCGAAAAATAATTGAAGTGTTCACATATGATTTTAGTGTATTTGTGAGGAATTTTGACGCATGCTTAGGAAATTTAGAGCTTATTTTGCAAAGATATGTTGAAACGAACTTAAAGCTTAATTAGGAAATATGTAACTTCATGGTTACACAAGGGATAGTTCTAGGTCATATAGTTTCGGCTAGGAGAATAGAAGTTGATAAATCTTAGGTAGATCTTGTTCGCTACTTGCCCTCTCCAACTTCGGTTAGAGAGGTTCGTTATTTTTTCAGCCATGCAAGTTTTTATCGAAAATTTATAAAGGATTTCTCCCATATTCCTCGCCCTTTGTGTAAGTTGCTGCAAAAGGATGCACCATTCATGTTTGATGAAGATTGCAAGGGTGCATTTAAGAAGTTAAAGGAACTTCTCACATGTGCTCTAATTTTGAGTGCTTTGGATTGATCTCTTCCCTTTGAATTGATGTGTGTCGCCTCAAATTATGTTGTGGGGACTGTTTTGGGCCAGAGGAAAGACAAAAAGTCATACACCATCTATTATGGCTCTCGGACACTTGATGAAGCTCAAATGAATTACACAACAATCGAGAAGGAGTTGCTCGTTGTGGTATTTACCCTTGATAAATTTCGTTCATATTTACTTCAAAATAAGGTTATTGTGTACACAGATCATGCAGCTTTGATTACTTGATGGCGTAGAAGGATGCAAGGCCAATGTTGATTAGATAGATTCTTCTACTCTAAGAATTTGACTTCGAAATAAAGGAAAAGAAATGAGTAGAAGATGTGGTGACTGACCATCTATCACGTTTGATGAATGAAAGGAGGTCGTGGCTATTGAGGAGAAATTTACGGATGAATAACTCTTCGGAATTCAGATCAGTGCTTCTAAAACTCCATGGTATGCAAAATATTGTTAATTACTGGTGAAGCTTCCATCTTCTATGAGATCTCAGCGTGATAAGCTTATGAATAATACTAAGACTTTTATTTGGGATAAACTTTATTTGTGAAAACAATGTGCTGCCTTGGTTATTTGAATGTGTGTTCTGAATAGTGAGTTTAAGTCTATTCTTGAGTTTTGTCATAATGCAACTTGTGGAGGACATTTTGGTTCGAAGAAGACAGCCCTTAAGGTGTTAGATTGTGGTTTCTTTTGGCCCAATTTATTTCGTAATACTCGTGCATTTTGTGGTACATGTGACATGTGTCAAAGATTCGATAATTTAGGACTTAGAGATCAAATGTCACAATCTTACATTATAAATGTCGATTTTTTTTTATGTTTGGGGTATAGATTTTATGGGACCTTTTTCGTAATCTAACAGTTTTATTTACGTCTTACTTGTTGTAGATTATGTTTCGAAATAGGTGAAAACAAAAACCACTCGGACTAATGATTCGCAAATTGTTACAGATTTCTTAAGTACTAATATTTTCACTAGATTTGGAATGGCACACATTCTAACTAACAATGGAGGAAATCACTTTTGCAACAAAATGGTGAAAGTTTTATTAAGGAAGTATGTCGTCAGGTACGTGCGGCAAAAGTGACTTCCTTCATTGCTAATTAGAACGCGTAGCATTCCAATCTAGTGAAAATGTTAGTCATTGGAAAATCTGCAACAACTCGCGAATCATTAACCTGGGTGGCTGTTGCTTTCACCTATTTCGAAACATAATCCATAGCGAGTAAGATGTAAATACAACTGTTAGATGAAGGAAAATGTCCCATAAAATATAACTCAAACATAAAAAAAATCGACATTTAGAATGTAAGATTGTGGCATTTGATTTCTAAGTCCTAAATTATTGAATCTTTGACACACATCACATGTAATACAAAATGCATGAGTATCACGAAATAAATTAAGCAAAAAAAAACCGTAATCTAACACCTTAAGAGCTGTCTTCTTCGAACTGAAATGTCCTCCACAAGTTGCATTATGACAAACTCAATAATAGACTTCAACTTACTATCCAGAACACACCTTCTAATAACCAAGTCAGCACATTGTTTCCACAAATAAGGTTCATCCCAAATAAAAGTCTTAACATTATTATAAAGCTTATCACGTTGAGATCTAGGCATGAAAGATGGAAACTCACCGGTAACTAATAGTATCTGCATATTATGAAGTTTCGAGAGCACTTACCTGAATTTTGAAGAGTTGTACATCCGGAAATTTCTCCTCAATAGCCACGGCCTCCTTTTCATTCACCAAACTTGATAGATGGTCAGCCACTTTCTACTCATTTCTTGTCCTTTATTTCGATGTCAAATTCATGGAGTAGAAGAATTCATCAAATCAACTTTAGTTTTGCATCCTTCTCACCATCAATTACTTCAAAGTTGCATTATCTGTGCACAATAACTTTATTTTGAGGTAAATATGAACGAAATTTGTTAAGGATAAATACCACAACGAGCAACTCCCTTCTCAGCTGTTGTGTAACTCATTTGAGCTTCATCAAGTGTCTGAAATATATAATAGATAATGTATGACTTTTTGTGTTTCCACTGGCCCAAAACAGCCCTTACATCATAATCTGAGGCATCACACATCAATTCAAATAGAAGAGACCAATCTGAAGCACACAAAATTGGAATACACGTGAGAAATTCATTTAACTTCTCAAAGGCAGCCTTGCAATCTTCATCAAATACGAATGAAGTGTCTTTTTGCAGCAACTTACACAAAGGGCGAGAAATACAGGAAAAATCCTTGATAAATCTTCGATAAAAATTTGCATGACAAAAAAAAGAACGAACATCTCTAACCGAAGTTGGAAAAGGTAAGTAGCGAACATGATCTACCTTAAATTTATCAACTGTTATTCCCCTAGCCAAAACTATGACCTTGAAATATCCTTTGTGTAACCATGAAGTGACAATTTTTCCAATGAAACACTGTTCCTTTCAACACATTTTTGCAAAATAAGCTCTAAATTTCCCAAGCATGCGTTAAAATTTCTCCCAAATACACTAAAATTATCCGTGAACACTTCAATTATTTTTTCGATGTAATCAGAAAAGATTAAGAACATGCAACGTTGAGACGTACTTGGGGTATATTGCACAATCCAAACAGCATCCAACAATAAGTAAACGTTTCAAAAGGGCATATGAACATTATTTTATTTTAATCTTCCTTCCCGATGCTAATTAGGTTGTATCCAGAATCCATCAAGGAAGCAATAAAACGCATTGGTCAACCAATCTCTCAAACATTTGATTAATTAATAGTAGAGAAAAATGGTCCTTACGAGTGGTGACGTTGAACTTCTTATAGTCAATGCAAACTCTATGTCCGATGATGGTTCTTTGTGGCACAAGCTCATTCTCCACATTCTCCACAACGGTAATTTCAGACTTCTTTGGTACAACTTACACGGCAGACACCCAACGACTCCGAAATAGTATATATAAAACCACAATCCATGAGTTTAATTACCTCATTTTTAACCGCTTTCATCATTGGAGGATGCAGTCTACATTGAGCTTCCCTTGTAGGTTTGGCGTCATTTTAAATAATATCCACTGCACACATGTAGCTGGATTGATTCATTTGATGTCCGCTAGTGTCCAACTTATGACGATCGCATACTTTTGAAGTACACGCACCAACTTCTCCTCGTGCTCACTCTCCAACGTTGATGAGATGATTACCGGCAAAATTTCATTCTCTCATAAGTATGCTTACTTCAAGTGAAACATGGTGAAAAATGCCTCTGGTGGATCCCTGACCATTTAAGCTTTCCCTAAAAGGATAACAATAAGGCTGCAAACAACCATTGCACCGGATCAACAATTCAACAATTTCACTTATCTTCCTACACTCGATACACTAATTTCTTCAAAAATAAGCATCAAATCTACTTTACTCATGGGATGCAATCCATGCCAAAAAAATAAAAAATCTCAGCACGCAATCTCGTTAAAACTTATTTGGTTTAATTCAAGTATTTGGTTGAGGCCTAGGTACGCTGAAAGTAAAACTGAGTGTTGCAACCAGTTCTCCACTTATGTGCTGTGACTAGCCATATAATATTCTTAGAGTGAACATTTTTATTCCCAATTCAATCTCTTCAAAATACATTATAATTATTCTCTCACAAACTCACAATCAAGTTAGAATTCAAGCTATCATACTATCTGAAAATTATTCTCCAACTAAATCAGATGATAACTACAGTGGCCAAGTTGATCCACTAAGTTACTAGACATAGGAAAGAGTCGCAATTACCATAACCAACAAACATATTCAAGAGAAGTTAGCTTAATCTTATTTCTATAGCAAACAGAAATATTGATATATCTAAACCAAGCCACTTGGTGACTAGGAAAATGAAAAATAAAACCAGAGAGGGTATGTAGTATATAAAGATACCTTGATAAAGGTGAAAGAGATGGGCCTGGGGAGCACTGTCATGGACTTGGTTGTGACACATAGCCAGGTATGACGCTATGAGAAGTAACCGATCCATGAGACCACAAGATAGTGTGGCAATCCATTGAAGTTCCCAATATAACATTATTTCATGCTATCGACTTGTAAAGTACTCAAGTCTCAGTAATACGATGTAACAGGTTATTAACATTATATATGTTTTTGCTCTTTAACCATACAGTCTCTTGACTTAAACAAAGAAGCAGTGAGTTCCATGTATTATAATCAGGAGTGACACTCTTTTCTACCATTTGCAACATAAGTTCCAAAGCTTTCTGAAAATCCCCCTTCTGGCAAAGAGCGCCTACCAAGGAACTATAACTTTCTTTATCGAGCGAACAACCTCTATCATCCATGTCATTCAGGAGCTTCAGTGCACTATTAACCTTTCCTTGCTCACAAAATCCATCTATCAGAAGATTGAAAGTCGGCGCAACAGGAAAGTAACAGTGTGAAATCATTTCATTCATTAGCTCAAAGGCTTGGCGAACACACCCTTGTTGGCAAAATATACGGATTAGATAGTCATAAATCAAAACACATGGGATGGTTTTTTCTTCAATAATCTGATCATAAACCATCTTCGCACTCTCAGTGGCCCCCTCCTCACAGAAGCCTAAAGTCCTCAAGCTCCTATCAACAGCTCGGGGAAACAGTTTACCCATATTGACAAGAAAGTCAAGTGCTTCGTCCAAACGGTTTTCCTTATACAGGCCATATAACACACTATTATATGGGCTGATCCGACCCATACAACCGTGTTTGCTCTCATTCATTAAATCCAAAAAAATTAACGCATCGTCCGTTCTTCCTCCTGAACACAAACCTCTGATCAATGTATCGTACGTATCAAAGTTCCACGTGACACCATCTGTTTGCATATCATTAAACAGATCAACAGCCATGTCTAACATCCCAGACTCACAAAAACCCGAGATCAAGACATTATACGTATTTACATTTGGAAGACATCCCTTTCTCTCTATCTCCTTCATAATGCGAAGACCAAGTTTCGGTTTCCCCAATCTACAGAAACCTTTGACTAAGGTGTTATAAGCCACAACATCAACCATCCCTCCTTTGCTCTCCACTCTCTCTATAACTTTGACGGCCTCCATTACCCTTCCATCATTGCACAGAACTTCCAACACCTTAGTTAACGTGACAACATCAGGCACATGCCTAAGACCAAAGCACTTTTCTAACAGAACAAGAGCTTGCACTAAATTTCCCTCCTCGCAATAACCGGATATCAAAATATTGAAAGTCACATCATTGGGACATTGCATCTCATTCATCAAGCTCCTCGCTCTCCCGACTTTCCCATTCTTGCAAAGCGCATGAAGCAATGTGTTATACACCACAACATTCGTTGGCGCATCGCGAGATTTCATGGCTTGCAAAAGCTTAAAACCATCACCAATTCGATTTGTCAAGCAAAGACCTTTCATCAAAATACCATAAGTATAATCATCACCCTTTACGCCACTGGCCATCATTTTCTTCCTAAAAAACTCCCTAGCTATATCTATGTCTTCCTTCACAAGAACATGGAGTATCGAATTGAATATCTTGAGAGAAGGTTTCTGATCATACCTGCTCACCATCAAGTCAAGAACTTTCACTACTTGCTTCACCATGTGGGCCCGCCCAAGACCATGGATTAATGTGACGAAAATGGCTTCATCCGGTGAGTGAGGCATTTCGTCGAGCACTTGGTGGGCAGTGTCGAATTGGCGGAAAGAACAGAGCTTGTGAATGAGGGCTCGGTAAGTGGAAGATGTGTGTTTGAAGTTGGGGAGATTGGAGGCCCATTTGAAGGTTTCTAGGAGTAGGGTTGCTGATCTTTGTTCTAGTAAGAGTTGTGATATGTGTTCATGGGAAGGAACTGCCATGGATGAAGAAGATGAGAGAGTTCTAGCGACATGTCTGAGACGACGAGAGACATGAAGATGCTTAGACAACAGAAGAAGAAGCATTTGGGTATTGGAAGGTTTGAATTTTGAGGATTGATGAATGGACAAGAACATAGATGAAGAAGAAGAAAATAATGGTAAAGTGTGAGACAAGTTTTATGTCCCGGATTTGATTTGGAGGATGAAATTGTTGGGCACGGAATTGAGAGAAAATAGAAATGATGATGTGGGTATAAATCCTTCTCAGTTCTGATGATGATTAATCACTCAAACCGATGACCAGTGATAGGGCACAGAGAGGAAGATAGAAGGAAGAGAGAATTTAGGGAGAGAAGGTAGTTTTCAATTAATCAACATAACCATTACAAAAGTCTCACAAAAATCATATATAGCTCCAATGCGAAAAGTTTTGGGACCTCACAGCTAAGAGGCCAACGGTCTAATGGTTACAGACATTTTCTCCCTCACAATGCAAACGAGGAAAACAGAACTGGTTGAATACAGAGTAAAACGAGCAAGACTAACAGAAGCAGGATCTGCAGAAAATGTAGAAGCCAACCAAGAAGTAGGGACCTGTAGTTGCTGGGCTTGGGCCTACAACGACTCCACCCTCCTTTGAAAACGAGCATGTCCTCATGCCGGAAAATCAGGATAACGAGGTTCAAAGTCATGCGCATCCATCCAAGTGGCATCCTCATCTGGCAAACCACGCCACTTGACCAACCAACGTACCCCTACGGCGTTCTTCTTCTTATAGATGCTCCGATCCAAAATCTTCACAGGAACCCAGAGTAGTTGACCCGAATCCGCAACGGGAGGCAACGCGGTGGGGATAGGATTGTGCTGGCCAACATGCTTCTTGAGGAGGCAGACATGAAACACATTATGGATTTTACTGCCTTGGGGAAGGGTAAGCCGATAAGCCACCACCCCAATCCTGGATTCAATAGGGAAAAAGACCATAGAAACGGGGAGAAAGTTTGTGGCACTATAGGGAAGACACAGAGTGTTGACGATATGATCACCGTCATCAAAACAGCGCTCGGTCCATTTCTTGTCAGCTCGTTGCTTCATACGATTTTGGGCCTTGTGGAGATTGGGTTTCAACAAACGTAACAATCTGTCACGGTTCTGCAGTTTAGTGTCAACATCGGCAACCACAGACGAGTTGGGCATGTAGGTTGTGACAGAAGGAGGAGGCTGACCATAAAGGGCCTGAAAGAGGCTCATCTAGAGGCTGGTGTAGTAACTGGTGTTATACTAGTACTCTGCCCAGTGCAATAAATCTGCCCATTGTGCATGCTTGTCCAAAACATAACAACGTAAGTAGTGTTCAAGAGTACAATTCAATACCTCTGTTTGGCCGTCCGTTTGAGGATGGTAGGCCGAACTACGACAAAGCTTAGTCCCCTGCTTTTCAAAGAAAGAACTCCAAAATTGGCTTGTAAAGATGGGATCACGGTCTGTAATGATGGACTTGGGCATGCCGTGTAACTTTAAGATTTCTTTAGTGAATATTTCTACAATGGTGGAAGCCGAGTATGGATGCGCTAAAGCCACGAAGTGCCCATACTTGGTGAAGTGGTCAACCACATCGAAAATGACCATTTTGCCTTGAGACGGGGGCAGTCCCTCATCCATGGACACCGAAAGCCAAGGGCTATCGGGAATTGGTAAAGGCTGGAGCAGGCCGGGTGGTCGAATTTCTTCAGAATTTTGTCTTTGACATTCCTCACAGCACCTCACAAAGGTCTTAACATCCTTACGAGCCCTAGGCCAAAGGAAGTTCCTCGATAGCTGCTTGTAAGTTGCAAGGAAATCGGAATGGCCAACAGTGGGAGCAACGTGGAATTCGTGCAAGATGACTTGACACAATTCCGAATTAGGAGGAACATAAACTTGGTCTAATATAGAACAAATGATCCTGTCTCAATGTAAAGCCCTTTTTGCACTCATCTCCTGCCTTAAGCTTTTGTATAAGCCGAGCTACCTCTGTATCAACTAAACAGACATCATCTATATCTTGAGGCAATCAAAAAGAGGAGATGAAATACCTAAAACAGTCTGCATCTCATGACTTCAGGAAAGAGCATCAGCGGCCTGGTTCAATGTACTCGCTCGATGAACGATCTCAAAGTTGTACCCAAGAAGTTTGAGCATTCATTTGTGCTGACTCGGAGAAGAAAGGTGTTGATTGGAGAAGTATTGCAGAGTACGGTGGTCGGTGACAACACGAAATTTCTGGCCAATCAAATAGGACCTCCAAGTTTGGATGGCAAAGACAATAGCCATCATCTCTTTGTCATAGATGGACAATGGCAGCCCAAAATTGGGCAGAGCCAATACCGACGTAGTGGTCAACACACGCTTTAGGGAATCAAAAGCAGAGGAGGAGGCCGGTGACCATTGGAAAGCGTCCTTGCGTAGGAGATCGGTGAGCGGCTTAGAAATGATGCCATACCCCTGTAAAAATTTGCGGTAATAGCCAGTGAGGCCAAGAAACCCTCGCAACTCTTTAAGTGTCTTAGGCAACCACGACTTGTATCTTTGCTTGGTCAACTTGCACCCCTTGTTTTGAAATAATGTGGCTCAAGTAGCCCACACTTGGCTGCCCGAAAGAACACTTGGAAGCTTTAATCTTGAGGGAATTTTCCTGCAACAATTGAAGCATTAGGCACAAATGTTGTACATGTTTATGACTACCTCTACTATAAATAAGTATATCATCAAAAAAGACTAATACGAATTTGCATAAATAAGGCCGAAATACGGAATTCAATAAGCTTTGAAAGGTTTAGAGTTTAGGGGCCAGCAAATCTACCTCATCCTTTGGGGCCAGCGAATGCATATAAGGGCAACAATTTACGGGCTTGGCATCTGGAGATAATGGGATGCGATGATCGCACTCACGATTATGCGGCAAGGAAGTGGGTTCCTCAAACAGGGCCTGAAATTTGGCGAGTGTAGGAACCAGGAAAGCAAGGACGCTACTGGGCTGTGAGGGAGCTGAGCAAATGGAGTGGAGCACATGAAGCTTCTAGTCTTACAGGTGAGATGGAAGAAGGCCTTGTAAACATATGTCTAATCTCGTTTCTGGGCGGAGGATTATTACTTTACAAAAATGACAACGCCATCTTATTTCTGGGTGTTTAAAAAAGCACCATATAAGCAGACCCCCGTGACTGATCATCATGTGTGTTGTGTCCCTCCAAACGCTACTCAGTGAAGTAGGCGTAATTTGACACTACACATCACTGACAAGTGACACTCCTTATTCTGTTCAATCAGTTCAAGTCTCTGCATTTGAGCGACTCGCTCAGATTCTTTGTATTAATATAGGTGATACTCCCTGATGAGAATTGGACATTGATGTCAACACGTCGTTGTACTTTAATGGGCGTAGAGATACAACACCATCACTCTTAATATGCGTAGAGATACAACACCATCAACCTATGACTGATCATCATGAGAGTTGTTTCAATAAAAAATATAAAAAATTACGAACTTCGGAACCACGCATCGCCCATAGGTGATACTCCCTGTTTTGTTCGATTGATCTGAATGCATACATCTAAAGCGTACCGTTCAGATTCTCAACATCACCCACAGGTAATATTCCCTGTCAATGCGATTGGTCTGAGCGTATTCATCTAAAGCGTACTTCTCAGATTCTCTTTGGTTTGATGTATCCATGCTTACACATATGAGCACACTAGACAAATTCCGCCAGACACATTTATTCATACGTTGGTTTCTTGGCGACTTGCCCTAACAAAGTCAAGCATGCCCATTTATGTAATCCATCTATGTTGATCATTCTTCATTGTGGAGTTGAAGGAGACTGAGGATACACTTTGATGCTTAACGAAGGACGTCAAGTGTATACAAAGCGAGCGTATCTACTTTCAACTCCCCAATTAAGAATAATCTTGACATGGAGACTTGGGGGACTTGTTAGCATAAGCAGTTATGCTCGTTGCTTTGTATACACTTAGTTCAAAAAGGAAACAAAGAAAATACGTTGGGAATGTTAAAAGGAATACCGAGTCCCACATCAGAAAATAACTAAAGGACATCATCAAGAGTAAGTATAAATGCAAGCCTTAATTATTGAATTGAGAGGAGGGAAAATCCCTATCTGAAACACTATTCCAGCTTTCATTTCTTAATTCGTGTTTCCATCAGTATCTACTCAGATTCTGGTAGGAACAATGATTATGCATCTATGTTTGGTATGAAGCTTTAGTGATTGTTCGCTATCTAAAATCTTTCACAAGAGATCTCTTTACTACTAGTTTTGTAGATGACCAATTTGATGAGACATACTTCCCGTCATTATGGGGATATAAGAATGGTTCTATGCCAGTTGAATGTCAGGAGCTGATGTAGTCTAACCCCACTATGTCTCATCATGATCCTCATACATCTTAGAGAGAGATTGAAGTGTAACGTATTCTCAATCTTCAAAAAGTAACAAATTCGATGTTTGACTCCAATACTTATATCGTGAAAGTGGCAATATCGAATATACTTGTTGCAAACAATCCTGCAAGGTTAGAAGTCCCTGGAATTGGGCAAGTTAATGCCACTCCCAGGCAATGAACCATTTCTCCTGCCCATACTAGGGGTATAGCATTGGTCAAAATCCATTGATGAACTGCCGGTGAAAAGGCAAATCATCAAGGTACAAAATGATCTTTGCGTCATCAACACATGAGACTATTTTTACTACAATTATGTCTAAAAGTCTACATTGACAACATTGAGAGAAGCCCCAGAGTCAATGACGATGTCAGAAAACAAAGGAATCTCACCAAGTTAAGCAAATGCTAGCGTTATTATGGATAGTTCTTTCATGTTCGTTGATGATGCATTTACTTATTTCGTCATTCAGGAATTGACAATAATGAAGTGAAACCTCGCTCTGTTGCATATTGTCAACGTAGAGCAGATTGGTTGAAATGGAAAGTTCCAATCTAGGCAGAACTAGACTCTCTGAGAAAAAGGCAAGTTTTCGGTCTAGTAGTGCTATGCCCACCGAATGTTAAGCCGGTTGGACATAAATGAGTTTTTGTTCAGAGGCACAATGAGAAGAACTTGTGTTTCAAGGTTTTCTCAATGCCCTAGTATTGATTATGAGGAAATGTATTCTCCGATCATGAACATCATTACTTTTCGCTACCCGATCAATTTGGTAGTGTCCGAAAGACTAAGTATGTAGCTTATGGATGTGGTTACAATATATCTCTATGGGGATATTGATTCATAGATATACATGAGAGTGTCATATGACATAGTTATACCCAATTTAAGTAATTCTGAACCACAGAATGCTCATGTGATATGATTAAGACATTCACTATTCTAAGTGACTACTTGATTGAGAAATGATATAACAATGATAAGTTATGCCTATGCATATTCATTAAATGAATAAGTTAAGGATTTGTAGCGGTGTAATGTCATGAGACAGTTGGCTACTTGAAATTCTAGTTTGAGACGAAAGATCTTGGTAAGACTTGATTTTGTCTTAGTTTACAGCTAGAACATCGAGCTGGTGAAATTCTTATTCACCAGTCTGCTTATGTCCAAATCAGGTGATTTAACATGGACCAAACACACTCTCTTAACACACCAATGGTTATTTACAGCCTGAAACCCCAGAAATATCTTTTTCATCTAAAAGATGATGATGAGGAACTTTGGGAGCTAAGATTCAATATCGCAGTGCTATTAGAGCTTTGTTATATCTAGCTCGGTACATGCTTCCAGGCATTGCCTTCTCTATGAAATTTTTAGCTAAGTTTAGCTTTGCGCCAACGCAACGTCATTAGAATGGAGTGAAACGTATCTTCAGGTACTTGAAGTGATCCATTGAATTGGGCTTCTTGTATCCTTATAAAGAACAAAAAGAGAAGCTTGAAATTATGGTCAATGAAATGGTTGAAACACTACTTTCGTATTCTACATAGTTTGACCCATCAAATTAGGTATTCGAGATGGTTTTGCCAGAATTCTTCGACCCATCGAAAGCTGACACTAAACATTCTTTTAGCGTAGTCCCTTATTCAGAGACACCGAATCATGTATTAGTAGGATTTGCTGATGTTGGGTATCTGTATGACCCACATATAGGACGTTCCCAATCTGCTTATGTTTTCACAATTCAGAATACAACGATTTCTTGGAGATCTACAAAAACAAACTCTTGTCGCTACTTCCTTGAATCATTCTGAGATTATAGCTCTACATGAAGCTGTTATAAAGTGTGTCTGGCTTATGCCAGCTATACACCATATTCGAGGGTCTAGTAGATTACTATCTCTTATGATAACACCAACTTTCATCTTTGAGGATATTGTAGCTTGCATTGAGCAGATGAAATTGGGATACATTAAGGATGACAATACTAAAAATATTTTGCCAAAGTACTTCTTCAATCACCAACAATAACTATTTAATATCCATGTGAGTCAGATTGGTTCTAGAGATAATGTTGTTGTAGACTTGTTTAACAAGTCACTTCCCAAATCTACATATGTGAAATATGTGAGACGCATTGGTATGCGAAGATTATCTGAACTCTTAGATTGAGTTACCAATTAAGGGGAGTCACATTTTGGTAGATATCAGAGGGGGTCTACATCACATGGAGTATCTTTTATAGTTAATGCATTGTACTTTTTTTCCTTTGACCAATTTTTTGTTTTACCCATGAGGTTTTTGTTTGCTTGGCAAGGTTTTTAATGAGGCAACAAGTTATACATCATACATTAGGAGTCTGACACAAGGGGAAATGTCACTACCACATATTGACTCATTGCCGGCGACTTTTAAGTCGCCGGCAATGTTTTTGGACATTACCAGCGATTTTTGCCGGAAAAATCGCCGGTAATGTCTTTTTTTTTTACATTACCGGCGATTTATGTCGCCGGTAATGTCCGTCGCCGGCAATGTCTCGATGGTAATGTAAAAAAAAAAAAAAGACATTGCCGGCGACATACATTTATGTCGCCGGTAATGTAAAAAAAAAAAGACATTACCGACGACATAAATGAAGTCGCTGGTAATGTTTTTTTTTTTTTACATTACCATCGAGACATTGCCGGCGACGGACATTACCGGCGACATAAATTGCCTATAATGTAAAAAAAAAAAAAGACATTACAGGCGATTTTTCCGGCAAAAATCGCCGGTAATGTCCAAAAGCATTGCCGGCGACTTAAAAGTCGCCGGCAATGAGTCAATATGTGGTAGTGTGTTTAAGGAAAGTTTATTCCATATCTTCTGAAGTGTGTCTTGTCCTAATTAGACTAGAAATAGAGATTCTAGCAATCCCTGATTTATCAGAATACTGATTATAATATATTGATTGTAATACCTGTTATTAAGACTATTTATCAATAAATAAAGATACAGGTTTCAATCTACAACACTTAGACGAGGAAATATATGAATAACTCTACATACATGCATGGGAGGAGGCTATCTTTTATAGTTTTATGGAAGGGCTACGTACTTACAAAAGTATTGAATGAAATTAAATGACTACTCAAATATGTGTTTCACTTTATTTGCATGGAAAACTAATCGTCTTCAAAGGGCTATAGTCACACGAGGGACATTCATATACGAAAATACATTCACTTAAATTTAAGGAATTAATTATGATCCTATACTTTGGTTGAGCTGACACCATATGGTGAGCAATTTAGGCTTTGGATGGCAATGCAACCCGCCTACGATATTCTGCAAGAGACCAGAGTGGGAATATGTTTCTATAAGCTGCATAATGTAGCGTGCAATTCTTCATGAAGGCGCCCGTGATTTCCTGCCATATAAAGTCTGTTAATAATTCTACTATGTATCATATCTTCAATACCCTGATGCAAAATTTGATATGTTAAGAACTTAAGAAAGATATACCTGCTGCGGAAAATCACCATTTTCCTCTTGAGAATTGATTATCAACTTAGCTGCACGATGAAGAGGTGTCGGGTCTCTTTCTGCTTGCCCGGCATGAATGAGACCCATCATAGCCCATGCAGTCTGTACTAAATTGGAATGGTTTCCTTCGAGAGGAATGTATATCTGTATCATATCAACCACCATAGTACATGTAATAGTTTTCTAAATTCAATGTTTTTCTACATCATACTAACTGAGAATTGTTAATTTAAAAACGGATTAAGAAACTAGAAGCATGGAATTAGTTGTTACCTCCTTTGGACAAGAAAGATAGCTCTCTCCCCAGCCATCGTCCTCTCTCTGCGTCCTAAGTAGGAAACTAACGGCTTTGCGGATGGCTACACTATTGTTGAATGTCTTGCCAGCGGCTGCCAACCCTCCGAGGGCAAACCACGTACCATATATGAAGCAAATTCCCCAATTTCCATACCTGTTGAAATCTAGCCAGTTAGATTTTTTGGTACTAGCTAGGAAATACAGATGGTTACAGACATGCAGTATGAATGTATTCGTATCATAGAATTTTTTCAAGAATAGAATCATACCACGAACCATCTGGCAGCTGTATACTTTCTATGTATCGTATAGCGTTGGTGATTGCATGTTCAATTTCTTTTTTCCTGTGCTCAGGGTATAACTTTTTGAATAAAATGAGAGCCTGGATAGCAGAGGAAGTACATTCGACATATTCATGCTCTATCACCATGTTGGTGACGAATTCTACGGGATTCAACATCTGAAGACAAAAAATTAAAGATGAATTAAACTAGTAACAATAGACTGACATGGTTATCGATATCGATATCGAGTATGAATATGTTGAATGTACTACTATATTTTCATGTCATACTTCTAACCACTTTGCTGCCCTTACTGGTTCCCAGGCTGATAAACCACCATTCTTGCTCTGTTTTAAGTAAAAAAAAATCAGCAAATTTTATCTTAATGACTAGATACTTCTGCAGACTTGAGAAACCAGTAAATTCTCTACAAACCAAAGCAACCATTGTAAGGAAAAGGATTTGAAGTAATTAGTTTTCACCTGTAGGGACAGTATAATATTGACAGAATCATACAAGCGCTGAGGTTCCATTTTTTCACCAACTATCTCCGGTGGGATTGTCGACATCATAAGGCAACTCTGAAAGTAACTATGGTCAGAAACATGGATAGGACTCAACGCAATTGAGCAAAGTCATTCACCTTTAAACTTTCTGCAGTGCAATCAGAAGCTTGCCATCCATGATCTTGGTCAGAGAAAGTCCAAGATCCCTTAGAAATGTGGCGGTTCATACTTTTGAAGTCACCACATGGGTTGTCCTTGACCTTCAAAATTTAGTGTAGAGAGTCATAGTTCTGAGCAAATAAATGGACCAACATGTATAAGATAAGCTCTTATATTTGGCTTGATTAGAATCAGCAATGAACCTGAGATTTCTTTATGAAGTCATGTCCTATAGCGAGAATTGGTCCAGTTTCCTCAATGAGATTACTAGCAAGCAAAGCTTGAATGGCAAAACTAGTATCCCACTGCTGACTACCAAACGTCTGGAAACCACATTATACAGTAAATTTCTAAAAGTAAAAAGAACAGAAGAAAAAATAATGGTATCTTTGTTTTACTGCTAATGATTGTAGTTGTGTACTAACTTGGATCTTCATCCCATCTTCGGCAAGCCATAAATAATCCGGGATTCTTGCTAGATGTTTCTTGAAAGAGTCTCCATCTGGATCTTCAACCCAACAGGAAAGCATACAAAACACCTATTTTCCCAGTTGTGCAAATACCATAAGAACAAGAATCTTGCATGTTTGGACTAGGATGGATCAAGATTTCATATCACATTACCTTTTCTAAACATCCAATGGTAATGTATCGACTGTTTTCATCTTCGTAATGAATATGCTTCATTGTCACTTGGAGAGCCTTTTCTCTGATTAAATTGTTGAGTGGCCAACGAGTAAGAAGAGGTTCTGTGGAAATGTAGAGGCTATCCCAAAGGAGATCCAGCATCCAAGGATGAGGGTTGTAGATATCCTCCTGCCAATAAATTTGTGTATTTAGGTCCAGCAAATAAACTGTACTATCTTGTCGTCCGAAATGAAATAAGAACAAAAGAAGATAAGCTCACTTTGGCACATAGATGGCGCACTTTCTTCCAGTAAATTTCATGGTAAGGCTGAACGAAAAGTTCTTCCCTCAACTGAAGAATGAGAGGTGTGATTCGTCCAACAAACCTCTTCCCATATAAGTACGACATTGGCATGAAAAGCAACCTAGAATAGCACCACATTTTGGCTGCATATATACAATATTAGTGATTAATCTTTGCAAATCCTTTCGGATCCGCTCATGCATCGATACAATAAAGTTAGATAGTTACTACCTCGCAGAATAAGTAGACTAATTTCGTGAAACAAGTAGACTAAAATTAAATTATCTACTAACACAAGATAGACTTTTTTTGCAAAATAAGTAGACTGACATAGTAAAAATTAAAATTTTTACTTATTTCATTTTGTAAGTCTACTTATTTTACAAAACAGTCACTTTGTGCTAGTAGAGCATTTAATTTTAGTTTACTTGTTTCATTATATTAGTCTACTTATTTGATGAAGTAGTCTATTTAATATTAGTAAATCACACATCTAAATTTATTGTATCGATGTGTTAAGACATGGAAGAATTTTTCATTAAAAACTCACAATTATTAAGATGAAACCTGTGCAAATTACCTGAAATAAATGAAGGAAGAATCCAAAACTCGGGGGGCATTGGGATGGCCCCAGACCAATCAAACAAACCAAGTATCTACAAGTTGATTAACACAATTAAGCCTATATGTTTATATATCGATCATGCATAAGTAGATATAATTTGTTTATCATAGCATAAATACTTTTAGTAAACAATTACGCTTGCAAATCCATTAATACAAAAATATCAATCAACATATTTTGGTGATCGACCAAATTTGGCAGCCAAGTGCGGCCACTGGTCCTTACACAGAGCCATGTTTTTCCCAAAGAGGGTATGTGTGTGACACCACCATGATCAAGAATCCACTTCCTTGCTCTTGGACATGCATTGTTTGGACCACCTTCATCAGGTCCTTGTCCAAGTATACGCATACAAATGTAGCTGAGGGTTGTGCTAAACATGATGCTGTGGCCTTCAATGTGTAGTCCCCAACCACCATCGTCATTCTGAAATTTCCATCATGTCTATGAGTTTAAAAGAAATTAGCAAAGTAAGCGCACGATGTCGTTGTTTCTTATGACAAATAATCCACGCAGCGTAAAATGTACCTGATGATAATATATATAACGCAGAATTTCTTTACGATACTCTTGAGGAAATACGGTATTAATATGCCCCGTGATGTACATACATATAACCTGCAAGTTATTTTAGGGTTTATTAAGTTATGTATATATAGTAATTGATCGATCAATGATGATGAAAGATAGCTATGGCGAATTGAAGCCAAAATACTGACCAAAGGAGGAAGGAAAAACAAAGGGCCGGCATTTTCCGCGGGCCAATGGCCATCGCTTGACTGCAAGGCTGAGAAGAAGTGGACGGACCTTCTTAGTGCATCTGTGGCTTTTTCAACTGTGATTTCTTCGCCTTCTTCAACTTTCACTGCAGGAATCGTTTGCTTGAATTTCTTCTCCCGTAAGAACTACAGTTTTACAATAGTACAATACTATATTTAAGTCTAAAATTATTGGAAATATGTTAAATAGTATAACGACTTATCAATTATGAACATATGAGCCGTTCAAGTTTAATCTTAAACTGATATATTCATTGATTTGATCTTTTTTTAATCTTGAAGTATTGAAACCTACAACATGCGTACATCTACATCGTGTGTATATATATATATAGTGTACTGGTGTACGTATTGTCATAGTCCGCCAATTTTCCGACCGTTTCTTTGAGTCTTCGCAAGACAAGCATAGCTCAAGGAAGGTTTTGGAGCTTTCCGTAAGCATCCGGAATGTTATAGAAGCCCGCGGAACATTACGGAAGATCGCGGGAGTCTCCGAAAAGTTTGGGAGGCAGCCGGACAACTCGAGAACTCTCTAAAATCCTAGAGAGGTTCAAGGACCATGAGCACTCATGAAGTCTCTAGAACTACCAAGGTAATACTTGGACTTGTATAGATTTCTCTAGGACTTTCTATACTTGTACATATCTAGAGTAGTCTAGAACACTTAGACATGGAGGAGGAGGCTATAAATAGGGAACCACCCCTCCCATTTGAGGCATCTAAGTAGCAAGCATTCAAGCACTCGTGTAAAGCTTTCTTTCAGCAATACAAGTTCCTACTTTCGAAGTTCTTCTCCCTTTGTTCTTTCGATCATTCTAGCCAAGCATTCGAAAGAGAGAGGCTGACTTAGCATAAGGGGAGTGCTAAGGCCGCACGAGTGTTAGTCGAAAAATAAGCTCGTGATAGTTGGTATCAGAGTCGGAGTTCTTTCGGAGCCTCAATCCACGATGGTGAAGCAAACAGCGACTAAAGGTGCATCGGTGTCCAGCCCTTCCGATGTGGTGACGCACGAGGAAGTTTTCAAAGAGCTTGCTAACCCAAAGAGGTCTACAAGGGACATGCTTTCTTCTCTCGACTTACGCCTAGCTCAGGTGGAGGAGGCCGTGAGTGGCATGGGGGCCCAGGTGGACGACCTAAGCCAACAAGTGGAGGGCTTAGAGGCGGAGGATGCCGCTATCCACACTGCGATCAAGGGAATGCTAGTCCAATTGGAGGAAACCTTGCGGGGCGAGATGGGCAAGATTCGCGAAGAGTTCATGGGGGAACTCGCAAAGATGCGTCAAGTTCACGAGAAGGAGTCGAACAGCACGCTTGCTTGCGTGGAGGAGATGCATGGGGACTTGACCCTATGCAAGCGCGCATTGGCGTCGGCAGGGACAAGCACTAGTGGGTCGGTGGAGGCTAAGCGCATTGACGTGCCAAAGCCGAAGAGTTTCGGAGGTTTGCGCAATGCTCGAGAAGTTGACAACTTCTTATGGGGGCTAGACCAATACTTTAGAGCCGTAGGCATCGCCGAGGAAGACGCCAAGATCAAGACAACGACTCTTTACCTCACCGACTCAGCCATGCTGTGGTGAAGGCGAAGGCAAGGAGATATCGAAAAAGGTACGTGCACCATCTCTACCTTTGATGACTTTACAAAGGAACTTAAGAGGCAATTTTATCCCGAGAATGCCGAAGATGAGGCAAGAGCCCATTTACGAAGGCTCAAGCACTCAGGTTCTATCCGCGATTATATCAAGGAATTTACGAACTTAGTGCTTGAGATTCCTGATTTGCCCGACAAGGATGCTCTTTTCAACTTCATGGATGGACTCCAACCTTGGGCTAAGACCGAGCTAAGGCAGAGGGGAGTGCAAGACCTTGCCACCGATATAACTATGGCCGAGAGCCTAATAGACTACACCAACCCAAGGGAGCCAGCCAAACTAAAGGAACGAAGGAGTATCCAAGCCACAGGTAGGGGAGACCATGGCTAGCGCAAGGGCGAGTGTCACCAAGACAACCAGCCACGGAACAGAGACAAGGGCAAGCAGAAGGATACCAAAGGCTCCGGGAAGCCCAACAACAACAAGTGTTTCGTTTGCGAAGGACCACACTGGGCTCGGGACTGCCCATAACGGAGGGCTTTAAGTGCACTCTTAGGGAGCCGTCAGGGTGAGACGGAGGCCGAGGGGGCCAACGGTGGTGCACAGATGGGGTCCATGCAGCTGCTTAATGGGATCTAATCAACACCGGAAGTCCAAGCCAAAGGGTTACTCTTTGTCGACATCAATATCGGTGGGAAACCAACGATAGCGATGCTTGACACGGGGGCAACTCACAACTTCATTGCCATCGAAGAAGCCCGAAGGCTGGGACTTAGAGGCAGCCATGGAGGGGGCTCCATCAAGTCGGTAAACTCACCAGCTAGACCCATTCATGGCATCCTTCGAGGAGTCCAGACCAGCGTGAGAGCATGGTGTGGAAACTTGGACTTCTCGATTGTTCCAATGGATGACTTCAAGGTCGTCCTAGGGTTGGAGTTTCACGATCAAGTTAAGGCATTCTCGATGCAATTCGCCAATAGCATGTGTATCATGGATGGCGACAAAGCATGTGTAGTGCCAACAAACAGGGGCATAAAGCAAGATGTGAAAGTATTGTCGACGTTGCAATTCAAGAAAGGCATCAAGAGGGACGAGGTGAGCTATTTGGCTACAATCAGAAAGTTTGACGACGAAGAGCCAAAGCCCCACGATGACATGCCCAAGGAGGTAGCCGCGATTCTCGAGGAGTTCGAAGATGTTTCACCATCCGAGCTACCAAAGAGTCTACCACCTAGAAGGGAAGTAGACCATCAAATCGAACTGGAACCGGGGGCCAAACCGCCATCCTTGGGTGCCTACCGCATGGCACCTCCCAAGTTAGCGAAGCTGAGGAAACAATTAAAAGAGCTTTTGGACGCCGAGTTCATCCGACCGTCAAAAGCCCCATTCGGTGTCTGATTTTGTTCCAAAAGAAGAAGGATGGGTCACTTCGCATGTGCATCGACTACCGGGCACTCAACAAAGTCACGGTAAAGAACAAGTACCCCATCCCTCTCATTGCTGATCTATTCGATCAGCTGGGAAATGCTTGCTATTTCTCCAAGTTAGACCTACGATCGGGTTATTATCAAGTGCGCATAGCCGAAGGAGATGAACCGAAGACCACGTGTGTCACCAGGTACGGTTCTTACGAGTTCATGGTTATGCCCTTTGGTCTAACTAATGCGCCAGCAACATTTTGCACCTTGATGAACAAGTTGTTCCAACCCTACCTCGACTAGTTCGTAGTCGTCTACTTAGATGACATTGTGGTGTATAGCAAGACATTAGAGGAGCACACAGAACACTTGAGGGAGGTGTTCAAGGTGCTGCGAGACAACAAGCTATACATCAAGAAGGAAAAGTGCTCCTTTGCTAAGCCGGAGATGCTGTTCTTGGGGCACAAAATCAAGGACGGAAAGCTTATGATGGAGGACTGCAAGGTGCACTCCATCCAAGCTTGGGAGCTACTCACCAAGGTACATGAGTTGAGATCTTTCCTTGGGTTAGTAAATTACTACCGCCGTTTTATTAAGGGATATTCGGCGAGGGTTGCACCACTTACCGACCTTCTCAAGAAAACAAAGGCATGTGAATGGACATCGGAATGTCAAGAAGCCTTTGAGGACTTAAAGAAGGCAGTCTGCGAGGAGCCCGTGCTCAGCCTACCTGACCACACCAAGTCATACGAGGTACACACCGATGCTTCTGACTTTGCTATAGGTGGCGTACTTATGCAAGAGGGGCATCCGATTGCTTACAAGAGTCGGAAGCTCAACAAAACAGAGAGGCGCTACACCGTACAAGAGAAAGAGATGACATCCATCACCCATTGCCTCAGAGTGTGGCGACACTACTTGCTCGGAACGAAGTTCACAATCATGACCGACAATGTCGCGACCAGCTACTTTCAGACACAAAAGAAACTAAGTTTGAAGAAAGCACGGTGACAAGACTTCCTAGCTGAATTCGACTATGTCTTGAAGTATAAGCCAGGAAAAGCCAACGTGGTAGCTGACGCTTTAAGCCGGAAGGTGGTGTTCACAAATATGTCGCAAGCTACTAGCCCTTTGTTACGCCGAATCAAAGAAGGACTCAAGGCAGACCTGCAAGCACAAACCATCATCGCCTTGGCCAGAGAAGGCAAGACGCGGAGGTTTTGGTTAGACGAAGATCTTCTCTACACCAAAGGACGCTACATCTATGTACCGAGGTGGGACAACTTACGAAGAGAGCTGATTAAGGAATGCCATGATTCCTTATGGGCCGGCCATCCAGGTATGCGACGTACACTTGCCCTCCTACAATCCATTTATTACTGGCCTAAGATGCGAGACGGGGTCGAAGAGTACGTGAGGACCTGTCTTGTTTGCCAACAAGACAAGGTGGTACAACAACAGCCGGGGGGCTTGCTTGACCCCTTACCCACCTCGAAGAGACCATGGGAGAGCGTCTCTATGGACTTCATTACTTGCCTACCAAAGTCCGAGGGGTTCAGAAGCATAATAGTTGTGGTAGACAAGTTTAGCAAGTATGCTACCTTCATGGCCGCATCAGCAAGTTGCACCGCAGAGGAAACAACAAGGTTATTCCTCCGCAATGTAGTAAAGCTTTGGGGCGTTCTAAGGAACATTGTCAGCGACCGAGACCCACGCTTCGCGGGGAGATTTTGGACGGAGTTGTTCAAGATGTTAGGGTCAGATTTGAACTTTTCAACAAGCTTCCATCCATAAAGCGACGATCAAACTAAGCGCATCAATGCTCTTTTGGAATTGTACCTGCGGAACTATGTGAGTGCCAACCAAAAGGACTGGGCCAAGCTTCTCGATGTGGCACAGTTTTCGTACAACTTGCAGCAAAGCGAGGCCACCAACAAGAGTCCTTTTGAGATCGTGATGGGACAGCAGCCAACAACCCCTCTATCCCTTGCCACTCGATACGAAGGGAAGAGCCCAGCCGCGTTCAAATTTGTCAAGTCCTGGCATGAGCAAACGAGATAGTACGAGCGTCACTACATAAGGCTGCCACAAGGATGAAGAAATGGGCCGACAAGAAGAGGAGGCATGTGGAGTACAAGGAAGGAGACCTTGTCCTTATGAATCTCTTGCCACAGCAATTCAAGCCCTTTAGAAAGGTGCACAAAGGGTTGATACGCAAATACGAGGGGCCGTTCGAGGTGCTCGAACGCGTAGGCAAAGTTTCGTACAATCTCATCTTGCCGCCCAAGTTGAAGATTCATCTGGTCTTCCACGTAAGCTTGTTAAAGCCTTATAATGAAGACATGGAGGACCCATCAATGGGAGTATTCGATCGGACACCAACAACGGTAGTCACTTCCTTTGACAAAGAAGTGAATGAAGTACTCGCAGACAGGGTCATACGACGGTGAGGCGTACCAAGTTACAAAGAGTACCTCATCAAATGGAGAGGTCTGCCCGACACCGAAGCAAGCTGGGAGTCCAAGGATACACTTTGGCAATTCAAAGACAAAATCCAGCGCTTCCACGAAGAAGACGCGATGAGGACATCGCGAGTTTAGGTGGGGGAGAATGTCACAGCCCGCCAATTTTTCGACCGTTTCTTTGAGCCTTTGCAAGACAAGCATAGCTCATGGAAGGTTTTGGAGCTTTCCATAAGCATCCGGAATGTTATAGAAGCCCGCGGAACATTACGGAAGATCGCGGGAGTCTCCGGAAAGTTTGGGAGGCAGCCGGACAACTCGAGACCTCTCTAGAATCCTAGAGAGGTTCAAGGATCATGAGCACTCCGGAAGTCTCTAGAACCACCAAGGTAATACTTGGACTTGTATAGATTTCTCTAGGACTTTCTATACTTGTACATATCTAGAGTAGTCTAGAACACTTAGGCATGGAGGAGGAGGCTATAAATAGGGAACCACCCCTCCCATTTGAGGCATCTAAGTAGCAAGCATTCAAGCACTTTTGTAAAGCTTTCTTTCAACAATACAAGTTCCTACTTTTGAAGTTCTTCTCCCTTTGTTCTTTCGATCATTCTAGCCAAGCATTCAAAAGAGAGAGGCTGACTTAGCATAAGGGGAGTGCTAAGGCCGCACGAGTGTTAGTCGAAAAATAAGCTCGTGACAGTATGCTACCATGCTTATAATTCTTCCCAAGGAAGAACTCGCTATGTGTATATATATAAGTGGAATATAGAAGATGAATTTTTCTAGCTTCATCGAGTATCTAATAAATTAACTAGCTAATTCTATACCTGCATACGCCAAAGGAGGTCACCACAGGGCTTAACCTGGTGGCGGTTGTTGTAGAACTTGAGACGAGCCTCCTCAACCTCAGCTCGCTCCTCGGCGGTTCCTGCGTCGGGCTCAAACTCCCATGTCTGCCTTCCGACGAAGTTGTTTGTACTGTAAATGTAAGGTGATGAAGAAGCGTTCCCATTTTCTGCAATCTTAAGCTTCCACATTTTAGAACCGTACGTTCCCACCTTCACATCTTTCAATTTCTTAGCGTCCTTGCCATCTTATCTAGGTTCGTTACTGGAAAGGTACTCTCTCTCCCTCTCCTTGCCTATATATGTACGTGCAGCTATTACGGATCGAGCACTCACATAATACATTTCTCGCGTGCTCATTTGATCGTGCTCAGTTGACAAAATTTAAAAATCCAGATGTGCTTAGGTGGTAGATCATTTGTTTCCGGACAAAGAGTTTTAATATGTGTTGTATATCTTTCATCCAAAAAAAACTAATTGTGTTAAATAGAATTGATTAAGGTGAGACCTCCCATGAGTTCCATGCATGCCCATGTGTTTACTGCTAGCTGTTCACATGTGAAATGGCGTGGTTGCGTCGGTTTTAGTTCATTTCCTTTTCTTCTTTTTAACTAAAGGATACAATATATATATATATATATATAAATATATATATATTTATTGGGATATTTGGTGGAACTAAAACCCATGCAACAATTAAATAATCTATCAGAAAATAAATATCTAATAAAAATAAGGAAATATTATTTAAAGTTAAAAAAAAAACAACTTATGACATTTTTTTTTTCAAAAAAAATTAAGCTCGCATCATTTTCTCTAAAAAATGTCCAATAAATTATAAAACTCATTTTTTTGTTTCGATTTTACCCTTGAAGTCAATCGCTTCTTTTGAACTTCACAACGACGATAACTATGAGGAGAATTTCAGCCTCCCACCCGAGGGCCATGTCGTCAACTAGAACTCTTGAAGGAATGAGGGTCCCACCGTCCTCTGTGGGCTCTGTGGCGGGATTACAATGGATAGAGAATTGAGTCCGATGATAGATAAGTTTTGAAAAAGTTTTTTGAGATGTAGTTTGGAAAGAGACTAAAGAGGTTATGGCAATGATGGATATGAAACACAAGCATTTCAAATGATCGAAACTGTAAAGTAGGGCTGGGCATGGGACGGGATGGGACGGGATTGAGGTCATCCCACGTTCCGTCCCGGTTGTTACATGCGGGACGGGATCGGGACGGGCCTTGCATTTTGAGAGTAAATCCCGCCGGGCCCAATCCCACATGGGACGGGACGGGATCGGGACGGGATCGGGACGGGACGGGCCCAATCCCACCACAAAATTGGAAACAAAAAAGAACAAAAATTTGCTTACATTCATAAATCACAACATGTATCTATGATCTAATTACAATTACACAACTTGCTTACATTCATAAGTCACAATCCATAACCTAATAATATCAAACATAACAAGAATAACATCCATAATCTGTTACACAAGTTCACATATCATAAGTTTAACAAGACAAGAAGAAAATTAAAACATAGCAATACAAGATTAAAAACATAGCAATACAAAATTAAAATCAAAGGTCAAGATCAATTTAAATTTATATATGGGACGGGACGGGCCTAACGGGATGAGAAATTTCAGTCCCGCGTCCCGTCCCATTGTTTTTCTGATGGGACGGGACGGGACGGGATGAACATTTTTAGTTTCAAATCCCGCCGGGATCGGGACGAGACCGGGATTTGCGGGATTTGTGCCCAGCCCTACTGTAAAGGGCGAAAATGAAGGCAATGGAGAAAGAGATGGACGATGCGGGATGCGGGATGCGGGTGAGAAATTGAAGCACTGGTATCAGAAAGTAGTCTTTTAACAAAGTCAGCAAGTTCAGGTTTGTAACAAGGCTTCATTTGCTGTACATTGTTGTTAGGGAGTTAGAGCCGTATCAAATGAGTTACCGTGCTGGGAGTGGAGTCTACGTACGGAATCGTTTATTGCCTCTGTTATGAAGCCGTATCAACCATGGAAGAACTCGCTCGAACAAAATTGTTTATCAAAGCATGGACTATCCACGCCTTACTGATTAAGATTTAGGGGATTTATATGTAATTTGTGATTTTGTGACGACGCCCATCTGACCAAATCTTACGCTGGATTATCATATATATATATATATATATAGATATATAAAATGTGTGTGCTGCATCAACATATCATGATGCATGCAATATGAAATTGGAAGTTTGGGACCTCTATCAATAATCAACGTTCTACTTAAATAACTGAACTGATGTATAAGTTTGATGACACTAATTAATTAACCAAGTATTCTCATATATGATCAATCTAGAAAGATAATGACACAAAGTGGGTGCTGATATATGTAATGACATATATATATATGTAAGCTAAAATATCCGTTCAATTATCATAATTAAAAGTATGAATATTTGTTTAAGTATATGTTTATGTATCTGTCTAAATATTAATGTTTCGTCAAGTGTAACAATAGTGTATACAAAACATTTTATAAGTTTGAAAATCTCTATTTTCTTTTAAAAAAGAATAAGATTGAAAGAATGACTGAAAAATAAGGACTTGATCATAACATAGTTGCTAGAAAGTATCAAAAGTCTGAATAATTGTTCAAGTACTAAGTATTCGTTTAAATATATGTCTAAGTAAGGACTTGATCATAATATAGTTGTTAAAAAATATCAAAAATCTGAATAATTATTCAAAATATTTGTCTACGTCTGTTCAAATATTTATCTAAATATCTATCTTTTGTTAAATTTAACAATAATGACGAACACTCTTTCCCTCGTGCATATAATGACCACTGATATAATTTAGTTCAATTGGCAATGCATGTTCTTTCCCCCGACATCAAGTAAGAAGCCATAATTTCAACCGAAAAAATGGCCAAATAACCAAATAAATGCAAACAATGTAATGAGAGATATATAATCTTCAAAATGAGGAAGACCCCGATGCTCAGCTCGAAATTCAAAAACTGAAAAGCACAATATTTGCAATGGAAGAACAACCGGTGGCTTCACTATTCGGTGGAATAGCCACTACCTCCAGTTCGGCAGCATTGGCAGCTTTATCGCCAACCCTGTTGAAATACACTGACACATTGCTGAGTAATCAAGGAGATAAGAAATTTCATGCATAATTATCGTCTGACAACTTAAAATTCAAAGTAACATAAAAAAAATTAGCACGGTACATCTTCATGTACCTATGTACTTTGATCGACTTATGGTAAAAATATATGGAATAAAGTTCAGTTCAAATGTATACATTACTCATCTTACGTTGAGTCTTCGATAACGAGGCAGTGGATGGCATCTACAGTCATTACGTGTTGCCTCTTCAAATCTATATATAATTGTGCGAGTACATTACTGTCTATTATATTATAGATAAAATTACTTAAATGGTCATTAATATTTATCCAAAACAACAGTTTGGTAACTGTCGTATGACATATGTCAAAATGGTTACTCGTCTTTTTCGAAAGTATATTAAAATGAGCATTCGTCTGTTAAAAAAAAATATTTATTTTCAGGAGTATTTTTGTCTTTTATCCTCTTTTTAAATCTAGGCCATATGATCAATCCTAGTTATGATCTGAGTCATCGATCAATTTCTACCTGAATGGGTTGAACCCATTCCCACGACCCGAATAATTTAAAACCCGACTGAAATCATGACCCAACCGGAATTGCTCCAACCGGCTAGTTCTGACCATCGGACCGGTCGAAATCGATTCCCCCTTCCATCATCAACCTCCCCATCACCTCAATTTCAATATGCATCGACTGTGGGGGGAAAATCGAATGGAGGAAAATCCTAAGGTTTTTCTCGTTCGGCCTCCGTCGCTGGCAATAGTTCCGGTCAACTTAGAACACCGAAGCACTCAGGTTTCGAAGCTGCTCGCCTCAAGAGTAGTTTTCACCCGGTCTCGAGGTGCAACGTGGCCAAACGATGTCGATCGATCAATCCCAATTTTGGTGGTTCGCAACGAGGAGGCTTAGAGATCAAAATTACGGCAATGAAGAACGAGTTTTGAGGATTAAAACACCGCAGCCGTAGAGGATCGAGACTCGCTATCGGCGATAGCTTCGGTCAACTTTGACCACCAGACAACCGAATGGCGACAACGGCCCTCATCCATTAGACAAAATGGAAAATTTCATAATTTTTTAAACTTTTAGTAATGGTATTATTATGGATAAATATAATTTAATGATAAAAAGACATTTTTACCCCTAAAAAGTTAGCGGGAGTGACTATTTTGACATATGTCATACGATAGTGACCAAAATGTCGTTTTGGGCAAAGATTAGTGACCATTTAGATTATAAAGTGAGAGAAAAAGTTGGTTTTCGGCGATATTTTTTTCCGATGTCAAGACAGCTACTGAAACAGTGAATTACATAGCTACTTAGACAGTTATTTAAATAGCTACCCAGATAGCTATAACCATTAATCATGGGGAAAAATAATGTGATAGTGGAATATATTGAATAAAAAACCCCACAATTAGATTCAACATTACTTTCTCATCATATATAATTTCTCAAGAAAAAATGCTCCATTTAATTTGGATATATATGCATATTAACCATGAAGAAGTGATTAAAAGGGAAAGAACCTAATTAATTGATTAAATTATGGAGTCAATTCAGTGAAATGTAAAGTAGTATAGGATGCCATTAATTCAAATAGAATTGATTTTTGAGACAAAGATAACTGTCCAGACAACTACTTAGACAACTACTCAGACAACTATTTAGACAACTACTACACAATTCAAGTATCTATCTAACACCAGCCATATACACGAGGCCTGAGGCCTATTTATACTTCTATGTTCGAATTTTCCACTGAATCATCTAAAAAGTATAATGGTCTGAACACACTCCCTTATATCAAGAAAGAGGTACATGAGTATAACCAATTAAGTCATCTAGTCATGCACATGCATTTGTTACAAACCACCTCATATATCGAGTAACGTACTGGCCGGATGCATGTTTGGATACACAAAGGTGATGAGAAACTATTCCTTATGCGTATTGCAGTGGGTAAATTTTTGTCAATTGTATGTGGTGGAAGCAAGGTGGTTTTATATTGGATATACACCAAGCCTGGAAGAGTAACTAAACAATGCATGGACTTCATTCAGTGGTCCGGGAGCAATGCTCCATGCTTATTTGTTAACTCAAGGATGCCAATTAACAGAAGCTTCACTCCAATCCTTTGACAATGGCTCTCAAATAGTGCATAGTACACTGGGCATCCATCATAACTCGACTTAGCGACGATTTGGGCACTTCCAAGGTACGTACATCATGTCATTCTTACAACACCGTACTTATGTGATAATATTTGACGTATTAAGTTGTAATGCTGAATGAAAGTACTTAAGTATGTTCTTTCAATTTTTTGATCAAAGGATGAAAACACAAGAAATCGACCGCGAGGAGCAGCGATGAAGGAGGAATTCGGCTACCACTAGTGAGGACTCGGTCCCGACAGTGACAAAGATCAACTGAGAGACTCATCAGACGAGGCGTTGGAGGATCCAAACTCGATGTTCGTCAAAGAAAGAGAGAGAGAGAGAGAGAGAGAGAGAGAGAGAGAGAGAGAGAGAGAGAGAGAGAGAGAGAGAGAGAGAGAGAGAGAGAGAGAGAGAGAGAGAGAGAGAGAGAGAGAGAAGCGGGGGTCTTGCTGAAAGTCGGTGGCATTATTAATAAATATAGAAACAAATTTGGGATGTTACAAACTTAAAAACAGAATTGACCTTTTTGGAATTGAAAACTTAAGGTGAGTTTTTGAGGAAAGAGAAAGTCTAAACTGAGTCTTTTTCTCATTTTCCTAAAAATAAATACTCCAATTTTACTCACTACACCTCTTTACTCAATCTTCACACTTTTTATTTTGATTACATGAAATTGTGAAAAGATGATATTTGGTGGAACTAATTTTCATTGATACAAAGGGTTAATACCTAATCAATAATAACTCTCAAAACTTAAAAGGAAAGTAAACAATTTATCCTATTAAGAAAATAAATCTATATCATAAAAATAAAAATAAAATAACGTAGTACCATTAAATTCCGAATCGGATTACGTAAACGTCATTTAATGGAAAAAAAATTCCATGATCCCATCAAACCAACTCATTTTTTTTCACATCCCACTAATATCACAACACGTGGATTCTAAGTGATGAGTCAGCTAATGTTTGTTTCCTCATCTATTCGATTAGCTTTCTTTGCCGTCTCCACAAGCTCAAGATATTAGTCTTTCCAGATGAACTAGAAACGAACAGCCCCCATTGCATTTTAGTTAAATTTCAAGTTCTCTACAACTATTACTAAAAATCCTTGCTCAGCGGACATGTTTGTTTTCAAATTTATCCATGGGCCGTTTCCTTCTCAATATTGAGCATCATAATTTTTATGTTGGAAGTACACCATTCTTGGAGCGCCAATTTTTTGTTTATCCATGGGTGCAATTTATCCCCATTTGGCCATCTCATATTCTATTATCTGTGTTCTTTGTCAACCCCATCTAGTCCTATGGATATGTACACCTTACGAAGAGTAGAGGAAATTATAAATAGAACCCAAATCAAATGAGATGGGGATTGACCAAGAACATAAACCAAATACATTTATAACCTAGAATTTAAAAGCAAATACTCTGAAATTCTTATATCCCCATGACCCCATTCTTGACAATTGTACGTTTCTATAAACCTCAATTCCTCAGTGAATCGGCCTTTGACCAAATAAGATGAGTGTTGAACTCGTTGTCATTGTCGTTGGTATTGAGGAATGAAATCCTAACTGATCATGATCACCTCATTATAGGGATCACCTGTATCCTACTGTAATTAGAAGATTGTACTTACCTCAAGTAGTTTTAGCTACACACGTAGGTTATCTTGTATAAATATCCTGCTTGTAAATCATTCCATTCTCACCAGTTATTTGATTGTATCAGAGCACCACGCTCTTGAGACCTAAAATCCTATATATGAAGATTCTAAACGCAACCTACTCATAGCCGGAGATGGTGAGTAGTCCTTAAAGGGAGCAGTAGCAGTAACACCATGGGAGAATTCAAATCATGCACTCTCTCTCTACCGCTCAGATCAACCAGGCACCATCCTCATTGTTCAACCATTGGTGGAAGACAATTACACGACATGGGAGGATGCAATGTTCATGGCTCTCATTGTCAAGAATAAGAAAGGTTTCATAGATGGAACACTACCAAAGCCAACAAACAATGCCGCTGAACAATTGCAATGGGAATGATGCAATACCCTTTGTCAAAACATGGCTACTGGGAGCCATGTCCAAGGAGACTTCAAAGAGTGAGGAATTTTCGAGATGCACGAGATATGTGGGTAGAGTTAAAGGAGACAATCACTCAAGTCAACACCATCGTTTTATTTCATATAGAGAGTGTCATACATGATTGTGAGTAGGGAATGAGCAGCGTAACATCCTTCTTCACAAGGCTCAAGAGTTTATGGGATGAGAAAGACACACTTTGTGCTTTCCACCTTGTACATGTGGCGTTGCTACTAAAGTTAAGAAGTACATGGAGACGTAGAAGACCTTGAAATTACTTATGGGGCTCAATAAAGACTTCATGCAAACTCGCAACAACATCATTGGGATGGATCCACTCCTGAACCTAAACAAAGCATATGCAATGGTCGTGCGCCAAGAGAAATAGACAGAGGTGTCCAATGCCAAGCCAACGGCCATGACAAAGGCTTCAGCCTTTGTAGTCAAGAAGGCTTCTCGCAACTCTCAACCTGTGGCAGGAACAAAGTATTGCAAAAAGTGTAACATGGATAATCACTACACCAAGCACTGTAGGGAGCATTTGAAATGCACCTATTGTGAAGGAAACAGTCACACATACAAGTACTGTCGCATAAGAAACTAGGCAATGGGAAAGGGACTCCAACTCAAGAGCAAACTTTGTTGGTGAAAGCAAAGGAGACATGTCAAACTTCTCACTTTCACAAAGTGAATGCCAGAAAATGATGGATCTGCTTGGAAAGTTGAAGGTTGTTGCTGGGAACACTAATGATGGACGTCAACTGCTTGAATTGCTGAACTCTTCTGCTCTAGCATCAACCAATCTAGTTGGTAATGTGTCAAACTATGTAGAGATGACAGGTAAAGCCTTTGTACTTACACAACATAGTAACAATGTGGTTTGGATTTTGGACAGTGGTGAGTGATCATATTGTATGTAGTTTTGATTTCCTCACGTCATCAAAATCGGTATACTACAGAACAGTGCGTTTACCAGATGAGACCACCTTACAAGTCTCTCACATAGGAACAGTGTCATTTTCATCGAGCTTCACACTTCACAATGTCCTCGGTGTCCCATTATTTTACCTGAGCCTCATATCTATCAACAAACTTGCATTGGATTCATTCTATATAACCATATTCATTAAGTGAGTTTGTTGATACAAGACCTTCGCACAGAGAGGATGATTGGAATGGGAGCTGAATGTGAGGGACTTTACTGCTCACAACAGTGAGGGAAGCATCATGCAATGTAGTCAACATCAAGATACAACAACCATAGCACCAAATATTAGGTCACCTATCTAGCAAAGTATTGTCAACTTTCCCTTTCATGCATAATAAAGCTTGTGAAGTAAGCAACTGTTCTATTTGTCCTATAGCAAAACAGACTAGAAACCCTTTTCCTTTGAGTACTTCTTCCAGTAATGCTTGTTTTGAATTGATTCATGTTGATATTTGGGGAGATTATCATGCTACATCCCTTTCTGGAGCAAAATACTTTTTGACTATTGTTGATGATCACTTTAGAGCTACTTGGATTTATCTCATGCATCATAAATCGGAAGCACGAGCACTACTTATTTCATTTATTAATATGGTGGAAACTCAGTTTGAGAAAAGAATTAAGATTGTTAGGAGTGATAATGGTCCAGAGTTCAAATGCACAGATTTTTACTCCTCTAAAGGGATTTTACATCAGACAAGCTGCATCAACACACCACAACAAAATGGTGTAGCTGAGCGCAAGTATCGTCACCTTTTAAATGTTGTTTGTGCACTTCTTTTTCAATCCAACTTGCCTAACCATTTTTGGGGGCTCACTATACTCACAGCAGCATACCTCATCAATATAACACCTACTCCTTTACTGCAAGGAAAGACACCTTTCAAAATCCTCTTTCACAAATCAACTAACTACTGTCACTTATGTGTTTTCAGTTGTAGATCTTTCGTGTCAACACATCCACTCAAACCTAGGAAATTTTACCCAAGATCGAAAGAATGCATCTTCATAGGACATCCTAATGGCCAAAAGGGTTATAAGGTTTTTAGCTTGCAAGATCAGAAAACCCTAGTCCCCCGAGATGTCATGTTTTTCAGAAATGAGTTTCCTTACCAAACTACATCTCTTTCCATTCCACATTCTCTGCAATCTTCAAATCCTATCTTTCATTCCTTATCCGAAACACAAATCTTTGATGATGATTTTGAGATTCCCAGTCTTGATACACCTTCCACATCTTCTGCTGCAAACACTCCTTCCCAAATGGAGACATCTACACCATCCATCGAAACCACCTCCATCCTAGCCCAAATCGAGCCACCTCCAACATCTACAAAAACCAACACCAACACAACCACAACTTCAGAACCAAATGAAGCACCACAACCACCTCTCCGCAGATCTCAACGTTCCACCAAAGTGTCATCTATGTTGCAAGGCTTTCACATAGAGGCAGTCCTCCCTTCACAGGCCTTATCATCATCCTCTTCAAGCGAAGAAGCTCTTTCAGGTACACCTCACTCCATTACACAAGTTCTTTCTAATGATAGGATCTCTCCTTCCCATAAGGCTTTTGTTGCTAACATCTCTATGGTCAAAGAACCTCGATCATTCTCACAGGCAATCCTTGGTCCACAATGGAGAGAGACAATGAACAAAGAGATCCAAACCTTACAAGAGAACCGATAATGGAGTTTAGTGCCTTTGCCCTCTAAAAGAAGCATATCGATTGCAAATGGATCTATAATATCAAACACAATCCAGATGGTACAGTGGAACGATACAAGGCTCGGTTAGTCGCAAAGGGGTACAACCATGTATAGGGAATTGATTACATAGAAACTTTTGCTTCGGTTGCTAAACTGACAACTATGCGAGTTCTTCTCAGTCTCCCAGCACTACATAGTTGGCATGTACATCAGCTCGATGTTAATAACGCATTTCTCAATGGTGATCTGTACAAGGAAGTTTACATGCCTGTTCCACCTGATTTCGGACGAAAGGGGGAGAATAAGGTCTGCAATAAGGTGTAGATCTACATGACAACTGGAACTTAAAGCCTTTTGTGACACCGACTAGGCATAGTGCATAGATACACGTAAGTTAACCATAAGTTACTGCATTTTCTTTGGCGAAGCACTTGTCTCTTGGAAGTCTAAGAAGCAGGGTACAATACTCGTTCTAGTGCGGAGGCAGAGTATATGTCTTTGGCTACCATATGTTGTGAAGTTACTTGGCTTAGAAGCTTAATACGTGATTTGAATGTTCGACATAATCAAGTTGTCAAGTTATTTTGTGGACCCTTCAATTTCAGCCTTCTCGCTATGCCAATTCCATATCACACAATTTGGATCAATGCCTCTTCTATATAGATTATTTCTACTAGGCACATTCATCTTATAAAAGAATGATTACTTTGAAGTACAACAAACTTAAGGAACATTTCAACTAGGGATGAAATTTGTCGACCACACTATTATTGGGATCATCAGACCCTTAAATCAAAAATTTCCATGTGTCATCTATTCTAACTATAATTAAACCATAGTGAAACTACTTTTTTAAATAACTATTTTTTTTTGTTTCATATTCTCCTAACTACATTAACCAATTGAACAATAATTTTCACAGGAGCCTTCATTACTTTTGACTGAGATCATATTTCTTTTACTTTTAACTAAGAATTTTTTTTTTATTTGTGACCGAGGAGATTTACATTGTGTTCTAAGATTTTTTTAATTTTTTGGTTTTTGGCAAGGTGTGTTCTAAGATTAGGACACCACAAAAAATTAATCTAGAGTTTTTTTTTTCCTTCAAGGTCTTGTACTGGGTTCTTCATGAGCTCCTTTAAAAAAAGAAATTTGAAATGACTCAATGAAAATAACAACCTTATACCTACTTCGAAGAGATCTCTCTTAATAAACCACATAGCATAATAATATTACAAGGCCTCACATAATTTTTATCTTACTTAACAGTTAAGCGGGTGTGAATATAATCACTCAACAAAATAACAATTTAGTTAGTTATGTAGACTTCAAAACTACGTATCTTTCCAAAATACTAGCTACAATATCGGTGTCTAAGATTTTGAACGATCAAACAAATTACTGGCGAGCTAATCCTTGCAGTCTTGATTCAGTTGCCTATCAAATGGTTGATATAAGTAATAGTTATGGATCAAATAATTAAGGCAAAAAATAGTAAAATACTAGTTATACAAAAAAATGCAAACCTAAAAATTCATAGGTGGATAGTCACATAATATGGGGTCAATCCAACGGCTACCAAAAGATTGAACATGAGTTGCGTATATACTGGAAGGTCCAACTTGATTATCATCAATTTGATTAGGCATGGCATGAACACCCGAAGAAGAAGCAATGGTTTGAACACCAGAATTAATTGAAAAGTCTTGACAGGTGAATGGCAAATCCAATTGAAATTGATTCACTGGTCCATTTAATCCCTAAACATTTGCACAATGATATCACATTATGTTACTATCTTTTGAGTAACATACTGATAATGATAAAAGGATCACCTAGACATGTTCATATAAATTTGAAGGACCATTCATCATCTGATCTCCATGTGTGTGATGTTCCATTGTATCTACTTGTAAGAAAGTTTTGGCAGATGAACAATTAATATAATATTGAAGATAAAAGACAAATGGAATTACAAAAAGTACAAGCTTATAACCTTTAATCAGATCATCAAACAAAATTATACTAACCTTTTATTTTGGAAGAAGCTTTTTTTATTTTCTGGTTGTAGAGCATTATGTTCTTGCTCTATACTTGAAGGTTTCTTTTTTGATTTTTTTTTTATCCAAAATCTTTATTTTTCTGACCTTTGTCATGACCTCAACGTCTCTTACGTTTTGGATCCCACAAAACCATATTTGTATTATGAACATTTACTTTATCAATTGAATCTGTGTCAACGTCTACTTCATCTTGTACTAGTTCATTGGATATGTAATGATCCAGTTCTGCTTCCAATTCTAACATTTTAGACTCTATCAAAGTGCATGTTTTCTTATCCCTTGCTTTTTTTGCTATAATTCTCTGTGCTATATGAGACAAATGACTATACTGGAACACTGATGAGGACTTCAGTTCACTCAAATTTGCATTTCCACAAGGTTAACTTTCAACTTCATGCTTCACATCACGTCTCCATCTCTTTAAGTAGTATTTGGATGGTAATGAAGACAAGCCTAACTCACAGTATAAATTTAAAGTATGTGAACAGAGAATACCTTCAAAGGTAAATCTTCTACAACTACAACTCACTGACTGATTTGAAATAGAATATTCTACTGACCTTCTCATATTTGGATTTGCTGGACTTTGAACTGTGTGTAAGTGTATACTCCCATCATCTCTTTTTAATTCTATGATCAAGTCCAAACCCTTCTTGTATTCATTTTGAAAGCTTATGAAAAGACTTTTTGTGTACTTTCTTGCTGCTTTGAACTCCACTTTTCAGTTGGACAAAAAATTGTGCTATTTGTATAGTTGCAACATCTGCGAGTATTTTCTTATCTCTTCGCCTAGCTAACGCACGCTCATATTTAATGACCCACTCACTAAGAATCAAGTCTTTGAAAAAAAACTTTTTCAGATAGTTGTTTATACTTTCACTTCTCTAAGTTGTTGTCATACCTATAATAGATATGAAATTGAAATGAGTTCAGTTAGTAAAACTTAACAGTTACACACCTTCAAATATTCATATTTACAGATATTGTCATACCTCCCCAAAAGTTTGATCAACCGTAGATTTATGCTCATTTCTCTTGTAATCCATACAAATCTTTCAACCAACCATTTTCTTTCAGATCATATTGATTAAGTAAATCTTTCCAACTTGATTCAAACTCTTCAACTGTTTCAGGATCATATATACAACTTTTGAAAGCTTGTGAAAATGTAGAAAACCTAGTGAAGACTTGATTCAAATGTTTTGCAACATTTTTAAATATATGCCACAAACAAAGACAATGCTGAGAATTAGGTAACACTTCCCTAACTACAACGACAATGGAGGCAACTTGATCAGTAAATATGGTCTTTGGTTTTCTTCATCTCATAGCTTGAAGAAAAACATCAAAAAACCATTTACATGCTTATGTTATCTCACCATCTAATAATCCACATCCAAAAAAGACAGTTTGACCATGATGGTTAATACCAACTAATGGAGCACATGCCATGTCGTAGTTATTAGTTTTGAAGTTGTATCAAACACAACCGCACCACCAAAAATAACATAATGTACCTTTGATTTTTCATCACAAAAGAATAACCAGATATCTCATTCTCATCATTTGTTCGAATTGCATAGAAAAATGACTCATCTTCCACTTGTTGTTTTATGAAGTAATCGAGCAAACATTTGGCATCACCTTTTTAAAAAAATTTAGCTTGTCTTCTTTGAATAAAGTTGTTGCAATCACTTTCAATGAAATTTAGACTTTGAGGACCTTTGGCTTCAGTTGTCATGTATGAGTATATTTCTAATGCTTTGAATCCCGCAAAGTGCATTTGATTCATGAATCCGGCTTGAGAAGGTTGTATGCCTCGTTGTGACTTCAAAGCATATGAACTTGATTGAGGAACAAGATCATGGTTATGCTCGGTTTTAAACTTGGTGACAACATATTTTTCATCGCTGTTAAGTCTGATCTCAAAAATTGCCTCACATCCAAATCTTCTTTCTTATCTTTTTTTTTTCGTGGAGTGTTTTTTTTTCGTAGAACCCTTCGCAAGAACAACAAAACTCTCTTTTAATCATCACTCCATCTTTATTTTTGTTTAGTCTACGTCTTTTGATACTAAACTCAATCATATCCTCCTAACATATAAATTATAACAATCATATGCTTCTTGATTAGATTCGAAAATCTTTCATGTACACTTTGGTCTTCCTCATTTGTGTCAATCACAGTTGGGCCATTTGAAATTTTATCTTCCTTATTTGTCTCCGAAGAATTCTTATTTTATCCTACATCATTGCTATCCATCACACTGTAATATATGGAAAAAAAAATCTAAGTTTAATGATAGGAAAACAAATAAGATGACTAAGGCTTAAGTGAGATTCTTTGTATGATTACAAAAACCAGTAAAGGAATTCGATCAAGAGTGATCTCATTTAGAAGATTCAAGCTATACTAAGCAAATCAAAATTAAGCATACCCAAACAGAAAAAACAAAGGAAAGCTAATATTAAAGGTAAAAGGAATTATACCCAAATAGAAAATCGCACTGTATCTACTGTGCACCCAAAATCACCAAAAGTAGATGCGTATGAATATGAAGAAGATACAGTACGTATGAATACAAAGCATACCCAAATTGAAATTAGCCATACAAGATACAGTACGTATGACTATAAAGTTAATTTTATTTTGGAATTGTTATATTGAAGAAGATCTTACCTTTGTTCTCTGTAAGAAGCAAGATCAAAGATAAAAATGGAGAAAGTTATGAACTCAGCCACCCTAAATTCAACACAGAGAAGAGAAGTTAAAAGAAGAAAAAGATAAGGGTGAACTGAAGGTGATCGATTTTGGGTGCTGGCTATGATTTAACCATCATTAGAAAACATGACACGTGGTAACTTTTAATTGAAGGGTCTGATGACCCCAAAAATAGTGAGGTCGGCAAAATTCAATCTTTTCAACTCCATATTCGAATTCTCTTTTGAAATTATATCCTCTGACATCCCAAATTTATCCATTTCAATTAAATTAATAATCTTGAAAGGCCACCTAGTCCTTGGCAACAAAACCAAATGTTGACACACGTTACTATGCCTTACCATTATATTGACTCAAATGATAAACTTCTCAGTAAAAATGGATGCGTTTATTGATCTATTTGAATAGAAGGATACTTGAACACTTGAGATGAAGCCATATTCAAAGGTAAATAAAACTAATACAAGAGCTTTGATCCCGCTTCACCCCTAAAACAAAATTCACCCACATGACAAATTGAATCAAATCAAAGGTGAATCTCATATACCCATAACTAAATATGCCAAATCAAAATTTAAACTTCACATACGTCAATTACTGGGGACCAAAATAATGCAGAAACAATAAACACCATACCCATGTAATATAGAGTCAAACTGAGTATGAGAGAATACTAAAGATCGAATCAACACCATATAGCCATAGAGTCAAAATTGAGTATGATTGAGAGATACACCCTAACCCAATAAGTGATAATCAACTTACCATGTTGCAAAACAAAAATCCTTGTCGCAGACGGCTAAAAGGGACGACAGCTCAACCCAATAAGAGTCTTCTGGAACTCTCTCAACTCAGCTTGTATGAACCCGACCTCGTATGAATTCCACGGTCACAATATCGGCGACAACAGCTCCGATTCCAACCGAATCGAAACCTACGAAGAATTCATCAAAGTCCACGGCCTCCTCTTACTGGCCTCGGGACTGCTTCGGTCTCTTCACCGTAGCCTCTTACAGAGAAAGAGAGAGAGAGAGAGAGAGAGAGAGAGAGAGAGAGAGAGAGAGAGAGAGAGAGAGAGAGAGAGAGAGAGAGAGCGCTTGCGCTTGAGCTTGAGCTTGAATCGAGCTTTTTTGTCCTGCATCACCTGTCCTATATGTTCTCTGCAGAACTGAGGACCCATCTGAGATGGATATGAATGATGTTCAGAGAGATCTTAGAAGTTTATACGAGTACAATGTGGTGCTTGGGGAAAAATGTGTAGAGGTTCAGTCTGTTACATTCTTTAGCTACAAAAATCTTCAACTCAAAGCCAAACATAGCCAGCCCTTCACATAAGGACACCTTTGATTTATCTCATAAAAATATGGCCATAGTCAATATTCTGTGAAGCATGTTCAGTTGCTGGTGGACTTTCCTAGTAACTGTGTCAAAATCTGAACAGATCAACAGTGCACAGCTAATTGTGCTGTTGATTAACCACATTACCAACATTCATTGAATAACCACATCACTCTAGTGTGTGTGTGTGTATATATATACACACACATATATATCAACTTAACAAAAAATGAGGATCATGAAAATCAAAAGCAAGAGCAAGATGAGATTTATGTTGACCCAATAAACATCAAAAAGAGAAAATTTTTAGTCAGAGAGAAGGCTAGGGTACATCAAACTGCAGCAAGAAAATTATTTCGGCACAATTCTAACTAAATCAGCAAGTGAAGCAGCAACACTCAAACCGGTTCTAATAAGCTCCAATAATCAAGTATCCGAATTTAGCAGAAGATGTTACAAAGTAAATGATGAATCACGAACCAGTAAAAAAGAAAAGAAGTACTCACAAACTGATGATTCGAACAGATTAAAAAAAAAACAATTCAACACAAACAATTCAACAACATTAGCTATTGTAGGAGGTGTGAGATACTGAATAGGCTGGAGCTAATGACTTGAGACTTTCTTTCCTGCAATCCTGCTTCTCTTTCTTTTTCTTGGTCTAATTGTTGTTTCTTCATCAACTTTGTCCTCTTGTCTCACCTCTTGTCTTTGATCTGGCATGCACTTTGTAGTCACTCTCACTTCTTCTTCTGTTGGTTCAACATCATCAATATCTGGACTAAAGATAAAATCCAAAGTAACAGGATAATCTCCAGGGGTCTCGAGTTCACAAATATTCGAATATAACGTCCTGATATGCCTCTTTTTTGGTCCTCCTTCTGCAGTTGCATCTCCTTTTTCTTCAACCACAACTTGACATGTAGTGATACAAAATTGTTGACAACACTCACGTTTGGGGCAACTTTTCAATTTTCGGATAATAAGAGACTGGACAACACAGAAATTCAAGTTCTCCAAATGAACCAAATATCCTTCTCTATGTTCCATTGAAGGATACCGATCTGTTTCCTTAAAGGCACTATTGACCTCCATGGATACCGATCTGCCTCCCATGGATGGACGCTAGAATCAACCCTACCTCTTGGTTCAAGTAAAAACAAAAAACAAAAACAAAGTACTTGAGGTGGCATGAATACGAAAAGATGTCGAGAAAAACAAAAGAAACGTACTACTACACAGATCTCAAATTCTCAATCACTAAAGGTGAAACAGAGACAAATTTTTATGGCCTTGACCAAGTTTCTTGCTTAGGAGAAACATATCTAATGAACTTTGGAATTGCAGAACAACATACACAAACCTAATTCAAAGATAAATAAGATCTAAAACTAAACTTGAGATTGATTATGCAACAAATATATGCAACATTTGTTACAGAAGCAACCCTATACTATTACTACCACCAGAGCTTTACGAAATTGATGGATGGTCTGAAATCAAACGTACACACTAAATATTAATCAAAACGAAGATCCAAATTAACTAACCTTCAAACTACTAAACGATAACATGAATCACTACCCCAGAAATATATATAAACAAAATATCTAGAAAAGAATATCAGAAATCTAACCAAGTGGAAGGAACGAAATGGAGCCCTTTGTTTGAAATGAAAGCACTATTTTGATGTTTGAACTGTGATTTCTGGGCGGGCGCGGACGAACGACGGTTTTTAATCTTAATAGAAATAGAAAACACCCACCCACCCACGCGTTGTCCATTTTATTTACCCTAACTAAGTGATAGGGCCAAATACTACTGGGCCTCCTCCCTTCATGGGCTGACTGTAGCAATATTATTATTTATTTACCTATTTCGATCGGCTAGCTATTCCTTATAGAAGCGGGGAAAAGAGGTTGCGTGCATATTAAGTAGGGAAACCCTACAGAAATGCCCCTCTAAGTCTTTAAGACAGAGTAATAGAAGAAGGCTGATGTTGCCGCCACCAAATCAAACACAAATCTCGCTAGCTCGTCCTCAATTCTCCCAGCAACGGCAACAACAGAAAAACAATTAAAGAAGGAATTGATCGATCGAAGTGGTTATATATGGCAACGGGAAACACCACCAGTATAGTCGCTCAAGATGAAGATCATCAAGTTAATTAAGACATCGAGGACGTTACCAGAGCTGGAGCAGATATTGAATCAAGTCGATACCACAAAGAAGAAGACCGGGGAAATTCTATGGTTGTACAATCACGAAAAGAACAAACTTCTTAAGCGGAAGGTCACTTACCACCCAAGCTTGTACCAAATTTTTGACAATATTTTAGTAGTGATCGCGTCGTCTCAGATTGCCACCGCTCTCAATCTCGACATTGCATCAGTCTCCGGCAAGAAGGACAAGTCAATTAAGATCTATGCCACGGTCGACGACAAGGAAGTTGAGTACAATATCGAGTCATAGTGTAAAACCTTGCTCCAAGGTTTTTCAAGGACTTCAACATCTCCACTGCGTATGATGGCAAACGACATGACAACTAAATTAATAATTAATGTGTGTTTATATATTATGTATGAATGAATATGTAGCTCAAAGAAAGAAAGAAAAAATAACGACACCAGCTAGCTAATTAATTGTGTGTGATCTACAGGTTTTCGTCAAAAATAAGAAGCTGAAGGAGGTTGCCCAAACAATGGAAAGAAGCTCAACGAGACAAATATACGAAACTTACATATACACCAAACTTGGCAGAATTTGGTATGAATTCGAAAAGTCTGAAACAAGTTGTCATGATGATGGAGAAGAGAGTTGCTGATATGGCTGGATGCTTAGGAGAGGGAAAGACCGTTAAACTGAATGGAAAGAGGATTCAAATACACTCCTTCAAGGATTATTTTCATCTCTACTTAACATCTGTCTGATACAACTTATCAACTACCAAGGTACGTACGTACGTACTCTTAAATTTTAATTAGTTTTGCAAATTAATGAAACTTTTATTTGTTTTTAAGACAATAAATATTAACCATCCATCCCGGCCTGCATATTGTTGAAACAAGAAATAGAATAGCACAACAGTGCTGAGAGAATGTCTCATTGAGTTCGAAGCAGATTTTTGGATTGTATCTCCTGCCTTACAAGGGAATAAAATTAAATCACTAGCAACCCACATTTAACATATCCTAGAACATGGTAACATACTTGAAAGAAACAAATAGGGATTATTAACAAACTATCAAACGGAACTTCAATAACAAAGAAACTAACAAACTGTTGACCTTAACAGTTCAACATTTCTTCTCTTAAACTGTATGCCGAGAAGAAGCATTCAGTTTACCTTTGGAACTTCATATACTCTCAGCACACCACGAAGCTTCACAAACAATTCCAATCTGAGGGGCTTCATCATTATATCTACTTGTTCTTGAGTGTTGCAATGACTTAGTACTACAACTCCATCTCTTGCCAAATCACGAAGAAAGTGAAGCGAATATTGATATGTTTGCTTTGACTGTGTTAGACAAGATTCTTGGAGAGCTTTATAGTAGACATGTTTGCACATAGAACCATTGTGCCTTTTTCCTGCATGTGACCAAGCTTTTCTATCACCCTCAACCACACACACTGACAAGCATAAAAGGCAGCTGCAATGTCTTCAGCTTCAGTAGTAGACAATCACTACAAGTTGTTTCTTTGACGACCACGAAACTACTCCAAACCCAAGTAAAAATACATACCCAGATGTACTCTTTAAATCATCTGAGTCCCCAGAAAAATCACTATCAGTGTAGGCTATGAGATCCTTACAACCTCCTTTCTTGTAAAAGATCCCCATCTCAGTTGTACTTTTCATGTACCTAAGTATTCACTTTGCTGCAAGCCAATGAAACCCAGTAGGACAAGACATGAACCTGCAAATAAGACGTACTCCATACATCAAATCGGGTCTGGTTGCAGTCAAATACATGAGACTGCCAACAACCTACTTAAACATTATCGCATCAACTTTAGTCCCTGCCTCGTCCTTTGACATCTTATTACTTGGAACTATTGGATTCTTCACTGAGTTACTCTTGTCCATATCAAATCTTACCAAAGAAGCACATGCATACTTTCTTTGACACACAAAAATTCCATCTGAACTCTATAGTACTTCAACCCCAAGAAAATACCTCATCCTTCCTAAGTCAGACATATCAAACTCCAACATCATTGACTTCTTAAATTCATCACACATGCTCTTAACATTGTCAGTATAAATTGAATCATCAACATAGAGACTGACTATCAAGAGTTTACCTCCCTCCTTCAACTTTGTGAACAATGTGTGTTCACAGTAACATCTTTCAAAGCCTTTTCTAATAAAGTAAGTATATCGCTGCACTACGCCCTCAGTGCCTGCTTAACGCCATACAACGTCTTTCTTCGCTTGTAAACTTTGTCTTCTTCACCTTTCTTCTCATACCTCAATGGTTGTTGCACAAAGAGTTCTTTATTGAGCTCATCATGAAGGAACATCCAACTAAAAAACGCCCAACTATGTTGAGCTACCAGAGTAAGTATCAATCGAATGGTGTCAAGTCTTGCCACCGGAGCAAACACTTCAGTATAATTAACTTCATACTGTTGTGCATACCTTTTCGCCATTAGCCTTACTTTGTATTTGTCTATATCTCCATTCTCGTTAAGTTTGGTCTTGAAAACCCTTTTAATACCAATAGGCTTCACTCAATTTGGCAAAATAGTCAACTCCCAAGTCTTGTTTCTTTCGATCGACTCAATCTCTTTCATCGTTGCATCTCTCCACTTCTTGTTCTTGATAGAATCTTCAAATGTACGTGGATCATCCTCGGTTACCATCATCATAGCATTCAAACCTTTTTCATCTGACAAACTTTCACTAGTGTCGTAGTTAGCCATCCAAAAAGGAGCTCTTCTTACCCTCCCTTCAATTGAAAATGGTGGAATCACTTCATGTGGCTCGTTAGGAGGTGAACTAGCTTCACTTGAGTTGACACTTGAGCTTCCTGTATCAATACCATTGTTTTGATCTTCATTGCTTTCTAGTTCCTCTTTGGTGTCACTTCCATTTTCATCATCTCCCCACTCTAAAACATCCAACTTACACTCTTCTTTACTTCTGCCCCATTCCCAACTTTCTTGTTCTTCAAAAATCACGTCCTTGTTGACCATGATTTTCTTGGAAGCTCGATCGTAATCTAGAGGCCTTTGATTCATCACTTCCAAAAAAAACACACTTCTTGCTCTTGTCATCATCTAATTTGCTTCTTTTCTAGTCTAGAACATGTGCATGTGCAAGCACCCGAAAATTCAAAAATATCCCACTATTGGTTTCACACCGCTCCAAGCATCTTCTAGAGTTTAATTTATTCAGCACAGCCACAATAGGACACTTATTGAGGATATGTACGCTCCATCTCACAGCTTCAGGCCAAAATACCTTAGGAACTTGCTTCTTAGCTAACATAGACGACACCACATTCACTACCGTCATGCTCTTCCTCTCAGCAACTCTGTTTTGCTGAGGAGTATAGGCTGTGTTCAACTGTCTACTTATACCTTGATCCTTGCAAAACTCCCCAAACTCATTTGAGGTGAATTCACTCCTCATATCTGTCCTCAAACAAGTAATATATGCACCAACTTCCTTTTCAACACAAGCTTTAAAAAATCTAAACATAGCAAAAGCCTATGACTTTTCATGCAAGAAAGTAAATCCAAGTTTTACTAGTGAAGTCATTAATAAACGTAAGATGTACCTCTTGTTGTTGTTTGATGCTGGTTTAATGGGTCCACATATGTTTGCATGCACTAGCTGAAGCTTGTGCGATGCTCTCTATAGACTATTCTTAAGCATAGATTCTCAGTGTTGCTTGCTAGTTAAGCAATCTGTGCATAGCTTCTTCGAAGTCTAGAGAGAAGGCAACCCGTATACCATCTTCTGATAAGTCAGTGTCCTCAGTCCCTAGTAGCTTATGTGACCAAATTGTTGCCAAAGAAGAGATTCATTCTCTGATACAGTTTGAAAACATTCAGGACCTTTCAGTACCCATGGTAGCCAACAAGAAAAACATTATTTTTCCACTCATATCAATTTGCATAATTAACCCTTTAATAAGGTTATATACTTTGCACTTTCCATGCTGAATCAAAATAGCCAAGTTCTTTTCTTGAAGCTGGGCTCAGTAAATTGTTCTTAAGCTCATAAATATAGTAAACATCTGAAATTACCTGAGTAAGTCCATTTACTTGTAAAAACATTATCACTCCCCATAATAGCCATTCTGGTGTTATTGCCCAGCTTTACAGTTTGCCTGAAACTTTCATCCAACTTAGAGAACTCCCTTACTCAAAAGAAAATTGTTATTTCTTTCCACACACACCTTTACTGTTTCTCTCACACCCTGCGGTGTTTCTCTCATACACACTATATTTTTCTCACACACACACTCTCAAAACAGACTTTTGGCTTGTATCTCCTGCCTGACAAGGGAATGAAATTAAATCATTAACAATCCACATTTAACATATCCTAGAACGTGGTAACATACTTGAAAAGAAACAAATAGGGATTATTTGAACTTCAATAGCAAAGAAACTAACAAACTGTTAGCAAACAGTTCAACACATATAGCAAGTTTTCTAGTAGTGTTTATGTGCGTTATTTCTAACCACTATATATGCATATGTACATTCAATTTCAGAATGACAACAAAGCTACAAAGCAATTGGGAGATTTGTTTGACTCTTAGAGCACCCGCACCGGTAGAAAGCTCTTGCTCGAGCAATTTGAGGAGGAGCATGCACTGTTTGAGGTGGAGCAGTCACTGTTCATCGAATAGGAGGTGCAGAAGCTGTTTTTCGCGCAGCGGTGTCAAAAAATAGCACGTGCTATTACTGTTCATAAATTAAATTTGAATTTTTTTTAAATATTTTTCAACCAATCTATAAACGACACGTGTCGTTGTCGTATGAATAATTGAATAAGATTTCGGGTAAGATTTCCGACGAATGACGAGTTGACACGTGTCACGCCGACAGAAACCGGCTTCAACTTTGTAAAACGAGAAGAAACCGTGGTTTGGGTCCTAGGCTCCGGCCTTGATTCACCATGCGCAATCTCCCAATTTTCCTTATAATCGGCATAGACTTTTTCCCACAATTTGTCGGACTTTTGCATGTTGCCGGTAATTGGGCAAACGCTAATGCGACAATAAGAAATACAAAGTTGCAAATCTTCGGAATCAAGCCAATTGGACATTTTGTGAGGAGGATGAAGGAGAAGAGGAAGGAGAGGATAAATTTGTGTGAGATGTGAATGAAATTGATGTAGTATTTATAGAGAAATACTAGGGTGTTATTTGCAATTTTTTTAGAATTTTTAGGGATTTTTTTGCAATTTTTTAGGGGTTATTTTGCAAAATGGCAGAAAAAATCAGAAAAATCAGAAAAAAATCAGGTTACCGTATCGGTTGAATCTGGACCGTCCGATCAGATTTTTTGATTTGAAATGGACGGTCCAGATCAATCTGACCTTTACTTCTTCTTTTTTTAACCCGGGCTGCCACGTGTCAGCTTCCTATTGGTCCGTTAATTTTTTTTTTTTACTGGCGCGTGGATGACACGCGCCAAGGTGAAAGAAAAAAAAACCCTGCTGACGTCACCCACGCGCGTGGATGACGTCAGCACTGCTCGAGCAACAGAACGAGCAGCAGCTGCTCGTGCAGCTGCTCGTCCTCGTCGTCAACGGGCGGTCGCCGCCTCTTTCTCTCCCCGGTGCATGTCTTCCCCTGACTTGCTCGTGCTGCCGGTGCCGGGGCCTGCCGAAATCGAGCTGCCTTGCACCGCTCTTAGAGAAGAGGCATTTGAACAGGTATATATGGATCTCTCGAATTAAATAATACTAAGTGATAGTTGATCCGCATGTGTGCCAGTCTATATAATACTCTATATCATATCATGTCAGGTTTGCTTTGCAGAAAATATTGCTACTATCGATGGAGGCTATCATGTGGACTGCATTACAGATCAGATCGTTAATCATCTTATGAAAGTTTTCAAAAGAATGCTTACCTACATGCTGAAGACATCAAGAACTATTTGTGGGTGTTTGTAAATGCGGCTTCTATTGACAACCCAACACTTGATGTGGAAAAAAAGCGACTAGTCCAACCAAGCAGCTTTATGTCTGATGAATATAAATTTCCACAAGAGTTCTTGAAGGAAGGTACGTATGTATATGTCGTTTATATATATGTATGTATATATATGTGACCTGTCGTTTATATATGTATGTGACCTTGATCATCACCCTTATATATGACCTTCAAATCTTTTTGACCATATATGTATCTTATTTTGAATCTTTAGCTTCACGTTTAAATTTATGTTTGTTACCTCTATTTCAGTGGCAGAATGGAGAAAAGATTATTAGTATAGCATCATTAGTTGTCCGATTAAATATACCTATTCACTTAAGTAGGTAATCAACACCTACCCGACTACCCGAAAAACCACCAGGAAGGCTACAACTCTGATCACAAGACCGACCCCATCCGAGCGCGCACGCGCCCGTGTGGCGTATACCCGAATGCACGGATCACACATCAGAAGGACCAGACTAATCCCACATCGAAGAGCATCATCAAACACCAAACTCAACCACCTATATATATAAGGTATTTATTACAGGTAAAGGCATTGATTTCTATCCCACCAAACACTACTTGCTTACACGCTCGCGTGACTGTTATATCCAATACATCTTCTAACTTAGGCATCAGAACATTGAAGGCGGGCCACCCCGTCTTGACCCCTGACTGTCTGTTCGTCTTTGTATTCTTCTAACAGCCGTACCCGAGCACGCGTACCCGCACACCCGAAGAGAGAAGAAGCGCCGACCATCTGAATAGCCCCAATGTTCGGACGTACAAGAAGGAGGAGGAGTACTCGTACTTGCTTCTGCTAGATTACGTCCCGCGTAATCTGGTAGAAACAGTTGGCGCCGTCTGTGGGAAGCTTACAAATCGCAAACCTCGTATAAATACCACTAGCAAAAGCCCACATGCATACCCAGGAGACTAACGTCAGCGCCCCACCCGTTGGAGAAACATCGCCAGGCGCGCAGGAGCGGCAGGCACTGGAACTTGGCAGGGGCAGCGATAGCGAGGAGCGCGTCAACAGCCTAGTCCAGGAATTACGAGAGGCAGCGCTCGAGAGGGCGGAAGAGCGCCAGATCCGGCAGAGGCTAGAGGAGCGACTGGACGCACTCATCAACCGACAACAGGAGCAGCGTGAAGGGACCGAAGAAACCACCAGCAAAGAACGGCACTCGTTCGGCAGGGCCGACGCCCGGGCAGCCCGCGAGCCCACGCCAATGGAAGAATCGGCGCCCCTGACGAACAACATCCTGATCCTTCAGAGGATGGAAGAATTGGCGGAAGAGGTCTCGCGCCTACGGAAGGACAAGATGGCCGGGCAAGGCGGGACGTTCGTCCCCCGGGTCAGCCCGTTCTCGGCGCACATACTGGGGAGGGGAAGAGACCCCCATGCGAAGACAACCAAGATCACACGGTTTGACGGGAGTGGGGATCCCCGCGCGCATATCGACGAGTTTCGATCCACCACAGACGGAACCCGATATTCGAACCCAACCATGTGTTTCCTATTTCAGGAAACGCTGACGGAGGAAGCACGGAGCTGGTTCTACGAGATCCCGCCAGGCTCTATACACTCGTTCATCGAGCTGGCGGAGAGCTTCCAAAAGCGATACAGGCTCCAGGGAAAGTATAACACTACGGGCATCCTCCTCAAAGTCCGCCAGGGGATGGACGAGAGCCTGTCGAGCTATATAAATCGGTGGAGGGCGCTTGTGAGCGCGTGCAGGGACCTCGATAAGCGGGTGGCCAAGGTGGCCCTGATGGATAACATGCTCGCCACCCCGTTCGTAGAGAAGCTGGTAAGGAAGGAGTATCTCGACTATGACGATATTATGGACCTGATTGTGCAGAAGGCACTCGTGGAAATGCGAGTGTACGGGTCCACCTCTGAGTCTAGCACCAACAGACCAGAGGGGAACGCCTAACCACGACGACCCTCGGACGACGGAGGGGAGCCAGCTGGGGGGTACAAGAGGGGCCGGGACGCGCAGGAACAGAACCACCAGAGGCCATCCCCCCGCAACTACCACAACAACCGCTACAACCAGGCGAGGGGACCGGCACCACAGGGAGCCCGTCTACCATCAGCACCGCGGTACCAACCGACGAGACAGGAGGTCTATGCGGTCGACCAACAATCAAACGAGCAGCTGCTCCGCCTGCACCGACGCCGGATATCGCCGCTAAACAACATGTCGAAAGCGATGGCCCCGGTTGGCCGAATCTCGAACATCTGGTGCGAGTACTACAACGCCGCCACCCACTGCCACCCACCGCACCAACAGCTGCATCATGCTGAAGAAGGCCCTTGAGGACGTGAGGAGGGACGATCAGGTCACCCCTCCCAGGGCTGAGGAGCGACAGCACGAGGCAGGTATCGAGACCCGTGGGACTATCAGTACGATATCCGGGGGAAAACGCAAGGAGGGAACGTTGTCGCCCGATCACTCGAGCAGGGAGGTGCTGACGATCGGGTCGGGACGAGCGCAGAAGGCAGGAAGACGGGAGGCGCCCGCCATTAGCTTCACGGCGGAGGATGAGGAAGATATCCCGAAAGACAGCACCCTACCGTTCGTGATCGATGCAATCATCGATCGCTTCCTCGTGAAGAGGGTGCTGGTAGACAGTGGGGCTTCCGTGAACGTGATCTACCTGGACGCGTACACCGCACTCGGCCGGCCCGCCCGCAAGATGACGCAGGATCATGAATGCGTCCCCAGTTTCACAGGCGAGACGTCGTATCCAATTAGGAGCGACAACATCAGGGTCGGAATCGGCGCATCCGACTCCCCGCACAGCGAGTTCTGGACGGACTTCATTATCATGGACACCCCCTCCCCATATAACGCCATACTTGGGAGGCCTGGGATTAATAAGCTGAAGATGATCATTGCGGGGCACTTACTCTTGGGACGATTCCCAACGAAGCATAGAGTCGGGTATGTCAGGGGATACAACTACGAGGAAGCGGCGAAACCTCGGGACAGGCAGGAGGTCCTCGCCTTGGAGCCGACGCCAGGAACGGAGGTACCTGACGATCCGCGCGACGGGCTGATGGCGGTATCGCCCGTTCCCGAGCGCGATGAGCTAATTACGATTCAGCTGTCCGCCGAACACCCGGAAAGGACGGTCCAAATTGGAGCATCATTGGCTCCCGCGATAGCCGAGCGGCTGATCGCGCTGCTGAAGGAGAAGCAGGAGGTGTTCGCATGGTCGTACAGAGACATGCCCAGGATCGACACAAGCATCATATCCCATAAACTGAGTATCGGCGCCGGCGCCCGGGTGGTAAAACAGAAGAGGAGAGCATACAAAGCGGAACATTATGAGGCGATGCACGAGGAGGTGGACCGACTGCTGGGCATCAGGTTCATCCGCAAGGTGGAGTATCCGAAGTGGATCTCCAACGTTGTGATGGTGCTAAAGAGCAACAAGAAGTGGATGATGTGCATCGATTACAATGATCTCAACAAGGCGTGCCTCAAGGACAGCTTCCCTCTACCGAGGATCGATCAGTTGGTGGACGCAATGGCTGGGCACGAGCTTCTATCCATGATGGACGCATATTCGGGCTACAACCAGATCTTCATGGACCCCGAGGACCAGGAGGCGACGACGTTTGTCACGGACAAGAGGTTATATTGCTACGTCATCATGCCATTCGGGTTAAAGAACGCTGGCTCCACGTACCAGAGGCTCATGAACGCGATGTTTCATGGCCTGATTGGCAACATTGTGAACGTGTACGTGGACGTCATCTTGGTGAAGAGCGTTCAGACGGTCGACCACGTCCAGAACTTGGGGACTGTGCTCGACGTCCTCATCGGGAACGACATGAGGCTGAATCCGGCCAAATGCACGTTCGGGGTCACGAACAGCAAATTCCTTGGGTATATCGTCAGCCAACGGGGAATCGAAGCCGCGCCCGCCAAGGTAAAGGCGGTCATTGACATGAAGCCACCAGTCAAGAAGGTAGACCTGCAGAGCCTTATGGGCAAGCTCGCATCACTGAACCGGTTCATCTCCCGGTACTCGGATATATGTGCCCTATTCTTCAAAGCCCTCCGAAAAATGAACAAGCGTGAGGTCGCATGGACGCCCAAGTGCGAGGCGTCCTTCCTTCAGATCAAGGAGTACTTGGCGTCCATCCCGCTCCTCTCCAGGCCCATCCGAGGGGAAATATTTTACATTTACTTGGCTGCCTCACTCACAGCCGTCAGTTCTGCCCTCATTCGCAGGGAGGACTGTACGGAGTTGCCCGTTTTCTTCTCAGTAAAGGGCATGACGGGCGCTGAAACCCGGTATCCGACAATCGAGAAAATGGCGCTCGCGCTCGTCACCGCCGCCCGACGGTTGAGGCCGTACTTCCAAGCGCACAACATCCATGTTCTCACCAACGTGCCCCTCCGCCAGATACTCCAATCGCCCGATCACAGTGGTCGCCTGGCGAAGTGGGCAGTCGAGCTAAGTGAATTCGATGTCCAGTATAAGCCCCGAACGGCAATCAAGGGACAGGCAGTAGCGGACTTCATCGCCGAGTACACGGAAGCAGAGGCATGCGCCGACTCGACGGTGGAGGCGTCCGACAAACCGGAGGTCAAGGAAGGATCACTATCGGAGTGGAACCTCTACGTCGACGGTTCGTGCACGAAGAAGGTGAGCAGCGCCGGGATCATCATGACCGGGCCAGGAGGGGTAAACGCGGAGTACGCCCTCAAATTCGAGTTCAAGACAACCAACAATGAGGCTGAGTACGAGGCACTCATTGTGGGCCTATAGCTGGCCAAGAACTCGGAGGCGCCCGACCTCAACGTGTTCAGCGACTCACAGTTGGTGGTAAGCCAGGTCGGAGGAGAATTCCAAGCAAAGGAGGAGTCCATGATCGGCTATATGAGGTACGTGAAGGTGCTGATCAGTGGATTCAAGTACGTTAACATCAACCATATACACAGGGGATTTAACTCGAATGCGGATAAGCTCGCCTGATTGGCCACGACACCCGTACACATGGGACCAGGGCAACGGATCGTCGAAGTTCTGCGACGGCCGAGCATCTCGAGTACAGAGCAGGTCCTGGCAATCGAACCGCACGAGCACAGCTACATGGATGTGGTCATCGCTTACATGGCAAGGGGGAGCTGCCAAAAGACAAGCGGGAGGCCAGAACCATTGTCGCACGGGCGGCCAACTTCAGCGTGCGGGATGGAGCATTGTATCGACAAGGGAGAACTTGGGCGAACCTCAAGTGCGTCACTCCAACAAAGGGCAACTCGATCCTAAAGGAAATCCATTCGGGCACATGCAGCCATCATGCGGGCGCCAGATCAATCGCACACAAGGCCCTTCGGTGTGGATTCTGGTGGCCCACCATCCACGCGGACGCTACAGCGCTAACGAGCAAATGCCACCAGTGCCAGCTGCACGCGCATCACTACCACACGCCCGCCATCCCACTGTCCATTCTTTTATCGCCCGTTCTGTTCACACAGTGGGGACTGGACCTGATCGGGGAGCTCCAAAGTCGAAGGGGCAATACAGATATCTGATCGTCATCATTGACTACCACACCAAATTCATCGAGGCCCAACCGATGGCGAAGATCACCACGGAGAAGGTGGATCGCTTCCTCTGGCGCTTCCTCTTCTGTCGCTATGGGACACCGATCAGCATCATAACAGACAATGGGCCACAGTTCAACAACCCCCGACTCATAGCATTCTGCAAGAGACAAGGAACGGACCTCGTGTTCGTATCACTGGCGCACCCTCAGACGAACGGGCAGGTGGAGGCAGCCAACAAGATCATCAAGGCTGGCATCAAGAAGAAAATTGAAGACATCGAACTAGGGGATGTGGGATACGGGCGCTGGCCCGAGGTTATCCCAGAGATTTTATGGTCAATCCGCACGACCGCTAATGCAGCCACGGGTGAAACCCCGTTCAGCCTGACGTTCAGAACGGAAGCGGTGCTCCCCTTGGAGATCACTCACCAGAGCCCACGGATCGAGGGGTACGATCCACGAACGAACGGCGAGGGGCTACGCCTCAACAACGATTTGCTGGAAGAGCGGAGGGACACGGCGCATCTCCACAACGCCGTGAACAAACAAAGGATCGCCCGATTATTCAACCAGCACATTCGGGCTCGGCCAATCCAACTGGGGGACTGGGTGATGAAGGCAATCCAGCAAAAGGTCAAAACACTCCACCCATTGTGAGAAGGCCCGTACGTCGTCGATGAGGTGATAAGCGCCAGCACCTTTTTCCTAAAAGACATGCAAGGTCAACAACTACGGCACCCATGGAACATCCAACATCTAAGGAAATATTTTCATTAAATTTTGTTGTGATGTACTTGATCCATTTTTTAGTTCATTTTGTTATTTGTGTTCGTTTGTCCTCGGGGGACTGGGGATAGGTTGTCCACATGAATGTAACACTTGGTTAAATTCCATTCAAAAATAAGAGGGAAGGCGCATGTTCGCGTGAGTCATTCAAAAGATGCCAAAAAAAAAAATAGAAGGCACACGCACGCACGGAAGGAAAGGAAACTTCATTACATTTATCAAGGCACAAGGCCTGTTACAAAAGCCTTGCACTATTACAAATAAAAACCTACACTACTACAGGAAAAAGAAAAACTACTCTACCGCCCCGTCTACCCCACCAGCAGCCTCCTGAGCCCCCGCCTCCAGCTGCCCCTGCTCCGGCTGAACGGACGCCCCACCAGCCTCCCCCTGAAGGTGGGCGCGGTAGCGCACCAAGTCCAGGAAGGGCGTCACCGCCTCCTGGAACTCGGCCACCAACTCCAAAAACTCCGAAGAATTCTTGAAGGCAGCAACCGCCTCCGCCTCCGCCTGGGCCTGGTGGAAGCGCTCCTCAGTCCACATCCGGCGCTCGGCCTCCATCAGGAGGGACTCTATCTCCGCCAGCCGGTTCGCCGCCTCAGCCTTTGCCTCCTCCACCGCGGCCAGGGCGCTATCCCGCTCCGCCTTCAGAACAGCCTCCCACTCGGCGGCCTCGTGGAGCTGGAGACGCTGGCGATCCGCCACCTCGTCGGACTTGGAGAGCCCGTGCTGCAGCCTTCTGTTGGCCTCGGTCAGCCCACGCAGCTCCCCTATGAGCACCTCCGCCTGCTTGTCATTCGCTTGTCGCTGGCGCGCCCGGAAGAGCATGAACTGCATCATGGCACATGCATTGTACGCCTGGTCCATATCATCCAGGACAGGCGGTCCCGGTGGCAGCAGCCCATTCACGGACCTCACCGCGATCTCAATGGCGTCCATTATAGGCCTGTACCAGGCGAGCGAACCCTCGGGAGCATCCGTCCGTGGCCGCTTCGACGGAGGCTCGTCACCACTCTCCTGCCTGGACGACCGTGAAGGACTTGAAGGTCGACCTGAAGACTAAGGCGTACGGGCAGCATCCCGCCTGTTTCTCTGCTCCACCCGATCGGATCGGCGCTGCTTACGATCCGCCTGGCGTTGCTCCTGGCGCTGTTCCTTCTCGCGATGCTGGCGCTCGCGACTGTCCGCCTGATTCTGGGCCTTTGATCCAGCAGCATGTCCTGAGGGCGGGCGGGGAGCATCCGCTCGGATGGGCTGGGCGCAGTCGGCCACGTTGGGGATCAGAATTTTTGACTGGGTGCTGTCCCCCAGCGCGAGCCCACCACGCCCGTCATCCGCCACCTTGCGGACCTTCTTGGCAGTGAGCAGCAGAGCGGCCATTCGGCGCTTGAGCACCTCATCCTTGTCAGTCTCCTTGGATTTTCTCATCTTGGCTGCAGAATAGACAAACGGAAGGTTAGCGAACAGATACAACACTTGGTAAAATTATCTTATTCCTACCCCTAGCAGAAAACTACAAGACCCACAGACCAGGCGGTCTGGCGAGATGCGTGCGTTCGATGAGATCCCAATGGCACGCGGCCCAGAAGTATCTTGACTCGGGCGCGGGGTCGAACACGAACTTGAGGCGAGCTATCCTGGCCTCTTCCACAGGCGTGAGCGGATACTCGTTCGTGTCGAGCGTATGGAAGAATTGGGGGACTCGATTTATCTGGCCGGCGTTGGCGGCATACTCGGGCGGGAAGGCGCCGAACTCCCAGTCTCCACCCACCAAGCAGTTGATCGTACGCCAGGAGGTTGAAGAGCTCGGTGGGTCCACCAGCCACCACTTCACGCGAGGCTCCACCGTGAAGGTTCCCGAGTCCCTCTGGCGCGTGGAGTATCGCAGACGAAAGAAATGGAGGAACTCCGCCCACATCGGCTGATCCATCCCGCTCACCCGTAAGATGTTGAACATGGCCACAAGCGTGCGGGTAAGCATGGGACCACATTGGCCGAGCGAGATCCTCAGCAGTGCCAGCATGTACTGGAAGAAGAGATGCAAAGGCAGCTTGATCCCGACCTTGAGGTGAAACTCGCTCAGGCAGACGTGGCCGAGCGGAGGGCGGGTTAACGTGTCTCACTTGCCTGGAATCCTCAGGCGCACGGAGCTCGGAATATGGTAGTCGCGCGCCCACCTCGCCATCTCCTTGAAGGACGGTGCACGCTCTGGCTCCTGGACTGTCGTCCCGTCAGGCAGCACCCAGTGGACGCGCCCTCTTTCAGGGAACTGGGGAACAAACTCCTGCTGCGCACCCCTCTCACCCCATGGTCCAGAACCGGACGAAGACCCGTCCGACGCCCCCGACGAGCTCCCCAACCCTGCGGATGCGAGCACTTGCTTGGGATCCATTGGCTGCACCACAGGAGAAGTGTTAGGGAGGTATCGCAGAGGCGCCACACTCAGCACAGACTCAGCACGGACTCATACGACGACGTACTCGACCCACTCGACCCACAACTTAACCACCCCACCCCCGGTATGTATATGCGCTCACGCGATTGCCCGCTTGATATCTCTATCAGCTCCATCCCTAGATGCACGCACGCGAACCCACACTTAGAAAAAAAACACACCTACCAGAAACACCAAAACACCTAAAACCCACCCCAAACCAAAATCAAACCAGGCTCACCCCAAGAACACGCCTCGTTCTTGAGGCGAAAAACCCAGAAAAAGCCAAAACCAAACCCAGAAACCAAGGAACGCAACAAACACAAAAACGACAAAAAGAACCAAAACAGAAAGGACGAGAGCCTCACCAAATCAAAGATTGTAGACTGGGAAGTTGCACGTCGAGCGAAGATTCTGGCAAGAAAGCACAACACACAGATTAGAGAAGCAGATTGCAGTGTGAATTTGGCAGCGTTTCGGTAAAATATGAAAGTGATAAAGGAGAACAGTGATTGTGGCACCTATTTATACTGATCCGACGGATTACGCGAATGAACGCCAGCCGTCTATTTTTGCGTGTCAACCGTCAGATTGCGACACGTGGCCCTAGGGCAGTTTACTTACCCTCCTTAGTAACCGCGCCAACTCTTCAGCTTCCTGCCTTGATTTCAAACCCTAGCACGGTGTCCCACAGCTCGACACGTGTCATCCATGCACCACTCCACGCTCCCACGCGCCTGACGCATGAGCTTCGAGCAGTTACTACGTCATCAACATTTAATGCCCAGGGCACGCCAGCATTAAATACGACGGCTAGCATTTATTACGCAAAACGGTTCCCAAGGAGAAGTCAAAAGGAATGTCACCTCAAACGCGCATCGTCAGAGCACCACCACACCCAAGGCAAGACACGTCACGTCTCCCGCCATTCAGACTGGCGCACACCCCCGCACGACCATACGCTCGCAAAACACCAAAAGCTAGCATCACACCACCAGGTTAGTACGAACACCATTCGGGCGCCCCGAAAGAGGGTGAACGCCTGGGTTCCCTTTCGGACGCGCGCCAAATGAAGAACTTGCGCCGTACGGGCATGGGGTTCTTCCCCTCCGTACATGTAACGTTAGAAAGCAAGCCGGATCAGGTGGCAGAGGCATGGGGCCCTTCCCCTCTTTGCGCACGCTGAGACCGATGGGTGGCACGGGTGTGGGGTCCGTCCCCTCCGTGAGCGCAACGTTACCGATCGACTCACTGACTCGGACCGGCAGGGGTGTGGGGTCCGTCCTCTCCTTGCGCGCTCCGAGATCGATGAGTGTCCCGGGCAATGGCCCGCCCTCCCCGGGCGCGAAGGCAAGCTGGCTGTCTTGGCAGAGGCATGGGGCCCTTCTCCTCTCTGGGCATGCTAAGCCGATGGGCAGCACGGGCGTGGGGTTCTTCCCCTCCGTGAGCGTAACGTTAACGATCGACTTGCCGACTCGGACCGGGAGGGGTGTGGGGTCCGTCCTCTCCTTGCGCGCTCCGAGACCGATGAGCGTCCCGGGCAATGGTCCGCCCTCCCCGGGAGCGACAGCAAGCCGGATTAGGCGGCAGAGGCATGCGGTCCGTCCCCTCTTTGCGCGCGCTAAAGATCGAAGAACGGCACGGGCACGCGGTCCGTCCCCTCCATGCGCGTTAATTGTACGTCGCGGTCTTGATCCCACCGTTGACGCTACACCGTACGCAACGGCATCCCCGTTGACATACGCGGTACACAGCGGCATCCCAACGCTGGCGTTACGAAAAACATTTGCACACATTAACACATCATACCATACATTCACGCATCATACCATAAATTCACACATTTGCACACCTATATATCTATGTTGCACTTATTTATGTTTACCAGGCAACACCCCACGAACGCGCGGCTCCAAACTAGCAAGATCCGTTTGGAGGCCGGGCCCAGAATACAGGAACAGGTACACGATCAAACGCCAGGACTCTGTCATGCGAGCCCTTCCTTGACCGGAGAGTTGGGGGACTTGGGGGTTACAGGATCATATACTACTGCTCAATCGGATAAGTATTCTTGTTAATCGCACGAACCCTTTTTCAACTCCCCAGTCAAGAAAGTTCTCTTTGACTTTGGGACTTGTTAGTATAGCATCATTAGTTGTCCGATTAAATATACTTATCCACTTAAGCAGGTAATCAACATTTAACCGACTACCCGAAAGACCACCAGAAAGGCTACAACTCTGATCACAAGACCGACCCCATCCGAGCGCGCACGCGCCCGTGTGGCGTATACCCGAATGCACGGATCACACATCAGAAGGACCAGACTAATCCCACATCGAAGAGCATCATCAAACACCAAACTCAACCACCTATATATGTAAGGTATTTATTACAGGTAAAGGCATTGATTTCTATCCCACCAAACACTACTTGCTTACACGCTTGCGTGACTGTTATATCCAATACATCTTCAAGTTAGGCATCGGAGCGTTGAAGGCGGGCCACCCCGTCTTGACCCCTGACTGTATGTTCGTCTTTGTATTCTTCTAACAGCCGTACCCGAGCACGCGTACCCGCACACCCGAAGAGAGAAGAAGCGTCCGACCATCCGAATAGCCCCAACGTTCGGACGTACAAGAAGGAGGAGGAGTACTCGTACTTGCTTCTGCTAGATTACGTCCCGCGTAATCCGGTAAAAACACTACCCAATTGTAAACGAAAGAAAATCCCCAAGCTAATAGATGCCTGCTTAGCTGGAGTACCGAATGCGGAGTGCATTTTGATTGTTGTAGAGGGTGGCTCCGCTATATCGTTTGCGGAATGCCGGTATTATTTTTACTTACGTTGAATAAACAACAATTTCATCCATTCATATGTACGTTAATTAACAGTGTGTTTGTATATACTACACAGAGAGCTGGGATTGATATTTTAGGCAGAGAACATTATAGTCTATACCCATTGACAGGGAAGCTACTCAACGTCAGAAATGCCCCAGCAGAAAAGCTTGTGCATAATACGCAAATTGCCGATCTTATGGAGATTATTGGTTTGAAGAAAGGTGTTGTCTACACAGATACAAAATCTTTGAGATACACCCATGTCATGATGATGATGGATCAGGTTAGTTACCAGTTTTTTTTCTTTTTTTTTTCTCTTACTTAGATCATTTATTTGCTAAAATAAAAACCGACTTGTAGGATTTCGACGGTTTTCATATTAAAGGGATGATAATCAACTTCATTTACTCATTATGGCCATCACTGCTCCAAATAAATGAATCACCATATTGATTATTAATAACTAATGTAATATATATTTCTTATATAACAAACACCATTTTCTGTTCATTTCACTGTTTAAATTGGGTGTTTTGCTCTTTTTCATCTATTTTTAATAGTTTAAGTTTTTATTTTTATTTTTTACCTATTTATTTTTTTTCTTTTTACAGTTTTACTTTTTAACAATTTTTACAGTACTATATTTTATTTTTTACTTTACAGTTTTATTTTTTTACTTTGAATTTTATTATTTCTTTTATAGTTTTTTGTTTTACTTTTTTACTTTTATATTTTTAATTTTTTACTATAACTTTCTATCCTTTTTTTTTACAGTTTTATATTTTACTTTTTTATTTTTATGGTTTAATTTTTTACTTTAACTTTTTGCCAAACCTTTTAATTTACAATTTTATGTTTTACATTTTAACTGTTCTAATTTTACTTTTATTTTTTAATATTCACACATCATTTTCACAATATTATTTTTTAACAATATAATTTTTATTTTTTACTTAAACTTTACAATAAAAAAAATTATATAGATTTTGCTTAAATTCTCCGCATTAATTTGTTTTGTTTTAACAAGTTTCATCTTTAACAAAATTTTCTGCCTAAATCATAATCTCATTTATGCATCATTTCAGACTCTTTTTAACGTATATTTTCTATCTAAATCCTAATCTCATTTATGTATCATTTTCGACTTTTTTTAACATATATTAGCAATACCGCGTCTTTGGCGTGAGCTATTCAATTATAGATTTTATACCATAACTATTGAGTTTGGGTTCGCTTGGTTAAACAACGGTTATGCTTCTGATTTGAATATGATTATTATTTAGGAGATAAATATGATTCATAAGAACTTATGATTCATAGGTTTCCCCCGTCTCTTTCTAAAATCCAGTGTGATTTCTGGACAAACAAAAGCAGAAATTGTCATATTTAAAGTACTTATGAAGGAAATAAAATGACATGGAGTTTTCTCTTTTACTAAGAGATTGCTCTATGATGATGATCCTGGCGTTGCAGAAAGCTCTAACGAAACTATGTGCGTTCAAAATACTTGCAAAAGACTAATAGTAAGATTACAAAAATCAATTCATCTTCTTAGAGTCCACAAGGTCCAGATTTGGTTTATGAATAGTGACATTAAAATGCAGGGAAGTGCTATATCGGACTTTATCTTATTAGAGGGGGTGCTAAATGGCATCATCATTTGATCAGGAAATACAATCTCCATTTCTTTTAGCGTGTATTCACGGAACAGGTAAAAGAATAAAGGTAATCAGAGAGCTTTTTTTTATATAGTATGTTTCATATATAACTTAGGTAAATAGATATTTATTTGCAGGATGAATATCAATGAACTAATTTCATTTGAACCTCAGGAGCTCGACCTCGATTTACATATCCCTCATGTCTGGGAAAAAACAAAATTGAAGGTTGGTCTATTGTCTTATCCAGGTATTATCTATTTTGTGTGAATTGATCAAACCCAAGTTTTCATATTCCATTTGATATTGCTGTGTGTTTTTTATATTGCTTTTATAGTTTAGTTTTTGTTTTCATTTTCTATACTTTAATTGGTCAATTATTAATAATTTATCTCCTTCCTGTAGATCAAAGAACTTTGAGTATGCATGTATGTGAATGACTTTTTTTTCTCTATGAATTGAATTGAAATGAATTTCATTGCGATTGTTCATTGCTTTCTTCTTGATCAGAGGATCTCTCTTAAAATGTAAGCTAAACCCAATAACCAGAATTCTTAAATCTATTTATTGGTGAGTCAAATTAACTAATCAAAATTTACCTTTAAGATTTTTTTGAATGTCAAAGAGACTGAAACTGAGTATTAAAACTTCACAACAACTGTTATAGCGGAAGCAAATAAATGTAAGAACAAACATAGATTTAACGTGGTTCACTAACGCGAGTTAGCTACGTCCACGGCAGAAGGAGAACCGATTACTTTATCTTGGAGAGAACCTGGTTTACAACAGTATAACACACTAGGCTAAGCCTAACCTAGGATTATAGTATACCGAATATCTACCAACGCTAGATTAAGCCTAATCTACAGGATAGACCCAGATTACAAAGATATTCCACCACACTCTTAGCTAATACCCAACTGGTATATATATAGCCTAACAGAGTCCTGAATACCAGAGGAATCCCAGACACATACGTCTGAGGAAAACCTAAACCAGAATGATTAAGGAAAGCTCAATTCCTTAATGCCTGAGGAATCCTAGTCCTAGCGAAATCCTGAGTAGAAGTCTTGCTCGCCAAGGACTTCTAACTCTCCTCGCCTAAGACTTCCTCGCCAGGAGTCAACGATCGCCAAAGACTCTCTCTTCAGAGATTCTTCCTTGCTCGCGTACCACACGTATGCCAACGTGCCACACGTATGCCAACGTGCCTCGCGTACGCCGACGCGACTTCAAGATTCAAGGCATAGACTAACAAATCTCCACCTTGACTTGAATTCTCTCCCAAGTAATCAGATGTACCGGAAGTACCAAACTACTCCTCTGCCCCAACTGCCGTTCCTCAGATGTTCCCTTCTCCCAGAGAAGAACCCAGACGTTGCCTTCTCCCATAGAAGCAACCCAGGTGTTGCCCCCCAGCGGGCAACTAACAACTTCTGACATTCAGCAAGTCCAAGCAATGTTGGAACTTGCTATGCGAAACCGGCTTTGTGAACATGTCTGCTGGATTATCAGCAGTACCCACCTTGTTCACTCTGATCCGCTTCTCACTCCTTAGAAAATGATACCTGACATCGATGTGCTTAGTCCTCTCATGATGAACTTGATCCTTGGCCAAACAGATTGCACTCAGACTATCTCAATTCACTATAGCCTGATCGTGATGTAAACCCAAGTCACTAACCAGTCCTTTCAACCATATTCCCTCCTTGGCTGCCTCTGTCAATGCCAAGTACTCTGCTTCAGTTGTCGACAACGTCACTGAATGCTGCAAAGTAGCTTTCCAACTAACAACTGACCCACCAAGAGTGAACACATAACCAGTCATAGATCTTCTTGTGTCAACATCCCCAGCATAATCTGAATCTGAGTAACCAGTTACTAAACACCCTGTATCACCTCCATAAATGAGACCAACGTCAGACGTACCTCTAAGGTAACGAAAAATCCTCTTCACAGCTTGCCAATGCTCTTTTCCAGGTTCACCCATAAACCTACTGACAACACTGACAGCATGTGCAAGATCTGGTCTAGTGCAGACCATAGCATACATCAAGCTTCCTACTGCACTACCATAGGGAACTCGAGACATGTACTCCTTCTCCTGAGCTGATTTAGGTGCAAACGCAGTAGACAAATGAATGTTCGCTGCACTTGGAGTATCTAAGGATTTCGCTGTAGACATGCCAAACCTCGACAGTATCTTCTGAATATAATCCTTCTGTGATAAGAACAACCTCTTCTGACTCCTATCCCGGTAGATCTCCATTCCCAGAATTTTTCCTCGCTGCACCCAAATCCTTCATCTCAAACTCAGCACTGAGAAGACCCTTCAACTTCTGAATCTCTGACTTGTCCTTTGCAGCTATCAACATATCGTCTACATACAGGACCAGATAAATGAAACACTCATTTGAAACCTTGTTGTAGTAAACACAACAATCATACAGACTCCTGTTGTAGCCTATCTCCATCATATAGCTGTCAAACCTCTTGTACCACTGCCTCGGTGACTGTTTTAGTCCATATAAAGATTTCTTCAACTTACAAACAAAATCTTCCTTTCCATGAACTTGGAAACCCTCCGGCTGAGTCATGTATATCTCCTCCTCCAACTCTCCATGCAGAAAAGCTGTCTTCACATCTAGTTGCTCAAGTTCCAGATCCTGATGTGCAACTAAGGCTAGTAGCACCCTGATAGATGTATGTCTGACCACAGGCGAGAAAATCTCATTGTAGTCAACACCTTCTTCCTGATGAAACCCTCTTGCAACTAAGCGAGCTTTATACTTGAAACTCTCAGCAGGCGACATTCCTTCATTTTTCCTGAAGATCCATTTGCAAGTGATAACCTTTCTCTTCTGAGGTCTCTTGGCCAAATCCCAAGTCTGATTCTTGTGAAGTGATTCCATCTCGTCTCCCATTGCAGCAAGCCATTGGGCAGACATAGTACATGTAACTGCTTCCTTGTAGGTGGATGGCTCGCGAGGATCCACCTCTTCAGCAACCTGAAGTGCATAAGCCACCATGTCCTCAAAACCATACCTCGTAGGTGGTTTCCCGAAGTTTGCTCTCCTAACCCGATTAAGAGACAAACCATGCTGGTTATCTACTAGTGGCTCTGATTCTGAATGTAAGTGTTGATCTCCTTGCTATGGTTCAACCTCATCTTGCTGCTCCACCTGTTTCTCAACACTATCATTCTCTGATACAACAATGGACTTCACAGTAGGATTAAACATAGAATTTTCATCAAAGACTACGTTCCTACTGAGAATAACCCTCCTCTCAGATGGAGACCAGATCCTATATCCTTTAACTCCATCTCCATAGCCTACAAATACTCCCCTTCTAGTTCTTGGTTCAAGTTTACCCTCACTTACATGATAATAAACAGTGCAACCGAAAGCCCTCAGATTTGAGTAATCAGCAGACTTCCCAGACCACATCTCTAGAGGTGTCTTGAGATGTATACCAGTGTGAGGTCCACGATTTATCAGATAGCAAGTTGTACTCACAGCTTCTGCCCAGAACCTCTTCTCTAGACCAGTATTAGAGAGCATGCACCTTGCCCTCTCCAGAAGTGTCTGATTCATTCGTTCTGCCACACCATTCTGCTGTGGTGTATCCCTGACTGTATGATGCCTAGCAATCCCTACATTCCTGCAGAACTCATTAAACTCAGAACAGCAGAATTCCAGACCATTATCTGTTCTTAGCCTCTTGATCTTCTTCCCAGTTTGATTTTCAACCAACGCCTTCCACTGCTTGAAGTTCTTAAAAGCGTCACTTTTATGCTTCATCATAATCACCCAAGTCATTCTTGAGAAATCATCAATCATCGACACAAAAATATCTGTGACCTCCTAAAGACTCAACGCGAGACGGACCCCAACAGTCTGAATGGATGTAATCAAGTGTGCCTTTTGTCTTGTGAATTACTTTAGGAAACTTACTGCGATGTAATTTCTCAAACACACAATGCTCACAAAATCCAAGGTCCTTTACCTTGTGGCCACCCAGAAGATCTTCTTTAGCCAGAACTTGCATCCCTCGTTCACTCATATGACCGAGTCTCATGTGCCATAGCTTGGTCATATCCTCCTTGCAAACTTCTGATGATGCAACAGCAACAGAACCAGACAGCGTAGAACCTTGTAGAATATACAGAGTTCCCCGCTTGACACCTTTCAGAACCATATCTGAACCCTTGTAGACACGCAAGATCCCGCTTTCTCCTTTGAAACTAAACCCCTTCTTGTCCAAATGACTCAGAGATATCAGATTCTTAGTCATGCGAGGAACATGCCTAACCTCGTTCAATGTACAGAATTTACCATCATGTGTCCGTAACTTAACTGAGCCCATTCCAACCACCTCGCAAGCAACATTGTTGGCCATTGTCACATTGCCTCCATTTACCTGCACGTAGGTCGCGAACCACTCCATGCACGGACATATATGATAAGACGCCCCGGAATCTAGAACCCACACATCCTCGCGATGTACATGTTCGTCAGCAACTAGAGCCGTATCCTCTTCTGAAATGGTGTCATCTTCTGCTACAGCAACGGTCCCTGATGGTTTCTCCTGCTGCTTCCACTTCGGACATTCCCTTCTCCAATGTCCCTTTTCTTTACAATAGTTACAGACATCGTTGGATTTAGGACCCTTGAAACTTGGCTTCTTGAATTTCTTCTTATCCTTGTTTCCATGTCCTTTACTTCCACTGACTATTAACCCAGCAGCCTGACTGTCTCAACCTGTACCAGTTGATTTATGGCGCAACTCTCTGGTATGAAGAGACGATCTTACCTCCTCAAGAGTCACAGTATCCCTTCCAACAATAAAGGATTGCACAAAATTCTCATATGATAACGGTAACGATACCAACAGAATTAGGGCAGCATCCTCATCCTCGATCTTAACATCGATGTTACGCAATTCTAACAGAATTGTGTTCAGCTGATCCAAGTGATCTCTCAGTGGTGCACCCTCTTGCATACGCAGACCAAACAAACGTTGCTTCAGAAGCAACTTGTTGGTTAAAGACTTCGTCATATATAGACTCTCAAGCTTCAACCACAAACCAGATGCAGATTCCTCTTCTGCAACCTCGGTGATGATATCATCTGCAAGACACAACATGATAGTCGAGTGTGCCTTCTCCTCCAAACTGGCCATCTCAGCGGACTCGGGACCCACTGCCTTCTTCATCAGCGGCGCCAACAACCCTTGTTGCTTTAACAAGGCACGCATCTTGATCTGCCATAAACTAAAACTGTTCCTCCCCGTAAACTTGTCGATCTTCACATTTACCCCGGACATCCTTGAGCCTGATGCTCTGATACTAGTTTGTTATAGCGGAAGCAAATAAATGTAAGAACAAACACAGATTTAACGTGGTTCACTAACGTGAGTTAGCTACGTCCACGGCAGAAGGAGAACCGATTACTTTATCTCGGAGAGAACCTGGTTTACAACAGTATAACACACTAGGCTAAGCCTAACCTAGGATTACAGTATACCGAATATCTACCAACGCTAGATTAAGCCTAATCTACAGGATAGACCCAGATTACAGAGATATTCCACCACACTCTTAGCTAATACCCAACTGGTATATATATAGCCTAACAGAGTCCTGAATACCAGAGGAATCCCAGACACATACGTCTGAGGAAAACCTAAACCAGAATGATTAAGGAAAGCTCAATTCCTTAATGCCTGAGGAATCCTAGTCCTAGCGAAATCCTGAGTAGAAGTCTTGCTCGCCAAGGACTTCTAACTCTCCTCGCCTAAGACTTCCTCGCCTAAGACTTCCTCGCCAGGAGTCAACGCTCGCCAAAGACTCTCTCTTCAGAGATTCTTCCTTGCTCGCGTACCACACGTATGCCAACGTGCCACACGTATGCCAACGTGCCTCGCGTACGCCGACGCGACTTCAAGATTCAAGGCATAGACTAACAACAACAATGATTGGTAAACATCTCATCTCTTACACATTACATGACGTTTTGAGCAAAGTTAACTGATATTTTACATTGAAATGCAATTGATATTAAACGTTTTTTTTGTTTTTTGTTTTTGTTTTTGCTGTAACAATAGATTATGAAGACATCAAAGTGTTATTTGCGCACTGATTATAAGAAGACTTTGTTTTGACACTTCATAGGAGACTACTTCATACCATCATTTTTTGGAGGTGAATCAGACATGTCATTCATGTTTATATTAGATAACATGTTGAAATTGTGCAAACTTAAAATTTCTCTTTATTTATTTTTTAGTTTGTCACTCATGCATATATTTTATAATGTAAAATATATATTTTTTATACGTTTATGATCTTTGAAATAAGGAACTACAATTCTTATCTTGCAATTCTTTTCTTTTGTAAGTTGCAAGTACTATGAATATTACTTTGTTTGTAAATTGAGCATTGTCTGTCTCTAAATAATTATGATTTGTACATTACGATTATCTAATTTCTAAATAAAATTATACATTCAAATTAATATTTTGTTTCAATTATTGATCTTATTTCGACGACAAACCGGACCACGGGGTACAACTCTAGTGCTATGTAGGCAATAAGCGATACGGAAATACACTCTTTTGATTCCACTCGAGCAATTCAGTACGTTTTGGAGGAGGGCAAACTTAAGTGGCTGGAGAATTAGATATTATAAGGTAACTAATTAAGCAAGCTTACGTACTCGAACGAAAACTAATTTATTCATATATATATATATAATATTGATGGGCATGCTATGATCCCAATGACTCTTATTTAGTTAGTTCTTGATAGAAATTTTCTTAATTATAGGGGTAGGCACGCACACATCAGAGGAAGTAAAACAATATTTTCAAAAACTTTCTGACCGTGTGATAATGTTAAAATGGATGGATGAAAATGATGGGAAAGCACTTAAGCTTGCTTTCTGCAAGGATAAGAAAAAAATACAAGAGAGGAAATATTGGATTGAGAAAGGGCAACAGAATGATCAGGTGAGATGTTATGCAAGTAAATATAGATATATCTATCAACGTATGAATGTGTATATACATATATATATAACTGTTCTTGTATATAACTATTTGAATTTTATTTTGTATGTACGATAGTATGAAATGGCCAGCAGTGATCATGACAGCGACATGATTCACATGACATACAGTCAATTTGTTTACAAGAATCTCAGAGTGTATTGTGAGGAGAATTTGCGTAGGTGCATACCCTCCATGGTTGATGGTTTGAAGCCATGTCAAAGAAAAGTTTTGTTTTGTGCACTTAAAAGGGAGAACTTCGCTGTTGAGGCGAAAGTTCTCGAATTTTCTGGGTATGTGTCTGACCATTCGGCCTACTAGGCTACCACCATGCGGGCCAAAGTCTTGACAAGACGATTATCAAGATGGCACAAGACTTCGTGGGCAGTAACAACATTAATTTGCTTGCATCAAAGGGGCAGTTTGGTACGCGATACATGGTAAGATATATATTGTGGGACATTTTCCTGCTCAAATAGATGTGAATTGAATTTGTTGAACCACCTTACGTTTTGTGTTCTTATCTATGATCGAATTGATTAATTTTAGTGGTCGACTTACACTATACAGGGAGGAAAAGATCATGCAGATACTCGGCTTTCCCAAATAACAAGGTATTTGTTTCTTGAAGATGATGATATGCTTCTCGAGTTCTTAAATGAAGATGGAAAATCAGTGGAGCCAGAGTTTTACGTCCCAATTATACCGATGGTTTTAGTTAACGGGTGAAAAGGTGTTGCGATGGTGTATAGCACTCATGTTCCCAAGTATTCTGCCAGAGATATCATAGCAATGATCAGGCGTTTCATGGATAGAAAGGAACTAGAGCCGTTAATCCCTTCATACATAGGATTTACTGGATGCATCCAAAAGGCCGTGGATTCGAAGTCTCACTCTGTAAGTGGTCGTATCAAAAAATTGGATGAGAAAACACTCTGATAGAAGAGCTTCCTATCAATACATGGACCTATGATTATACGAAATTTCTTGAGAGTCTGGCTCAATTGAATCCTAAAAAGAGAAAGTAACCTTTTGTTGAGGTATGTATATTGGATTCCAAACACGTTTGTATTGTTTCGTCCGTTTCTAATTTTTATGGAATTGTTGTTGGGTTTTGCAGAAGTATAAAGTGCTACAATGTGGCAATAAAGTAGCAATTGAAGTAAACTTGTCGGAGAAAAACATGAAAGCGGCAGATGATATAGACTTTTGGGAGGAGAAATTTCAGCTTAGGAGCAGCATAAAAACCAGTAATATGCACCTTGACAAAAATGGGAAGATTAAGAAGTACGACAATGCAGAACAAAGTAAGCATTCATGATAGTATCCAATATAATTATTATTTACTTGTTATCTTATACATCTAGAATTCCATATGAATTGCTTAGTGGTTTGATTTGTTTTGTTGTTTTACCTTAATTTGCAGTTGTTCGAGAATTTTACGACATAAGACTTGAGTACTATAATAGTCGAAAGGTGAGCTTTAAATCTTTTAATTTGTGATTAATATCATGTAGGATAACTTCGGACACTTTACATAACCGATGTATGCAGAATGAAAGGGAGAAAACACTTGAGAAGAAAGTTGACATATTAGACAACAAGATTCGATTTATTGGTGATGTCAGCAACCGAAAGATTGAGCTCACTTGGAAGAAGGACAGACTACCGAGTGCACTCATCAATGAAAAATACACTCGTTTTCCAAAGACAAGTGAGGGCAACTTGGAAGCTGTTATAAGTGATTATAGCTATTTATTACCAGTGACTCTTCAAAGCTGGTGCAGTGAAAGTCTGGAAGAATTACAAGCTGAAAGAGATAGAGTTGAAAGTGGGTTACGTTCTTTGAAATCGTTGACCCCCGAAAAATTGTGGTCGGATGATCTCGATGTTCTTGAACAACAACTTGCTGCAAGTATGAAACTTTCAATCAATAATTATATATATGCACTATTATATAAGTATGAAACTTTCAATCAATAATTATATATATGCACTATTATATTTGTTTTTGATATACTGTGTGTGTGTGTGTGTGTGTGTGTGTGTGTGTGTGTGTGTGTGTGTGTGTGTGTGTGTTCATCAGGTAATAGAGAAAGAATACGAAGATGAAAGAAACGAGCCACAATAAGTAGAAGAACATGAGAATGTGCGACGGATCATGATATTTTGGAAAGGAGGGTCTGATGATGCTGCATGCTGCACAATTGGGCACGGGCATACAATCTAGTGTTTTTAGGGATGCAATGGAAAGCATGCATGGTCTGGATCTGTACGTATTTTAAGGGTCATTTGATACTTGCTTATTATTGATGTCAGAAATTCTTCAATATATGATACGACTTGCAATAAAAACAAACTATATTCCATGCTTTTTCAGAAGGGAAAACGAACAAGGTTAATGATGACTCACAGGTCCAACTCCAGCTCCAGAATTTGATGAACTTTGTGGATGGTTCACTGTAGTTCCATGTCTATATAATTCCACATCACCCACAGTATCCGAGCATTCTTGAACCACAATCTGCACATTATATAAGATTTGAGAAACCAAATAATTTTTCAGGGATGAAGCAATATCAAAGGAGTAATGACCATTTTATCACTTATCAGTATAGACGATACACTTTCCCAGGGTAACACACTTCACCCTGTTGCCACCAACAATGCACTATGCAAATTCTCTCTAGTAGTGGTCAACATCTCCTTCCTCTATAATTAGATTTAACATGTAGTGATGAAGCAAAACGCTAAGGATAAAGTTTCTTACTTGCACCAGAAGGTAGAAGAATATGCCAATTGAGATGCAATACAGGCCACCAAGATCAGCAAGAAAGCTCACTACATGTTACGATAGAAGAAAAGATCAGATCATCAAGAAAACACAGAAGAAATCAACTACATACACATAAGCATAATTTTTAAGGTGAAAAATACTCCAATGGGGACATGTGGTGACAATACTTACAGCAATAGTGAAACATAGAGAATTTTATTATATTCTTATGGTCTGAACGAAAGAAGAGGAGTAAAATGATCAAAACTAAAACAAAGACAGAAGCACAACAGATTGTACAGATAACACATTGAAAATATTGATTGAACAGAGAACACATTGAAGAGTAGCTAACTTTCACAGCAGAGTTCTAAAATCATGGTGAGGAAGGAGATGTTTTTCATTTGAAATTCTTATAGCAAGACTGAAATATTGATAAAAGGTTTCAGCTTTGTCAACTAGAAACTTGACCCAGGTAAACCTTGAAAAATCATCAACGATTACAAGTGCATAATTTTTTTCATGCAGACTTTGAGTTTCAATTGGACTAACTAAATCAAGATATAACAACTCTAACACATTTGAAGTTGGTTTAGCATTTAATGAAGAATGAGAGGTATGAGTAAACTTACCGATCTTACAATCTCTACACATACCTTCTGGTTTGCCAGCAAGCTCAGGCAAACCTCTTACCGCTTCTTTAGAGGACAACTTGACAATATCTTGATGATTTAAGTGACACATTTGCCTATGCCATAGTTCTAGGGCATTCACAAATACAAGAGGTCAAAAGCACACTTCAGGGATGCATTTCTGATTTGCAGGAACACAGTAACAATGTTCTTTTTATTTTTTCACATTTCATAAGGGTCCTCCATTTTCCATCAAGAACAAGACATTTTACTCAACCAAAAGTAAAAGATTCATGTTCATCAACAATTTGACTTACACTTAGAAGACTAACTTCCAAACCTTAAACCAAAAGCACATTGTTAAGGTTGGGAAGTCCAGGAGTGTTCATTATTCCACAACCAATGATATTGACCTGAGCACCATCATCGAAAACAACTTTTTCAGATAGATAATAATCATTCATGGTAGTAAACCATTTCTGGTTCCCACTCATATGCCTAGAGCATCCACTATCCATATACCATGAATCAGACTTTCTTGTGGCAAAAGCTATGAGAGCAACATTGCATATTGCAATAATTTTGCTAGCATCTTTAAGTGAAAAAATGACATGAGAAAAGTTATTCACATGGATTTCATCATCTGAACTGTTTCCACAAAGATCCAAGGGTTTTTGGTAAACAGGAAAAGGCTTTGAAACATTTGCTTTCTTATTTTTGACCCAAGAAGAATTTCTTTTCTGGTTAACAGTTTGGGGAATAGTAAGGCTCTTAGCTATCCTAGTAAGCTCTTTAAGAGACTTTTCCAAAGAAGACTGAAAGGAGGAGATCAAGGTATTTTGATGATCATTTCTAGGATTTGTTTGCTCTCTTTTCAGTTTTCTACACACTAGTCTTATGTGACCAACAACTTCACAATGATGGCATATGGGAACAAAAGGTTTAAAAGACATGCTAGACTCTAAATTTTGGCTTTTGACAAACACAGTAGGTTTCTTTGGTACTGACTTTTCAGCTTTCTCATAACCTATACCAGATTTATTCATGTCATTTTTACCAATTTCACAAATTTTAGTTAGCTTCTCTGAACCTAAATTGAACTTTTGAAACTGTTGTTGAGATTCATCTAGAGAGATTTCTAGAGCAAGTTTTTCTTTCATTAAAGAAGATACAAGTTTGGTTTAAGTGTCTAAGTTCTCATGAAGACACTAGACATTATTCTCAAGACAAGATTTCTCTAATTTCCATTTAATTTTTACAGACGAAATTTTTTCTTGAATTTCAACTATTGTCTTCTCACTTGTTGATAATTCATGTTGGAGAGTTTCAATTTAGTGATCATAGACGTAGATGCAGCACACATTTCTGTATACCTGCTATCCAAAATGTCTTCGGACTCATCGTCCTCAAGGGACTCATCCAAAATAATTGAAGCAGTAAATGCAATAGTTTCTTCATCATTTTCTGAATTAGTTTCAGATTCACTATTACTCTAAGTTGCCTTAAGAACTTTATGGGATTTGCCTTTTCTGTTTGCACAGTTAGCAGCTTTGTATCCCACACAATGCATTCAAAACACCATAGTTTATCATCACTTTTTTTATTCGGTTTAGATTTAAAAGATCTATCATTTGAACTATCATTATTTCTGAAATTTCTTGAATTAGATCTTGAACTAAAGTTTTTTGAAGTGTTTTTCGAAGTAGAGAAATGTTTTCTATTCTTAATGAATTTTTCAAATTGTTTTGTCATGTAAGCACATTCTTCAACAGAGTATGAAACTGGTTCATCAATTTCTAATTGTTGCTTAACCGAACTAAAAGCAATGGCTTTGTTTCTTACCAATTTCAATTTCTTAGCTTCATATGTTTTTAGATTATCAACAAACTCATCAAGAGAGTAGGTTGACATATCATGAAATTCCTCAATAGTAAGTTGCTTAGGTGCAAAATAGGAGTTCACTAATCTAAGAAACTTGGAGATAATTTTTTTCAGTTCAAGAGCATTACCTAGACCTTGACATTGATTGGTTTTGCTAAGTAATCAACTATGTTAATCATCAATAGTTTCTTCTTCGAGCATATATATTTGTTCAAAATCAAGAGTTAAGCTTTGAAGTTTTTGAGCTCTTACCTTTTAGTTACCTTCATGAGTTGTCGTGAGAAAGTCCCATGCATCTTTTGTAGTTTGGCAATAAAGAATTCTTCTTCACTCTTTTTCTGATAGAGCAAAGAACATATTGTTCAAAGCTTTGATATTCATCCTGAAGTTTACTTTTTCTAGTTCAGCCCAGTCCTTTTTAGGTTTCAGGATACGCTCGTTTGGTTTATCCAGATATGCAACCATTGGAGAGATGTATCCATCATCAACCATATTCCATTGTTTCCCATCATCTTGGGAAATAAGAAATGCGGACATCATAATCTTTCAATGAAAATAATCGCATCCAACAAAAAAACGGTGGAACATTAATGAAAGTAGAGACTCTATCACGGTCCATTCTCGGCTCACAGATGATCTCACTAACAAAGTTAGTGCCCGCTCTGATACCACTTGAAAGTTATAAAGTGTGAGACCCAAAAAAATTTAAGGAGTTAATATCCGTATAATCGGGAGAGAGATAAAATCCTGATAACGATCGTGGACACTTTGAAGATGTTTTTAAATTTTTGAAGAAGCCGAATCTACATTCTGATAACCCAAATTGAATTATATGTCGTAACGAGTATGGGAATATGTTCATTCATAATACTTTATACGACTTATGGAAGTTAGTACGGAAAAAAAATTATTTAAATAGTGGGAAGGATGATCTTTAATCCTTTATATATAACATAATTTTGCCATCCAGCCCATCGGAGAAAATACACATAAACGCCCCATAAAGGCTGATATGAAAAAGAGGGAGAGGGAGAGGGAGAGAGAGAGAGAGAGAGAGTGAGAGAGAGACTAAGCTACAACCTCATCCCACACTGTTTTCGTCAGTTGTATCCCAGGGCCGGAATCGACAAGATATGGTGCTCTTTTGGCTTTGAGTTCTTCATGAAAGCTGTTCGTAATTGTGTCTTCAGTATCATATCCAAATTTGGTCATGATCCAACGGTGCAATCGATCTGAATCAAGGTAAATCCGATGACTGTTCGTTAGAGTTTCAATTTTGGGTATAATTAAATTTGCTCTAACTTGAGTTGCATGTTGTTCTCTTCCATCAAATTTCATGAATTCGAGTTATGGGTCATTTTTCTTCAATTGGGATTGGCTAATCAAGGAGTGTAGCTCATTGGGATTACTTCACTTCTAGTCTCCGATCATCCATGCAATGTAAGAAAGTTGCTTTCTCTTTTGTGCTTTACTTCCCAGTATAATTGAATCACCTATTCGATGGTGAATTAAAATTATTTCTTTGTAGTCTGCATGTCAAATGAAGAGAAGAATATAGGAGTGATCAGTGATCTCTAGTTAAGCTAAAATTGAAGATACAGAGGAGTTGTCATCTGGGTTCAATCAAATCCAAGCAGATGTTAGTTTGCTGTCTACTAAAGCTTACGCTTGCATTCAGAAAAATTGAAGCATGGAGTGGCTTTGGGTCTACAGCTAATGAAGGTAAGCCACAATCAAAGTATTTGTAGTTTCAGACATAGCATACTCGACTAGTTGACTTGATATAACGACATGAGGAATTCATTTTTATGCTGCAAGTTTGAGAAGTTCTAACTATATATGAACACTTGATATGTATATATATGGTGGTTATCGTTGTGCAGCATATATGATTGAATACATCAATTACTAGCTGTTTTGCTTACTCAAATGGACAAAATGAGTTTATTGGATTAAGTTGGTAGATGTGGATTATATTATGATTGTAAATGATACTAGTACGTGAGTCTGCAATCATACGTATGTACATGGACACCAGACTTGATCATGAGTGATAATAAGCACGATGTTGTATCATTTAGTTAGTAAGATTTGGTGGGCATGTGCTGTTCCAGATTTGCATGGAGTTCTATATGTACTTCCTTTATAAGGAGGGATAAAGTTTATTTGTACATGTCGGAAATAGGACTTTGAACACCTAAAGGAACAAAGATCGGATGATTGAATGTTTGATGATCTCAGACAACGGTTAAGGAAAAGCTTCGCCATTCCAAGTAGGGATTCTGGACTTGCCTTGTTAGTGGTTTTTTTAAGTATATACTATAGTAGATATATACTATGATAAAATTTGTTTTCGATGTATTTGTGGTACCTTGTGATGATGACTTGAGAGTGAGTAGAGCATAGCGATTACCTTGAGTTTCGATCTCCTAAACCTTCGGAGGGGCTGTATGGACGGAGTAGTGTCTGACATCCTTTGAGGTGTGACACTATCTTTAGGTGATACGGCATAAATGGACACGCTCGCTACACCTTGCTTGTTGGATGAGATTAGATCTCTGGTAAGGTGGTAGTTAGGCATAGGCACCGGTCATTAGGTTTGCTATATCACTATGAGTTTTCTGATATGGATTTCCTCTGCTTTATTTATATTGTTATTTTTCACATACTTAATTGATGACCATCACTTTTATATAAATGTTTTAAGTATGGTTTTCAAACCTAGCTTAGTATAGTCTTGTTGAGCAGTAAGGACGATAGCTCACCTCTACAATAATTTTAGATGCAGGTACTGTGCACTGGAAACGGGACAAAGAAGGACAGAGTTGGGTGTGCTGAAGGCGTTGTGTTCCTAGTTCAAATGGTAGTCATCAAGTTTCAAACTTGTATCTTGTTCCATCTTTGTTTCTATGTCCTGTTTAGGTAAACTTCTATTTGATTGAGTTCGTATTTACTGGTCAATAACTTCTTATAAAGTCGTTAGTCGGGAATGAATTTAAGTAATAAAGCTTGTTTCTGTTTAATGGTTTCACCTCATTTTAAAGAATAATCGTTTCTGCTTTGCGAGTTGTATGATCTGTTTTACCTTGCAATTCTTTAAAGTGTTTAGTTAGGTGAATATGCCCTTAGCGACTTTTTCTTGAAAGTATAGTTATCAATAATCAGAGATAGTTATGTGTAACTATCCCGATAAGCAGATGAACCAAAGTAAACAAACGATGCTATAAATAAATGAGACAAATAACACGTGTACGTTTTTTACTTGCAGAAACCATGCAGTCGGATAAAAACTGTGTCCCTTACTCTTGAAGCCAAAACTTTCCAATATGCAACAACACTTCTTACAAGACTATAGTCCGATAATAGCAAAGAAACAGTGTTATCCTATCTAGACTTGTGTGCTAGATTAAGAGCTATATTCCATATTGTATCTAAGAGTAAGAGTTTTATAAATGAAAGTTACATAAGTTTTACAAAGGAAATTAGTTATAACACAACTAACTCTCTTGGAAATACTTTGGGTTGCTTGCACCTACCATAAAGACCTCATAGAATGTAAGATGTATGTGTATGAGTTTAAAGGATTTTCCTGTAGTCTTTAAAACATAAAGCACAACACAAATAAACAAGCACAAGCTTAGAACTTAGTTAAGAGAAAATGAGAAAAAAAAAAATTTTCACAACCAAACTTCTTCATGGAGGCTTTGTGTTTACGTAGACCAAGAGAATTGTCTATTTGGTAGGGACGAATTGTCACAGCCAAGTATATAAAATTTGAGTACTACACAACTTTTATAAGATAAAGAAAAGATCTCTTAAAAGGTAACTTAACTCACAGTCAAGAGAGCAAACTCGGTGATCACACAAGAGTCTAGCTTTTTAACTCCAAATATCTCCCTTAAATTAAGGTAAGGTAAAAATATTTTTTGTATAAAAATAAAATACATTTAACTAATAATATATGACCAGAGATATATTTTGGAAAATATTTTATAAACATATATGGTGTTTTGTTAAAACCGATTATATAAACTTGTAAAGGTAGGAGTTTAGGGATAGAAACCTAGCTAGATATCCTCGGTGAAAAATAGTGAAATGTATATGTATGTTTTTATCTTGACTACATGAGTTCATTATGGTATATATTTGATGATGTCTATCTTCATTCTTCACTTGTTTTGAGTCTTTTAAATCATGTTTTATATTAATGTAAGATATGTCAATAATTATATACATTCGAATGAATAAGTGGCTCACTGTTCTTCCGTTAATTTGCTACATGCCACAAAAGTGTTTTCATTTAGAAAAAAGTAATTGATTACAAAGATTACAGTTAAAAAATAAAATCATTAATTTCCAACAATATTTACATAGTAAAACTCTGCTAGCCTCTGCTAGCTATTTCTTTTGCTGTTGAAATCCATTGAGCACTTGATTTCTCCCAGCCAAAACCTTATTAAAGAGACAGTCCACCTCTTTTCCCAAACCCTCCACCATCTTCTCAAACACCTCTAATCTTCTCTGTAACTCCTCTGCCTCTGCTTGACTCTGTTTTCCAATCTCAATTGCACAAACCAGGGTTGAAACAGAGTCATTAGTCTCTTTCACCTCTTTCAGTACACTTCCTTTCACCACTCTTTCTTCACAAACACTTAAATCCAACCCAGCTATCAATGAAGTCAATATCTTTCCACCAGATTCTCTCATCTCCTTGAATGGCTTGGAATCCCCAACTAAATCAGACATCAAAATCCCATATGCCCAAAACACAATCCCCTCCATAACCACTAAAGCTTGATGAACAACTGATTCCTTGCTGATGTAGGAGAACTTGTCCATCCCATGTTCTTCATTTCCAACGATTCTAATTACTTCCCTGCTCAAACTCTTTGGTTGGATTTGGATTTTCTTCAGATGCTCCAATGCCAAAGAAGGTGGTGAACTCTCCTTCACAAGATTCAGACCATGAGAAAGTGATAGTCTCTGTTTCCCAAGCTGAGAAACAGAGCATGTTATTGAGTTGCACAACTCCAGCAAAATCAAGGTGTAGTTGAGATACTCCTCCACAGAATCAGCTTCCCATTTGGTCATGGGATAGTCTACGGCCACAACTAGCTTTGCAAAGCCATTGTTGATGATGGGTATGAGCTCAAAACACTGCTGAATCCATGGGAAAGATGGAACGTGAGAATCCGAGGACTTGGAATTCGATAGCAGCTTCTTGAGAGAATTGGAAACAAGGGTCTGAAAAGCCTCGAGAGAAGCTAATAGATCATTTTGGTGGTGGTTATGGTGGTGGTGGTGGAAATTCTCCAGCTTTGAGAAGAGCTTGTCAATCTTTTGAACCAAGAGTAGTACCATTGCAAGCAAAAATCCGAACACAAATGAAAGGTTTGTTCTTGATGATATTTTTGTGCATTGCATTTAGGGGTGGGGAGGGGGGCTCTTATATATAACTGAGCTATGCAACGTTTGGTTTTGAAAGATTCCAGAAGACCAGAAGTCGTGTTTGGATTGATGCGTGTGGAAAGCAAAGGAAAACAGAGAAAGTAATATTAGAAACAGGGGAAATGAGCGGCTGGTCAACTGTGCTTATCTGCTTTGGTGCTTTCTGCAAACATTTTTTTATTTCTTTACAAACACGAGTTGGGTCAATTGGGGAGGGTTGTTTGTCTTTGGGTGCAAGCTATGTAGGCAACTAGTCATGGGAAGGAGAAGGGAAAGACATTGGTGTAGGCTTGTATTGTAGCTCGTTTATATATATTTTTCTTGATTAGGATGGAATTCTTCTTCAGTTTTCGCAGACTGGCAATGAATGTGTATGATGTGGGTTTGGATAAAGAAAACGGGTAAGGTGATGTGCTTTGGTTTTGGCCCTTTTGGTGGGCATCAGTCACTGTCTCTCTTAGAGAACCTGGTGCCTATCTACGTCATGATCCTACACTGAAGCGTGTTGTAGGGTTAAGCACAAAACAATGGACATTGCCACCGACTATATATTGTTTGTTTTCACTAAACTGGGTGTCCAACCTTTTAATAAGATATTGTAAATAAGTTTACACAATATTACTCTTGCGCGCACACTACAGAGTTCTGACAGGATATGATCAATTTTGTGGGAATGATCGCAACATTTAGTATATGCATGATCAATCTATCTAAAGACTTGAGCTTTTTGTAAATTTTTATTGACATACTTGTGATCGACAAATAACATAACTCTGGTATAAAAAAACTAGAAGTTGTAAGATCTTTAGAGTATCTCCGACCATGGGAGGACTCATACCTCATCCTAAATTTATTCTATTTTTTTTTCTTTTGTCGACCCACCCAAAATTTTGAGTCTCAGGACTCATATTGAGACTCATTTTGAGGCATGAGGCTAATATTCTGCATTATTGGATTAGCCAAAATTTGAGAAGGTCTTATTATGTGATTTAGGATTGGGATGGTTGGAGATGGTGTTTAGCCAGAGAATCTCGCACCGCCTAGTAAAAGTCCGGAAAAAACCTGGCCGCAAAACCCAGTTGATTCATCTGGCTTCCCTCAGTGTCACAAGTTGCCCTCATGCTCAGACAAACTCAAAAAAAAAATGTTTGGGTTGCTTGCAAGTTGCACACCCAGAATTCCGTACTAAAAACTGCATCTGCCAGCACTAGTAACTTGCCGGAGAAGAAACACGGCTAGATAGGCTAGCTAACTACAACTCTGCCACTCAACTTGTATATAAACATGGTCAGGTCAACACGGTTTTGCTGCTGCACCGAACAAGTCTACACAAACGCATGTCTATTTGAACTTTGAAGAGTGCTACTCTTTGAAGAATTTTCTGGCCAACCTAGTAGTGACTAGTGAGTACTGAGTAGTCATTACACAAGCCAGACGACAAATATTACAGGGCATAAGAATATGGGGAGTAAATAAATAGCATGGGGGGGCTAAAATTACAAAAAGCTTTATCAATGATATCTTTAAGCTAGAATATGGAACCTGAACAATTGTAAGTTACAAACGAATGAAGGAATGTAGTAATGACAAGGAGCCGCAGCGCATCCCTGTTCACTGACTGAGAAGTGGAAGCAGTACCAGTCCACTCGAGAGTCAAATTTTAAGAGGCTTAGCCTTGCGAATATGACCCATGCTATTAACAAGATCTTTGCGGGTGCATACAGGGAACATGTTGATGTTCTTGAGCACTTTCAACCTCCACAGGACATAGGGGAAACTGAGCTGGTCGCGAGAAGTGAAGCGGACCACCTCATTGAACCAGAGGCACATAAACATATTGGTCAAAGGGGTATGCTGCCTCACGATAACAGATGCTTCGGCGAGCGCTGCACACACCAAAAGTGCAGGTTGAGTATAGGAAAAACAGAGAACATTTGTTGAGTATAGAATAAAAAAGAGAACATTTGTTGAGTGTAGTAATGCATTCTCATTTCACATATGTCAACTACAGGAAAGAGCAAATAAGCTACTTCCATAGAATGGGCTTAAATCAACTGGCGACAGCTTTGGAGACAAGAATCAGAAACAAAATTCAAGAACACTGATTAATAAATAAAAAATTAATTTGGTTGCAAATAATCGTATTCATCCAAAAGCTAAGGTAGACCAATATACTGCTAAATCATAGACAATAAAGTCAACTGTGATGCACAATAACTTAAGAATCATTCCAGTGATGAGTCGCATAGATGCCCATGTCAACAGATAGAACATATAAAAACATAAACGTGAAGAAACGTACCTTTCTTTCCATTGAACCTCTTATCTTCTGGCAATCCATCCTGACGGTATTGAGCCAATTGCACCTCAACTTCTTCAGGTTTAGCCTTGTTTTTCTTGACAACAGCCTTTGCCTCATCATAAACGCTGCTGCGAGCTCCATGTTCTGAGATCGCAAGTACAGAATTGGAACGCCAAAGAAGGGCTTCAAGAACACCCAGAGGGTCCCTCCTAAATTGGGACTTAGAATCTACCCAAATGGAATACTTTGAACGAGGGAAAAGATGATGCGCCAACATCTATCACCAGCAAAATTATATAAAGTTTCAGAGATATATTCACAAACATATGTAAGATATTTGGAAAAACTCAGTAATTGAATCTCTGATACATTGATAAACTGATTATATATCAGCATGTCATCTCCTTGAGATAATACGATTAAATTAACATAGTAGACTCAACTACAGAAAACATATCAAATTCATAAGATAAATTTAATATGCCAATAATTTCAAAAAATCAGGATGAGCAAATAGCCCCAAATAGAAATTACAAATGGAAGCATGATCAAGATACAATCTACTGAACTGGAAGCAGTACCGAAATGAATGATAAACTACAAGTAGAAAGAATTGTTACCTTTGGGATTTTTCCATTTAACCTTTGGTCCGCAAAAGGGAGATCCCTAACAACCACAATACGCCATTTCTCGATAAATCCATCCTCACCAATCCTATGTTCAGCTAATTCCTGAGTAGTTACAGTAACTTCATCCCAAAAAGCAACATAGCAGACCTGCATAAATTCAGCACCTCTTAGAATAGTAAATTTGTATAGATAATAACAAGTGATGCATAACGTAAGAAAACATAAACCTTCTGGAGGGATGCCTCTGACATTCCAATGGGCTGATAAAGATCATCTCCACCACCAAATGCACAAGTGGAGACAACAATGTCACAACTTTGCATGTAAAGCTTGTCTTCATTTGAGATCTTATAACCACCTCTTTCACTGTAGAAGCCACAGTTTAGAGTAACAGTTTCATTTACCTGTGAGTAACAAAATTTTAAGAACATGAACACTACTTCTTCATAACAGAACACATTGACATCAAATTGCAAAATATTACAAATAAATTGTGGATGAAAAGGAAACATAGTAGAAAAGATGCAGCTTATAACCTTAAACATTTCACCTCTCTGATCTAGAGTTTGATATCCGGTGAATAAATTGAATCTCGTGGCCTCCGCATGCTCTTCCGAAAGGGTGCTGTGCCCTCCAAATAACGGATCATCATTCTCAGTTCTGTACAACACTTTCTTCACAGGACAATTAGATTCTTCACGAACCGGAATCTCTAGACGCTCAAGTTCTTCAGGAGCTAAAATCGGCAGACAACCTAATAATGTCCACAAAAACTTGTGTCACACATATCCAACCTCAACACTCCAACTTCAACTACAAAGTTCTGTTTAACAACATGATACACTAACCCAATTAAGACTAACACAACAAAAGAAGCATCTAAACTCTCTCTCTCTCTCCCAAGCCTAAACTCATGTGGGGTCTAAGCAATTCAAGATAATTAACAGTCATATAACCAACGCCGCTCAGAACTTGATTCTGAAACAGACAAAGGTTATTCCAACTTAGGTTGTCTAATATTGTCACACATTTCAATTTCAACTACAATGAGCAGTCCAATCACATCATACACATAACCCAATTAACACTAACACAACAAAAGAAGCATCTGATCTCTATCTCCTAAGCCTAAACTCATGTGGGTATTAATCAAATCAACATAATTCACAGTCAAATAAGCAAAGCTCAGAACTTTGATTCCAAAACACGTTAAAAACAATATTCCAACTTACGTTGTCTAATGCCCCTGATAACCTTCGTCGCAGGATCAAGCCGGTTCAAGTTGCCTTGGGATATCTTCTCCGACGAAGAAGTCGTCGTGTTAAGTTTTGGGTCTGGCGGAGGAGGAGTAGTGGGTTTGAAGCCGATAGTCCAAGTCTCGTAGAGAAGCAAAACAATGGCGGGGAGGAAAATGAGAAAGGCCCAGTACTTCACCAGATTCTTAACGACTCGGCGAATGAACTCGTTCTTAAATCGGTGGCCGAGTTTCTTGCGCTTCCGGCGAACTCGGGCCCGCATCCGGCCTTGTTCGCCGGGATCGTCATCGGAGACTTGGATTGATATGCTGTTGCTGTTATTGCTGAACATTTAATGAGAGAGAGAGAGAGAGAGATTGGGATCGGATACTGTAAATCGTTTGTGAGATCAAAGTGATGGAACGAGTGTGAGCTCAATGTGGTGTTCGTACTTCGTCGGCTTCGTTGCGTTCTGGAGTGACGAGACTGACGGATTTTTGATCTGTAAACTGTTTTTACGAATTAGTTTCAATTTGGGCCTGGCCCGAAAATGTTGAAATCCGATATATACCGGTTTGGACGACGAAACATCGAAATTAGTCATGCCCTAAACACATGAAAATGATGAAATGGACTAGTCGAGAAATCAAATAAAATTGGGCCCAAAACCGAATGACTGAATGAGCAAGCCGTGAAACCGAAGAAACAATTTTTTAATCAAATCTCAAGCCTATTTTTTTGTTCAGTGAATCGATAGAATATATTAATAAAAAAGAACTTCGGTAAAATGAAAAACTGAAAAATAATACAAAACAATAGAACACGAATTGGATATCAGTCCTCATTGAGTCCTCGCTGGGGACGGTCCTGACTCTATCCGTGAATCACTTGTTGAAATTAATCTTCCAATAGAAGCTGCCAACTTTGAACAAGTTGCGGTATCCAATTCCGACTGTAGTCTAGAAGATCTCCGAGGTCCCAAATCTGATACCAAATCAAGCCCTTACTTCCCACGAAAAACCATAGGCCCATTACCAACCAGGTCCAAAGGTCCAAAGATCCAAATATTAATCTAGGCCCATATTAACCTTAAGAACTTAACAGTGTTCGAAAACACAGTCTACACGGCCGATTAATCGGTGTGTAATCGGTAATCGGTAAGAACCGGCGTAGATTAAGGCCTGAACAGCCCCCTACACAGTGAACTGTGTAAACTGTGTAGAGACCGATTAATCGGTGTGTTACACTGCCTACACAGCCTGATATATTTTTTAATGAGAAATCAAAATTTAAAAATAACAACCCAAAACCCAATTTTTTTTTTCAAGGAAGATTTGGCATGGAGTGATTTTCTTATTTGAAATGCATTCTCTTATGTTTATTATTTTAATATTAAACTATGTGTTCAATTTTGATCACTTTCCTAGCATTTTTTTTTTACTTAATCATTTTACCTTCTCCAGTGATGGAGTTTTAAATTTTAAAGTTAAAATTGTCTAAAATTTAAATATAGCTAGACGATATATAACTTGTGAGGTAGTAAAAAAATTATTTAAAAGTTAAACTAGACTAAATTGAACGTTAAAACAATAAAAACTGAAATATGGAGAATATGACTTCAAGTCATTTTCTCTCTCCACTCTTGTTAAATATAATTTCAAAATTTAACTCAAAGTTACATTTAACTTTGCTTTAGGGTACCCATTGGAGTGATATTTTACGTAAGAAAAGTTAAAATTTGATTTTATTTGTGAAATAGGGTATCGTTGGAGATGCTAATGATCTTTTAGATATTTTTTTAATATATTGCTAATTATAATATTATTTAATATATAAAAAAATATCGATTCCGATTAATCCCGATTAATCACCGAGTAATCGGCTACACAATAATCAGTACCATAACGATTCGTGTCCGATTACCTTTTTTATAACACTGGGACTGAATGACCCGTGCCTCCATTGTCGGTCAACCACAGAACCACCGCCACCTTTGTTAAGCTCTTATCAGGTCACGGCCTCTGGTCATTGCCGCTCCCCAATCCCGCAGGTCATCCCAACGACAATCGGCACAGGCCGTGGCTGCAAGTTCACCCGAGGTAATCTCGACCGTGGGGTGCAAAGTTCTCACGGGCACCTTAGAAACACCAAGATTTTGGGTCACTGAGTATCCTCCCTCATCTCAGTTTGCCTCCAGTGCCAGTTAGCCTAAATGGAGCAGCTTCTCGTTGATCCTTTGGTCTCGTACTTCAATTTAGCCCGAACTGGTCTTAATTGACTCACATCCAAGAAAAAGCCTCTTGAAGGAAGGACCCGGCCAGAATGGAGACTCACTTCTGAACCTGCCTCGGCCAAGTCACAAGAGAGATGTGTCACCCATGAAGACGACTCGACAATCCCGTCAAGAAGTCATCGTCGTAGATGCCAAATCCATGGCCACACCCATGGATCTCGACGAAAGCCAGCCATCACCAAGAGGAGGAAACTAGTCACCAATGTCATTTGGAGATGAGTTTCATGATTTCATGTCGACACTCCCAACAAGAACCTCCACAACACGTAACCTTCTCAATGGGGGCGACGACGTCGAAACGTTGCTCACAATCTACCCCTAACGCTATTTAGGGTCTCTCGAGGGAACTGGGAAACTGGGAGCTAGGTTCCCGATTCTTCTAGTATTTGTTCTTCAATTACAAATCAGGCCTAGTTTTATTTTTTAGAGTACGCTATAGGGTATAAATCTTCAATATTAAATGATTGTCATATACCTAGAAAACAAAAACAAAAAACACTATAAGTGTAACATTAGTAACAAAGTAACATTGTTACATTCTTAACTATGAACGAAACAAATTAAAAGTATAGATAGATAGATAGATAGATAAACCAAAATAAAAGTTTGGTACATCGAGTTTTTTTTGTCTATCTTGCTTTTGAGTTCTTAACAAATGAGTGAGCTACTTTGGTTTTCATTGTTTTTCTTAAACAAATCTGATGGGTAGCAGTATTCCAACATCATAGATAGCTCTGATTTCTTCCCTATATGGCTATGCCTCCTCGGCTTCGGTTCTCACAAACTAGTGGTAGTGAACCATATGCCGCCGCCGGCTAGAGTTTGACTTTTGAGTGATCTTCACACCGACTTTTCTAAAATCCCTCTCTCCACTCTGTGAAGTCTCTTGTCTACTCGTCTTCAATTATTTCTCTACTTCTTTGATGTTCATGGCAACAACTTGGTTCTTTGGCACACCAATTGATCTTGGCATTCAGAGAGGATCACACTCTGTATGTTCCAAGCAGTGGTTGGCATTCAGCATTCAATGGCAGTAGCTAACGTATGCTGGAGTATTGCTAATGATTCTTGCAATTCACTCCACCCTATTTTTTGGAGGAAGAAGGCAGATGACAGGTGGAGATGACATCAAATCAGATCGTTTGACCTAGGATCGTTAATCCAGGTGGGTGGTTTGGATTGCCAAACAGTAGCAATCTGATGGCAAATCTCATAAGCCAATGTTCAGAGGTTAATGGTGACGTGGTGCATAGATCCGAGCAAGCCATGGTGGCAGGTCGGGAGGGAGGACGACTTCATCGACTAGCGGTAGCGAAAACCCTAGCGCAATCCATATATGCTAAGTGTATGCACCAGGAGATTGTTTGTCTCCCCTCGACATCCTTCCCTTGGGATTGGATTACATTGGGCTGGAAAGGAAAGTATGATCATGGTTGGTTGACCGGGCCTACTGAGGCAATCCCTCCCTGGGCTTTGGAGGATTGGATTGGGATGGTGCTTTTGGAGTTACACTGGAGAGTTTGGCTTGCCTACTTGGGTGTATGGCTCTTGAGGTCCATTCAAATATTAGCTCAGTTTCCCTCTTGGGATACAGGCAACTGGACTTCTTAAGGAGAAGGTGCATAGCTAATTAAGGAGTGGTACATTTGATTTTTGATAGTTACTCGTGTTACTCTGGTTTGTTAGTTTAGGGCTCTTATGTGTCCCTATGTATTTTAGTGCAGTGGTACTTTATGACTTCTCTTTGTCGGACCGGGTAATCCGGTGGGATTTGTATTGTTGTAACAATTTCATGAATGATATCTTGATCTCCTTCTCGAAGAAAAAAAGATTGGTACATCTCACATCTTTTGTTTATAAATAACAGACCTCAATGAAGTTATGGGTTTTATCGTGATTTGACTAGGTTTACGCCTCTTTATAATTGATCCATTGTGTCAGCTTTGATCTCCAGTCTAGAGCACAATCAAAACATGTGAACAATTGTGTTGCAATTGTCCAATGATGGTCATTCGTGGGATTCTATATTCGTCCTTACTGCATTTAGGTCGTATGGTTGGTATACTGGTATGTGAAACACAAGCATGTTGTGGTTGGTATCTTTATTGTTTTGGGCATTTCCTCAGTTGAACTCGGTTTAGTTTCAAGGTTAACTGCGGATTCATGTTTAATTTGGATCCGGATCTGGTCGGTTGGTGTAGGGATAGAGTGATTCTCACCTCTTTGTGTCATGCATCAATCTTAGTTTATCTGTGCTTCAGGCTTGGCAACATCAAGTTACTTCTCTGAGCTAAGAGCATAGTAATACAAAATCATATGTTAGTGTTTAACTAGCATAAACAAAACCACCATTTTAGTGGTGAGATTAGTCTAGTGATTTAGATGCTTTTTACGTGTGTGCACTTTGCGCATTGTGTTTGTTCTAGAGAGAGTGAACATTACAAAATGGATGTTTTCCTTAGTTACAAGATGAAAAATAGGATTATGTTGGTGTGCACCCCAGGGCTATGCACCCTTGAGTTATTTTTTATACTTTGACACGTGTCACAATCTGAGTCGTTGATACTATCAACTTTCTTTAGGCTGATTGATCTTAGGATAAGCTTTGGTACATGTGATCCTCCTCACCCACAACCCAACTCGTCCTTACACACAGTCTCTCCTCCGCCACCTTCACCTTCCTAAGATCGAGGAGGGAGGGGGGCACATGAGGTGTTGGGATTAGTTCTGAGTTGAGAGAGATCGAGGATGTTAGGAGGAGATGGCGAATGTGATGGGTGCCCAGAGTAAATCTGGGTGTCTAAGTAGAGGAGGAAATAGGAGGAGAGAGGGTGTGGGTAAGTGGGAGAGGGAGAGACAGAGAGATAGACGGTAGAGAAAGATGAGAAGTACTTTTTGACGCCGTTGGTCTCCGGAGTGCGGCGGAGTGTGGCAGACGGGGGTGTTTGGTTTTGGCAGAGATGAATATCAAATGCAGTGAGCTTATAATAAGCTCGATTAACTTGGGTAAAAGTTGACTAATACAACCAATCACAAGACGACATGTGTCATAAGACTGAAGAGTAAATAGGATGCTTAGCCTTGAGGTGCATTCTAGAATGTTCCTGAAAAATATGAGCATTGATGAAGATCAATAGCATAATCTGAAGGCTATTATATATTGGATTTTTTTATGCATCCCTTTTGACGGAAGAATTGCTTAACCTTCTTCGGCTATCACCATCTTTGTAAGAGCATATGCACCCATTTAGCACCTCCTATTTACCTTGCAGTCACCATTCAGCGAATATGAGGTGTAATACATGTTTTTCTTATAGCCGTATAAAGATAACACTTCCTATTACTATTCATCAGTTTTAAATATTTTGATTTTTAAATTCTTGGTAATGTATTCGACCAATAACTGGACGACACGTGTTTATTTGTTAGTTTCGTCGTTATGCGATTAACATTGATGACGAATTTGTTGTAAATACGAGTTTTTAAAATTGACTATATTTGATATATGAATATGACTACTTATTTTTTGAGATTTGTAGAATATTTTATTGCGACCTCGTAGAAATTTTTCGTATAATTTTCGGAGACTCGAACTATTTATTATGAAGTTTAGATGTTTAATTGTCAAATAATATTTTTTTTAAGTTAATGTTTGATTTAATCTAAGCCGTCGGATTAATTTTTCAAATCATATATAACGGTCCAGATCAAGAGGACCATTGGGTTGCAAGGGACAAATGTAGATGCCGTCGTGGTTGGCGTCAGATAGGAGGTGCAATCAGACGAGCAAAAGCAGCACCTTCGGTTGCTCGAGCAGGCTGTCAATGCGCGGTTGCCAACAACTTTCCCTGCCGCTACAAACCTCAAACGACTTGCTCCTCTTATTTTCAGGGGGCCCTCCCTTCTTGCACGAGCAAAACTGCAACCGATGCAGATGCTCTAAAGCCAACCTTAGGTTTCATTAATCGAGATTTAACAGCGGCTTACCCTTCAATTAAAAGAAAAAAAATCAAACATCTTAATCGGTGAGATCTTGACCGTTGATTGAATAGGCTCTTCATAGAGATTGGTGCGGGTTTTTATAGAGGATCAAATATTAAAAGTCCAGAAGCCCCAGTCCCCAGAGCTCTAACGACCCATGACGGGCATCCGGCGAATTCTCACCGTCACCGGTGCTCCGCCGCCGCTCGCTGCTTTGTTTCAGCATCAAGCTTCTGATATCGCATGTCTCGAATGACAAGCAGAATCGACGATCCAAATATCCATGGCTTTTCCGGCCATCTTCTCTGTAGTTTCTGGCGACTAAACTCACTGATCTTCATCCACTCGGTGAGTTGTAAATGTTTATATATTTAAAATTCGTTTTGGGTTTAATTTGAAGATTTCAGATTTTGAGAATTCGTAGGAATGGTAGGATTCTATGTATGGAAGAATTGTGAGACTAATTGTGTTGCCATGTTGGTCTATTTGAAAATGACAAACATGATTAGTGTCTTGAGCTTAGCTAAGTTTAACCTTTAAATGATCAAAGAGTTAATAATGAACAAGTATAATGAGGTCCTGAGCATAATGAAACCTTAATAAGCTTACGGTTTGTGAGAAAAATTGGGTGCCCGAAGTAAATGGTTAGGTCCACTTGGATTATTTGATGAGTGTTGTTGAATATTGTTTAGTATTAATGCTCCGAATTATTATTTTCATATTAGGACTTGACGAGCTTATTCGGGGAATGAGGGAGCACTGATGTGGAGTTGTCCTTTATAGAACTGGGACCTTAAGCTTCAGATATTCAGGTAGGGGACTCTGGTCTTGCATCAGTTAATTGGTGTTATAAAATTTGGATTGCTTAGTGCATAGCAACTTCTTTGGGTTTTGATTTCCTAAACCTCCAAAGAGGCAGGTATGTATAGAACAGTGTTTGTCACCGCTTGTGGTGTAGCACTGGTAAATGACTGGTTCTATGCGATACAACGTTACCACCCTAAACCGATTATCACGATTTCTATATGAGCATTGCCATTCATGAGTTTTAACTATTTTTCTTTCACAAACTTGTTGGCCAGGACAGCACTATTATGCATTGTTTTATATATTCCTTTGAACCTAGTTGAAAATAGTCCAGATGAGGCAGCGAGGAAAAAAGTTCACCCTTACAAGTTACAACCCTTTTGGATGCAGGTCTGGGAACACGTTAAAGGGGGTATGCCAAATTTTTTGTTTCTGATATTCAATGATAGTTCCCAGGTTCCAAACTTTTATCTCATTCCTCTATTATAGCTAAGTTAAGTAGTTTTGGAACTTGATCTTCTCTTGTTTGGTTTTGAATTTATCACTTGTTCAATTACTTCTTTCAAAGTTGAGTATAAAGGGTTGGCTTTTAACGATTTTCACCTCACTTTAGTGGAAGGCTACGGTGAGTTAACACGTGTCATGCATCAACTTGTAAATTTATTAAAATAGTTGTAAAATGAGTATTTTTCAAATGATTTTAGTTCAATAGTAGTAATCACTTGATCAAAAATATTTTTACAACTTTTAGGACAAAATTACAAGTTAAACTACTCATTTTACAACTTTGAGAACTAATTTACAAGTTGATGTATGCCATGTATTAAAACATACTAGAATTTCCCCTTTAAATGATTAACTAATGTTTCTGCTTCATGAACTATAAAAAATTTCAACAAATTTATCTCACAGCTCTCTAAAGTGTAAGTTGACTTTGACTTGGATTTCTAGGGCCCGACTGTAACATGCTTAAACTAAAGATGTGCAGTTTAGGCATTACAGTTGTAATCACTTTCCATTCCCTAGAGTACTGAACATGTCCTTTTGGTATTTGTAGCAGTAATGGAGTAGCATTATTGTAGATTTACAACGCTAGTCGATACCGTTCAAATGCAAAAGCACTTGAAATTATGAAGTACTTGTTGCAAACTCCATCTAGATACCAAACCCATCATCATAGATATATTAACCAAAGTTTGCATCAATCACACTGATGCCACACCATCACCACCGCCCCATAGGAACACGTCAAAGTTGTCATGATCTTGCCGCCCATTCCAACTTAAGGTACATTGTATTTGATCGAAGACCTTTGTGACTCCAAGCATAGCATGTAGCCATGGTCGGAGCTATGACCTCCAACCCAGAACAAGGCACCTCAAGCCCGTGAACAAAACCACTACGATCAACCAGAGTAGAAAATTACCCAACAACTAGACCCAGAAAACCAACCGAAGTTAAACCAAATGCCCGTTCGTTTGTACCCACAACACACCAGCAAGGCATGGCACCGTCCGTCACTAGTTTAGGAGGGCTGCTGGACAAATGACAACGATGCACTTTATTTTTTAACCCCCAAAAGAAAAGAACTTATTTCTGTTCTATATATAAAGATTAGCTTATTTCTGTTCTATACAAGAATTAGTTGTCTTGTAAGAATTCACTGTGTATCTTTATCACTTTCCAAATTGTTTTTCGTTTTATCACTGTGTATGGTTCAAAAGTCAGAAGAATAAAATCAAAAGTGAGTTGTTCAATATATAAGAAAATTTTTCTGTTCAAGGCCTCAGTCAAATGAGGTGTGTACAAATGAGGATTGTTATAGATACAAATGAGGACATTGAATGAGGTATAAATTTAAGTGCTGAAAAAGGTATAATTTTTTGTTGGTAAATGTAGGGAGTAAATTTAAGAGGGTATTAATTTGGTCAGCAAGTTTACTTACCCATAATTGTTTTTACTTCTTTAGGCTTGCAACATAGCAAAAATTAAATCATCAGTTCCAAGTCCAGAACCAATGAATTAACTCGTTTTAGGAAAATTTAGTATCCAAAACTTTATCAAATGAGTTTTTCTTTTAAAAAGCTGGGCTGTCTTCAATGCACTAATATGGCACTCATTAATAGGATTCCAAGCACAGGGAGGAGTTGAATATATTGACAAATATGGGAGAGCAGAACAATCAGAGGTTAGCGAACAATTTATGCTATAAATTCATCGTTAGGTTTTTCTCATGCGTTATTCCTGTTTATTGGATATTGGGTATTCTCTTCAGATATTGCGGCATTATCTTTAGCTTCCATGGACGTCTTCATGGAGACACTACCAGAGAATTCGGCCAATTCTTCCTGCAGCCAGTCTGACCTGATTAGCAAACGAATGTTCCGTCGCAAGTTGTTAGGTCTAGCCAAAGAAATCAGAGAGATGAAAGAGAAGACGGGCACAGGATCGACCCTCTTTTTTAAGACCAATGACAACAAGTATTTGCGTGTCAATGGTGATCCCCACAACCCTGTCACTGAAGTTGATGATTCCGATCCGGAATTGTTGGAATCTATCAAACAGAAAAAAGCCGAGGAGACCAAGAAGTTAGAGAAACCACTCGAGGAGGCTGTTGGAAAGAAGGATGAGCTTCAAGAGTTCGAGAAGCTCAAGATTTATTTGATGAAGCATTTGCCAGACAAGGAGAAGGCTGCTTCTGATTCCGCCACCACCAGTGACGTTGAGATTCCTTGGCAGAGTAGAGATGGTAGTGCTACTGCAACTGTTTCTTCTGCTGTTTGTTGCCCTGGATCTAGGCGTTGATGTTGGTGATTATCAGATGCTGTTATGTTTTGTTTTGTTATCAGTTGTTTAATTTTTGTTTTTGGGTTGCTTAAATTGGCCATTTATTTGTTAATTTTTATTTTTGGCTCACAGTGTCGAAAATCAGACAATCTGATTGTCTGATTTTTGACACTGTGGCCCAAAAATAAAAAATAACAAATAAATGGCAAATTTAGAAGAGCGGGTGATTTAGGTGGTTTGTTTTGTATCGTTTTGCATTAAAGATTTTTGATTTTTCTTCTAAATGTCTATCCTAATTGGTGTTTTGGTCAACTCGGAGGATCACTCGACAAAACCATGAAACCATACTATACGATGTATTTTTTTTATGGTAAACGATAATAATAGAAATGGCCAAATGTGACAACGGATTATAAATGGCCAAATGTGATAACAAATTATAACGATAGCTTTAGAGTAGTTTTACGATGTGTAATAGAGTAATCTACAGTTTAGTTTATTTGATATATTATTCATTTAAGTCCAATATAATTAAAATTGTCAGTAGTGTCTCACACACTATAGGTGCACTCCACTTCAAGAAGCGCTGTCACTTCAAGGAGTGCGAAGAAAGATATTAATTGGATTAAAAGACTCCAATGATTGCTGGTTTTTTGATCCCCGCACTGGAAGTAAGCATCCACTATACCAAGACTCAGTCGACTCCTCTCAAGTGCAAACAAGATACTAAGAGTGCACAAAGGCAAACCAAAATTGCTCGACTAGCCCTACCATCGAGTCCAAGTTAAGGAGAATGTGAGATTCCAAATGGAGCCGGAACCTTCAAACACTCACATTTCTTCTCTTTCAAGGAAGTTGGGTACCAGGCAAGCCAAGTAGCTAACACAGTCAAACTCTCGCACTTGAATATTTTTCATATAGAGAAAAAAAAATACTACATGAGGTCTAAGACCGTCCTTGCTACTAGTTGCAGAAGTTCTTTTTGGCCTAAGCAATGACCAAAACCATCATAGAAAAATGATAACATATAATCTAGAGGAATTATCATCAATGGTACCTTATAAATGAATAATTCATCATTTTGGTATTTTATTTTAAAAATTATCACTTCAATACCTCACATTCAAATCGTTACTAAGGATCATCAACTTCAACTGATTGATATTTTTTTTTCTGAAAAAATATCAAATTTTAAAGGATAAAATTTTAATTCATATTATTTTCTTTCTAGTTTTTGTTTTCTATTCTTGATCTATTACTTTTTAATATTTTCTTCTCCATGAAAATTGACATTTTTTTCAATAATTTTTTAATAATTTAATGGTGCTATTAAAGGTAGATACTTATTAACGGTAGATACTGATTTTAAGTAAAGATTAAAATGTGAAGTATCGAAGTGATAATTTTTAAAAATAAGATACCAAAATAATGAATGATCAATTTATGAAATACCATTTATGATAAAAACTCTATAATCTATCCCATGAAAAATCCAGCACCAATCTTTTTTTTGAGATATTACCCTAACCAACTCATCCTACAATATATCTTTATATGAATATGATGACCGTATCTCAGGCTTTCCCATACATAATCAGAACCTCCTATCCGGGGCCATCCTCTTTGATTGAATCACAAAAGTCATGCTATCACATCTCTCATCTTTTGTACGTATTCTTTCAACTCGTGCTAATCATGCACACTAGCTAGCTAAGATAGTTTTATTCAATTATTCTTTCCACCGTCTTATCATTGGGAGGTAACCGTTTGTTCTTAAACAATGAGGATTGGATCGATCTGTTGGAATTTGGTTAACTTTTGACGTGTGATGATCAATGATCACTTTTTTTTGGATGTTGAAATTGCTGACAAAATCGTTCTAACAATTAAGATCGCCTTACTGATATCTCTCCACTAGCGTATAATGTTCCAATCACTCATTCATACATACATGGGAACTTGGACAAGTCTTGTAAGATTCAATTGTATGTGTACTAGTATTGATAACAACATGGATAGTAGGTAGTTGATAACTTTTTGTGATCGAGACACACTTTCTGATCATATTTCGGCAAATGAACTTTTACATGTTTACATGCACATTAGTTGTTACTTATTTTCTAAAATGTCCAACTAAATTGAAAATAATATAGATATTAGTGAATTATCATAGGAAGTGAAATTGTCACCTCCTTTTCTACAAGTCACAAGATCTTCTTAATTCTTTTGTGCGTATTTTTAATACTCATTTGCATAAAAATGTGATACGCGGTGTACGTTATTTGTAAAAAAATAGGTGCCAATTTTACACTTCTTCATCATCTATAAACATAACATAAAAGAGAAAATTAGAGGAACATTACCTGACATAGAAGTCATTCATATTAGTACCTTAATTTGGTTTTCACTCGAAACAACAACAAAGTTACAAATTCAACCTAACTTTAGTGCCGGTGAACATTTCCGTTAAACCTTTGTTAAGTGTCATACTTTAAAGGCCAAAGATACCTTGCCGGAACTCCTCCGTGCTGCTCGTAGCGATGGTAGCTCACAACCAATGCCTCCATCTTCATCTCGTGACTCAGTGCACCTCCGATTAGTGTCAAATTTTGCTTTCCTAATGGAGAAAGGTAATTAGGACTTCCTACTTTTACAGTGTCTTTCTAAATGATGTGCATATAGTCTATTATTTAAATTGGATTAGCAAGAGAGAACTAGTAGGTGTAGCTTAAGTAGAAAACAGAACAGATAGTCCATGCATTACATTAATCAGTTTTGAAGTCCCATCCCAAATGAATTAACTTTGTCATGTTCCTTTTGAATATTAGCAAAGTCTTTAGAAGCACAATCCACCATTTTCCATTCATATATTACTCACCAACAAATAATGATGATAATTTTCTAACATATAAAGTTGAGGAATTCTAAGAATCTTGATGAATGGTTAGTTTCCTCATAAGCCGGCCCTTCTCATCAGGTTGGATCGATGCACATCCTCCTTATATATATGAAACTGCATGTGTTATTAAATGTACCCAAGAATCCCAAAAACACTTGTCACATGGCATAACATGATTGGTGACCAAGAACAAACTCCTCCTCATCTCACAAGTTAGTTCCCTATATAAATACGAAGCTAGCCAAGTAAACCTCCCTCGATATATATCATATATAGGATTTTAATTCTTCTTCAACCTCAGCTCTCCACATTTTTTGAAACAATCATTCTCCTTTGGATCCCAACCTTCCCTAAGAGCGAGAGCTTAATTAGTAGTTAGCATGAACATTCTCATCAAGCCCTTTTTGGTTTTTCTCAGTTTTTCTTGCTTCTTGTTTGCTCAAATCCATGGAAGCAAGCACTCACAGGCACTTTCCCAGTTCTACAAGGCAAAGCAGAACACGCAAAGCGTGGGCCTCAACACGAAGCCTTTCGAGGTCATTCTTCGTGCCAATGCATCCGGCATTATTCATCATCCCCAGGAAGGGTTGAAGGAGAAAGATAGGATCAAAAGCTTGCCGGGACAGCCAAAGGTGAAGTTCGACCAGTATGGCGGGTATGTCACCGTGGATAAAAAAGCAGGCCGTGCTTTCTTTTACTACTTTGTTGAAGCTGAGAATCGAAAAGCCAAGGAATCATTGCCTCTTCTTCTTTGGCTCAATGGAGGTAATTACAATTTATCTTATACCATACATTTTTTGGAGTAGGTGAGTTCTAGTTCAGTGGTGAGGTAAGGACTCTGATCATATCATAATCGAAATCATAAGTCACGTATTCGAACATCATCATCAGACAGTAATAATTTTCGTTTAAAAATGAGAATTTCGAGTCGAATTAAGGTGTTAATTCATTTCACCAGTTGAATTGGAATTGTACTAGTTTGTTTGCCGCATAAGATACAAACATGATACTGTTGTTAGGATGAGATTTCTTCAATTTCTTTATTTTCATTTTTGCATTTGTGGTGATATATGAAATGGATGGAAATCCTCATCATTCATGCATGTGTGAGGCTGGCTGGCTAGCTACTACTCTTTCTTTGTAGTAAGCTCCACATCTTTGCATGATGAGTCCAAGGCTGGAGGTGACTATTAAAAGATGAATAGTTTTTAGACAATAGTATATTGATTCATCACAAAATTGGCACCCAACACAATTATTTTCAGTATACCAAATTACTTAGTTGCTTGTTCTGAAAACAACCATCAATTATTAAACTTATGGTTTTTGTTTTTTTGTACAAAATATCTATATTTTGGACTGTTACAAAAAAGTGTGCATGATGTTCGGGTTTTCAACTTACAACAAAGATGAATTAACGATTGACAATAGCTTGCGCGTAGATGAGAGAATGCGTGCATGTTAGTTTAAATTTTTTTGTATGCAATTTGATTAGATCATATGCATCTTTCCTAGGTGGCTTCCTGCATGCCAACTCTTTTTGATTTGTGGATTCAAATCCCTGAATCTACTCTTGTTGAGGATATCTCGGCGATCATGTTGTATTTATAGTGTTATATACATCTTTCTAGGATATGTAATTTTTAAAATGAAACGTTGAAAAAGTTCTTGATGGATAACATGCAGCTCAATCATTTGAAACCACATTTTGTGGTCATTGGTCAAATGTTGAAAACAAATTTATCTCAATTGGGTTTGCCTCATTTCTCGTTTCTGTCATTAGTCAAATGAGTTTAGTTTTAAATACATAATAATCTCTGTAGCCAGCCGCTTGAGTAAACCTCAAGAAATGGAGATTACTAATGCTGGTTGTGTGTGCTAAAAAATGTACGTGTCACAGGACCTGGATGTTCTTCTCTGGCCTATGGAGCAATGCTTGAGCTTGGACCGTTCCGTATCCATAGCGATGGAAAAACGCTCTACCGAAACAGATATTCATGGAACAATGGTACTAATTGACTCGAGTATAATCGTGTTACAAGTGTATAACGTGTCATCTTTGAGACAAATGATCATAATTGACAATATAATTGTGTGTTAACGTTGATCAGCTGCAAATGTCCTGTTCCTTGAGTCCCCTGCCGGTGTGGGATTTTCGTACTCTAACAGAACGTCAGATTATGACAATAGTGGAGACAGAAGAACAGCTGCAGATAATTTTGTGTTCTTGGTGAATTGGTTGGAGAGGTTTCCTGAGTACAAAGGGAGAGAGTTTTATATTTCTGGTGAAAGCTACGCAGGGCATTATGTGCCTCAACTTGCACAGACAATTCTCCACCACAACAACAAGGCTAACAAAACCATCATCAACCTCAAGGGTATCATTGTAAGTCCCCTCTCTCTCTCTCTCTCTTTCTGCCACCCTATATGTTTTTGGATTCTTGGCAGGTAGTTGGAGAAATTATTAACTTCCTTTGGTGAATGATCCATATTTTCTGGTTCCTACTGATGCACATGCAATGGGAGTACGGGCTAATAGCCCCTTTGTTTGGTTGTTTGTGCCATGTGATGTGATCCCCATCACACTAAAATCCGAATTATTTTATATATTTATATACGCTTATTCATAATTTCAGAAAATTTCTTCAATTCTGTATTTAAGACGGTTATTTTATTGCTAATTGGATTTGAGTTTGATGCTCTAACTTTGACATACATATATTTTGTATGTGAAACATTGTACACAGCAGCTATACCTCTTCTTGAATCTTGACTAAAGCATTCCTTTGGCAAATGATGCAGATGGGGAATGCAGTGATTAATGATGAAACTGATACAATAGGAATGTATGACTACCTTGCCTCCCATGCTCTCATTTCTGAAGAAACTGTAAATCAAATCCGAAAATACTGTGATTTTTCGCCAAATGCTACTACTCAGCCTAAAGAGTGCAATGCTGGTACTGATGCTACTGATAGAGCTACCTATTTCGTTGACATATATAACATCTATGCTCCCTTATGTGCCTCTTCCAATCTTACTGTCCATCCCAAAAAGGCTTCAGTAAGTTCAGACGTCGCAATCTAAGATATGCAATTATTTTAAGAAGTGAATTTATTCTACCTGAAATTTATGATCTGTACTACATGTTGTGGTGCAGGTACTAAATTTTGATCCGTGTAGCGAGTACTATGTGCAAGCTTATCTGAATCGGCCTGATGTCCAAGAAGCTCTACATGCGAATGTCACAAAACTCACACATGACTGGGAACCATGCAGTGATGTAATCACACGTTGGGAAGATAGCTCAACCACTGTAATACCCATTTTACGCGAATTAATGGACAATGGTCTTCGCGTCTGGATTTTCAGGTAATAACTGTTATGCAGTTTCAGTATTTTTGCAATATGTGACTAGCTGCATTATGCAAAAACTAGCAAATACTTATTCATATGGACATAACTACTACTGCAGTGGCGATACTGATGGAAGGGTACCAGTCACTTCGACGAAGTATTCTCTTGAGAAGATGAATCTTCCAATTAAGACCGAATGGCACGCGTGGTTCCTTAGCGGACAAGTAATTAACTTCTCCGTTTTCTATATACTTTGGATCTTCCATTAAGTACTCTTTGGGTTTTGCCTTATATGCATAGTATTTTCTGCACTTGCAGGTTAGTGGTTTCACACAAGTGTATGAGGGAGACATAACATTTGCCACAGTGAGGGAGGCAGGGCATCAAGTCCCAAGCTACCAGCCTGCTAGGGCACTCTCACTCATCATGCACTTCCTTGACGGAACACCCCTTCCTGATACTACAAGATACATTTAAGAAGACAGTAGAAATTTAAAACTGAGTAGCTTTTCAATATATCATTGCCTTGTTATAATTTTTTTCTTCCTACACAAGGTTATTCATACAGTAATATTCTAATTCTGATTTATTTTTCATTTGATTAATAAAAATTATAGTCAAATTTTGTTGCTTAAGCTCCCACTTTTATTTCAGTACTTGATCTGCAGAATGGATCTTCAAGGTTAATTAATGTATCGACTGAGTGAAAACTTGCAAGTTAAACATTCTTCAACGTTGAAACTTGAGAGTTCCGTAATTATCCTGAACTAATGTAAATCTGTAATTTCAAATAATGAAGCAAATGCAATAGTGGAAGCTAGCTAATTAAACAATCTGATTTCTTCAGATGTTTCAGTAAAATGGCTGGAAAACAAAATGATGTACAGTGCTTTCCAGCAGAGAGACCTGTCTACTTGATAAGGAGTTCATCAACTCAGAGGTCTTGGAAACCAATATGTGTTGTTCGAACATTTCAAAATTGAAAAAGAATAGGTAAAATAAATGTGGACCGTCCAGTCTTGGCTGTTGAGACTCTTCCTGGTTTAAATATTCTTGCTGAACATGGTATTACTCACTCGTATGAAAAATTGAATCTGATTCCGCAATTTTGGCGCAATTGATGACTAACTACATTAATCAGAACTAATCACTTTCGTATTGTGGCTACTGATATTACTGCCAAAGAGAAGGTTCAGGGTTTGAATATCACCATAAAACCGAACTTTGTGATTCGAGCCGTAACAATTTTGCTCGCTTATTCTGTGCCCGTGAATTGATTCCCTTGAAAAACAGAGTCTTGATCATGAGCCTTGATTGGTTGTTTAAAGGGTAAATTATGTATAAGGTCACTTACATAACATCTATACTATATAAGGTTACCAAATATTTCCTTTTCAAATAAAGTAACCTGATTTAAAAAAAAAAATCGCTCTCGTTCAAACTATTTACGCTAATACCATCGTATATAAACTTGGTCTCTCTCTTTGGTTCAGACCAAAATCAAATCAACCCCAAATTCTCAAATTTGGAGAAACCCTTGTAGAGCTCTCTCTCCGCCGCTCTCGTCTCTCTGTCACCGTCTCTCTCCCCCACTCTCCTCTCTCCGCCGCTCTCTTCTCTCCGCCGCGTTTCTCTCCTCTCGACCGCGCCTTCATCGCCCCCATTCGCTGCGACGTTGCCGCCAAGCTCGTCGTAACTCGCCACCTGATTTCCGATTCCGAACGGTACAACTCTCTCACACACACACACACACACACACACACTTGATTCTATCTAACTCTGAGTTTCGCCCCTCCCGCAACTGCAAACAATGGCGCCTCCCGTATCTACAAACCCTAGCCTCCGCAAAAAGTGCCACAAACCGCAACACATATAGGTAAAAGATTTAGTGTGGTCTGTACTAGTATGTAGTGTGGTATGTAGTAGTATTGATGTTAGAAGACAGTAGTGTGTATGATGTGAGTAAAAACTTTTACTCCTCCCTATTTGTTACTTGTGTGGCTTGAACTTTTATAGTTCTGTTGTAATTTTCTGTCAAATTTAGACTGTTCTTTTTTCCAGCGCTATAGTTCAGTTTGTCACTTGAACCAGAATCTTAAAGCTTTCGATGAGGTCAACTGATTAACAATATGTCTTCAATTTTAGAGTGGCTTTTTTTTCGGATATAGATTTGTAGAAAGTAGTATGTCTCTCAGTAGTGTCTATTGTTGTCTGAAGCAGCGTTTAAGTTTGTGGAGAGTAGTACATTAGATGTTCGGAGTAGTGTTTAAGTTTGTGAAGAGTAGTGTCTATTATTGTTATGCAATAGTGTATACTGATTTGTGTGCTTTGATTATTATGCAGTAGTGTCTACGTTAGTCTGTGGTAGTGTGTATGTTAGTCTGTAGTAGTATATACATATTGATGTGCTTTGGTTGTTACGCAGTAGTGTCTACGTCAATCTGTGGTAGTGTGTATTTTAGTCTGTAGTAGTGTATACAGATTGATGTGCTTTGGTTGTTTGGGAAAAACTGGTTTTCTTTTTTATAATAATAGTTATGACATACAGGGCAACACCGATAGTGATCAGAGACATGAATTCAAGTCGAAAGGAAGCACGATAGGGTGGTAGAACCTATCGATGCCGGATGTGAGTTGAGGTTAAAAAAAAGACATGATAGGCCGACAGAACTAGTGAAACGCCAATTGAAGTCCCATAAGGATGCTGCTGTAGCCAGATAAGGTAAAGGGAAGTCAACATCTTCGTTGGTCAAAGTTGTGAAGGGCAAAAAAAAGAAGACGGTAAAATAGGACGCTCAGTTCGATTACGGAACAAGAAGAAGGCAACCGAAAGCATCAAAGTCTAAGTAATATGGTCTGATGTAGTACCATATTGTTAAGGTATGATGTAATACATTATGTTACAAAACAGTAGTACTTACCATGTTTTGAAGTAGTACCTTGAATATTTTGGAGTAGTGCTTACTAGAGATAGCAGTAGTACATTGTGTTACAAAACAGTAGTACATTGTGTTATAGAACAGTAGTCCCCTATTGTTTCTCTCTCTCTGAAATTTTAAAGAAGACGAAGAAAGAAAAATTAATATAAAGGATAAAAATTGGAAATACAGAAAACATAGATAAAAAAAAGACCTTAATTAGGACAAAAAATGTAAATGACTATATGTGTGAAATAGGATCTCTAATTGACCTTATATGTAATTTCCTATTGTTTAAATAAATCCCCCCGTTAAACTTTCCTGGATGATATAGGAAACACTGTGAATGAAGTGACTATAGTTGGGCCTGCTATATGGGCTTAGTTTGTGTCTAGTTTGGGCCCTCATAAGATATATATAGATACGAGGTGAAGCCTTGCCCCTACGGCGCGGTTGAACGATAAGTTTCGATGAAAAGTGGATGATGAAATAGGAAGGAAAAAGGAAGAAGTTATGTGATATAGGATAAAATACGAAACATAAAATGAACAAAGATGTTTTCACAATTCCAACCATTTCCATATGTTCACCTAGGTAGAGTCCCGCGCCATTCGTTGAGATGATATGAAAAGTTTTTCAACTGCCTATGTAAAATCTAAAATGTAAACCAAATATTTGAGGAAGCTATATACAAAGATAATACATGGAAAATAAACTCATAAATTATACAAAGGCAAGGCATAACAGTGCTGCCGATTATGTATTACAGTTATTACAGTGTTAATAGAAGCCAAATAATGTTCTTAAAAAGCAGAAATTATTCAATTATCATACGTAGCAAGTAGTGGTCTTCATCGGCAAAAAAACAACTTCTTTTCCACTGACAGTGAGTCTTTTGTCGCGCTAATGTTACAGTCAGTATAGAAGCAACTGCAATCGAGTAAATTATCTCTGTCACACACATTTACATTATTTGAGCTAGAAACATGTATATAGTTATATTTGGACATAGCATATGCACCCAAAAAAACATAGAACATAAGTAAATAGAGATAAAATTATGGAATGATACAAAAACAAATCCCTAACGACTTGGTGTTTATATATAACAGAATATGATGATATTTGATGAACAAGCTATGCAAAAATTTGTCATCTAGAACAAACTACAACACGTATATGATGTCGGGCTTCAGAGAGACCAATTTAACAAAACTTTCCAACTTGATTCAAGCAGAAGTTAAACATTTACGGTACAAATAATCAACAAATGAAGAATATAAATCAGAATGAAAAAAAAGGTCTCAAAACATAAAACCTGATATACCAAAAAGAAAAGAAGGAAATTTGGAAAATAATTCTTGCCACTGGTGGTCTCTACATAACCATAAAACTTAGTATATATAACCTAAAAATTGCAAACCTTAACGAACCTCCTCACCTAGTTTCATCAGTTGTCTATACATCATCGATCTCTGCATCGATACGTTTTCCCAGAGTCAACAACTTCTATTTTCATTACTCGTCTTTCGCTTTTTCGATTTTCCTTAATGCCGCAACTGTTGCCGTTGGTGGTTTTGTTTATTCCCAAAATAGTTCTCCTTTTTCCCGCCTTCTGATTCTGCAAGCATTGCACAGAAATTTTAAGCACATACATATCACAAATCAGATCAAAACCCATGAACAAATTAGGTGAAATTAAATAGCAAAGGAGAGGAGAAAATAATCTGAAGTTGGTAGAAAATCTTGAGGTCAGAGAGATGCAGGTTTTGATTTGTGGAGAGAGGCCGAAAGATTTTACATGAAAAGATGCACCACAATCTCGAAGGAAAAAACAACCTCATCCTAGCCTTGACACACTTAACTAAAAAAGAAAAAATAATGAAAAAAAGACATTGACAATCTTATTAAATTAACATTATAGAAGCACAAAAACTATTTCTAAGTGATGAATCAAATAAAACAGGAAGAAGCATTGAAATTGAGCACATTATTAGAGTATAAGATTATATTGTAGACAAAAACAATTACCTCCACGGTCAAGAAGATCGACAGTGGGTGAGACAACTTAGACTTGAAATGCTTATCATCCTCGGAAGCTACGCACCCCCTCATGGCTTATCATTGCTGCCATTCCTTCGTCTGCTAAGCTGATGCATCAATTTGAAGAAGAAACATCAAAATGAATACCTCTGGATTTGCTCAAAAGTACAGTTTACATCAATAGGCCAAGTTGCAGCAAACCTTTACTCACTTCTAGGTCTAAGTTTACATCGATGTACTTTTAAACCGTATTTGTTCAAAAGTACAGTTTACATATATAGGTCAAGTTTGCTCTCACAGTCTCTGTACTCCTTATACATCGCCAAAACCTGCACACCAAACACAAAGAACAGTTCAAGAATCAAATACTATGCTTGCAATTATCAAGATCAATCAACAATTCTACACGTGAATTAGAAAAATAAATTATATCCATCAACAACCATCTGCAACACATTTCCAATATATCCATCAAATCCATCGACAACCACATAGGTATACCATATACCCAACAACACTAATATCATATTTCAAGATTAAATCATGTAAGAGAGATTCATAAACCATAGAGAACAACTTTGGACACTAAAGTTGAGCAAAAATTCATATCAATGCAAAAGGCATAACTACAATAAATATGAAAAACTTCTCGCCATTAATCATAACAAAGCACAATAAAATACAATTGTTATCTACAATTGAAACAAATAGGCAAGCCCTGAATCAGAACTAACATGTTGTACTTATGCTCAAGCATCCATTCTATTGGATTGATGCACACTATCCAATCACATAGAAAGAGGATATTTAAAGAAATTACCTTGATTTCAACCTCAAAATTCTTCTTCTCTTTCTGTGCTCCCCTAACAAACACAAAATAGCAATTAATGAAAGTAGAATGATACAAAATATAACCAAGGCTCGATTCTCTTTCCATCGACTACCTCCAAGCTTCCATATGTCCAATGCTCACTGTGAAACATAAATAGTTGGTGGAGAGCCTAGAGATCAGGCTTCAAATGTGCAAAATCAAAGACCCACGATTTTAGCATTTATTACTTCTGCTTATTGACAGCCTACAGTACCAAAAAATACATAATAAGCCTAAGCACATTCTGATCAAGTCAAAGAAAGTCAAAAAGATAACAATGATTCTCTCAAATCACGTAGCAATATCAGAAATACACTGAGAAAATTCTGTGATTAAGCGATCAAAACCAGCTTAAGCTCATGGATGTCATGCAACAATGCTTTAGTATCCACTATCACTCACTCTATCAAGCATAGTTACTCTATCTGATATAGTACTACAACATTTGGTTGACCAATATGTACTGACACCACTCTCTCAGATGCTATTATGATTGGGTTATAATAGCATGTTCAGTGACAAACAATAAGTATTTTTTCAACCCAACATAATATCAAATTTATGCATATTCAACAATGAAAATCACCTACTCACAGCGTACTATATGAGATGCCATCAAAATATATTAAATTTGCAACCCAGATAACTTCATATGAGAATTGTAATCAAAATATATTAAATTTGCTTCTACTGGATAACCATATTTCAACTGAAGAACCCGACATTGTTTAAAGTAGCATTGGTTACAATCTGCTCACTTGTGGAAGTTACAAATTTCATAAATTGAATATGGTAACATCTTCAAACACAATACATACGACTCAAATTCTCTCAAGCCAGCATCTTATTAGTTACACCTTCTTTCAATTAACAAAAATGAAAACAGATGAACTAAACTTACATGGGTAGGTGTTTGTCCTCGGCAAGAACAACATTGTTAGGCTTGATGTCATATCTGTAAACAAAGATCAGTCAACTACTAAGGTCTCCCATTCCATGAAATACATGTACTTCAGTCACAGACATCATAAGACAAAATCAATAAAATACCATTAGTATCTATAAATGTGCATGAACCATTAAGTAACTCCTAACAGATAAGACCATGTCAATACTACTCGAAGCACCACTATTCTTTGTCACTACATCAAAGCATATCATACTTGGTAAGAACTTGATCAATTCTCATCTGTCTTGCCAAACTAATGTTATACTTGAACCAAGGTTATCATTCAATCCCAGCAAACAACACTTATCGCAATCAGATCTGTTCCTTTTTCTCTAAAGACTCAAACTTTTCATAAAAGAGACAATACCCAATAACCACCTATAACAAAAACCTCAATTATGATATGCTCTACGATAAGCTGCAATCACTTATACCAGCATACCCCAATCACTTATACCAACAAACTGTTATTCCTAAACTAAAGAATATTGATTTCATCGGAACACATTACCAATCATATTAATGGGTACTTCTCAACAATCCAGTCAAATAACTGAAGGTTGTAGTCACAAAGTGGAGTTTGCCAAGTTACAGAAACATACCATTTGACTGCCAACTCATAGACATCACCAGCAACATCATCAAGGCCCCCCAAAATGAGGAGTAGATCGCACATCATATAGGATGAACCAGATCTAAGAAAATGATGAGAGAGACGAAAACCAAATTCGAGATCGAGTATTGTCTGGTAGAAGCGGCGGCAACAACAGCTGGAGATCGCTGGAGATCGCCAGAGAAATTTGGCGTATTGTTTGGAAAGGCCGAGAGATCGAAAATCGGGAGGAGAAACCAACACCACCTCCTAAGGGCATCTCCAATCATGAAGTCTTATAATGAGGTCTTATACCTATTTTGAGACCTTATTTAGACACTATTCATATAACACTTCAACTATCTCCAATGGTAAGAGTCTTATAATGGGGTCTTATCCCTCTAATTTCTCTCCCCTCTACCAAGTGGCCCCAACCCAAAATTATAAAACCAAGTCTCATATGGAGTCTCAAAATAAGACTTGGGATGAGACCAAGTCTTATAAATATAGGGTTTAGGACTTCACAAAACTACCATTGGAGCCCAATTTTTTTTAGTACCCCAAAATTATAGAGTTTAGTACCTCCTATTGGAGATGCCCTAAGAGTGATTGGGTTTTAGATCTCAAACCGCTGCCGCTAAAACCGAGAGATCGAGTGAGCGATCGAGGTTGAGGAAGTTGGTGGCTTTGAAGCAGTGATGATGAGTCAGTATAGATGATGATCGATCGGTATAGGTATGAAGAATAGCACGGTCTCTGAGCAAGTGAGGAAGAAAAGAGAATTAGAGGGATTAAGGCAATTTCACATGCTCAAGAATAGTGAACAGTGTTTTGTACAGTAAAACCCAACATCGTTATACAGACATAGATATAGATATTTCGCTCCAACCGAACCAGTTTGAGCTCGGTAGACATGGTCGGCAACACGAAGAGACCACAAAGAATCTCCAAAGCTCCGAACAGAATCCAATCTCTCGAAAACGACACCCTCTGTATCATCTTCTCCTTCCTCGACTTCTTCGACCTCGCACGTTGCTCCCTCGTCTGTAAAAACTGGTAACAAACTCTTATTACTTCTTTTATTCCTGAACAAACTTCAATATATATAATATGAATCAGCAAATGCGAAAATGGGTACTTGTTATTTCAATTCAGGGGTGCTGTTATCAACAAGTCCAAGTTGCTCCAAGTTCTTTACCACAAGCAATGGCAGATGGGTCTTTTGGGAAGTTCTCACTCTCCTCCAGAGAAATCTCTCAATGTTTACTTGGAGGGGATGGCTTTGGAGAATCACAGACGGGCTTTAGAACAAGGTTCGATTGATGTTGATCACTGGAAGGCTCACTCTGTTGGGTACTCACTTACTCTAGAAATCATCATTTTTTTATTTTTTATTTTTTTTATGGGAGCTGTTGAAATTGGTTCATTTTTTTTCTTTCTAACCTTGCCTTTCTATTAGGGTTGATCAGTGTCGAAAGCAGATGAATTTACTTCTTACTGGCATTGGCGATAAGGTAATTTCCATTGTGCACAACTACCAAACTTTAGTTTTTAAGTAAATACTGATGGTCACAAGGAAGCAAGGAGGGGAGCATTAAACTATTGTGCTTGAAGCATATAATTCTATTGGTTGTGTTACTTCTACTGTTATTCTATTTTATGTATATTCTTAAGGTAGGAAGGATATTTATGTTAATTATTTTGGATAAGCTTAAGCGTTATGGACGTGGTACAGTAGTTTTCAAGGGGTATAAAAACTAAACTAAAAGGTTGTAGGTATCTGTAAGTGACTAGATGTGGGTGGTGAATCGGGTTTCAGGGTTTAATAACAAAGCCATCCCAAATTTCTGTTTGATCACCAGATCTTTCTTTGCTGGACCATTTTTTTTCTTTTTCTATATATATAATTTTTGTGCTAATGGCCAGAACTTTATAGATTTTTGTACTAAAGTCCAGAAATTTATTTAAAGAATTTTATTATGGTTTATGGTAATCCGCTCATGAGATTTCTATTCATCATAATTCTTTTCAGCACTGACTCTTGGCATCACCATTGTGCTAGGTTATGCGCCTTTGGTCATTGGAAAGCTATAAATGTATGGGAGAATATCCCGTTCCAGACAAGTCCCCTTTAGTTGACTTTGATTTTGATGAGAGCAAGGTAACTCAAATTACTACTTTTTGGTAGTCAATTATGCAAGGCTATATCATCTATGTTGCAGACCAACAGATCCATGTGAGGCATACCTTAATAGTTTTGACTGTCCCATTTTAAAGAAAAACTGTGAGATAATGTTTGCTTGACCACATCTTCTTGTTAATGGATTGTAATAGCATGTATGCATCTTCTTTGTATGAGTGCAAGTAAAGCATTACCAGAGGGCACACAAAATTACTATTACACTTCATTATTCTCCTAGCTTCCTTGGACATTTAAATAGCATGTATCATGTTTTTTTCCCCTTTTCTTCCCCTATTAATTTTTAGAATGGTATTGGTGAGGAATAATGATATGACCACTTGACCTTATTATTAGGTCTTCCATAGCATGTTTAGTTAATTGAATAAAAATATGTCAAAATCTTTTAGTAACTGGAAAACTTCTTATTTCTGTATGAGGAACTCGTTTAATTTTCCCTATAGATAGTTGGTTTGCTTGGCACTCGTATTTGCATATGGAGAAGGAATGGAATACGAAGTATATTCCCCTCGCTTGAAGGAACCTTTCCAAAGGGCTTATGCATGCGGTATGTTTTTAAATATATATAGCACTTTCACTATGTATTGTTGGGCATGTAAGTACCCGTATATATTTCAGGAGGAAAAAATAAGAGAAACCATCTGCATAGTAAAGATATATAGTAGAAAAGGGTAGTATGAAGCTTCTTTAAGTATATGGTCAGCACATAACGTCTTCAAATATTTACTCCTAAGCTTTTATTGGCTGTTGACCTGTTTTTGAAACTATTCTGCTTTGAATGTATCTTAGTACTCTTATACAGGTTACCAGTGTATTGATTTTAAACTTAAGTGCTATTTAAGATGCTTTTTCATAAGGTCATTCAATTTTTTATTTTTTCTTTTCTTTATGGCGATGGAGTTCTATATATATTTGGACTTCTACATTCGATGTGTACTAACTAGCTCATCTGTCTGAAGATACTGCGATCCCGAGGCTGTGGTTGGGTGTGTGGATGGGACAGCCCGTGTGTTTGACATGTACAGCCAACAATGTTCTCAGATCATCAAGTATGTAGTCCAGGAATTTTTTTTTTATGAAAATATATTTTTCTGGTTAAAGATACTGGAGGTGACTTTTGATATGAATTGCAAATTCAGCATATTTTGACTTCTATGCATGCACTTACATTTCAATAGACACAGCAAATTCTGAATCAAGCGGGAAAGCACATATATGTTACTTGAATAAGATTAAATGATAAAAAAATTTCATTCATTCTTTTTTGTTCCTACTCCTGACTGCTTTATACTGGTCATTCTTAATTTCAGAATGCATGCTGGGCCAGTGACATGCTTATCTTTGAGTGATGATCAGTTGATATATAGCGGTTCTTCTCTTGGAAGTGTAATTGTATCTGAAGTTTCATCCGGTCAGCAGGTATCGATATTAAGATCGACAAGTTCTAAAGGTTTGAATCTATGCCTAAATTAAGTGTCCTCTTACTGTACTTATTATATAATGAAGTTATAAGATATGATTGCTCATTATTGATTTCGTAGACATCCACAACATCCTTGGTAGTTTTGTCTGTTTTGAAAATATGAGTTCCTTTTCTATCTTTTGGCCCACATCTACTCAGTGTTGGCCTTGCGGAGAAGAGCGTATTTTCATCAGTTTGTTGCCTTTTAGTTTCCCTATAGCAAGTTGATGTGCAATGTAGAAGAACAAAAGATAAAATGTATAGAGAGAGAAGAGCGGGACATCATATAAAGTAGAAAACCCAGACTACAGGTTGTTGTAGAACACTCATATATATGTAAAAAGTCTCCCCTTTTACAATTACGCCAATTTATGTACCCTATCCTGTAATTATAACCAAATATTTATATGGAAGTACGCTTGTTGGAAAAATATAGGATAATGAAGGCAATAAAAGAGAGAAAAATGAGATCGTTGAGTCAAGGCTCAAATTGTATTCGCTTTCTTTAAGACTAATTTGCCGCTCTTCCTTAGTTCAAAAGAGTTTAAAACAAATTGTCTCCAGGATACAATAGACTCACACTCACTTGATATTATTATGCTCTACACAAGAATAACCTGAACTTTAGAGACTAGATAGAAGAAAGAAAGAGATTTGATATATTAAAAGTCTGCTGTTGGATTGCTATATATAGACACCGATGATGTCTCTTCCATACAACCTTTCAATTTTTAATGAACAAGAGCACATCAGTTGGTTTCTATCTATATCACTATATTTGAAATTTTCTAACAACCTTTTACCTGGAAACCACTTCATAACTCTTTGTTATTCTGTTTGGTTACTGATTGATGTCTTCCTATGCCTTTGAATGCATGGGAAAGAGAATTGTCAATCAATTTCTTTAGATTGCTTGAACTTGCCAAAAAAAAGAGTTGCTGGCAGTCATTCTTATTTTTTTAGATACTTTGACGTTGGTAATTTCAGATTCTTTGACATACATTATATGCATGAGACAGCACTAATAGAGTTTTAATATTTTCAACAGGCATAAGAACTTTGTGCTTGAACCCCTCCTCGCAACTGCTTTTTGCTGGTACAACTGATGGATATGTATTTTGTTGGGACCTTAGGTATGTTGCTCAACTTGTAATGCTATCGTAATGAATTGAACTTGCATGGATAAACCCATTTCTTACTTTTAGCTTTAATTTTTTTTATGGTAATCTGTAATCTGTAATTTCGTATTGTCTAGACCATCTGTATTATTTCCATCAGCATCTACCTTGCATTTTGTTTTCTTGTTCAGAAGAAGGTGTTGGGATGTTTTTCTATTCCTTTATGGGCTGTTGTAACTGTTTAGTATAAGCCCCGCACTGTGTGTATTGAGTAACTTGGCCTCTAACTAAAGGTATGGAACATGTGCTTGCCATAAATTGTTTGGTTAGTAAAATTGTGAAGTAACAGGTGTGCTGAGTGATTCTGCTTTGTATCTTTTACAATTGACCTATCTCCTCTCTGCAGTAACCCCTAGGTATGTGTAGCATAGATATTCATATGACCTTTGCTACAGTGGGATTCCTTTGAGGTTGGAATTATTATTATTGCAATTAGTGAGCCAAGAATTCTGTCTTAGCTGTCTCCCAAGTAATTATATAGTGTTATGATGACCTGTTTCTGCCATTCATTATCTTCTACAGGAAAAATAGATGTGTATGGGAGACACGAGCTAGTCCAAACGTTGTTTATTCATTGCAACACCTGAGAAATGATTCATCAAGCTTAGTGGTTGGTGGAATTGATGGTGTGCTACGTACACTAAATCAGAACACGGGTGAAGTAATTTCAAGATTTGTGGTGGAAGGGAACTTATTACCAAGTTCAAGTTCAAGTTCAAGTTCAAGCTCTCATCAAAATGCAGTTGGGAGTAGCACGGTCCAAAATCTGAGAGGCATAAGGCTTTCAGAAGATGCTCTAATCGATAGCATTCCTAGAATTGGTCGACCTGCCATCACTTGCTTGGCGGTAGGGATGAAGAAAGTTATTACCATGCACAACAATAAGTACATCAGAACGTGGAAATTCAACTAAGACTCAGAGACCAGCTGTTGTTGTTGTCAGGATATCAATATCTGCAGTTTGAAATCACATAGGAGCAAACTGCATCTGTAGAATAGATGGTATACCAGTTCTGTACTTCCCAAAGTTTGTTTCTCAAGGGGGTGCTTAATACGCAGTGTTAACAGTTTTGTGTTCGATTGATTTCCAACACAAGGCATTCTTGATTGGGTGTTCATTATATTCAACTATGTTATCATTTAATTACAGTACACAGTAGAACAGGCAATTTTATGTCAACATGCAGTTCCATGTACCGTGTAATATGCTTTTGCTTATTTTATGTCATTTTGATGAAAGGTTTACTAAGAAAACATTCCATATCCAATTCTATTTCTAAATAACATTTTAATATGGCAGTCCAAGTTTTTGGCCCACCGCCAAGATAAATGGATGTGAGCTTAGGGATTGACATACATGTGTATATTACTTGGATGACCTTGTTCAAAAACTGGTGCTATATAAGGAGACATATTCGATACAGAGACAGAAAACTTTCATTCAATCTATTTGATGTATCGAATTTCTTTACCTTGGTAGCTGGTAGAAAGTATGTTTAACCACCATCTTTGGCTAGAAAATGGGTATGCTTAGGACTGCTTCCTACAGTTCTGGAAGTTGGAACTGCTTTCTACAACTTAGATAGCGCTTTTGAAATTTCTTTCAAAAGTGTTTTTAAAATCAGGAAGAACATAATATATGCTTCTTATTTTCTAAGTCATTTCAAAACTCTACCAAATTATTTTCTGATTTTTTTATTAGATTTTGTTTTTTCCTATTTGTGATTAATTAATCTTATCAATCCAATAATGCATCCAATATTACTCTAAATTAAACATCAGCTTCAGATTTCAAATCACTATAAAACTCATTTCTATACTTTCAAAGGAAAAGAAAAGGTTTCCCTTCTATAATGGGCCTCATATTTGCAAAGGACCCATAAATGAGATGGCCCATCAACCAGCCCAAACCCGAACCCCTCTCTTTTTCTCGACCTCACAACACTCGGACTTAAACTCGCTTCGTTTCGTCGTCCCCAAATCCAAAATCTCCCAAAACCCTAACCCTAAAAAAATGGTGTGCATACGCAAGGCTACAATGGACGACTTGCTCGCAATGCAAGCCTGCAACCTCTTCTGCCTCCCCGAGAACTACCAAATGAAGTACTACCTCTACCACATCCTCTCATGGCCTCAACTCCTCTACGTCGCTGAAGACTACAACGGCCGCATCGTCGGCTACGTTCTCGCCAAAATGGAAGAAGAGAGCAACGAGTGTCACGGCCACATCACCTCCCTCGCCGTCCTCCGTACTCACCGCAAATTGGGCATCGCCACCAAGCTCATGAGCGCGGCCCAAAACGCCATGGAACAAGTCTTCTCCGCCGAGTACGTCAGCCTCCACGTCAGGAAGAGCAACCGTGCTGCGTTTAATCTCTACACCGAGACTTTGGGGTATAAGATTCATGACGTGGAGGCCAAGTACTATGCTGACGGTGAAGATGCGTATGATATGAGGAAGGAGCTCAAAGGCAAGAAAATTCCACCTGGCTATCATCATCATCATCACCACCACCACCACGAGGGCGGGTGCTGCTCTGGTGAGGGTGCGAAGCCAGCAGAGACTAAAGGCAGAGGGAATGCGAAAGCCGCCGCTGTCTGAGTTAAGATGAGATGAGGTAAATCCAGTGTTGGTGTCCACCCAAAGAATGTTACTGTTGTTTATTGTTGGCGTTGTATTATTTTTCAGTCTTGTTTGTATCTGGGGACATTGTTGTTGAGGATTGGAAACTTTATATTGTTATTGCTATAAGCTTTGGCTTTTTAAATACTCGTGCAATGGTGTTATTTAGGGTTAATTGTGGGTGCATGAATTTCGTTGTCTACATATGAGTTTATTTTTGATTCAGGTATTGAAACTAATGTTCAGATTGATAATCTGTGCCAGTTTCATTGCTTTATATTGACTGTTTAGGCTTCAGAACTCAGAAGTTATACTGAGATAGAGTAAGAAATGAATTGACTACTGAGTTTAACCAGGAATGAGTGGAGCTTTTGTTTGGCAATAGAAGAAATGACCTATATAATTGGAGCAATTATAATAGTAGCATTTTGTCTTTTTCATTTATCAGGATGATAGTAATCATTCAGTACAAAAGAACATAAAAGCTTTGGTCATTGTATAGAAGAGTTGTTCCAAGAAAGTGATTCTGAACTGAACTCACATTCTATTTAGGACATAATTGTATTTGTATGGTTTTCAACTCGCATTCTTGACACAGTAACTCACCTTGTAGACTTGAGAGTGAGAAATACAGAAAGTCAGTCTGCTTGCCAAAAACCGTACCGTCTATATACACAAGTAACTTTAGTAGTAGGTTTTGTGAGGATGTACATCACAGGGGAGCAAAGGATGGGCCTGCCCACCCTAATAACTATTCTTTGGGAATTGACTTTTGTTATCTGTATTCTGTGACAAATTCAGTCAGTTTCTTTTGAGATCCTTAAGTTTCAGTCACCATGATATAGTAGGAAATTGGTGTTTATGTTCTTGGTTATATGTGTTCTCTATTTGTTCCTCTTTGTTGTTTTCCTGTTCTTTCAATAAAGATCAGAATAGGAAGGATCATAGGTTATTTCTCTGAAGTGTGTTGTTAAGTTATGATTATCCGTATTTCACTTTAAAGTAAAAGGGCCTTTGCTATATTCTAAGTTACTTTGTGGGTTACTGAACAGTTTGTTGTTGAATAGTAGCAAACCGGTTGGGTAGCCATGCTCTTTTGCTTTGCGTTCTTGTCCAGGCTTGTTTGCCTACTGTCTGCTATCACTTGTATGCATTGGTTTCCCGTCTCAGCTTCCTATTGAACCAACCATGCATGAGATGTATTTGTAGTTATGCATTGCCCGTTCGGATGTTCTCACTATTCCGTGAGCTTAATAAAATTGTAACACCTCTTTAATTTCATTGACATCTCAAAAATAACAACTGGGTTACATTTACCATCGCTTATTCCATCAGTGAAGAAAAAATAGGGTGATTTTATTCACAAAGCCCTAAATACTAGATACACAACCTATTTTTAATACACTAACCTTTAACTTTATTATTTCAATAATCACTAAATATAAAACCTCATATTCTTAAAAATGCCCTCATTCACTAAATACACACCAAATAACTGAAATAAGAATCCGAAGCAAGCTTAGCTAATAGCTATATCTTACTGTATATATTCCCTGTTGTAATCGAATAAATGAAAAGGGGTTTAGATAATTGGCACACAAATGTACTTATACTTGAGCTAAACGAAAGAAAAATGTAGTCATGCCTAAACCTGCTTCATCTAATGTATCATCTAAATATTTTAATCTCAGACCATAACTAAGAGAGCTTTATAGTTTGTAGTCTTCTGGTATTCACAAATGCAAGGCACACTTGAACAGAATCACAACAAGGTCTAATCGAAATAACACGATATAACCACAACTCTAATGTTTTCATAATTGAGTTAATTCCTAAGTTCTCATTTTCATCTAAAATCTCCAAAGAATATACAACTGAAATCAGCAATATGCATATAGGCCTAATAATACACCCAATTAAAGAGCTTCCATCAATCCAAAATTAATTAATCAAGCTAAAACAAAAATAGAAAATCCATAGATTCTCCAACAGAACTTCCACAGCCAAACAAATGATGATATATATATATATATATACATATTTCATAAGAGCAATTCACAAAAGCAAAAACAAAAACAGCAGGATACTATATATTAGAGAAGCACAAATTCAACGGTTGAGGGCACTTGTTGTTTCAGATGGACCAGAGCACCAGCTCTAGCAGCAGCTTGAATTGCGACAATTGGAGGCAAATTCATACCTCTAGCAGGAAATACATCCCAATCACAAGAGTCGATAACAATTTTCTCCAGAGCAGTAGCGCAATCTATCACATGTTTGACATTTTCTTCAGCATTAATATTGTCCCGACAGCATAATGCTTCCAAAACCTTAAGGTGACCATGTTGGCATTTCTTAGCTGGGGGATATCTGAGTGAGTCCAGATACATTCTGTCTTCACGAAGGACAATACTGTCTTCACGAGAGGACAAAACACGATCACGGAAGTCCATCTTCAACACCAGAATGTACAAGTGTGGGAATGCCTCGAGGAAAAAGGTCAATAGAGGAAGACTTACCGTACAATTATCTACATACACTACCAATTCAAACCGTAGAAAAAATAAGTTGTAATGAATTTTTTTGTCTCTAACAATGAAAAATAGACGAACTAGGGAGGTTGTATTTCTTAGGTAACCAAAAGAAAAATAACTCAAAAATGACTATGCACGTACAGCCACACAACTTTCTACGATTTACTAAAACAACTAGTATTTATTATTTGCTCGACTCAAAATATTCAATTGTTGCTCTGGCTGTAAAAGATTCCCTTCCAACACATGATTGAGAATGCGGCAAATCAGTATGTCCTCGAGAATATATGCAAGTGCATTCGACGTCATCCAAGCTCTTGAAGTTGGATACAACACTTGTATCGGAACTCTTCAGTTACTAACCAAGATAGCTTGGCATGAACATCTCAATTAGTCAAACTGATATTTTTTTTCTTTCAAATTCTGCGCGACTTAGGATAGAATCCAATGGAATGTCACAATAAGGCATGGTCGCCGGAGGAGGGAGTTAATTGTTGGGAAAGAATGGACGCCAAGGTCAATGGATAAATTAATTATTACAGGATCTAACTTTTTCTACTCTTCATGTGATTTGTAGAATAACAACAGATAAATAAAAGACACAATGTTTGACGAGGTTCGACAAATGTGCCTACGGTCCCCGGGGTAGTAGTAGTACTCTCTTCCACTATGTAAAATAATGGGATTATAAGAAACAATTTCACTTTAGTCCCTAACTAAAGTGGCAACACACCTTTATCTCTCAAAATGAATTTTCTTCTCACTAATTTCTCAAATGAGGATCTCACTACTCTCACAAACTCTTTGTTTGTATGGCTCTGTCTTAGGTTGTATTGCAGCAAACATCAAGGCCAGTATATAGGCAATTGGATTCATGCACATAGCCACATACCATGCAAAAGAAGCACGTTTAAAGTAATTGGAAGCAAAGCCAAGCTTTCTTCCTTATTTCATGATTCAATGCTTGTATGCTTATAAATGAATGTCTCTTCAAAGTTTGCTGGCACCTCCACTAATATTTTAGGTTTGTTTCTTACCTTTCAAAGTTTATTGCACCAACTTTGCTATTCAAATAGCAACTAGCTTTCTTTCATACGATGGGTCACCAAGGCTACATCAAATAATATTTTTCTCATGTAGTATGCAACAATATGGATTTCCTCCTCTAATTAAAGAGGGACTTGACCCATCAATCTCCCATTCTCAACTTCGTTGGAGGGATGTGTCATTTCTGACGCGCTTCTACAAAACTCAAACTTGTCTTTCGGTAAAGACTTAGTCATCATAATTGAACTATTATCCTCTGTGTGAATCTTCTCCAAGTGTATTTGCTTCGCTTCCAGCACATCGCGTATCTAGTGATACCTTAACTTAATGTGCTTCGACTTCGATTGAAAAATTTAATTTATGCTAAGATGAATTGCACTTTGATTATCACAATGCAGAATATACCTTTGTTGCTTATGGCCCAATTCCTGTAGGAATCTCTTCATCCACAAAATTTCTTTGCAGGCTTTCGTAACTGCTATGAACTTTGTTTCTGTAGTTGACAAGGCAACACAAATTTGTAATATTTCCATGAGACAGCTCCACTTGGAAAAATTATCAGGTATCCTGATGTAGACTTTCTCGAGTCAACATCGCTTACCAAATCTGCATATGTATAGCCAATCAGTTTAGGTTGACCACTTCCAAAACATAAGCTCATTTTGGAAGTACCCTTGAGATATCCGAGAATCCATTTCATAGCAATCTAGTGCTCTTTTCCAGGATTAGACAAAAATCTATTGACAACACTAACTGTGTGTGCTATGTCTAGTCTTGTACACCCCATTGCGTACATCAGGCTTTCGATCGCTGAGGCATAAGGCACATCTGCCACATCTTTCCTTTCTTTCTCACTTGTAGGACTCTGCTTCGAGCTGAGCTTAAAGTGACTAGCCAGTGGAGTACCAACTGGTTTTGCATTCTCTATGTGAAATCGCTCAAGTACCTTCTCGATATATTTTTCTTGGGATAGCCACAACTTCTTGTTCTCTCTGCGACGAGTAATTCTCATACCGAGAATTTGCTTTGCTGGTCCCTAGTCATTCATAGTGAAAGACATACTGAGCTATTTCTTCAGTTTGTTAATCTTGTACCATCTTGTCCTACGATCAACATGTCATCAACATACAAGAGTAGTATGATGAAGTCCATACGAACTCTTTTTCAGTTTGTAGACTAGATCTTCTTTGCCTTTGACTTTGCTGCTCCATATAAATTTCCTCTTTAGGTCACCGTGAAGAAAAACCTTCTTCACATCAAGCTATTCAATCTCCAGCTTTAAACTTGCAGCCAAACCAAGTACCATCTGGATAGATGCCATCTTCACCACGAGTGAGAAAATTTCTTCAAAGCCTTTTTCTACTGAAACCTTTCACAACCAGCATTGCTTTGTATCAGAGTCATGAGTTATTTTCCTCGGTCTTCAGTCTGTACACCCATTTATTTTTGAGTGCTCCTTTATCTTTTGGTAACTCCACCAGATCATACGTCTGGTTCCAGTGGTGAAAATAGAAAATATATAATTTCAGGTAGGGCATACATATAAAAATAGATTTAGTAGTCTCCAAGTTTTAAATCAACAAAACAACAACTAACCTTAAGTGGCTAATTCTAATTATATGAATATAAAATAAAAAGAAAGTTTAGAAGAAGAAAATATGAAAAAGAGAACTCTCGTAGAGATAAGTCAGGGTCAATAGCCCAATACCCTAATGAATTAACACTACTTAATAGATGTGTTCACACGTGGAATGAGCAAAGTCATGAAGTGTTTGCAAAGAACCCAATTATTAATGGTTCAAAAGCCCAATATTTTTAGACAAGAAACGAAAAAAAATAGGGCAAGAAGTCTCCAAGAACTCTCATCGTAAAGTCCCAAACTACCCCATGTAAGTCTTCTTATTCAAATTGAAACCACTATTCATCTTCTTTCTTGCAAGTTCTCTACAACTGCCTATTTGCCTAATATTCTATCATTTTTCTTGCCAACAATAACCATGCCCAGCCTAAATAACAATGCTAAACTCAAAAACTCAGTTTGGACAATTGCCCAACCTGGCCTCTATGTGGATCCGCTGGTGTCTGGTTCTCATGCAAGGATTGTATTTCGTCTTGCAAGGCTTCCAACCACTTCCCCGTGTGGTTGTGCGTCAGAGCTTCTTCATAAAACTCTTGTTCTCCTCCATCCGTGAGAGTCACATACTCGTGTGGAGGGGTCTCCTTGAGGTTTTGCGTTCTAATAGAGAAGGGACACAATTGGCACAGTAGGTATTTGGGACAGCAGATCCTCTCCCTGATTACACTCTCTCAGTTCAGTGTGATTAAAGTCCAATACGTACGCGGTACGCCTGCCCAAAGGGCGTAGCTATATATATGGACATGAGCAGTGTCAAATGACACGGCTCATATCTTAGTTGCAGCAAAAAAATGCTTGTAAAAATCTGATTTTTTATACTTTAATTATGAATTATGTAAGAGATTGACACGGCTCGAATTAGAAATCAAATGTCCCAAAATTTGATTACTAACCGTATTGAATTATACCTAATATTATAAGTACAGAGAGATATATTCTTTAATATATTAATTTTTATATAATGTTAGAATCAAATTCAATTTGTATTTCTTTTCGATTTCCAAATCAAATTCTATCACGAAGAAGGTTTTAGATTCTAACGATTTTCTCAGCAATTTTAGTCGATCAGTTAATCGCACAGTTCTTTCTATATAGATGAGAGATTTAGATTTCATATGAAGACTTGTCGAAACAACTATAAATATTTGCGAGAAAAGATTGTATAATATTTGATTAATTATATTATATGTAGTTTTTAAATAAAGAAACTGACGTTAATACAAATTGACGTCCTAGAGAAACGTCACTGGGCCATATTAATTAATTATATAATCAAATTGTCATTAATTATATTATATTATGCTACGTCGCTGGCCTGCCCTTAAAAAAAATTGAAAAACGAGAAACGTATATATAACTAAAAAAGATCTAAACAGAAGCATATCTTGTACATCTTTTAAAATATATATCAAAAACACACATTCATTTTAAATAATGAGATGGAGGTCGTGGCCTAGAGCAAATCTGGTTGACCAACAACGGCATAATTTAAATAAGAGTAAATTAATGAAGTTTCACGCATGATCTTCACTTGAGAATGGGTGCCACGGTATTTTTAAAACTTGCAATTTTCGGGTCTCTCTGCTCTATAAATTGAGATCTAGTTTCATCAACCTCCATGCCATAATAATTAAGAAGTTAGTTGCTTAGCTAGCTACTAGCGCATCCAAGCTTGCTCAATCACTAGCTCACTCATCGATCGATCTCTTTCTAAGTTTCAATGGATACCGTTGCTCAGGCCTTAGACACACCCACCTATGTTTCCAGCATCAAATCACTAGCGGAGTCCTCTGCTCTCAACTCCGTCCCGTCTGCATATGCCTTCAACATTAACCCCAACGATGAAGCCGATCCAAATGATCCCGAATTCGCCATTCCAATCGTCGACATGTCCATCCTTACCTCCGGCACTCCTGAACAGTGCGCCCAGATCATCCATGACCTCGTCAAAATCTGTCAAGAATGGGGCTTCTTCGTTGTACGTAGATAATACATAAATACGTACCCTAATGTTCATTACGCTAATTAGTGGTGTTTTACTTGGTTGATTAGTTAATTTTGTGCATGCATGCAGGCCATTAACCATGGAGTTCCGGAGAGTCTAATGAAGGGGATGATCGACGCATGTCACGGATTTTTCAGTCTCCCCGACGAGGAGAAGAAGGAGTTCAAATCAGGCAATGATGTGCTTGAGATGTTCAAGTATGGTACTAGCTATAACCTTGCGTTGGACAAGGTTCTTCTCTGGAGGGACTTGTTCAAGGTCCGCACCCATCCTGACTTCTTCTCCCTCAACAAACCTGCTAACTTCAGCGATGTCTCGCTGGAGTTCACTTCTCACTGCCTTGGTTATTTTGAACTGAACTGAAAATGGAGTTGTCATTTTTACTTTGGTTGTACTTTGTGATTGTTTTGAACTAAAAATAGAATGATAGTTTTGAACTGTTAATAAGCATGTTTTGAAACTTGTGAATTTGTGATGCATGTTTAGAAACTTGTGAGATGTGATGCATGTTTGTAAGTTTCTTGGTATATTGGATTAAGCATACACCCGGCCAGGCATGCATGAGGCTGCCATTGCACACTGATTGTCCCTGTTCCCGTACCAAGATTAGTTTTTATAAAATGAATTGAAAATCTGAAATGGTTTGTGTTAATTTAATTGAGTTGCATGTTGCATGTTATAAGTGGAACGGAACTTAAATGATTCTATTTTAATAAGTGAATTGGAATTGAAGCAAAACTAATTAGGTATAGCTTGGTATATTGGATAAAGCATACACCCGGGCAGACAGCATGAGGCTGCCATTGCACACCGATTGTCCTCTGCTCCCGTACCAGGCTTAGATTTTTGATAAAATGAACTGAAATCTAATTGAGTTGCATGTTGTGATTGAATTGAATTGAATTGAAAAGGTTGTAAATTGATCATATTTGTTTACTTTTGCGAGACATGAAAAATAGGCCTTGGGTAACTGAATTTGTAGAAGAAGTAGGGGCTGTGAAAGTGAAGCAGTTCAAGTGGCCTGCCTGAACCCTGAAGGTACAGTGTGAAACACTGTTAATTTTTCTTATATTTGCTTTGGTTGTATTTTGTGATTGTTTTGAACTGAAAATTTGAAATGGTTTGTGTTAATTGAGTTGCATGTTGCATGTTATAAGTGGAACTGAACTGAAATGATTCTGTTTTAATAAGTGAATTGGAACTGAAGCAAAACTAATTAGGTATAGCTTGGTATATTGGATAAAGCATACACCCGGCCAGGTAGCATGAGGCTGCCATTGCACACCGATTGTCCTCTGCTCCCGTACCAAGCTTAGATTTTTGATAAAATGAACTGAAATCTAATTGAGTTGCATGTTGTGATTGAATTGAATTGAATTGAAAAGGTTGTAAACTGATCCTATTTGTTTACTTTTGCGAGACATGAAAAATAGGCCCTGGGTAACTGAATTTGTAGAAGAAGTAGGGGCTGTGAAAGTGAAGCAGTTTAAGTGGCCTGCCTGAACACTGAAGGTACAGTGTGAAACACTGTTAATTTTTCTTATATTTGCTTTGGTTGTATTTTGTGATTGCATGTTTTGAACTGAAAATTTGAAATGGTTTGTGTTAATTGAGTTGCATGTTGCATGTTATAAGTGGAACTGAACTGAAATGATTCTGTTTTAATACGTGAATTCACTACAAGAAAACTGCACCTAGACCATGGACCATTTCCGTCGTCTAGGTGCAGTTTTCCGTCGCCTAAGTACTTAGACGACGGAATCTCCGGCGTCCAAGGTCCGTGCTCCAAGTGCTGTCGTCCAAGCACCTGGACGACGGAGAATTAGTTCTCCGTCGTCCAAGTTCAGTTGGACCGCGGACAATCTCCGTGGCCCATGTATGCCCCTGGACGACGGATAACTAATTCTCCATCGTCCAGGTGAACACCTGGGCCACGGAGAATGGCAGGGTTTAGGGTTTAGGGGTTAGGGGTTGGGGTTTAGGGTTTAGGGTTTGGGCACTTGGACGACGGAGATTATGTTCTCCGTCGTCCAAGTGCCTATTTAATTTAAAAAAATAAATAAATTGTAAATAAAAATTATTAATTTAATTAAAATAATGAAAAATAGTCCAAATTAATTAAATAAACTAAATTTTTAATATTAATTAATGTATTAAATAATTAATTAATTTGTACATAAACATCCAAATTAAAAACCCGTAAAAATTATATAATATTGTTCGGAACTCGGAAATAAAGAAACGCGATAATTAACTAGCTAGCTAATACACTGGAGGAGCAGATGCGCCGCCGAGTCCTCCGCCTCCAGCCGGGTCGTTGTCGTCGGGGTGTGGGTTCGGAGGAGGTTGACATCCTTCTCGATTTTGTTGCATGAGGGCGATGAGTTGGGCTATTTGTGCTTGTTGTTCGTCAAGTCTTTGCCGCATGGATTGATTCTCCTCTCGTGCCAGTCGAGCCTCTTGAATGACTGCTTCGACGGCCGCACCCATAGTCCTTCTCCGCTGGGCCGAACCTCCCGTAGATGATGAGTCGGAGGTCGTCGACAAATCTCGTACCACCCTAGGCCCAAAGTGCCTAACCTCTTTGCCAGCTCTACGACCGTAGACCTCATCCGCGATTGCAATTTGGCTCTCTAAGGATAGAGGAGGCAGGTCTTCCGGCGGCACATCTGGGAACGCAAGCTGAGTGTTAGCCAACTCTTCCTGCACACGCTCGATCACCCTTGCCTACAAAAGAATAATTAATTTATTATAATGAAAAAATATTGAAATAATAATTACTATAATTAAAAGCACACATATATATATATATATATATCACTTACGCCGTATTGACTCGCTTCATTATCGAGTCCAGGCGTCACGTACGCGCTTATGCTTGCATCAAGATAAGGGTGTTTGGAGCCCTTATCCTTGTGCTCCTTGGCTATTTGAATGAACTGCTTGGTGCCGGTAGTATGGTGTTTGTTCTTCTTCCCCCGGTTGGCTTTGTTGACACCGGAGAATTTCTGTTACACAACATAATTAAATCATTAAAAATTAATAACTAGAATTTAAATAATTCAATTATCTTACTTGAATTATAAAAGAAGTAAATTAACACCTTAAAGGACTCATCGGCAAAGTGGTTACACAACCACTCCCACTCATCTTCTCTATCCCCACGCAGCTCTACGGGGGGAGGCGAGGGACCGTAAGTTTGGAAGTACTGATGGAGCCTGTACTTCCAATCTTTGTAGATGGAGTTGGCGGTTTGGTTGATATGCCTCAACATGGCCGGTGTCGGATCCACTGCAAATTGTTCCTATCAAAAATAAATAGAAAATTATAATCGTATATATTATGAAATTATAACTAATATTAACAATATTATATAATGACTAAAATTGGACGTATTACGTACCGAAAGATCTTTGAAGACTTTCGCCTTCTCATGATCCGGCGCCTCCTTCCAAGTAGGGGCAGTGATTCGAACTCGGCTACGGACGATTGACCCGATGCTATGCGTTGAGAGACTTGCTAGCTGAGCTGTGGGAGGGCCACCGGTGAATTCGTCGTAGGGCAAGTCGATCTTTTTCCCGGTCGCCTTGCAAATACGCTCCGCTTTGCCCCTTTTAACGAGACCCCGAGTCTTTTTCGGTTCCGGGTCAGTGAAGGCCCTCCTTTGCCTACGGCTGGCGCTGTACATGATTGATTCGGCGGTCGAGGACGCCTGAGTACTTCCCGTTGAATGGGTACCGGGCGTCGGAGATTGGAAGGGGTCGACGTCATCACCGCTCGAGATGAATGGGGGAGCGGGAATTTCCCCAGAGGGCGCTACGGTCGGACCAGATGAAGGGTCTGGATTGAGGGCATCGTTGCCCTCCGGTAATTCCCAACCGACTTGCTCCGCCAACTGGCGGAGCATGGCATCTTCTGCCTCCTGTTAGGCTTTCTTCTTGCCGGATGGAGCCATTTATAACCTTATAATGAGAACGTTGTTAAAATACGTACTTACTTACCATAATAATTACAGCTAAAAAATTTACGCTAATTAAGTACGGTTAAGATTTAAATAGAGTACACTAGCTTAGCTTTTTCGGTCGTTCAATGGACGTGCGACCCGCGCGATAAAGTGTAAATTTTCAATTAATCAGCCTTGGTTAAATCGAAAAACATGGCCAGTTAGGGATAGAGATAACGCGAGAGACAGGACTAATTTCGACAAAAGTCTTTCTTAGTCCAAATCCTGTCACCAGTCATAACCCGTTTCTAGACACCATGTCTGACATTCGGCCAATTTTTCGAAAATTTACACTCCCTCAAGTCCTTTGCAAACTCCGCCCTCAACCTCGTGTCCATAACTTCACTTAGGTTATGGTGTGCGGTGATGAAATCCACACATCACGAGGGGTTAAGGAGATAAGCTAGGAAAAGAGGCGCCATCTATTCCAAAGAGTGCAACTTAATAAACCAAGCCTATGTACTAAATTTAAATCGAAAACGTACTACCATGCAATTTACTAGAAAATACACATAATTAGCAATTAATTATTATTTATCATGCATTTAATAATAATTAGTCATTTACCAATATAATTAATATTATTAACAATTATTATTATTACTAATATTTAATTTTAACTAATAATATTATTCATTACCAAATAATTAATTAACAATTAATAATAATTACTAAATAATAATAATAACAACATAATAATTATTATAATTACAAGTATTTATTATTTAAAACTAATTGATTAAAAGTATTTAGAAATTAAATAATTAATTAAATAAAAAAATGTTAAAGAGTTAAAAAATATAATTATTACCTCGTCGGAATTTCGCCGGAATATCGGAAGAGTAGAGTCGTCGGAGAGGGGGAACCACGCCGGAAAGTTGGTCGTCGGAGCGTCGCCGGAGGAGGATCGCCGGAGTGAGAGAGAGAGAGAGAGAGGAGAGGATGAGAATGTATGGGATGAGGAAAAGAAGATGAGCCACGGCCTATATATAGGCTTTCACTTAGACGACGGAGCACTAATTTCCGTCGTCTAAGTGCACTTGGACGACGGAAACAGTGTTTTCCATCGTCTAAGTGAAAAGTTAAATATTTTCGAAGCGGCGCGTAATTAATGGGCGGGACGTTTCACCCGCCATAAATTTGGACTTAGACGACGGAGAATTGATTCTCCGTCGTCTAAGTGAAATTTCAAGCGGCGCCGAAAATTGAGGCGGTAAATCGAACCGCCATGATTTTCGAATTGGACGACGGAGAATGATGTGCTCCGTCGTCCAGGTGGTCACCTAGAAGACGGAGAACGTCATTCTCCGTCGTCCAAGTGAAATATTCATTGAAAAAAAAAATAAAAAAATATCGAACCGCCATGGTAAATTGAACCTGGACGACGGATCTTGTCATTCTCCGTCGTCCAGGTTCAATTTACGTTAAAAAAAAATTTAAAATTAATTCACTAGGAATTTAGCGATCTGTCATTCGTGTGAAATAGTCGTCCAATATCGATGAACGCATCGTATATATGAACAGTTAAATTTGAACCGACGAATAATTTTTCGTTTTGAAAGTTGTTAGGTATCGAGTAATACTTACGACTTAAGTGTTCATGAGTAGAGGCTCATTTGTAACAGAGTATTAACAAAATTGAATTTGGACAAAACAACCGTTGGATATGTTCGTCGTAACATAATATATAATTGTCTTCAAAGGACCATAAAATAATAAGTTCGGGAAGAGTTTGATCGGCACAGTCAACCGCAAAACCGATAATTTCACAAACCGGAAACGTGCATACAAGGCATTTCGCAACTCCGATTTGCGAACCGTCGAAGTTCACACACCAAGAATTGTTTACTCTAAAGTCTTGACGAAAAGAATATGCATTGGAAGAAGGTCTAGATGGTCGTTGTCTTAGAAAAAATGACGATATCTGCACCTGGACGACGGATATTAGAGTTTCCGTCGTCCAGGTAATCACATGAACGACGGATATGACGTTCTCCGTCGTCCAGGTGTATAGACCTTGAATTCAGGGGTTAGGGCCTTACTGTTTAGGGTTTAGGGTTTGTGAACTTGGACGACGGAAAATTACCATCTCCGTCGTCCTAGTGTGTAATTTTACGACGGAGAATTACCATCTCCGTCGTCCTAGTGTGTACCTGGACGACGGATAATGACCATATCCGCCGTCCAGGTGTAAAAACCCTGAATTCAGGGGTTAGGGCCTTAGGGTTTACGGTTTAGGTCGTCCCCGGTCATCTGTGTGTCCCTTCAATTATTCTGATTCAAAAATATAATTAAAAAATTGATCGATCGATCCGATCTGCTAGATTTAGGGTCCAGGATTTAAGGTTTTATATGAGATTGAGATTTGGCGGGGCGCCAAAGGTGAAAATGGCTGGGGACCTAATATAAACGTCGACGGAATATCTCATCTCCGTCGTCCAGGTGTATATATAGACCCTGAATTTAGGCCGGTGTCCGTTCAATTATTTTGAATAAAAAAAAATTAAATAAATGATCGATCGATCCGATTTGCTAGATTTAGGGTCGAGGATTTAGGGAGATAGCCAAAATACCCAAAGGCGACAACCTGCAATTAATTTCTCCGTTGTCCAGGATATATAATTCGGATTAATTAATTACTGTAAACCTGCATCGATCATATATTACAATAATTAATTACCAATTAATAATCCTCGTCGTATGACCGTACTCTTCGTCATAATCGTCATCGTCCTCATCCCCGTTAGACGACGGCTCATCCTCGTCATCGTACTCAACATCGTCCGACGAATAACCTGAGTCCTCGTCCACGTCCTCTTCTTGCTCGTCTTCTTCATCTACCTCATCGATAATCTCATCTTCAGTTAGATCTGTACAACCATCAGGCATGGGTAACCGTTCACCATCTTGAACCAGGTCCATTATATCGGAGCGGATGACAGAAATATTAGGCTCTTGATAGGCAGGAATGTCTGTTTCTGGTTCAGCAACATCTTCAGTCATCGCCGGTGTCCCTTCAATTGTCTCTGTATTCCATATTCCTCGGTGAGAGATATGGTTCAGATCATGGCAAAAGCATCGATCCGCTTGATCGCCCTATAGCGGCTCAGATCATGGCAAAAGCATGCGGGACTGGAAAGAATACCTACTACTGCAGGGGAATGGGCTCGGCGGGCGAAGGAGTATTGAAGAACACTTCGGAATACTCTAGCGGGTCAAGAACTTCTTCTAGGAACTCTAACCTAGCAGCGCAGCTTCAGAGGACGCAGAGGGAGTTGGAGGAGCAAAGGAGGCAGATGGAGGAGATGCGGCAATTGGCCGAGCAGCAGGCAGTCAGAGATGCCGAGCACTGGGTGCTGGTCGAGCAACACCGAATGATGGTCCAGCAGCAGACACAAATGTTCACATGGATGCAGACGATGTACGCGTGGCAGACTACCGGACAACCGCTCCCCACACCTCCCCCGGTCCCTGTGTTCCACAGTTATCCACCACCGCAGCAATCACCGCCACAGCCACAGCAAGACCAGGGTAGCCACTGGAGTTCAAATGATTACATGGATTTCTTCGACCCTGACGCGGGAGTTCCTCGACCCTGACGTGTAGTTGTAGTTTATTTTCGTATTGATGCTATTTGTACTGTACGTTGGACAATTATGTGTGTACTGTAGAACTTGTATTTGTACGGTTTCTGTTTTTCAGTGCAGGTTCTGGAATTGGGCCCAATCCAGAACCGGCTTTTTTTTGACAAATTTCTCCGGGTATTGCCGGCGACTTGGACCAAAGTCGCCGGCAATACCCCTCATTTTCCGGCCACGGCAGAGCAATCAATGCCCTTCATCATTGCCGGCGACTTGAGTCGCCGACAATACTCAATCATTGTCGGCGACTTGAGTCGCCGGTAATTCCTTGACTAAGCATTGATGGCGACTTGAAAAATAAGTCACCGGTAATACTTTCACTGGCGCCAAACTTCCGGCGAAAAAAAAAGAAAGGCCGGCGACCTAAGGTTGCCGACAATGGTACTTAATGTGGTAGTGCTTAGCTAATCTAAGATATGCTTCCATGGATGCATGGTGAACTGTGTATATCCCCAAAACTTGGTTTGCAATCAGTAGCGAGTCACAAAATACCTAGATCTTCTTCACGTTCAATTCCCTTGCCAGTCTCAGTCCTACCAGGAAAGCCTCGTACTCAGCTCCGTTGTTTGTGGCCTTCTACCCTAAGGCTAGGGCTTGCTCCGTGATCGTCCCATCTGGGGTCTTCAGTACCAATCTAGCTCCGGCTCCATTATCCTTCGATAACTCGTCTGTGTACAGCGTCTAGTGATCTACGCCTAACACATCCCTTTCTCCTTCCTTCTCTCTTCTTTCTTGGACCTCTGGCTCAGGCGTCGTAAACTCAACTAGGAAGTCTGCTAAGGCTTGCCCTTTCATCAACGTTCGAGGCTTGTACTCTATATCATGCTGTGCTAATTTGATGGCCCACTTGGTTACCCTGCTTAAGGAATCTGGGGTGTGCGAGATTGTTCTCAATGGGTACTCGGTCATGAGAATTATTTTGAAAGCTTGAAAATATGGTCAAAGTTTGCGTGATGACGTAACCAGAGCTAATATCAACCTCTCCAGCTTGGGGTAGCAAGCCTCTGGGTCGAGGAGAGCTTTAGACATATAATATACGGATCACTGCCCCTCAGTATCTTCTCGAACCAGGGCTCGGCTCACTGCTACGCCTGAAACTCCCAAGTATAAATATAGGTCCTCCCCTAGCACAGACTTGCTCAGGACTGAAGGGGAGACAAGGTAGTGTTTAAGCGCCTGGAACACCTTTTCACACTGTTGTTCATATTTCCCCTTTGGTTTTCTTGAGTGCTTCGAAGAATGGTTTTCACTTATCGGTCGATCTGGATAAGAACGTGCTTAGTGCTGCAAGTTTCCCATTCAAGCTCTGGATTTCTTTGACCGTGGATAGGGATTTCATTTTGACAATTTTTTCTACCTGGTCCGGGTTTACCTCTATCCCACGCTGTGTCACCAGATACCCCAAGAATTTACCAGATCCTACTCCAAACGTACACTTTTCAGGGTTCAACTTCATATCGTTCTGTCGAAGAAGGTCAAAGCATCCCCTTAGATCAGACACATGGTCCTGCCTGCTCTTTCTTTTGACCAGCATATCGTCCATATAGACCTCTATCGTGTCCCCAATCAAGGGTTTAAGCACCTTATACACTAGCCTCTGGTACGTTGTTGTTGCATTCTTCAACCCAAAGGGCATTATGTCATAGGCATAAACTCCTTTCTCGGTCACAAATGCTATTTTTGCCACATCGTTCTCTACCATTTTGATCTGATTGTAACCACTGTGCGCATCCATGAAGCTAAGAAGTTCATGACCCACATTAGAGTCCACCAGTTGGTCGATCCTGGGCAGGGGGAAGCTGTCCGTGGGATATGCTTTGTTGAGGTCTGTGAAGTCGATACAAACCCTAGGTTTTCAGTTCTTTTTCTTAATAAAGACCACGTTAGAAAGCCATTCAGAATGTGGGACTTCCTTAACGAATCCTGCTGCTAGCAACTTGTCCACTTCCTATTTTATTATCCTGTTAAGTTCAGTATCAACGGTTCTCTTCTTCTGCGCCACGGGCCTTGCCTTAGGGTCCACATGGAGCTGGTGTTCGATCACTTTCCTGTCAATCCCTAGCATGTTTCGTGCCGACCATGCAAACACATCCTTGTACTCCCTTACCAAGCCTATCAGGTTCTTACATTCTTCTCAATCTAGGCCTGATCCAATCATTGCACATCGATCAGGTTGGTCTCGATCAAAAGGTTCGAGCACTACATCATCCTCTGCCTTCTCCTTGAACGAAAGTTCTTGGGGGTTGAGGTCTATGTCTAGTTCATTGATTGTGCCATCTCAACCCCCACTCTTTGATTTCTATGCTGGCAGAGCCGGAGCTACCGTGCCCTCGGGCTCCCTCATTGTCTCCTTTTTCATATTCTTGTTAGCTAGCACCATGCACAACCTTGCTGCAGTTCTATCTCCCCTGATAATGACAGGACCTTTAAGAGTTGGGTACTTGAGGACTTGGTGTTAAGTCGATGCCACCACCCTCATTCTATGGAGCCATGGTCTCCCTAGGATTGTATTGTGGAGGGACGGGGCATCGACCATGGCAAACCACGTGGTTGGGGTTGGTGAGGCGCATCCCCACGTGGAGAGGGATGGTCTATAGGTTCCTCACCCTTGATCCTTCAAATCCCATTAGGGTTGTTCGATGATCCTAGATTTCCCTCATCAAGCCCATCCTTTCCACAACATCTTTAAATATAACGTTCACGACCCCTCTATTGTCAACCAAGACCCTAGCCATAGTCAAGTGGGCCACTCCGATGTTGACGACTAGGGCATCATCGTGATCTTTCTCCTCCTCAGGGAGGTCTGTATCTGAAAACTCGAGCATGTTTCTTTGTTCTGACCTTGAGCTCACCCTCAGCCTTATGCCTCTTCAATTCGTCCTCCTTCTCCTTAAGGGTTACCCCCCCAGCTCTTTTGCCTTCGCCAAGATACAATTCAAGCTATGGAAGATGGTATCCTCAGGGTACTCAAGGGCCTAGAGGATACAGTTTAGCATTTGGTACTTATCCTCTCGGCCCTTAGGTGGCGGTGGTAAGGTCTCATCGTTCTTTTGGCGCTTACCATTACTTTACATCTTGAATGAATCTTCGAGCTTTTTCTTGTAATTCTCGGTCAGGTATTCCCAGCAGTACCCCTGGTCTACCAATTCTCCAAATTGTCATTTGAGGACACCACAATCGACCGTCTTATGCCCGTTGGCTTTGTGGTAAGCACAAAAGTCCATATAGTCGCTCTTGCTCGTCATTGGTGGTGGTCTCTTAAGTCATGGCTTATTCTTAATGTGATGGAGTATGGTCGAAATCAGGATCGTTGTGAGAGAAACAAACAATTTTCCAGCTTGAGCAGCGGGTTGGTGCCTTGAGGCCCTCCTCTTGTTATCGTAGTTGTTCCTCCCCTAGTTTGTGTTACTACTGGTAGTATTCCTCCTCGAGCTGGTTCCACCCCCAGGCGCCTTCTCCGTTGGGGAGTCGTCATTGTTGTAGGTCATCATATCTTCTACTCAGGCATAATCTAGGGCCTCATGGTCGACCGTGGATAAATCCTTAGTCTTTTCCAGATCAGCTTGTTGGCCAACTTCGAGTCCATGTCTAATCTGTTGACGAACGTCGTGGCTGCCACAGTATTATCCTTGCAGTCAACCGTTGCGTACTTCTTCCTGAACCTTGTGACCCAATCCCTCAGGTCCTCTCCCTGCTTCATCTTGAGTGAGGTGAGGTAGGTCACGTCCTTCGTTCCCTCAACATTACTCTTATATCTCTTGAAGAAAGCCGCCTTAAGACTTCTCCAATCCTCGATCGAACCTGGGGGGAAAGTCTCGTACCACTGCAGGGCATGGTCCTTCATACTTGCTTGGAACATCCTACACATCCAAGCGTCATTCGATTGGCTAGTGATCATGGCTGACTGGTAGTTCCTCACATGTTGATACGGGTCCAAATCTCCCGAGTACCTGTCGAACCTGGGATGGCTCCACTTCCTGGGGGGCTCGGCATCCTGGATGAACTGAGCCAGAGGGTTTTGAGACATCTTTCGAGCCTTCTGCTCCACCTCTGAGTCCTTCTTGGAAATCCCTTCCTTCCTTAGCCTCTCAGTCTCTTGGTTGGTCCAGACGTTATGGGCATGCTACGTCTCCATAAACTCTTTCATCATGTCCCTGAGGGCTGCAACCCGTGGGGTCTCTACGTTGGTCGACACCTCCCGTTGGTTGTTCTGCTCGATCACCAGGGCTTCTTGCACTTCTGTCGTGGGTGGGTTGGATGTGATCAATCCCTGTTTCTTCAATAGCTCTACTAGATTCTACAGGGTAGCCTGGACGACAACTACGGTACCCGCCAGCTCGTTCGTGCTTCTGGTGGCTCCTTTCATAGGCTGTTATAGGGTAGCCATATCAATCCTCAGATTCGTATATCATTCCTTAGCCCGGTGGAGGTCCTGATTAACCTTGGCCCTCCAGCCCCTGGCTCCTTCGTTCTCTTGGTCGGACCCTTCTACTTCGTTCACGTGTCCCTCTTCCGCAAGGTTTCTCGGCTGAACCTGATGCGTGAGGGTACTTCTATGCTTTGATGCCCCCCTCTCGGGGGTGAATTGATTGTTCCTCACAGGCGAGGTTGCCTTCTTGTCATGCTGATTACTTGCGCCAGTATTGTCTTCCATCACCCTTCCGTCCATGAGAGTTAGCCCAGGGTTCCGCTTTCAACGAGAGCACCAATTTTTGGGAGCAGATTTGTCCCCCGCTAGCTTAGATCTCTGTGAACCTACAAAACAACTTGGAGCACGGTGTGGTACTGTGCTTAGACCCTCCAAAGCTTAAGTAAGAACTTTATCTTCACAATAGAGTAGTGATTAGGGCAGAATAACGTTACCTGTGACCATGTATGAATGGCCTATATATAGTGATCATGCTAGGTCTAAGCATAGTCCTTATTGTGCTAGACTATTTTATATTAGGAAAGGAGGAACCCATTAAGGAATGAATCTCCATATCCAGGGCCAATCAAACCGTAAGATTACCACAGGCCCTTTGGCATAATCCCCTCAGATACACTATAAATCTTACCTTATTCCCCTCAGATTCTGTCAATCCCCCCGAGGTCCGATCAAATAGTCCCTTATGGTCAGATTACACAGTCTTCCTGAGGTCCGATCTTACCTTAGGATTGTTATGCCATGGAACATTCCAGAACCCTCTACAATGTTCCAGACACTTCTAGGAACCTCTAGATAATTCACTATTTAATCAAAACCCTGATAGTCCAAGCCCAGGCCCATTTCTTGCCTTACCGGACCTCATCCTGAATTGGGTCACCAAATTAAGCTCATCTTCCCCCAGCTTAGGTGGCCAATACTAACTCCCACATACAGGACCCATGAGGCCAAAGGCATCTTCAAAGAACGTCCCCCTCAACCGCAATCCTTGAACCTCTTCGAGTGAAGGAAGTATTGCATCTACCACAAGGTGAAAGTACACTGCATCAACACCTGTGAAGCAATCAAACTGGCCATAATGGAGCTTATAAAGCAATGTAAACTCCAGCTGTACAAGCTCGTCGAGAAGGGCGAGGAGTGAAAAGTCATCGACGAGGAACCCCCTGTTCAAGAAATCCTCACCGTCCATAGAGGACATTAAACTCGACGGGAAGAAGAGGTACATTTGCGAAGCGAGAGCAGGCAATCCAAGAAAAAAAGGAGGATATGCAATGTAGAGTGGGGAGCCGTGAGAACTGAAGAACTACGCGAGGAACCCATTATCAGTGTCTGGACTAACACTACTAGAAAAAGTATTTCAGACATCGGTTCAGAACCGATGTAAAAAATCATACCAGACCGATGTCTTAGTGGGTGATGTAAAAGATCGGAAAAATGGGACATCGGTTAGGAACCGATGTCAAAGGTTACAATAGACATCGGTTGCTTATGTACATCTCACTATTCCAGTGTGTGTAGGTACTTTCAAACATTCATATTTAGAGTGAAAGACCCAATGAAATCGAAGTCTACATTACAATTTATTACCTTTACATCGATATTCCATTTATAACCGATGTAAGATGTATGTTTTGACATCAGATTTTGTTTTTGTACCTGATGTTAAATATCGTTTTTGACATCAGATGTCGAGTTTGTACCTGATGTTAAAAACTATATTTAACATCAGATTTTGGGTTTTTTTTGTTCTAGTTCGTATCTTATACATCAGATGTTGAGTTTGTACCTGATGTTAAAAACTATATTTGACATCAGAATTTGGGTTGTTTTTGGTTTCCAGCTCTCATCTTATACATCAGATTTTGGCTTTGTACCTGATGTTGTAAATTTTATTTGACATCAGATTTTTGGTTGTTTTTGATGTCCAGTTCTCATCTTATGCATTAGTTATAACGATTTCTAATTCTCTCTAAGACAAATAGGAGGCACTAATTGGCTTAAATTAATGAGAATGATTCTCTCTTACAGCCCCAAATTCAAGTTACAATACTGCCAAATTCAAGTTGTTTCAAAAGATGGATTACTATCCTATCCATCATCAAAATATTGGGACATATAACCATGCTAGCAATCCGATAGAAGTTCCCTAGCTATATATCTACTCCGGCGCGCCACCATCCAAAAAATTGCTGCGCTAGCCATCCTGACTTTGATCCCTAGCTACCTATCTAATCCAGCCATCAATCTATCAACCTATCTAGCTAGAGCAAAGCTTGTATATAGTCAACCACTTCAAGGCGCACCTCGTCAATTTTCGACTGATCATATGGCTTCCTCTTTTTTCCTGCCCACTGTCCAACAACAAGTACAAATAAAGTAAGCAAGGGCAGCACAACAATTATGCAAACCATGCCAGCAAATGAAAATAGCATTCACTGTTCAGCAAGGGCACCACTGTTCAGGTACAATTATGCTAATAGCTCAGTTGAAAGCAGCAAGGGCAGCACAAAAATGTTTCAAAACCAGCCAATGAAAGTAGCATTAATTCACTGTTCAGGTACAATTATGCTAATAGCACAACAGTGAGCAGCAAGTATTGTTACTACTAATGTTTTCAGTTGTTTTGTTACTACTAATATCCCACAAGTAGCATTAAAATGAACCTATGACTTGTAACTCATTGAATTTTAAATACAAAAGCAAGTATTTAGATACCTTGGTTGGAAATGAAAGTGTTTCATCATTCACAATCTCTTTCATAAACTGCATCACATAGTAACCACATTCAACTCCACCAACTTGTTCAGCAACCCCCTGTATATATATAGCAATGATTGGATTAAAATGAAATGACATAACTCATCCACCAACAGTTTAATTAGTCAAGCAACTAAATGTGATAACAGTACTTACATGAAGTCTTGTCACTCTTGGTTTTCCAGTCCTTCCGGTTTCTGCATTGAATTATTTAACCACACTACACAACACATTCAGAAGCCTAGTCATAATCTATTTATAATTTTCACGTGTAGATCAACCACATACAAAGCTGCAAAAAGACATTACCTAATCACAATGTTCTCCCATTGTCGGTAAGGATGTGGTCTAGACAGAGAGTCCAAAATGTAGATTTCAATTCCCTTCAGGGAATAAAATTATATTATTATCTCATAGGACGTTAAAACATCAAAACAGTGAATTTTCGGACCTGAGGGAGTGAGGGTAAACTAAATAGATGAGCTATGACCTCCAATAAAATCTACTTTAAGCACTTGCAAGAAACAACAAGAAATTCTTACAGATACTGTTGCATGGAAGAAAACCTGCAAAGTACAGTATTTACCTTCTCTGCTCTCCACGTTAGATATCGATGTTGCGCTTCCTGGTTATATTTAATTTGCAAGACATTTGTCTCCTCCATCGTTTGGTCCATCAGCTCAAGCCACGCCTATGAGAGCAACAAATTGCAAAGAACATTACAGTATGGAATTCATCAGTAGAGGAACTAGGTAGTATATGAATGTTGATACTAACGTTTACTCAACGCTTCATTTTAAGTATCATAAACAGCATAATCCTGGGCCATAAAAGCAATCCACTATATACCCTGTAATTATCCAAATAAACTGAATATAAAAGCATCAAATAAGTATCATAAACAGCTTAAATTTAATTTCTGGGCCATAAAAGCGATCTGCTATATATACATTGTAATAATCCGAGGAAGGGATCAACTAATTTTCACTCAAAGCATCATTATAAGCATCATAGACAGCATAACTTTTGGGCCATAAAAGCGATCAACTAAATACCTTGTAATAATCCATGAAAGCTGAATATAAAACATAATAATTGTATGGGCTTGACGTAAATCTCGACCATATTACAATGGGTGAAAAAAATTTCAATGACTCGCTAGTAAGCTTTCCTCCCCATGGTAATAGCTGCATGAAATATGTGTTCAGTAACCATGCCATGTCTCTTAGAGAGAATAACTATGGAATAGAATTATACATTTTAATGTGCCACTGACAATTATAAGACTTACCTCGGAATATTTAACACCAAGAGGTATTAGGCCTTTATAATATTTATCTTTGTAATCTCTTTCACTGATGACGTCGTGTAAGGGGTTGAGGTCCCTATTGATGATAAAGCACAGGTAAGCTCCATAATCTCGAGCATCCAATATTGACTGTTACTAAAATGACTACAGCTAAGAAAACTATAACTACATTGGTCAATAGATGCGACATATTCAAGATGAACTACAAAGTATAAATAATTACCAATACTATCAAGCCAGAAAAAGTATAAATCATGCTGATCTAAATTTTGATTGTACGCTTATTCTTTTATTTTTTTCCACACAGGAATGTAAGTTGAAATCAAATGAAGTAGGAGAACATGTAATTTTTGTGTACATATATTATAAATGAGCACGTAGTATAGTCTACGTAGTGTAGTGACTGTAGTATATTATAGTATTTATGAACTGCACATGTAGTATTTTATAACTGAGCTAAGTTATATATATCTGTATTTTATTTTGTGAAAGCTTCAGAATCTGTGCACATTTGGATCAACTCTTTTGGAGAGTCGTGTCAAGTATTTTAAATACAGTAACTTGATAGAGACTATCACTGTAATTGAAACTTGTAAAACCGCATTACCCATACATTATCTTTAGAATACCTTAAAAAGTGGAAACTTACAGCACAACTATGTTTACATTTGCACTGGTGAAGAAGTTGGCACAAAATATTGGCATATCGTATTCGGGTTCTGGGAAGGCGGCAAAATCTAAAACCTGTACAAAATAATGATTCAAGAGTTAAATCAAAGGCAAGTATATATATTGTACAACAGAAGTATGAAACAAGAATATATATATATAGTTATACACAGATTCTGTCAGGTGTGAAGAAGCTTCGCATTGAAACTATGGTGGAAGTTCCAGTTTATATAAAATTGACAAAATAACTTGATCATTGAAATCACTAATCCTTTATATTCTCATCCAAGCATCATGCTTGCATAATTCAGCCCAATTGAAAACAAAATTGAGCTAACAACCTTTTCTTTCTAAGATAATACCATTATAATGTGTTAGCTGTCAATGACATGTTCTAACAGATAAGTGAGTAAGCACAGAAAGAATATATGAACCCTTTAATTGAGACAAGAAAAACAATCTAATTTGCTTTCTGCTTCTTTTACTAGTATACTAGAGTACTACTTCTACAGTGGCGAAGTATGGAAGAAATCTTAGCGTGGCAGATAAACTTTTATATGCAATAATCAGGAATCAACTAGCTGCATTTGAGTGCCAGTCAAGCGTCAGCTCATGGAAGCTACTTTGAGAGGGTCTAGATTACACAACGGACACTGGTACACAACATACGCTACTGTACATAGATCTGTGAAGAAGATGTATACTACCCTGTCAACGAATTTCTGAATCAGAAATCATACATTACTCTGACGGGCAGTTCCAAAATAATCAACTTTTAAAATGTTGGGAGGGGGGGGGGGGGGGGGGTAGATTTTTACATATTGCAATGAACACTCGGTAGGAATCTATGATTTCACTCAACAGTATGAAAATGATCATAAGAATAGCATAACAAGATCATTAAATCAAATGGTATATTTCAATCCTCTTTATAAAGTAAAGTAATAGGGTGACAACAGTCCATACCTGCATTGTCTCAGTCTTGATGCATAGGCTACGTAAAAGCCTAACTTTAGGAGCTTTGAATGATGACATTTGAAGTTCTGCAGCACCATCCATTGATACCATGGAATTATATCTTTCCTGGTGACAAACAGTGATGTCAGTCATCATGATCGGGAAGTAATAGTAACTATAATGAAAAGAAACAAACCCATCCATTATTCATTCGTAGGCTAAAATAGTAGAAACAAACTCGGACCAAGAACAGGATCAACAAGAAAACCAACCAGGCCCTGCACTTGATGAATCATATGATTCCTATCCAAAGTGAGTGTAGGCCCATGATTGAACAGATGCAATCTGAGAATATTTGTTTCAAAAAATGGCACACTGGATAACTGATCGAGTATAGGATACCTGCAACGGAGAAGGAGCCAAATGGGTGCGGCGCTTGGATTCATCCAAAGCAAAGTGGACGAATTTCTTGTAAGAAACAGCAGAGAGTTGGACAGAGGGCCTCTGCTGCTGCTTTCTGAATGGTGATGGTGGCTTTTGCAGTGTGCTGAAGCCTAAAGAGGAGGAAGAAGAAGAAGAAGAGCATTCCATGGAAGAGCCTTCCTCGTCTGGGTGGTTTCCTTTCCTCTATTAAATTATTAGTATACACTATACAGTATGAAGCTCAAAAAACTAAATAATAGAACCCTAAATTTTGGGAGGGAATGAAAATTTTGTTTCCCTCCAACATAACCTGCCCGACACTTAGGTTTTTTTTTCGCGCTTTCAAAAACCAATAATGGGATACCTAACATCAGTCTGACTTAAAACCGACGTAAATTATACAAATGACATCGGTTTTTAAAAATCTGATGTCTAAAAACTTTTTTACATCAGGGGTTTTTCCAACCTATGTTAAAGGTGCGATGTCTAAAATACTTTTTCTAGTAGTGTAAGGACATAATTTAGATACAGTTCCTGCACAAGGACACCCTTGTCATCTCAACGAGGATCAACAACTGCCTTGTGCGACAAGTTCTCATTGACGTTGGGAATAGTGTCGATATCATCTACATTGGGGTGTCTGAGAAGCTCAATATCGACCAAAAGAAAGTCAAGTAGAGTAAGTGTCCCATCTTGACCTTCGACAAAACTGAATCATGGCCACTTGGAGAGGTGACGCTATCGGTCGTGACGACAAGGAAGAGAGTAGACGTCACCTTCATGGTGATCATCAAGTCCTTGTTATACAACGCCATGCTAGGCCGGGGATGGCTACACGCTATGGAAGTGGAGGCCTCGATGAGGTACCAAGTGCTCAAGTTCATCTCCACTGATCAAAAGAGGGTCATTTTAGTTCGAGGAGATTAGCCGCAGGCCAAGAGATTGTACGCGATAGAGATAAAGAAAAAGTCTGTCGAGCAGAAGGATGCGGGAGAAAGTTCGACGACGATGAAGAAGAGCGACAAACATCGGTGATGATGGAGTCCATGAGGGAAAGGTTTCTCGACGACGAAAACAAGAAACCGGTTTACCTCAGCGAGTCACTGTCTGAAGTGGAAACTGAGGAGTTTATGGAGTTCTTGAAGGCAAATCAAGACATGTTCGCTTGGTCACACAGGGCATGCCATGCATTGATCCTAAGGTTACGTGTCACAAGTTCAACACCCATCCAAACTTCAGCCCATATCAGCAGAAAACGAGGAGGCATGCCCCTGAGCGCAATAAGATCATCAGCGATGAGGTTGATCTTCACCTCGAGGTCTGTTTCATCAAGGAAGTATGGTGCCCGACGTGGATCTCCAATGAGGTCATGGTGCAGAAGAAAAATAGGAAATGACGTGTTTGCGTGGACTTCACCAACCTCAACAAGGCCTGCCCGAAAGATTGTTATCCTTTGCCGAAGATAGATCCAATGGTTGATGCCACCACTGGGTATGAAAGGCTCTTGTTTCTCGACGCCTACTCGGGGTATAATCAGATACCATGGGCACAGGATGATCAGCTCAAGATTACCTTTGTCTCCGAGAGGGGACTATATTGCTACAAGGTAATGTCGTTCAGGCTCAAGAATGCAGGAGCAACGTACCAAAGGTTGATCAACATGATGTTCAAGGAGCAGTTGGGCAAAACCATGGAAGCGTACATCAACGACATAGTGGTGAAGCGTAAATGCAGACACGACTACATCACGACATGTTCATGATGTCCAGAATCTGCTATATTTTTCTTTTTCAGAAATCAACAACATTAGCCGACGACATTAGTCAAAGTCGTGGGCTTAAGTCCTCGCATAAATTGACGAGTTTCATACTATCGCCGACGAGTTGCATACTATACCCGACGACAGTCAAAAACTATAGCTGACGATAGTCTTTCACTGTCGTCGACTATAGTCCAATTCGGGTCAACCATTTTGACCAACGGGGAAGGTTTAGCCGATGACTTTATCATCGGCAAAAGTGTAAAACTAAAACCGACGACTTTTTTTATCGCCAGTTATTGTCCGAACTATAACTGACGACCTCCATAACTGTCGTCGACTATAGTTTGACCGACAACTTTTTCCCGATGATAAAATAGCCGACGAAGGTTTGTCAACGTTTACTATAGCCGACGACAAAGGCTAATAGACCGACGATTTTTTATCATCAGCTATAGTATTTATTCTGGTAGTGTAATTAAATAGTGTAGGTTTATATATTGATCTCTATCTCTTATGTTATCTTCGATCTCCTAAATATAAATTTTATTTATATTAGTCTAATAAACTAGACGATCAAGAAAACAAATCGTTTGAACATGTCAAAGATTTTTTTCCAATTAAAAACAAATGCAATATCATTAATAATAGTAAACAAAAAGATTACTTATTATAATCTTTATTGGGCAGAGTCTCATTAATTAATTAAAAGTCAATTTCACTAATTAATTATTTTATTTCGGCATGAAATTGATGTTCCTTAGTGTTGAAGTCGTTTCCTTTGTATAAAATTAAAGATACATGCAAGCTATCTTTTGTTTTTCTAAGATTAATGTGATACGTGTACTAAGTAATTAATTGATATATACAAAATAACGTTATACTTGCTTCTTAATTTTATATTTGTTAAGGGAGTATGCTTCTTTTGTAAGTTTGACGTTATTTATGTGTGCTTCTTATTTAATGCGGGATTCATTTAAAATGATTAGCAGGTGGTTAAAGGGGACATCCTTAGCCAATCATTTATTTACTTTCAATTAGAATCATCATAATTTGCTATTTTTTTATTAGTGTCACTAATCAATCAATCGTTAATCACTCACCGTAGTTTAATCATCCACATGCAATGATAAATCTCCAAATATTTTTGCATTTTAAGATTCGCATTCCTGCTTTGTGTTTGTTTTGTGTTACATTTGTTGTTTGCATATAACATAATCTAAGGGTTAATTTGACAAAAAGTTATGGCATTAAGATAGTCAATCCTCGGGGGTTCAATATCTGACTTTCTAATTTATACTCAAACTTGATACTATATACTTGTAATTTTAGAATATTTCACTAGTCTTTGAACTAACCCATTGTTCAAAAGGTTATGGGGATAATTTCTCTAACAATCATCATATTGTCTATGAATAATGCCGAGATTATGATGTTGACAGAAAGGGTGGTCCATTTTTGTTTTTGTTCTCTTTCCTTTTGTTGTTTCATTTGCGGTCTTCATCAATTTTTCCTTAGAATGACTGGTTCTCATTTATGCGATCAAATCGATCATCACCTACATAATTGGATAGGTCTTGTTGTGTGTGTGTATATATATATATCTTATTAAGTATGTAGTTTTGCACTTAAACTTTGGTATCAAGTTTAATTTTATGCAAAATCGACAAAATTATTTGAAAATTGAAACCACTCATCCTTTAGATACCCTTGTGAAGATCGTACTAAAAAATAAAAAATTGTTATATTATTTAATGATTCAATGAGTATATTATCATTCATGATTACTGTAGTTTAATTTTGATGAATTAGAATTTGAGAATTCTATTTATAGTTTTTGATATGTTACAAATATATTATTTGAAAATTGTTGATAGTTGAGAAAACCCGGATGAGCATTGGTGGCTCTCCGTAAAGTTTGAGATCTGTATCATTGAAGTGTTTGGATTTTTAGCAGGTTTTGGGTAGCCTATTTTTAGGGGAGATTGTGCTCGATTGTCCGCAGAAATATTCTACATTATTTGTTTTGTAAATTTTGAGGACACAATTATTTTAACGGGAATAGATTGTAATACCCGAAGGTCTGCTTCACTAAATGGCCTTGGAGCAGGTCACTCCCACGAAAGCAGATCCGTTTCAAATGTAATTCTTTACGCAAACAACATGTTATAGAGTGGGACAACTAACTAAAGAAGAAGACTACTTTTTATAGAGCATGTCACTACAAGAAAACATCACTTAGACAACGGAAACGTAATTGTTCCGTGGTCCAAGTGACACTTGGACAACGGAGACTTATCCATCGTCCAAGTAACACCTGGAAGACGGATAAGTCTATCTCCGTCGTCCAGGTTACCACCTGGACCACGGAGAAGTCTCCAAGGTCCAGGTGATAACCTGGACGACGGAGATGGTATTATCCGTCGTCCAGGTGATCACCTGGACAACGGACCGACACGCCGTGGTCCGAGTAACTTCCACTTAGACGACGTATCGACATCTCCGTCGTCTAAGTGAAGCATTATATAAGCCCGATGCCAAACTCTCTTCCATCGATCCTCTCCCGCGGGAAATTTTAAAGATCGAAGAAGAAGGAGAAGGGAGAAGGAGAAGGATCAGGATCTCCGCTGACTAGCTAGCTATCTTAATTAACTGATATCGAAAAGGCCAGCAGGTACGTACGCAGTTAAAATTTGCTTAATATATATTTAGTGAAAACGTACATACATGCATGGATGTTAGCTATATATACAGATTAAATTACGTACGTAATTGATGGATCGATGTAGATCGATTACGTATAATTAAGCGTAAATTAATGGGCTAATATATATATATATGTAATAATTAATTAATTATAATATTTTGTAGCAGTATGGACAAGAGTTGGATGAAGTTGAAGAATAGATGTGATGTCCGGTATATGGATGGAATTAGCGAATTTGTGAATTTTGCGATAGAACATGGTCAGGGAAAGAAGCGTTTCAGGTGTCCGTGCCAGAAATGTCTTAATTGTCAGTATGTGGAGGTTAATGTTATGGTGCAACACCTGTACGAAAATGGAATGATGTGGAGTTACACTACATGGAGCGAGCATGGTGAAGCAGTAGAGTTCAGCGCAGCAGACTTCAGCTCAGGGTACAGTTACCAGGGTGCCTCATCCAGCGGCAGTGGTGCCGGACCCCCAGCTTGCAACCCAACTGCAGATTTGGTCCATGATGCGTTTCCGGGATTTAGTCATGGTGGACACCAACACCAAGACGGAGGTTACAGTACCACTAATGAGCATGATGACATATTCCCCGCTGCTAGCTTGGCCACTGACACCAGTGAGATGGATAAGTACAACCGGATGCTACTTGAAGCGCAGACCCCGGTGTTCCCTAGATGTCGAGAGAATGTGTTGCAATATGTGATGGAGCAAATGAAGATAAAAGTGAAGCACAAAATGTCAGTGAGTGCTTTTGACGAAATTTAGGAGAAAATATGTAAGTTGCTTTCTGATGATCACAATCTTCCTAAATCTCATTATAAGGTTAGAAATATCTTGCGCAGCCTCGGCCTAAAGTACAGGATAATTGACGCATGTCCGAATGATTGTGTGCTATTTTACAAAGAGTATAAAGATTTGGACTATTGTCCCGTATGTGGCTAGTGCAGATTCCAGGTGAATAGGAAGAGTTCGAAAACGAGAATTCCTGTGAAAGTTGTTCTATATTTTCCCTTGATTCCCAGATTGCAGCGCCTGTACATGTCTTTACACACATCAGAGGTGATGCGATGGTACGCAGAAAAGCGAATAGATGACGATGTCCTGCGATATGCCGCGGATGTGGAGGGTTTCAAATATTTCGACAGAGAATTTGGAGACTTTGCTGAAAAGGTTAGAAATGTTAGACTCCGCCTATTTACAGACGGATTCAATCCTTGGGGAAGTAATAGCTCCGCCGTCAGAACTTGGCCAGTTATTCTGATGCCGTACAACTTGCCTCCGTGGATGTGCATGAACAAGGAATTTAATTTCCTTACTGTATTAATTCCAGGTCCTAAATCTCCAGGGATGTGCTTAGATGTCTACCTCAGACCTTTGATCGACGAGCTGAAACTGTTGTGGGAAAATGGAGTCCCAACTTATGACCAATTCACTTACACGATGTTAACGATGAGGGCTGCCGTAATGTGGACGATCAACGATTTTCCAACGTATGGGATGTTGGCAGCCTGCAGGACAAAAGGATATAATGGATGTCCTATATGTTTGGACGACGTGAACTCTAGTTGGCACGCGGGGAAGGTGTGTTACTTGGGTCACCGTAGATGGCTTCCTCACGACCACCCATGGCGACAGGATGAAGCTCATTTCGACGGGACGGTAGAGAACAGTCCTAAACCCCGTAGTTGGTCGGGCGAAGAGATTTTAGAGAGGTTGAGCTATTTCGACTTTGGTGTGTTGACCAATGACGCGGATGTAAAGAAATGCAATCCAATTCCTCCACATGATCTGAGCTATTGGGATCACAAGAGTATATTCTTTGAACTCCCTTACTGGTCGAAGTTGAAGCTGAGGAACAACTTGGACGCGATGCACATAGAAAAGAATGTGTGCGACAGCGTGGTGGGAACAATTCTCGGTATTAAGTTCAAGACTAAAGATACTCCCAAAGCGCGCAAAGATTTGGAATCAATGAATCTACGTCGTCCTTTGTGGTTGAGGAGGGATAGGAAAGGAGTATACAACAAGATGCCAGCTGCACCTTACACAGTGAAGCCGATACTTAGACGTTCTGTATTTCACTGGTTTAAGGGCGTTCGTTATCCGGCTACGTATGCAGCTACTATAACTGGAGCAGTGGACGAGGTGTAACACAAGTTTGTTGGTCTAAAGACACATGACTATCACGTTATGCTGCAATGTCTGATTCCAGTGGTAATTCGACCATACTTGCCTCGTGACGTCGTAGAACCAATAGTAGCATTGTGCAGATGGTGGCAGAGGTTATGCGCCAGAGAATTTAAGAAGTCAGATGTGGTGGAATTGCAACAACAAATTGTGCACATCATTTGCAAACTAGAGAGGATTTTTTCCTCTGCTTTCTTTGACATAATGATTCACCTGCCCGAGCAGATGCTCATTTCTGGTCCGGTCCAGTACACTTGGATGTATCCTCAAGAAATGTACGCACAACTAATTAATTATACAGGTTTTTCGATTCATAATTTGTTCCACTGGAGATTACTAGCTAGCTATATGTACTTATTCTTATTGTACATTTGATTTGTAGACAGCTTGGACAGTATATGTCATTCGTCAAAAACAGGTCGGCCCCGCATGGCTCCATAGCAGAGACATACCTAATGCATGAGTGTGTTACTTACTGCAACAGGTACCTCAAAGATCTACCACCTCCCACTGCCTCCGATCGCAGTGCCCGCATCAATCTTTCTGTCGTCACTAATGTCGTCAGACCGTTTAGAGGAGTATTAAAGGAATCGTTAACACGGGAAGAACTTATTGAGGCACATTGGGTAGTGTTGCGAGACTGTGACGAAGTTGAGCCGTACATGATGTCATACAGGGAGAGGCTTCAGGCGTTAAATCAAAATAAGAGTTCGGCGTGGATTGAGAAAATGGTTAAGAAGAAGTTTCCCGATTATTTCTTCCAATGGGTACGTACGTACGTCTCGGTATTTAATTAGTAATTTATATACATATCGATCATGTTTGTAGAAAGTAAACCCTTATATTAATTTTCCCATTTTCGCAGATGATTGATCTGCAAAAATCTGAAAACCACGGGGGGTGGTGGTCATGGCCAAAGCACTTGCTAGCAGGGAAGCCGATTAAACACTATATTTATCCCGGATATTTTGTGAACGGTGTAAAGTTCCATTCATTGGCCCGAGATGAAGGAAGAAGAACACAAAACAGTGGGGTAGCGGTTGGGAAAGACAATGATCTATATTACGGGGCTATTGTATATGTGGTTCAGCTATGTTACGGGAATGATGTCAACGTTTTCCTATTCAAGTGCAGATGGTTCAAGCGTACAAAGGAAGACCTGGGACTATTATCAGTCGATACAAACTCAAGCCGGTATGAGGATGAGCCTTTCGCTCTCGCCACCTTAGTTAGGCAGGTGTTCTATCTCGACGATCCGAAAGCCGGTGAAGGGTGGAAAATAGTGAACCATATCTCTCATCGAGGAATATGGAATATAGAGACAATTGAAGGGACACCGGCGACGACTGAAGATGCTGCTGAACCAGAAAGAGACATTCCTGCCTATCAAGAGCCTAATATTTCTGTCATCCGCTCCGATATAATGGACCTGGTTCAAGATGGTGAACGGTTACCCATGCCTGATGGTTGTACAGATCTAACTGAAGATGAGATTATCGATGCCATTAATGAAGAAGATGAAGAAGACGAGCAGGATGAGGACGCGGACGAGGACTCAGGTTATTCGTCGGACGATGTTGAGTATGATGATGAGGATGAGCAATCGGATACCGGGGACAAGGATGATGATGATTATGATGATGACTACTTAACTAAGACGAGAAAAATTAATTGGTAATTAATTTATGTAATTATTGTAATATATGATGCATCATCGATCAATAATTAATATAAATATTATAAGGAGGAGAATGTATATATGTACGTAGATCTTCGACTTTTTGTACTTAATTAATTAATTACACGCGTCCATGCTCGATCAGATCGGATCGACCGACGTACGTAAACTAAACTAAATTAATTAATTAATCCGAATTATATATCCTAGACAACGGAGAAATTAATTGCAGATTTCGCCTTTTGGGTATTTTGGCTCTCTCCCTAAATCCTCGACCCTAAATCTAGCAAATCGGATCGATCGATCATTTTTTTTAATTATATTCTTGAATCAGAATAATTGAACGGACACACAAATGACCGAGGACGACCTAAACCCTAAACCCTAAGGCCCTAACCCCTGAATTCAGGGTTTGTACACTTGGACGACGGATATGGTCATTCTCCGTCGTCCAGGTACTCACTAGGACGACGGAGACGATCATCTCTGTCGTCCAAGTTCACAAACGCTATACCCTAAACCCTAAGGCCCCTAAACCCTGAATTCAGGGTCTCTGAACCTGGACAACGGAGAAGCCCATCTCCGTCGTCCAGGTTCAGAGACCCTATGCCCTAAACAAAAAGGCCCCTAACCCCTGCATTCAGGGTCTCTGAACCTGGACGATGGAGATGAGCTTCGCCGTCGTCCAGGTGTACATTTCGTAATTTTTTCTAAGACAACGACCATCTGGACCATCTTCCAATGCATATTCATTTCGTCAAGACTTTAGAGTAAACAATTCTTGGTGTGTGAGCTTCGACGGTTCGAAAATCGGAGTTGCGAAATGTCTTGTATCCACGTTTCCGGTTTGTGAAATTCTCGGTTTTGCGGTTGACTGTGCCGATGAAACCCTTCACGAACTTATTATTTTCTGAAAATTATTGTAATTATATATTATGTTACGGAAAACGTATCCAACGGTTGTTTTGTCCAAATTCAATTTCGTTAATACTCTGGTGCAAATGAGCCTATACTAATGAACCATTAAGTCGTAAGCATTAGTAGATACTTAACAAGTTTAAAGACGTAAAATTATTCGTCGTTTCAAATTTAACTGTTCATATATACGATGCGTTCATCGATATTTTACGACTATTTCACTCGAATGACAGATCGCTAAATTCCTTGCGAATTAATTTTAAAATTTTTTTTTACGTAATTTGAACCTGGACGACGGAGATGGTCATTCTCCGTCGTCCAGGTGTTCACTTGGACGACGGAGAATGACCATCTCCGTCGTCCAGGTTCAAATTACCATGGCGGTTCATTTTAATTTTTTTTTTCAATGTAAATTGCACTTGGACGACGGAGATGGTCATTTTCCGTCGTTCAAGTTGAAAATTATGGCTGATCAATGTGCCGCCTCAATTTTCGGCACCGCTTGAAATTTCACTTAGACGACGGAGAATCAATTCTCCGTCGTCTAAGTCCAAATTTATGACGGGTGAAACGTCCCGCCCATTAATTACGCGCCGCTTCGAAAAATTTTAACGCTTCACCTAGACGACGGAAAAGCGCGTTTCCGTCGTCCAAGTGCACTTAGACGACGGAAAACAGTGCTCCGTCGTGTAGGTGAACGCCTATATATAGAACAGGAACCCCCCCCCTTTTCTCATTCCATCTCCTCTCCTCTCCTCTCCTCCTCTCCTCTCCTCTCCTCTCCTCCGGCCTTCCTCCTCCGGCGACGCTCTGGCGACTTAAATTCCGGCGTGGTTCCCCCTCTCCGACGAATCTAATCTCCCGATATTTCGACGACATTCCGGCGAGGTAATAATTCTATTTTTTTACCTTATTTACATTATTTTTATTTAAGTAATTATTTAATTTCTAAATAGTTTTAAATAATTAGTTTTAAATAATTAATAATTGTAATTATAATAATTATTTAGTTGTTATTATTAATATTTAGTAATCATTATTAGTTGTTATTAGGTAAATAATAATTATTGTAATTAAATAATAGTAATAATTATTATTGTTAATAATAATTAATTATATTGGTAAATAAATAATTATTATTAAATGCATGATAAATAATATTTCATTATTGTCATTATTTATTGTTTTAATTAATTGGTAATTATGTGTGTTTTCTAGTAAATAAATTGCATGGTAGTACGTCGTTGATTTAAATTTAGTACATAAGCTTGGTTTATTAAGTCGCACTCTTTGGAATAGATGGCGCATCTTTTCCTAGCTTATCTCCCTAACCCCTCGTGATGTGTGGATTTCATCACCGCACACCATAACCTAAGTGAAGTTATGGACACGAGGTTGATGGCGGAGTTTGCAAAGGACTTGATCGAGGGAGTGTAAATTTTCGAAAAATTGGCCGAATGTCGGACATGGTGTCTAGAAACGGGTTATGACTTGTGACAGGTTTTGGATCTAAGAAAGACGACACCAATAGAGTATATACCATTCATTTGGTTAGCCTCGGGGTGTTTTGTCGAAATTAGTCCTGCCTCTCGCGTTATCTCTATCCCTAACTGACCATGTTTTTCGATTGAACCAAGGCTGATTAATTGAAAATTTACACTTTATCGCGCGGGTCGCACGTCCATTGAACGACCCAAAAAGACAAGGTAGTGTACTCTATTTAAATCTTAACCGTACTTAATTAGCGTAAATTTTTAGTTGTAATTATTATGGTAAGTAGGTATTTTAACAACATACTCCTAGGTTTAAATGACTCCATCCGGCAAGAAAAAAGCCCAACAGGAGGCAGAAGATGCTATGCTCCGCCGCTTGGCGAACCAAGACGGTTGGGTTGAACAGGAGGGCAACGACGCCCTCAATTCGGACCCTTCATCTGGTCCGTCGGCAGCGCCTTCTGGGGAAATTCTGAAAGGACCCAACCCCGATTCAGTTACCTAAACCGGAATCGAACCCCTTCTGAAAATACGAACCAACAAAAACTTTTCAAAATTTCGGCAGAGTTTCGTTACTATCGTGGAATTACCATTACCTGCACGCGGAAAATACACTTCATCCTATGCCACAAAAATCAAACCGTGGGCACCAATCCCATCCGGATTTCTCAACATCATAATATAAACAATAAATAGTAAACATACTGTACTATATATAGTATATCTGAGAAAATCCGTATAAACACGTATCATAATGTATCAGAGCGACCTCTAGTGTAAATATATACCATATACACATCAGTAGGCGAAACAAGAACCTATTGGAAAACACAGGTAGCTCAGATCACTAGCCTCCAACCGCGACGTGAAACACCAAACCTGAACTGTAACTGGGCACAAAAACCGAAAAGCCCAGGGGAAAGACATGAAAATTGTTAGAGTGAATGGACAAAAATAAATGTCTTTCACCAGTTGATATATATGTTTAAAATAACATATGCGAGTCCAAGTAAATAAAGATAACAAAGTACACGAGGTAAAATCATACTCCTCCAGCGTACTGAGCATGCAAGTAAAAAATCCCACGGGGTCACTCATGGACACATCCGTGCTAGTACAATCAGAATCACGGAGTCCCAGACTTCCACGCAATTCTAGCCAGAAAGGCCTCAGGTCAGAGGTCTGCCTCCCCCCGGTAAAGGCCTCGGGTCAGGAGTCACAGCCTCCCCCGGTACACATCCTTGGGGATCAGCCGGGATGCGAGTGTTTCGATACAACAACATATAACGACTGTACTCTGTGTAAACCAAATCATAAACATTTCGATGCAAATGCAATAAACAGCATATAAATGCATATACGTAATGTATAATGATATAAGCATAATCGTCTAACACATGCTCGTATAAATCGAAATCTCGTATGCATGCTCAAGTTCGAAAATCGTATAAAAAGACTCGCAATCATTCCGTGAAAAGAAATTGTCCACTCACAGGTGAGCAAAACGCGCACTCGCGCTAATCTCGTGGTCCGGCGGAAGATCCCTCGCCTGAAGCACGATCACGATCCCGATCTCGATCTCTTGAATATTCACAAAACATAACTGATCAAAATCATAATCCACAACCCTGTACTGAACCACGGAAACCAACCGTTCCCGGAAATAAACAATGCAGTGCAATATGATTAACGAAATTCCCGAAATCTCCACTCGAAACCCTCGACTGAAAATTGGATACCCAAATCAACCCGAAAACCTCTGGACGATAATCAGGGCGCGATTACGAGAAAAATGACATTAAAAACACTAAAATCCAAAAAGTCAACCCCTCGCCGGAGCTCCGCCGGCGGCGGCGGCGCGCCGTCAATGGTGGAATTCTACGGCGAGATTCTCCAGATTTCAAGGTCTCCTCGAGCCCAAGCTTTTCCTCAACTAGCATCAAGGCCAACTCCCACTGGAACCACCTCAATTTCACAAAACCCGAAAGGAATTCTTCCCTCCGGTGACCTAATCGGACTCCACCAATTCCTCAACTAAACTCAAAGCAAACCATATGGGAAGCATCCCTAGACCAAGCGGAGTTGAACCCCTAACCTCACAGCCACCGTGGCTCGCTGGAACACGGCGAACCAACTCCAGCGACACAACCCAGTTCGGCCCGATTCGGGTTCAACCAAAACGAAATCAATTCCAACAAACTTAAACATCATTCAACTCGAAATCACAAGGGGAAGCTATACATACCGTCGTCGAAGTCAGAGGTGGCCGGAAAATAGGTCGTCGGACGGCAAAACCAATCGGGAAAGTTTTCCCCCTCGGGTCAACGGTCAAACTTCCTATTTTTGGAAAGTCAACTCTGGTCAATGCCAAACAGTGATTTTGCGACTATTTTACGGCTATTTCCGAAATGGATAACCATCACGATTCGGATAAACACGAAACAATCGAATAAACTCGTCGAAAACTGAAACTTCGAATAATCACAATATATTCCTCGGTTATCGGAAAAATCATCCGAAACCGTCCACGAGCTCGAAATCACGTACTCTACAACTTCCGTGAAGACACTCAACTCAAATTCTCGGCCGAAAACATAGTCGCGAATAGAATCGACAAACCACACATATAATATAAAACCGCGACTATGACCAATCTCGTGAATCGTGCAGAATACACAACTGATTCTGGTTCGGGTCGTCACAAATCTACCCCCCCTTAAAAAAATTTCGTCCTCGAAATTTACGTACCTGTCAAGTGAACAGATGAGGATACTACTCCCGCATGCACTGCTCAGTCTCCCAGGTGGCCTCCTCAACTGAGTGGTTCTGCCACAAGACCTTCACTAGCGGGATCACACGGTGCCTCAAATCCTGCTCACGACGATCGAGAATCTGCACAGGCTCCTCTACGTACGTCAAATCCTCTCTGATCGGCAACTGCTGTGGGGCTAACACATGTGAAGGATCTGAGATGTACTTCCGCAACATCGAAACATGGAAGACATTATGAACACGAGCCATCTTAGCTGGTAACTCAAGTCTGTAAGCAACAACTCCAACCCTCTCCGTAATCTCATACAGACCAATGTTTCATGGTCGAAGCTTGCCACCCTTCCCGAAACGCACAACTCCCCTGCACGGAGATAGTTTCAGGAAGACCCAATCACCAACCTCGAACTCTAAACTCCTCCTCCTCACATCCGCGTAACTCTTCTGCCGATCCTGAGCGATCCTCAATCGATCCCGGATAATCTGAACATCCTCCATCATGCTCTTCACCAGATCAGGGCCAATAAGCCAATGCTTGCCCACCTCACTCAAACACAATGAAGTGTGACACTGCTTCCCGTACAGGGCCTCGTACGGTGCCATCTCAATATTGGCCTGATAGCTGTTGTTGTAGGCGAACTCAATCAAATGTAACTGCAACACACATGATCTCAGCATATCCTCAAGAGTCTGAATGGTTCGCTCGGACTGCCCGTCAGTCTGAGGATGAAAAGCTGTACTGAATCGCAACCTCGTGCCCAAAGCTCGCTGCAACGCCTGCCAAAACTCAGAAGTGAACTGACTATCTCGGTCAGAAACAATGGACACAAGCACACCATGCAAGCGAACAATCTCTGATAAGTACAACTTGGCCAATCTACCCACTGATATCTTCCCTCGAAGTGCAAGAAAGTGTGCGGATTTCGTCAGTCGGTCAACAATAACCCAAATGCCAGTGTTGCCCGCCGAAGTACGCGGCAACTGATAGACGAAATTTATCGTAATGTGCTCCCACTTCCAAACTGGAATCTCAAGTGACTGTAGTTTCCCTGCAGGTTTCTGCCTCTCCGCTTTCACCTGCTGACAAATCAAACATCGACTCACATACGCGGCAATCTCCCGCTTCATGTTGCGCCACCAATAGTACGCTTGAAGTGTACGAAACATCTTCGTGCCTCCGGGATGCATCGCATACGCTGAACTATGGGCCTCATCCAGAATCTCCTTCTTCAGGCTCTCATCTCTGGGCACACACAATCTGCCTCTGAACAACAACGTATCGTCGTCGCTCAATCGAAACTCTGTAGGCACACCATTCCGTAACATGGTCTTCTTGCCCAACAAGTAGGAATCAGAATCCTGAGCCTCTCGTACCTGATCAACCATTACGGGTCGAACCTGAAAACTGGCCAACAAGGCTCCCTCGTCATCACACCCGAACTCAGCACCCGTAGCTCGAAGCTCGGCTAACATCAATACTCTGGCCACACATATATGAAACAACGAGGCTCCGGATTTCCGGCTAAGTGCATCAGCTACAACATTGGCCTTCCCTGGATAGTACTCAAACGTGCAATCATAGTCGTTGATCAACTCCATCCATCGGCGCTGCCTCATGTTCAGATCCGGCTGTGTCCGCAAGTAGGTGAGACTCTTGTGATCAGTGTAAATCTTACACTGAGCACCATACAAATAATGTCTTCAACTCTTCAACGCTAACACGATAACGGCTAGCTCCAAATCGTGCGTCGGATAGTTGACCTCATGTGGTTTCAGCTGTCTGAAACCATAGGCCACAACTCTACCATGTTGCATCAATACACAGCCAAGCCCCAACTTCGACGCATCACTGTACACAACAAACTCACCACTATCGTCTGACAATGTCAGAACCAGTGTGGTAGTCAATCTCTCATTCAGGAGCAAATAACTCTCCTCGCATGCATCAAACCACTCAAACTTGACGCCCTTCTTCGTAAATCTGGTCAGTGGTGTAGCAATCCGGGAGAAATCCTACACAAACCGTCGGTAATAGCCTGCTAATTCCAAGAAACTCCGGATCTCCGGTACAGTAGTGGGTCTGCTCCAGTTCAACACAGCCACGATCTTGTCAGGATCAACACTGACTCCCTCAGCCGAAATCACGTGGCCCAGAAACTTCACACTATCCAACCAAAACTCGCACTTACTAAACTTCGCGAACAACTGATGATCCCTCAAAGTCCGCAATACTGCTCGCAAATGCTTCTTGTGCTGGCCCACACTCCTGGAATATATCAAAATATAGTCAATGAATACAATCACGAACCTGTCCAGGAACCGTCTGAACACCTGATTCATCAAATCCATGAAAGCTGCGGGGGCGTTGGTCAACCCAAACGGCATAACCAAAAACTCATAGTGCCCATACCGCGTCCTGAATGCCGTCCTGGCTACATCAGAGTCACGGATCCTCAACTGGTGATATCCGGATCGAAGGTCAATCTTCGAAAAGACTTATGCTCCCTTAAGCTGATCGAACAAGTCATCAATCCACGGCAACAGATACTTGTTCCTCACTGTAACCTGATTCAGCTTCCTGTAGTCGATGCACAAACGCATGGACCCATCCTTTTTCCGCACAAACAACACCGGTGCACCCCACGGAGAAACACTCGGTCGAATGAATCCCTTCTCTAACAACTCCTGGAGCTGAATCTGCAACTCCTTTAACTCCGCAGGCGCCATACGATACGGTGTCTGGGAAATCAGTCCTGTACCCGGCAATAACTCAATCGTGAAATCAATCTCCCGCACAGGGGGTATACCAGGTAACTCCGCTGGAAACACATCCGGAAACTCAGAAACAACCTCAATACTTCCAAGATCCGGCACTGCAGCTGTAGTGTCCACAACATGCACTACAACATTTTTACCCATTGCCGGCGATTTTTATGTCGCCGGCAATGTTTTTGACATTACCGGCGATTTTTGCCGGAAAAATCGCCGGTAATGTCTTTTTTTTTTTTTTTTTTTACATTACCGGCGATTTTTGTCGCCGGTAATGTCCGTCGCCGGCAATGCCTCGATGGTAATGTAAAAAAAAAAAAAAAAAAAAAAGACATTACCGGCGACATAATTAATGTCGCCGGTAATGTCTTTTTTTTTTTTTTTTTTTTACATTACCGGCGACATAAATGTATGTCGCCGGTAATGTCGTTTTTTTTTTTTTTTTTTACATTACCATCGAGGCATTGCCGGCGACGGACATTACCGGCGATTTTTTGTCGCCGGTAATGTAAAAAAAAAAAAAAAAAAAGACATTACCGGCGATTTTTCCGGCAAAAATCGCCGGTAATGTCCAAAAACATTGCCGGCGACTTAAAAGTCGCCGGCAATGGGTAAAAATGTTGTAGTGATGGGCTAAATAGGCAACACAACCCTTCTTCATCAACCGATCTGCCCTCTTCGCGGAAATCAAACACGGTAGTGAAGTGTTCTTCTCGCCACGGAACAGTATCTCGGGTAACCCTGGTCGTCGAAACGTGACCTCCTTCTTGTGACAATCAAACATAGCCCAGTGCGTCTCCAAGAAGTCCATACCCAAAATCAGATCAAAATCCACAATATCAAGCAATAGCAGATCTGTGGCTAATCCATGACCATCAATAAACACCTCACAATCTCTGTACACCCAACCGATGCTCACAACCTCACCTGACGGATACAACACTCTTCACAACCCCGGAAGTGGAGATGCAGGTACCGTAGCTAATAATGACAGTTTATATGATATAAATGAATGTGTGGCACCCGGGTCTAACAATGCAAGTACAGGAATACCAAAAACATGTAACGTACCAATAACGACCTTCGGTGAAGCTCTGCCCTCACGTAGACTCATAGCATGAACCCTCACCTGTCCGGCCGGTCGTCCTCGCTGGGGCTGTCCCTGCTGCCTACCCTGACCTGCAAACTGTACTGGTCGAACTCCCGAAGTGGCACCTCGATCAACTCCGGAACTCTGGGCCGCCTGCTCATCACCACCATACAACTGAGGACACTCCCTCGCATAGTGACCCACCTAGCCACAACGAAAACAAGTGACAGGGCCTCGCTGACATGGTCCAAGGTGATGCCTGTTGCAGAAACTGCACAATGGGTACTCCCGCAGTACAGCAAACGTGCCACCGGTACGTCATGGATAACTAGAACCGCTGGAACTCCCACTAGCCTGTGGTCGTTGCGGTCGATCTCTCCTCCATCTCGGTCTCTGCCTCGGTGCACCAACTGGTGGGCGATAAGATCCACCGCCTGAGGATGAAGCTGAACCGGAAGTATCAGAACTCTGCCTCTTTGAAGGCCCCTGACTCGGTCCACCTTCCTCAAACCGTCTCGGCTGGTACCTCTGCTGCCTCTCCTGCTCAATATCCTCGCCTCGGAGTGCTGCACTAACAAACTCATCAAAGTTTTTCCGAGGCATAGTAGTCAGAGCCGCCTTGATATTCAAATTCAATCCCAGCTCAAACCCACGACACTTGGCTTCCTCAGTAGCCACCATATCCCGCGCAAAACGAGACAAACGAGTAAACCGGTCCCGATACTCAAGTACAGACAAACTGCCCTGCCTCAAGTTCGTGAACTCCTCATACTTGGGCTGCTGGGTAGCCTGATTAAAGTACCTCCACATAAACAAATCACGGAATAAGGTCCACGGAGTATCAGTTGGAACTCTGTGGGTGCTAACCCACCAAAAGTATGTATCACCTTCAAGTAATCCGACTGCGGCCACTGTCATCTGCTCAGGAGTATACTACAGACGCTCACAAACACGTTCAATCTGAACCAACCATGCCTCGCATATCTCTGGATCAACTGAACCCGAAAACACAGTAGCACCAGCAGTGCGAGCCTTGACCACAGGGTCAAAACGCTCTTCCAAACGCAGTACTCGCATCAGCAAGTCGTGCGTTCGGCGATCCTCATCAGGATCCTCGTCCCGATCAACACGGGGACCACGTTGAGGAGGCATCCTACTGATACAAGACAAGCATTAGGTACAAGCAGAAAGAACGTAATCATGAAACCGCAGATATTTGAGAATACATAACACCCGAAGTATTGATGAGTACCGCTGGCCAGTCAGGTCATCACTCCAGTCATGCAGTATAAACTCAAATACCCTAAGCGTCACAACTACAAGAGTCTAGAGAATCTGACAACCTAATGTTATGATACCAAGCTGAAAGGACCCAACCCCGATTCAGCTACCTAAACCGGAATCGAACCCCTTCTGAAAATACGAACCAACAAAAACTTTTCAAAATTTCAGCAGAGTTTCGTTACTATCGTGGAATTACCATTACCTGCACGCGGAAAATACACTTCATCCTATGCCACAAAAATCAAACCGTGGGCACCAATCCCATCCGGATTTCTCAACATCATAATATAAACAATAAATAGTAAACATACTGTACTATATATAGTATATCGGAGAAAATCCGTATAAACACGTATCAGAATGTATCAGAGCGACCACTAGTGTAAATATATACAATATACACATCAGTAGGCGAAATAAGAACCTACTGAAAAACACAGGTAGCTCAGATCACTAGCCTCCAACCGCGACGTTAAACACCAAACCTGAACTGCAACTGGGCACGGAAACCGAAAAGCCCAGGGGAAAGACATGAAAATTGTTAGAGTGAGTGGACGAAAATAAATGTCTTTCACCAGTTGATATATATGTTTAAAATAATGCGAGTCCAGGTAAATAAAGATAACAAAGTACACGAGGTAAAATCATACTCCTCCAGCGTACTGAGCATGCAAGTAAAAAATCCTACGGGGTCACTCATGGACACATCCGTGCTAGTACAGTCAGAATCACGGAGTCCCAGACTTCCACGCAATTCAAGCCAGAAAGGCCTCGGGTCAGAGGTCTGCCTCCCCCCGGTAAAGGCCTCGGGGCTGGAGTCACAGCCTCCCCCGGTACACATCCTCGGGGATCAGCCGGGATGCGAGTGTTTCGATACAACAACATATAACGACTGTACTCTGTGTAAACCAAATCATAAACATTTCGATGCAAATGCAATAAACAACATATAAATGCATATACGTAATGTATAATGATATAAGCATAATCGTCTAACACATGCTCGTATAAATCGAAATCTCGTATGCATGCTCAAGTTCGAAAATCGTATAAAAAGACTCGCAATCATTCCGTGAAAAGAAATTGTCCACTCACAGGTGAGCAAAATGCGCACTCGCGCTAATCTCGTGGTCCGGCGGAAGATCCCTCGCCTGAAGCACGATCACGATCCCGATCTCGATCTCCTGAATATTCACAAAACATAACTGATCAAAATCATAATCCACAACCTTGTACTGAACCACAGAAACCAACTGTTCCCGGAAATAAACAATGCAGTGCAATATGATTAACGAATTTCCCGAAATCTCCACTCGAAACCCTCGACTGAAAATTGGCTACCCAAATAAACCCGAAAACCTCTGGACGATAATCAGGGCGCGATTACGAGAAAAATGACATTAAAAATACTAAAATCCAAAAAGTCAACCCCTCGCCGGAGCTCCGCCGTTAACCGTCGCCGCCGCCGGCGGCGCGCCGTCAACGGTGGAATTCCACGGCGAGATTCTCCAGATTTCAAGGTCTCCTCGAGCCCACGCTTTTCCTCAACTAGCATCAAGGCCAACTCCCACTGGAACCACCTCAATTTCACAAAACCCGAACGAAATTCTTCCCTCCGGTGACCTAATCGGACTCCACCAATTCCTCAACTAAACTAAAAAAAAACCACATGGGGAGCATCCCTAGACCAAGGGGAGTCGAACCCTTAACCTCACAGCCACCGTGGCTCGCCGGAACACGGCGAACCAACTCCAGCGACACAACCCAGTTCGGCCCGATTCGGGTTCAACCAAAACGAAATCAATTCCAACAAACTTAAACATCATTCAACTCGAAATCACAAGGAGAAGCTATACATACCCTGGTCGAAGTCAGAGGTGGCCGGAAAATAGGTCGTCGGACGGCAAAACCAATCGGGAAAGTTTTCCCCCTCGGGTCAACGATCAAACTTGCTATTTTTGGAAAGTCAACTCTGGTCAATGCCAAACAGTGGTTTTGCGACTATTTTACGGCTATTTCCGATATTTATACTCGCTCCTCGGGTCGATCGACGATTCGAAATGGATAACCATCACGATTCGGATAAACACGAAACAATCGGATAAACTCGTCAAAAACTGAAACTTCGAATAATCACAATATATTCCTCGGTTATCGGAAAAATCATCCTGAACCGCCCACGAGCTCGAAATCACGTACTCTACAACTTCCGTGAAGACACTCAACTCAAATTCTCGGCCGAAAACATAGTCGCGAATAGAATCGACAAACCACACATATAATATAAAACCGCGACTATGACCAATCTCGTGAATCGTGCAGAATACACAACTGATTCTGGTTCGGGTCATCACAAATTCCCGCTGCCCCATTTATCTCCAGCGGTGATGACGTCGACCCCTATTCAACTCCGACACCCGGTACCGTTTCAACAACGAGTACTCAGGCGTCCTCGACCTCTGAATCTATCATGTACAGTGCCCGGCGTAAGCAAAGGAGGGCCCCGACTGACCCGGAACCGAAAAGGACTCGCGGTCTCGTTAAAGGGGGCAAAGCGGAGAAAATTTGCAAGGCGACCGGGAAAAAGATCGACTTGCCCTACGACGAATTCACCGGTGGCACTCCCACAGCTCAGCTAGCAAGTCTCTCGGCACATAGCATAGGGTCAATCCTTCGTAGCCGGGTTCGTCTCACTGCCCCTACTTGGAAGGAGGTGCCGGATGATGAGAAGACGAAAGTCTTTAAAGAACTTTCGGTACGTAATACGTACAATTTTCGTTATTATATAATATTGTTAATATTAGTTATAATTTCATAATATATACGATTATAATTTTCTATTTATTTATGATAGGAACAATTTAAGGTGGATCCGACACCGGCGATGTTGAGACATATCAACCAAACCGCCAACTCCATCTACCGTGATTGGAAGTACAGGCTCCATCAGTACTTCAAAAATATCGGTCCCGTGCCTGCCCCCGTAGAGCTGCGTGGGGATAGAGAAGATGAGTGGCAGTGGTTGTGTAACAACTTTCAGGATGAAGAATTTAAGGTGTTTACTTTTTTTTATTTCAATTAAGATAATTGAATTATTTAAATTTTAGTTACTTATTGCTTTTTTAATGATTTAATTATGTTGTCTGACAGAAATTCTCCGAAGTCAACAAAGCCAACCAGGGGAAGAAGGACAAACACCATACTTCCGGCGCCAAGCAACTCATTCAAATAGCCAAGGAGCACAAGAATAAGGGCTCCAAACACCTTTATCTTGATGCAAGCATAAGCGCGTACGTGACGCCTGGGCTCGATAATGAAGCGAGTCAATACGGCGTAAGTGATATATATATATATGCTTTTAATTGTAGTAATTATTATTTAAATATTATTTCATTATAATTTTTTAATTATTCTTTTGTAGGCAAGGGTGATAGAGCGTGCGCAGGAAGAATTGGCTAACACTCAGCTTGCGTTCCCAGATTTGCCGCCGGAAGACCTGTCTCCTCTATCCATGGAGAGCCAAATTGCAATCGCGGATGAGGTCTACGGTCGTAGAGCTGGCAAGGAGGTTAGGGGGTTCGGACCTAAGGTGGTTCGAGATTTGTCGATGACCTCCGACTCATCATCTACGGGAGGTTCGGGGCGGAGAAGGACTTAGGCTGAGGCCGTCGAAGCAGCCATTCAAGAAGCTCGACTGGCACGAGAGGAAAATCAATCCATGCGTCAAAGACTTGATGAGAAACAAGCACAAATAACCCAACTTATCGCCCTCATGCAACAATCTCGAGGAGAATGTCAACCTCCTCTGAACCCATACCCCGACGACGACGACCCGGCTGGAGGCGGGGGACTCGGCGGCGCATCTGCTCCTCCAGTGTATTAGCTAGTAGTTTATTATCTCGTTTCTTTCCGCATTCCGAACAATATTTTAATTTTTATTCATTTTTCGATTATGTATGTACAAATTAATTTTAATTATTTAATTAATTAAGTAATATTACAAATTTAGTTTATTTAATTAATTTTAACATTTTTCATTATTTAAATTCAATTAATAATAAATTAAATTATTAATATTTAATTACAATTTAATTTAAAAAAAAAATTTAAATAAGCACTTGGACGACGGAGAATTTAATCTCCGTCGTGCAGGTGCTTACCTGGGCCACGGAGAAGGTGACAATCTCCGCAGCCCAGGTAACCATCTGGACGATGGAGAATTTAATCTCCGTCGTCCAGGTTCTTACCTGGGCCACGGAGAAGGTGACAATTTCCGTGGCCCAGGTAAGCACCTGGACGACGGAGATTAAATTCTCCGTCGTCCAAGTGCTAACCTGGGCCACGAAGAAGGTCCGCGGTCCAAGTGGACTTGGACGACGGAGATGAAATTCTCCGTCGTCTAAGTGCTTGGACGACAACACTTGGAGCACGGAACTTGGAGGACGGAGGTTCCGTCGTCTAAGTACTTAGATGACGGAAAATCACACTTAGATGACGGAAACGCTCCGCGGTCTAAGTGCGTTTTTCTTGTAGTGTGTGCGGTGAAAAGGGAGTGAAGTTCAATATCATCGTATATCAAGTACTCACTATGAACAAGAAGATATATATAACAGTTAATATTTATGAATAATTTATTTAATTGTTGCGGTATATGATTTTTATTGGTTAAAAATATTTAGAGGCCTTGAGTTGACTTTTTATCAAATTGACGAAGTCGGTTGAATTTGGGTGGAAGTCATAGTATTTGTCCAGACGAGTTCATAGACGCCAGAAATGTCAAAAATAGAGTTATGACGGAAAAGTTATGGTCATCAGAAGCTTGATGAAAATATCAGAAATCATATTACCGTAAACGTGCGGTATAACTAAGAGTTTCTAAAATAGGAAAGACATACTTTCCATTTTGGATCAACCCGTGTCGACCCACGTTGACGGCATCTGGCAACCCAGAATAATCGTGTCAAGTTATATATACCTATGTGTTGCAATGTTCCAAAAGGCACTAAGAGGTATTAGGCGATGGAGTTAGTCTCTAGTGTCTAGCCATTTAGGCAAAGATTAATCAGAGTCTAGGCAGATAATTATTTTTATATTTTTAATTAATTATATAATTATTTAGCATATTTATATAGATATATTATGAATAATGTAGAAAAAAATAATAATAAAATATCATCCAAATACATTATCTTCACAGTCTCTTACTTTTTTTCTTGTGGACTATCCTCTCCAATTGTAAGTAAGTCAAAAACTAAAATACGGAGGTTTACTTTTTGTCTGTTTTTGAGTTATGCGGCCATCTAGGTGTTGACTAGGCAGATGACTACCTAGGAAGGAGGCTTAGGGAAAAAGTTGGGCGTTTTTGCTGTTTTTAGAGCCTACGTAGCAGAAGCTTTATCGAAAAGTGTTCTGTTCGTAATGACATTGCACTACAAGAAAACTGCACTTAGACCACGGACCATTTCCGTCGTCTAAGTGCAGTTTTCCGTCGTCTAAGTACTTGGACGACGGAGTTTCCGTCGTCCAAGGTCCGTGCTCCAAGTGCTGTCGTCCAAGAACCTGGACGACGGAGACTTAGTGTTTCCGTCGTCCAAGTGAACTTGGACCACGGATATTATCCGTGGCCCAGGTGTTCACCTGGACGACGGAAACACTAATTTTCCGTCGTCCAGGTGAGAACCTGGGCCACGGACATTGCTCGTGTGTCCGTGGCCCAGGTTCTCACCTGGACGACGGAAACACTAAGTCTCCGTCGTCCAGGTGAGCACCTGGGCCACGGAGAACGACAGGGTTTAGGGGTTAGGGGTTAGGTTTAGGGTTCTGCACCTGGACGACGGAGAACATAATCTCCGTCGTCCAAGTGAATATTTTATTTTTTTAAAAAAATAAATTGAAATTAAATATTATTAATTTAATTTATTATTATTTTAATTTAAATAATGAAAAATGCTAATATTAAATAAATAAACTAAATTTTGAATATTAAAATTAATAACTTATATATATAATTATTAAATAATCAAAGTAAATTAATTTGTACATACGAAAAAACCCATAAATTAAAAATTAAAATATTGTTCGGAATGCGTAAAGAAACGAGATAATATACTACGTGCTAGCTAATACACTGGAGGAGCAGATGCGGGGCCGAGTCCTCCGCCTCCAGCCGGGTCGTTGTCGTCGGGGTGTGGGTTCGGAGGAGGTTGACATACTTCTCGATTTTGGTTCATGAGCGCGATGAGTTGGGCTATTTGTGCTTGTTGTTCGTCAAGTCTTTGCCGCATTGACTCATTCTGCTCTTGTGTCCGTCGATTCTCCTCTCGTGCCAGTCAAGCCTCTTGAATGGCTGCTTCGACGGCCGCAGCTTGACTCATTCTCCTCTGCCTCGAACCTCCCGTAGATGATGAGCCGGAGGTCGTCGACAAATCTCGTACCACCCTAGGCCCAAAGTGCCTAACCTCCTTGCCAGCTCTACGACCGTAGACCTCATCCGCGATTGCAATTTGGCTCTCTAAGGATAGATGAGGCAGGTCTTCCGGCGGCACATCTGGGAACGCAAGCTGAGTGTTGGCCAACTCTTCATGCGCACGCTCTATCGCCCTTGCCTACAAAATTATAATTAATTTATTATAATTTTGTAATCATATTTAAATAATAATTACTATAATTAAAAGCACATATATATATATACATATCACTTATATCACTTACCCCGCATTGACTCGCTTCATTATCGAGCCCTGGCGTCACGTACGCGCTTACGCTTGCATCAATAAAAGGGTGTTTGGAACCCTTATCCTTGTGCTCCTTGGCAATTTGAATGAACTGCTTGGCGCCGGTAGTATGGTGTTTCTCCTTCTTCCCCCGGTTGGCTTTGTTGACACCGGAGAATTTCTGTTACACAACATAATTAAATCATTAAAAAATGAATAAATACAATTTAAATAATTCAATTATTTTAATTGAAATAAAAAAATTAAATTAATACCTTAAATTGTTCATCGGCAAAGTGGTTACACAACCACTCCCACTCATCTTCTCTCTCCCCTTGCAGCTCTACCGGGGGAGGCACGGGACCGACATCTTTGAAGTACTTATGGAGCCTGTACTTCCAATCTTTGTAGATGGAGTTGGCGGTTTGATTGATATGCCTCAACATAGCCGGTGTCGGATCCACGTCAAATTGTTCCTATGAAAAATAAATAGAAAATTATAATCGTATATATTATGAAATTTTAGGCCGAGATTAACAATATTATATAATAACTAAATTGAACGTATTACGTACCGAAAGATCTTTGAAGACTTTCGCCTTCTCATGATCCGGCGCCTCCTTCCAAGTAGGGGCAGTGATACGAACCCGGTTATGGATGATTGACCCTATCCCATGCGCCGAGAGACTTGCTAGTTGAGCTGTGGGAGGGCCACCGGTGAATTCGTCGTACGGCAAGTCGATCTTTTTACCGGTCGCCTTACAAATACGCTCCGCTTTCCCCCCTTTAACGAGACCCCGAGTCCTTTTCGGTTCCGGGTCAGTGGGGGCCCTCCTTTGCCTACGGCGGGCGCTGTACATGATTGATTCGGCGGTGGAGGACGCCTGAGTACTTCCCGTTGAATGGGTACCGGGCGTCGGAGATTGGAAGGGGTCGACGTCATCACCGCTCGAGATGAATGGGGGAGCGGGAATTTCCCCAGAGGGCGCTACGGACGGACCAGATGATCCGTCCGGATTGAGAGCGTCGTTGCCCTCCGGTGGTAATTCCCAACCGACTTGGTCCGCCAAGCGGCGGAGCATGGCATCTTCTGCCTCTTGTAGGGCTTTCTTCTTGCCGGATGTCGTCTTTGGCGGAGCCATTTAAACCTAAGAGTACGGGGTTAAAATACCTACTTACCATAATAATTACAACTTAAAAATTTACGCTAATTAATTAAGTACGTTTAAGATTTAAATAGAGTACACTAGCTTGGCATTTTCGGTCGTTCAATGGACGTGCGACCCGCGCGATAAAGTGTAAATTTTCAATTAATCAGCCTTGGTTAAATCGAAAAACATGGCCAGTTAGGGATAGAGATAACGCGAGAGGCAGGACTAATTTCGACAAAAGTCTTTCTTAGTCCAAATCCTGTCACCAGTCATAACCCGTTTCTAGACACCATGTCCGACATTCGGCCAATTTTTCGAAAATTTACACTCCCTCAAGTCCTTTGCAAACTCCGCCCTCAACCTCGTGTCCATAACTTCACTTAGGTTATGGTGTGCGGTGATGAAATCCACACATCACGAGGGGTTAAAGAGATAAGCAAGGAAAAGAGGCACCATCTATTCCAAAGAGTGCGACTTAATTACACCAAGCCTATGTACTAAATTTAAATCGAACACGTACTACTAATTTATTTACTAAAAAATACACGTAATTACATGCAATAATTTATTTTCCATTTAGCATGCAATAATTAACCATTTAATTAATTAATAACAATAATTATTTATTTATTTAATTAATAACAATAATTATTTATTTATTTATTTAATAACAACAAATTTACAATTATTCATTTAATTAGGAAACAATAACAATAATTATGATTTAATTAATAAATAACAATTAATCATTTAATAAATATTTAAAATTAATTACTAAATTAATTTCTACTAATTAATTATATTTAGAATTAAATTAATTAATAAAATGAAAATTATTTAAATAAGTGAAAAATAGAAATGTACCGAAGCGGAGTTTACGGGAATTTCGCCGGACTTGAGTCGTCGGAGAGGAGGAACCACGCCGGAAAAAATGTCGTCGGAGCATCGCCGGAGGAGGATCGCCGGAGGAGAGGAGAGGAGAGGAGAGGAGAGGGAGAGGAGGAATGATGAGAAAATGAGGGGGGGTGCAACTCTATTTATAGAGTTGCACTTAGACGACGGAGTACTATTCTCCGTCGTCTAAGTCCACCTGGACGACGGAAAATGTGTTTTCCGTCGTCTAGGTGGCGGTTTAAAAATTTTCAATCGGCGCGTAATTAATCGGCGGGACGTTTTGAACCGCCATGAATTTGGACTTAGACGACGGAGAATGGATTCTCCGTCGTCTAAGTGAAAATTCAAGCGGTGCCGAAAACGGAAGCGGTAAATTGAACCGCCATAATTTTGGACTTGGACGACGGAGATGGTCAGTTTCCGTCGTCCAAGTGAAAATTACATGAAAAAAATTAACAAAAATAAATTTGAACCGCCATGGTTTTTGAACCTGGACGACGGAAAATGACCATCTCCGTCGTCCAGGTTCAAATTACGTAAAAAAAAATTTTAAAAAAAATTCGCTAGGAATTTAGCGATCTGTCATTCGAGTGAAATAGTCGTACAATATCGATGAATGCATCGTGTATATAAACAGTTAAATTTGAACCGACGATTAATTTTACGTATTGAAACATGTTAAGTATCGACTAATCTTTACGACTTAAGTGTTCATGAGTAGACGCTCATTTGCAGCAGAGTATTAACGAAATTGAATTTGGACAAAACAACCGTTGGATATGTTCGTCGTAACATAATATATAATTGTCTTCAAAGGATCATAAAATAATAAGTTCGGGAAGGGTTTGATCGGCACAGTCAACCGCAAAACCGATAATTTCACAAACCGGAAACGTGGATACTAGGCATTTCGTAACTCCGATTTTCGAACCGTCGAAGCTCACACACCAAGAATTGTTTACTCTAAAGTCTTGATGAAAAGACTTTGCATTGGAAGAAGGTCTAGATGGTCGTTGTCTTAGAAAAAATTACGATATCTGCACTTGGACGACGGAAACACTCATTTCCGTCGTCCAAGTCAGAACCTGGACGACGAAAACACTCATTTCCGTCGTCCAGGTGTATAGACCCTGAATTCAGGGGTTAGGGCCTTACTGTTTAGGGTTTAGGGTTTGTGAACTTGGACGACGGAAAATGACCATCTCCGTCGTCCAGGTGTAAAAACCCCGAATTCAGGGGTTAGGGCCTTAGGGTTTACGGTTTAGGTCGTCCCCGGTCATTTGTGTGTGCGTTCAATTATTCTGATTCAAAAATATAATTAAAAAATTGATCGATCGATCCGAACTGCTAGATTTAGGGTCCAAGATTTAGCTAGGGTTTTATATGAGATTGAGATTTGGCGCCAAAGGTGAATCTGCAATTAATTTCTCCGTTGTCCAGGATATATAATTCGGATTAATTTCTTACCGTAAACCAGCATCGATCATATGTATATATATATATATTACAATAATTACAGTAATTAATTACCAATTAATCTCCCTCGTCGTATGACCGTACTCTTCGTCATAATCATCATCGTCCTAGTGTGTACCTGGACGACGGAGAATGACCATCTCCGTCGTCCTAGTGTGTACCTGGACGACGGAGAATGACCATCTCCGTCGTCCAGGTGTAAAAACCCCGAATTCAGGGGTTAGGGCCTTAGGGTTTACCGTTTAGGTCGTCCCCGGTCATTTGTGTGTGCGTTCAATTATTCTGATTCAAAAATATAATTAAAAAATTGATCGATCGATCCGATCTGCTAGGTTTTGGGTCCAAGATTTAGGGTTTTATATGGGTTTAGGGTGAATATGGCGGGGGACCTAATATAAACGTGGACAGAATTCAGGTGTCCATTAAATTATTTTGAATGACCATAAAAAAATTAAATAAATGATGGATCGATCCGATTTGCTAGATTTAGGGTCGAGGATTTAGCTAGGGTACGTTTTATATGAGATTGAGATTTGGCGCCAATATTTATTAATTTCTCCGTTGGCCAGGATATATATATAATTCAGATTAATTTCTTACCGTAATCCGGCATCGATCATATATATATATATTACAATAATTACAGTAATTAATTACCAATTAATCTCCCTCGTCGTATGACCGTACTTTTCGTCATAATCATCATCGTCCTCATCCCCGTTAGTCGACGGCTCATCCTCGTCATCGTACTCAACATCGTCCGACGAATAACCTGAGTCCTCGTCCGCGTCCTCTTCCTGCTCGTCTTCTTCATCTACCTCATGGATAATCTCATCTTCAGTTAGATCTGTACAACCATCAGGCATGGGTAACCGTTCACCATCTTGAACCAGGTCCATTATATCGGAGCGGACCATAGAAATATTAGGCTCTTGATAGGCAGGAATGTCTCTTTCTGGTTCAGCAGCATCTTCAGTCGTCGCCGGTGTCCCTTCAATTGTCTCTGTATTCCATATTCCTCGGTGAGAGATATGGTTCACTATTTTCCACCCTTCACCGGCTTTCGGATCGTCGAGATAGAACACCTGCCGAACTAAGGTGGCGAGAGCGAAAGGCTCATCCTCATACCAGTGCGAGTTTGTATCGATAGATAATAGTCCCAGGTCTTCCTTTGTACGCTTGAACCATCTGCACTTGAATAGGAAAACGTTGACATCATTCCCGTAACATAGCTGAACCACGTATACAATAGCCCCGTAATATAGATCTGAGTCTTTCCCAACGGCTACCCCACTGTTTTGTGTTCTTCTTCCTTCGTCTCGGGCCAATGAATGGAACTTTACACCGTTCACAAAACATCCGGGATAAATATAGTGTTTAACCGGCTTCCCTGCTAGCAAGTGCTTTGGCCATGACCACCACCCTCCGTGGTTATCAGATTTTTGCAGATCAATCATCTGCGAAAAAGGCCAAATTAATATAATGGTTTACTTTCTACAAACATGAGCAATATGTATTTAAATAATTAATACCGAGTCGTACGTACGTACCCATTGGAAGAAATAATCAGGAAACTTCTTCTTAACCATTTTCTCAATCCACGCCGAACTCTTGTTTTGATTTAACGCCTGAAGCCTCTCCCTGTATGACATCATGTACGGCTCAACTTCATCACAGTCTCGCAACACTACCCAATGTGCCTCAATAAGTTCTTCCCGTGTTAACGATTCCTTTAATACTCCTCTAAACGGTCGGACGACATTGGTGACGACAGAAAGATTGATGCGGGCACTGCGATCGGAGGCAGTGCTGGGAGGGGGTGGATCTTTGAGGTACCTGTTGCAGTAAGTAACACACTCATGCATTAGGTATGTCTCTGCTATGGAGCCATCCGGGGCCGACCTGTTTTTGACGAATGACTTATACTGTCCAAGCTGTCTACAAAATCAAACGTACACATTACATAAGTACATATAACTAGCTGGCTAGTATATATATAATCTCCAGTGGAACAAATTAATTAATTAGTTGTACGTACCTTTCTTGAGGATACATCCAAGTGTACTGGACCGGACCAGAAATGAGCACCTGCTCGGGCAGGTGGATCATTAGGTGAATCATGATGTCAAAGAAAGCAGGGGGGAAAATCCTCTCTAGTTTGCAAATGATGTGCACAATTTGTTGTTGCAATTCCACCACATCTGACTTCTTTAATTCTCTGGCGCATAACCTCTGCCACCACCTGCACAATGCCACTATTGGTTCTACGACGTCCCGAGGCAAGTATGGTCGAATTACCACTGGAATCAGACGTTGCAGCATAACGTGATAGTCATGTGTCTTTAGACCAACAAACTTGTGTTGCACCTCGTCCACTGCTCCAGTTATAGTAGCTGCATACGTAGCCGGATAACGAACGCCCTTAAACCAGTGAAATACAGAACGTCTAAGCGTCGGCTTCACTGTGTAAGGTGCATCTGGCATCTTTTTGTACACTCCTTTCCTATCCCTCCTCAACCACAAGGGACGACGTAGATTCATTGATTCCAAATCTTTGCGCGCTTTGGGAGTATCTTTAGTCTTGAACTTAATACCGAGAATTGTTCCCACCACGCTGTCGCACACATTCTTTTCTATGTGCATCGCGTCCAAGTTGTTCCTCAGCTTCAACTTCGACCAGTAAGGGAGTTCAAAGAATATACTCTTGTGATCCCAATAGCTCAGATCATGTGGAGGAATTGGATTGCATTTCTTTACATCCGCGTCATTGCTCAACACACCAAAGTCGAAATAGCTCAACCTCTCTAAAATCTCTTCGCCCGACCAACTACGGGGTTTAGGATTGTTCTCTACCGTACCGTCGAAATGAGCTTCATCCTGTCGCCACGGGTGGTCGTGAGGAAGCCATCTACGGTGACCCAAGTAACACACCTTCCCCGCGTGCCAACTAGAGTTCACGTCGTCCAAACATATAGGACATCCATTATATCCTTTTGTCCTGCAGGCTGCCAACATCCCATAAGCTGGAAAATCGCTGATCGTCCACATTACCGCAGCCCTCATCGTGAACATCGTGTCAGTGAATTTGTTATAAGTTGGGACTCCATTTTCCCACAACAGTTTCAGCTCGTCGATCAAAGGTCTGAGGTAGACATCTAAGCACTTCGATGGAGATTTAGGACCTGGAATTAGTACGGTAAGGAAATTAAATTCCTTGTTCATGCACATCCACGGAGGCAAGTTGTACGGCATCAGAATAACTGGCCAAGTGCTGACGGCGGAGCTATTACTTCCCCAAGGATTGAATCCGTCTGTAGATAGGCCGAGTCTAACATTTCTAACCTCTGAAGCAAAGTCTCCAAATTCTCTGTCGAAATGTTTGAAACCCTCCCCATCCGCGGCGTGTCGCAGGACATCGTCATCTATTCGCTTTTCTGCGTACCATCGCATCGCCTCTGCTGTGTGTAGCGACATGTACAGGCGCTGCAATCTGAGAGTCAAGGGAAAATATCGAACAACTTTCACAGGAATTCTCTTTTTCGAACTCTTCCTATTCAACTGGAATCTGCACTGGCCACATACGGGACAATAGTCCAACTCTTTATACTCTTTGTAAAATAGCACACAATCATTCGGACATGCGTCAATTATCCTGTACTTTAGGCCGAGGCTGCTCAGGATATTTCTAACCTTATAATGAGATTTAGGAAGATTGTGATCATCAGGAAGCAACTTACATATTTGCTCCTGAATTTCGTCAAAAGCACTCACTGACATTTTGTGCTTCACTTTTATCTTCATTTGCTCCATCACATATTGCAACACATTCTCTCGACATCTAGGGAACACCGGGGTCTGCGCTTCAAGTAGCATCCGGTTGTACTTTTCCATCTCACTGGTGTCAGTGGCCAAGCTAGTTGCGGGGAATGTGTCATCATGCTCATTGGTGGTACTGTAACCTCCGTCTTGGTGTTGGTGTCTGCCATGACTACATCCCGGAAACGCATCATGGACCAAATCTGCAGTTGGGTTGCAAGCTGGGGGTCCGGCACCACTGCCGCTGGATGAGGCACCATGGTAACTGTACCCTGAGCTGAAGTCTGCTGCGCTGAACTCTACTGCTTCACCATGCTCGCTCCATGTAGTGTAACTCCACATCATACCATTTTCGTACAAGTGTTGCACCATAACATTAACCTCCGCATACTGACAATTAAGACATTTCTGACACGGACACCTGAAACGTTTCTTTCCCTGACCATGTTCTATCGCAAAATTCACAAATTCGCTAATTCCATCCATATACCGGACATCACATCTATTCTTCAACTTCATCCAACTCTTGTCCATACTGCTACAAAATATTATACTTAATTAATTATTACATATATATATATATATTTGTCCATTAATTTACGCTTAATTATACGTACTCGATCTACATATCGATCCATCAATTACGTGCGTATGTAAGTAATTTAATCGATCTGTACATATATATATATATAGCTAACATCAGCTAACATCCTTGCATGTATATATATATGTACGTACGTTTTCACTAAATACATATTAATTAAGCAAATTTTAACTGCGTACGTACGTACCTGCTGGCCTTCTCGATATCTTTACGTTAATTAAGCTAACTAGCGTGTCAGCGGAGATCCCGGCCTTATCGATCCTGATTCTTCTCGGCCTAGCTAGCTTCTAGCTACCTAGCTCGATCGATCTCCCTAGCTTCTCCTTCTCCCTTCTCTTTCAATTATTCTTCAAATGGAATCGATCATGAAGAGATCGAGGCTAGCTAGGAATGAATTCGATCAGTACGTTTGGCCGGCAGTGGGCTTATATAATGCTTCACTTAGACGACGGAGGTGTCGGTACGTCGTCTAAGTGGAAGTACGTTTTGTGAACTCGGACGACGGCGTGTCGGTCCGTCCTCCAGGTAATCACCTGGACGACGGAGAATACCATCTCCGTCGTCCAAGTGGTCACCTGGAGGACGGAGAAGACTCCGAGGTCCAGGTGGTCACCTGGAAGACGGAGATGGTATTCTCCGTCGTCCAAGTGGTCACCTGGACCTCGGAGTCTTCTCCGTCCTCCAGGTGACCACCTGGACGACGGATAATACCATCTCCGTCGTCCAGGTGGTCACCTGGAGGACGGAGAAGACTCCGAGGTCCAGGTGACCACTTGGACGACGGAGAATACCATCTCCGTCGTCCAGGTGGTACTTGAACCACGGAGTCTTTTCCGTCGTCTAAGTGTCACTTGGACGACGGAGAATTAGTGTTTCCGTGGTCTAAGTGCTGTTTTCTTGTAGTGTTGACAGTATAATTTTGAGGTTAATTTGACATTTAGGTTTCGTTGTCCCAGTGGGTGGGCGATGGTGACTAGTGTCGCTACCAAAGACGGTTTGGGTGACAAAAAATTAGGTATACCTTCTGTTGTTAAGGTCGTATTATCGTATTGTGTTTATTGATAAGGTTATTGATTCGTATCAATTAAGTTCAATCATATGCAATTGTCATCTTCGGTGACGAACTAACTTTTCATCGTCCTAGTCTAATTTTGACTACCAATGCTAAATCATTTCGTCGTCTAATTTAGTAATTTTGGTAGCTAGTGGCTACTTCTCATGTTGTTTAATATAACTTTAATTTTAACTAGTATGTTAAACAAGTTTATGTTCAAGTATATACGTTTAATATATGTATTTATGCATATTTATATTATGAGGCCCTTCTACTCAGGATCTCTTTTTTGAGTCATTTTTAGGGATAAAGTATTATACAACTCTCTGATCATATTTTTACATTTCCACCATTCACTTTTTATGTCATAGTGTGATCATTTCTGCAAATTTGAGTTATAAATGGTGATCGTTAAAGTATGAAACTATATTAAATCAAGTGACAGACCAAATCTGACAAACATGAACCTAAAAAACGAACGAGAGAGATGTTAAAAATGTGATTAGAAAGTTAGTATTATGCCTCACTCCTAAAAAAAACGCATCTGAGTGAAAGGGGCATGTTTATAATAATGTATATATTATAGACAAGTTGAAGTAATTAAACATAGTAGTTAGCTGGTATTTCTTCTGCCGATTTTTTAATTGTTTTATTAACTAGATTGTATAAATAATTAATCTAAGCCTTGATCTCTGGGGTTGTGTAGAATAGTCTAATAATTCTGTCATATACAATGCTTTATGCATATAGGTAATGTAATGTATACTCGTGAAAGTCCGTGTGTCCACGCGTACAAAAGCATCTTGAACAAAAGAACAGTTGCCATCCATGGTACGTAATTGAGGATGATCAAGAAACAAATCGTTTGAACATATATGTCAAAGATTTTTTCCTCATATCATTAATAATAAATAAATAAGCAAAAACCATTACTTATTATAATCTGTATTGGGCAGAGTGTCATAATTAGTTAGAAGTCAATTACTTACGGTTGAAGTCGTTCCTTTTGTATATATAAAATTAAGGATACATGGTATCTTTTGTTTTTGTTTTTTAAGATTAATGTGGTACACGTTTTTAGTAATTAATTTACATATACAAAATAACGTTATACTTGCTTCTTAGTTTTATATTTGTTTGAGAGAGTATGTTTCTTTTTTAGTTCGACGTAATTTATGGGTGCTTCTTATTTAATGCGGTATTCCTTAAAATGATTAAGTTGTCTACATTGGCTTGATTTTTCTAAGATTAATATGATACATGTTTCCCTTGCTTCATTTTTTATACCTTTACATTTGGTGGTAAATATATATACAATGATATTTTCTCATATATATGCAAGTTAGTTATTTTAGAGCATCGATCTCTTTAAAATTTCTATATTATAGAGAAATAAAAGCCAAAATCTCTATAAAATATTGTCTCTAACTCCAACAGTTTCTTCAAATATTACTTTATAATTTAATGTTTCTCTCTATAATTTAATGAAATCAACATAAATTAAAATTTTAATTTAAGTTTATATATATTGAGCTTTATGAGTCTTCGGATGCTCCCAGATCTCCACATTCATACCTCAAGTATTCTGATCTGGAGGATACGTACCCCTAGTTCCGCCACTTCTACCATTACACAATTATCGCTCGGGAAAATCATTACGTCAGAGTATTTGGAAGTTTTAATGATACAGTGTCTCACTAAGTACTTCTTCTATTGGCCTTTACCTGGTGGCGGCAAGGTCCAGTCATTCTTGGGACGCTGTCATTACCTTGAGACTTCACAGAATCTTCGAGCTTTCGAATGTATTCTTTAGTCAAGTACTGCCAACAATATCTCTGGTCAACTAGCTCGATAAAGTGTTTATTTGAGAGCTCTACTGAAAGGACCCAATCCCGATTTAGTTTCCTAAACCGGAATCAAACCCCTTCTGAAAACATGAACCAACAAAAACCATAAAAATTTCGGCAGAGTAACGTTACTAACGCGGAATTGCCATTAACCTGCACCTGGAAAATACACTTCATCCTATGCCACAAAAATCAAACCGTGGGCACCAATCCCATCCGAATTTCTCAATATCATAACATTAATGTAAAGTAATAAATATAACTATATTTTACAGAAATTCGGGGAAAATCGTATGAAAAATATAACATCAGAATGCTCAGAGCGACCTCTAGTGTATAATTATATAAATATATCACAGCAGGCAGAACAAGAAACCTACTGGAAGAAACAAGGTAGCTCAAACACTATGCCTCCAACTGTGACGTGCGACATCAGAATCCGAACTGCAAACTGGGCACGGAAACCGAAAAGCCCAGGGGAAAGGCAAATAAAACGTTAGAGTGAGTGGACGAAAATAAACATATGCCTTTCACCAATTTCATATACAATAAACAAGTATAGGGAGTTCGGAAAAGGTATATATGGAGGTGCCAGGCGAATCGCTCAAGCCTGACGGTGATAGGCCAGGGGAATCTCTCAACCCTGCCCAGAGGAATCTCTCAACTCTGGTCCAGAGGAATCTCTCAACTCTGGTCAGACTACCGGTGATCAGTCGAGTAGCTGAAGCATCAATGCAAGTATGCCATCACCATAAAAATATAAAATAATACCTCCGAAAATAATAAATAATCTCAACATCGTATAAAAGTAAATAAGAAAAAATCACGAACTCGCAACGACTATGAAAATATAAAAATGTCCACTCACAGATGAGCGTAACGCGATACGCGTTAATCTCGTGATCCGGCGGAAAATCCCTCGCCAAACGAACGATCACGAACCCCTGGATAATCATAAAATCCACTGCTCAAAATCATAACTCGACACCTCAAATCATATCACGAGAAACAACCGTTCCCGGAAACATATAATTCAATAACGACGAAATCGTCGAAATCCGATAATCACACCACAAAACCTCGCTATAACTTCTGATGTTTAATTCGAAAAAAAAACCTCACCACTGCGATCGAAGCGCGATTCCGAGCGAAACGACATATAACTCGTCGAAAAACACGTCGCCGGAAAAGTCGCCGCTGCCGCCGGCCGCCGGAAAATCAAACCTGCCCAGAAAAATTCAAGCTACATATGGATTTGAAGATCTTGACATTTCCAACAATTTTCCAGTTCAAAGTTAAGGCCAATTTTGATCGGAAAACCTCCAAAATTCAACTCAAAATTCCAAACCCTTACCGGAATTTCAACCCGATCGATCTCTCTCCTCCGGCCACGGCAACCCTCAAGACCACTTCCAATAGCTTCCTCACCTTGAGGCTAACAAAACCCCTCAAAGGACCACCTCCAACTTGGCCGGAAACGTCGCCTCCGACCACCGTCGAATCCGCCGGAAAAACCACGATCTTTGCCGATTCGATTCTCTCTCCTTCGGCCACCCCACGGGTCGATCCACCTACCAAATTGAAGAGGAGCTCGAGCCCAACAAGTTTCGTGAAGGGTCCCCGGCCAATCGTGGCCGAAAAATAGCTCAATTCCGGCGAAAACCTAACGGCACCAACACACCCAAAACGGGTCGCCCATGACCCGCGGTCAACGCGGGTCAACCCAACTTTCTATTTCTGGAAACTTTCCCAAATCGGCATGTATCGTTTCCGTATTTATACCGTACACGTATCGAATCTCAAACGGATAAATACGACAATATTCGACGGACGAAAATATTCACAACTTATTCCTCGTAACTCGGAAAAATCTTCCGGAAGTTCCCACGAGCTCGAAATTAAATTTTCTACAACTTTCACGAAGGATCTCAAATCAAATTCTTGCCAGAAAATTTAGTCACTAACGAAGCCGCCATATTAATGGTAAAAGGGAACACAGATTCTTGATGTAGAACATGTCTGCACATCCAAAGCTTGTTCTGAGGAATATTATAACAAAATACCCCTTTATATCCCAGAGCATGACCAAGAAACACACATTGTACAGACTTAGGTTCCAATTTATCCTTAACATAAGGTCTAATGTAAGGAAAACATGCTGAACCAAAAATTCTTAGATTCTGTACATCAGGTACCTTATGAAACAATTTCTGAAATGGAGAGAGGAGATTAAGAGACTTGCAGGGCATTCTATTAATCAAATAAGCAGCATGAGATACAGCATGAAACCAAAAAACTTTTGGTAAAGAAGCAGCTACCATAAGAGTGACAGTAGTATCAACTAAATGTCTATTCTTCCTCTCAGCAAGACCATTCTGCTGAGGGGTATATGGACATGATTTGTAATGAAGAATCCCTTTGGATGACAAAAAATGCTTTGAAAGCATTGCTTATATATTCACCCCCTCCATCTAACTGAATAATCACTACCACATAATGACTCATTGCCGGCGACTTTTAAGTCGCCGGCAATATTTTTTAACATTACCAACGATTTTTTAACATTGCAAAGTCGCCGGTAATGTCTTTTTTTTTTAGACATTGTCGGCGACATAAATGTATGTCGCCGGCAATGTCTCGATGGTAATGTAAAAAAAAAAAAAAGACATTGCCGGCGACTTAATTTATGTAGCCGGTAATGTCTTTTTTTTTTAGACATTACCGGCGACATAAATGTATGTCGCCGGCAATGTCATTACCATTGAGACATTGCCGGCGACATACATTTATGTCGCCGGCAATGTCTTAAAAAAAAAAAAAACATTAAGTCGCCGGTAATGTTAAAAAATCGTTGGTAATGTTAAAAAACATTGCCGGCGACTTAAAAGTCGCCGGCAATGAGTCATTATGTGGTAGTGAATTTTAATAGATGCACTAAACTGAGTCTGAACAAATGCACAGAATTTAACAAAAGTAGGAAAGACATCTGATTTATTTATCAAAGGATAAATCCAGGTGAATCTGGTATAGTCATCAATGAAAGTCAGGTAATATCTGTATCATTCAAGAGAATTACAAGGAGCTGGTCCCCATACATCAGAATGTATTTTCTCAAAGGGATGTAGACTATGACTATCAGACTCATAGAAAGAAAGCCTATGCATCTTTCCTTGAATACAATCAGTACATACAGACTCAGATGTATCAGAACTATATTTGATATCAGAAAGAGATAACATTCTAGTTGTAACTTTAGAAGAAGGATGTCCAAATCTTTGATGCCATATAGTGTTTTTGACTACACCTCCAACATAGGCAGAATACACCTCTTTATTTGAATTATGTAACTTTGGACTCTTGAATAGAAAGAGACCTTCAGGATTGCTCTTTCCTTGGTACACCAGATCCTTTGTGATCTTGTCCTGCATACATATATCAGTATCATCAAGTGTAATGAAAAACCTGTTGTCCTTGCAAAGCTTAGTTAATGACAAAAGATAGACTGCTAGCTGAGGAACATGCAACACATTGCTAAGATGAAAAGTATGAGAAGAAGGAGTAATATTAGATGCACCAATATGGGAAATAGCATGACCTGAACCATTCCTAATAGTGATATGACTGTCACTGCTGTAAGGATGAGCAATAGTCAAGTTCCTGAGGTCAGAAGTCATATTGTGTGTAGCACCAGAATCCCCAATCTAGATTTCTTGATTGGTTCCAGAAGAGCTTGCCATATTACCAGTGGTCATAGCCCTTGAGTAAGCAGTCATTGCTGCAATAGAAGATGGTGGTTCATCACCTTGATATGCAAAATTAGATCTGTGAGTGCAGTTCAGAGCGCCATGACCTTTAAGACCACATATTGGGCATGAAACAACTGACTGAGATGGATGTTCTGAGCCAACATGAGTTCTGTAAAAACAATTCACAGCAGTGTGACCTTTTTTATTGCATATCTGACATTCAGGTGCTGAACCATTATCATTTCTGTATACTGGAGCATTAGAGGAATAATTTGTTGAACCATTAGGAGTAGAGTTGGATGATCCTCTCTTATAGTTAGGATTCTGAAAACATGTGTCAGCAAAATGCCCTTTCTTGTTGCAAATTTGACAAGAGTGAAGTTGGAAGCAAGTATCAGTTGTATGACCTTTCTTGCCACAGAATGAACATTCTCCAGTATTACCTTTCTGTGCTTTGTCAGATTCTCCAAAGCCTTTGTCTGAAGATTTCCCTCCTTTGTTATCTCTTTGAGTCCAGTTTCTTCTATATTCACCATTAGCAGAATCATTTCTTGTAGTCATTGCACTTATAGTGGAGTGAGGTCGAAAAATGCCTTCCAAGTCTCTTTCAGCTGCAAGTAGCTGAGTTCTGAGATCTCTGAGTGAAATAGGAGACTCTCTGCCTCTTAGCACCATCTTAATCATTCCATACTCTTCAGGAAGTCCATTGAGGGCAACAATGATTATGTCTTCATCAACAATTGGTACTCCAACCGATAGAAGTGATCTCGAGCACTCTTGATTCTTAGAAGATATCTCTGAATTGAATCAGCTCCCTTCTGAATTGTTTGAAGCTCAGTTTTGAGTTGCATGATATTAGCTCTAGATATTGTTGAAAATCTTTCAACAAGAGCATTCCATGCTTCATGAGATGATTTGCAACCAATGATGATATCCAGTACATCATCACTCAGTGTGGCCATCAGCAAGCTTAAGAGTGCCTTATCTGTTTTCTTCCACAGCTTATAAGCTTCACTGACTTCTGATGTTACTTCACCTTCTTCAGTGAGATTATATCTTGGAGGAGCCACTTCAGTTCCATCAAAATAACCAAACAACTCATTTCCTTCAAGAAGAGATTGGAATTGAAAACTCCACTTGATGAAATTGGATTCACTGAGTTTCACAGTCAACATGCTCAGCAAAGAATTGATTGCAACATGACTGAGTTTAGAATTATTTGCAGCATTACTCAATTCAGATGCAGAATGTTGACCACTTAAAGTAGTAGAAGGTGCCATATCTTTCTGTAATTCACTTAACAATAAATCTCTATATGAAGATGCTCGTACTCACACTTACAACTTCACAATATTTGTAATAATGCAACACTGAGAAGATTAATCACACAAACACAACATATTAACACAAAATTCTCTCACATAATTTTTAGTTACACAGATACACACTACTACTCTTCTCAAATTTTATCAAGCTCAGAATACACTGATTTTCCTTTTTTTCTTTCTTTTTTTTTCAACTCAAGCTCTTTTATTCAAACACTATCACAATTATGCTTCTGATTCAAACTATCACTTCTATACTAAGCAATTCATCACTAGTATTCTATCATATTAGATTTGCACTAGAACAGCAAAACACAAAAGGAGACTTAGAGTTTCGACCTGAAATCTGAGATTATACAGAACAGATCTAAATTGAGCACTGCACACAAATCTGAGATGCTGTTCCAAACCCTTGCACTTGATGCTAAGCAGATCTGCAATACAACAAGTCTTGATGAAACCCTAGCTTCGTTAGTAATCATATTACACAATCGAAACGTGAGAGAATATGCAGCGGACACTGCTCAAGAGCTAAGACAGCTCTGATACCATGATAACATGGCTAAATTTCATCAGTAAAGAAGCAAACCAAGAAGAACTGAAACCTTGAAATGAAGAAGAAGAATCAGAAGCTTAACAAAAACTTAGAATTTCATTAATGGAAACTTAACCACTACAACAAGTTATCTCATCCTTATATATATTCATCACAATAATTGTGTGCTGCAATGCCAGCTAATATGCTACTGTCCAAAACATTCACGTGTCAATTACAGCTGTACTATTACATAACAAACTTAACAGAATCAGCTAACCACCGTTAGCATCGTCTCACTCTCTGTTATCACTGTTAACAACAATTGGCACAGTGGGTATTTGGGACAGCAGATCCTCTCCCCGATTACACGTACTCTCTCAATTCAGTGTGATTAAAGTCCAATACGTACGCGGTACGCCTGCCCCAAGGGCGTAGCTATATATATGGACATGAGCAGTGTCAAATGATATGGCTAGCTCATATCTTAGTCGCAGCAAAAAAATGCATGTAAAAATCTGATTTTTATACTTTAATTATGAATTATGTAAGAGATTGACACGGCTCGAATTAGAAATCAAATGTCCCAAAATTTGATTACTAACTGTACGTATTGAATTATACCTAATATTGTAAGTACAGAGAGATATATTCTTTAATATATTAATTTTTATATAATGTTAGAATCAAATTCAGTTTTTATTTCTTTTCGATTTCCAAATCAAATTCTATCATGAAGAAGGTTTTAGATTCTAACGATTTTCTCAGTAATTGTAGTCAGTTAATCGCACAGTTATCTCTATATAGATGAGAGATTTAGATTTCATATGAACACTTCCCAAAACAATTATAAATATTTGCTATAATATTTGATTAATTATATTATATGTAGTTTTTAAATAAAGAAACTGACGTTAATACAAATTGTCCTAGAGAAACGTCACTAGGGCATATTAATTAATTATATTAATTATATAATCAAATTGTCATTAATTATATTATATTATGCTACGTTACTGGCATGCCCTTAAAAAAAAATTGAAAAACGAGAAACGCATATATAACTAAAAAAGATCGAAACAGAAGCATATCTTGTACATCTTTTAAAATATATATCAAAAACCCACATTCATTTTAAATAATGAGATGGAGGTCGTGCCCTAGCTAGAGCAAATCTGGTTGACCAACAACGGCATAATTTAAATAAGAGTAAATTAATGAAGTTTCACGCATGATCTTCACTTGAGAATGGGCGCCACGGTATTTTTAAAACTTCCAATTTTCGGGTCTCTCTGCCCTATAAATTGAGATCTAGTTTCATCAACCTCCATGCCATAATAATTAAGAAGTTAGTTGCTTAGCTAGCTACTAGCGCATCCAAGCTTGCTCAATCACTAGCTCACTCATCGATCGATCTCTTTCTAAGTTTCAATGGATACCGTTGCTCAGGCCTTAGACACCCCCACCTATGTTTCCAGCATCAAATCACTAGCAGAGTCCTCTGCTCCCAACTCCGTCCCGTCTGCATATGCCTTCAACATTAACCCCAACGATGAAGCCGATCCAAATGATCCCGAATTCGCCATTCCAATCGTCGACATGTCCATCCTTACCTCCGGCACTCCTGAACAGCGCGCCCAGATCATCCATGACCTCGTCAAAATCTGTCAAGAATGGGGCTTCTTCGTTGTACGTAGATAATACATAAATACGTACCCTAATGTTCATTACGCTAATTAGTGGTGTTTTACTTGGTTGATTAGTTAATTTTGTGCATGCATGCAGGCCATTAACCATGGAGTTCCGGAGAGTCTAATGAAGGGGGTGATCGACGCATGTCACGGATTTTTCAGTCTCCCCGACGAGGAGAAGAAGGAGTTCAAATCAGGCAATTATGGGTTTGAGATGTTCAAGTACGGTACTAGCTATAACCTTGCGTTGGACAAGGTTCCTCTCTGGAGGGACTCCTTCAAGGTCCGCACCCATCCTGACTTCTTCTCCCTCAACAAACCTGCTAACTTCAGCGATGTCTCGCTGGAGTTCGCCAAGCGAACGAGGGAAGTGGCGCTGGAAATCATCAAGGCAATATCCGAAAGCCTTGGATTGGGGCCGAATTATATCTACGAAAAGATGAACATGGATCGCAGCTTACAATTGTTGGCAGGGAACTACTACCCTCCTTGCCCCGAGCCAGAACATGCGATTGGTATCCCACACCACACTGATCATGGTCTAGTCACTCTTCTCATTCAGAATGAGATGAATGGCCTCCAGGTCGAACACAACGGAAAATGGCTCAGCGTAAACGGCCCCAAAAATGGCTTCTTTGTCAACCTTGCAGACCAAATGCAGGTACTAATCATGCATTATTTTGATTTAATGAATTCATCGACCTATACTAACCAATTAATTTTGCATGCATATTTAGTAAAACAACAGGGTTTCGAATCTCACCCAAAATGACATATGTCGTATATGCATGGTTCCAGCTGTTTCTACCGAAACAAAGTAATAATCTAAGTGATGGAGAATCTCTTGCACATTCAGTATCGTGTGTACAATATATTGTACATGCAGCACATGTTACTCGGTTTAGATTGAGTTTTTATTCAAGATTCTAAATCCAACTATTAAGTGCATTTTTGACTTTTAAAATAATGGGAACTTTAATTAAAAGATCGTGTATTATGGGTAAGGAACTTAATTAATTATCTGAAAATATATAGCTAACTGCACGATATTGGACTACTTTTTTCGACATGTTTTTGACAGATTCTTACCAACGGTAAATACAAGAGTGTGATGCACAGAGCGACTGTGAATAGCAAAGCAACAAGGATATCAGTAGCCATACCTAATGGACCTTCTCTGGGTACAACTATTGCTCCCGCACCGGAGCTGTGCGAAAGAGAAGGCAAACCTCCCAAGTACCTTGCCATGAACTACAAGGAGTACCTTCAGCTTCAGCAAAGCGGCAGGAACTACATGAAGTCCACATTCGACCACATACTTGCCTAGATAGCTAGCTACGCATTATCTACTATATATGTATCAGTTTTTGTTCGATGGAGATGGATTTCAGTTTTCAACAATAATATAATAATATATGTTTCTTCTTGAGTGCTCCATAGATCTATTGAGTTCAACTGTTCAAGAGAGGTAGCTTGCTAGTTGCCACTTGCCAGTATATGTGTAAATTCTATCTCGAGCTTCACATGCATATGTACGTGAAGACTGAAGAGTTGGTCGCTATAATAATTGGAGGATGATGCATGCATGTGTTTTGAACTTGGTTTGTCCAAATACATGCCAATGCTTTCACCGATTGAGCTACATGGTCAATTTGGTATATTTCGGTGTTTTTAATTTTTAATTTTTTTATATATTCAATATTCAAACAGTGTAATTTTTTTTTGAGGCCCTTGAAAATCGGAGGTCCTGTGCGGTCGCACGACCTGCACATGCCCAGGACCGCCCCTGGCTTTGACCATTAAAAGCAGATCAAGTGATGGATTCCTATGGCATCTAGTAACAATTAATAGTTAATGTAAATCGATTTATTATGCAACGGAGAAGATTCTCTTATAATGAATATATACTTATTAGTGGGCACTTTTTCATTTGACCAATTTGTCAATCATAATTTGATAAGAGTGTGTAACTATTTGGTTAATTAGGATGTCAATCTAACCCTAATTCCTCTCGTGTCGAGGAAACCAAGCCGCTCCATATTCTTTTTGCGTACAAGACTTAGATCTATCAATCGCTCACTCTTTGATCATGACTTCTGATCCTAAACCCTAATTCCTCGATCCCGGCAATCACTGCCTCCTTCTCGACCTCTCTAACTTGCTCTTGAAGGCTCACCGCTAGAATCACCAAAGTCACAACACAGGTTGTCCGACACAACTCCCAAGTTTTCTTACTCGGAAAATTTCTTGCGTCCAAGTGTGTTGACCTGCGCGACTTTCGCTCGCAATTTCGACGTATCTGAAATTTAGAGAAAGGTTTCAAAGTGGAGGAGCAATCCAACCTCCTAGTCTTGTCTTTCGACTCGATTTATGACAAGAAGAGGGTCTTTTGAGGAGGTACATGGCAATATCAAAAAGCTTTGTTGGTACTAGAAAATAATGACGGCGCTGGAGGTTTAAATCAGTATGCTTTTGATTTGCTTTCCTACTGGGTGCGAATCACGAATATGCCGCCTGTTTTTGTTGCAAAAGAGAACTTCAGATGGCTTGCGTCTGTGGCAGGGGACTTGCTGGAACATGATCCAACTGCACTTCAACGTGGGAAGATTAAGGTTTGAGTTTCTCATCGCCTTGATACTTCAATTATATTTGACAAGGCTATGAATATTGCTCCCTGTATTACTGAGAGCATAACCTACTTATATGAAAATTTGAGGGGCAGATGTATGACCTTTGGGGTAGTATAACACCTGTCAGGGGTTTGATTTGAGAAGAAGTCCCTACAGAACTCTTCAAAAGAAAGTAAAGTTGCTGCTTAATTGGAGGCGACAAAGGAGCAGGATTCGTTTTCCTCAACTTCCTCAATGATTCTGAAGCCTCTTAAGCCTTGCATCTCCCGTTAATTCAGTTTTGCGGAGGCGCTAGGGCTAGGGAAGGACTAGTAAGACTTTGTGTTTGGAAGCAAGCCTATGATGACAAGAGAATGGACCAGATTGGAAGAGCCATAGAGCCTGATTACAAAAACTATTCAAACTGGTCTGATTGTGATTCGCTCAGATAGGTCAGACTCCTCTATTTGCGCAAGTTCAGAGCTTGAAGATGCTGAGGAGAATGAAGTAAAGATTCTTGGGAAGTGGGTTCATGATGAAAATACAACCTCTCTAAAGAAGTTGAAGGACAACAATGCTCAGACCATTATAGTGGCATCATCTCCTCAAGGGAGGCATACAAAGGTTCCATCCTTTCCGGGTAGAGTTAGGGCAACCTCTTTTGGTTTGGTGGAAACACCAGATGGAACCCTAGTTCAGCCAAGAAGGACTGTTGGGAAGGAGAAAAAGAAACTAGGCAGGCCCGTTAGAGCTCGTAACAAGGTTCCTAGGAAGGTGAAGGTAGTTGACAAGGTAGCTGCACCACTTCAGTTGACATATCTTGTGAAAGATTCGGGTAACAAGGCTTCTCTTCTGGCAAGAAGAAGCTGGGCACCTAGTCCCCAGTGACTAGCTTGAGCTTATTCTTTGGTTTTCCTTTTACATTTTGTTGATGTCTTAACTTACTACACCATAATTGCGTGCTTAGATACTTTGTTAAGACGTTTTAGTTCGTTTGAATGTCTAGGTTTATCAAAGATGAGCTCGACATGTAAGTTGAGCTCAATGTTATAAAGAGTAGTACTTATTCCTTTGATTTAAGTGATCGATGATGATCATTAAGATTTTCTTGGAATGTAAGTATTACTTTGGGTGACATTCTTAATAAGAAAGTTTATTTTTTAAAAAAATTCATAATTTGATACGTTCACTTTTAAATGATTAGATAATTAGGAGAAGATCATGTATGCAAAGTTAAATTAAAAGTTGTTAAGATAATCATAAATTAAAAATTGTTAAGACATGCATAAAAGGAAAATTGACAGGAATTTATCTAATATTGAACTCACAAATAGAACCTCGTTTAAAATTCCTCGTTAAATTTTGCTTTCTCTCCTTCTTGAATTATCATTGATATTTCCATTTTTATTTGAACTTTGATTTTAATTGAAAATTTGATCTCAACCTTCCATTTTTTTAAAGAAACCCTAGCCTCCTCACAAATTAGCAATTGTCGATTTGTGCTCGGCTCTCCTTAGGCGTTACTTCGCCTCTGCCTACCATTCCAACTCCACATCATAAATCACAACCTTAAGCCCCTTCACATCTTGCCACTTTGAACTCCAAAACTTTGCACAGTCCCTCTCATCGGCGTCATCGGCGAAAGTCTATCTTAGAGAATCAGAAATCGTCAAAGGTGCAACTTAATTAAGGATTAAAATGGGAAATCATAATTTGATCAAAATATTAAAATGATAAAGTCAACTCAATGAAGGGTTACGATCGAGCTGTGCATTACAAACACGCATGTGATCCTCCACGACCGGTGGAGAGAAGTGGCTTGACAAATCAGAATGTCCTGAAATATATAATTGATAGTTGCATAAATATGCAACTTTCTTGTGCTTAATTATTTATTCTTAAAATACATAGTTTATTTTTTTAGTTTTTAATAATTAATCATGTTTTTGTTATTTAGGTAATTTGGAGGAAAATACAAAGAGGAGCAATAAAAGAAGAATTCTATTCAAATAAGGATTGGTGACGTAAAAAGTCCATGTGGCAATGACTCAACCCTATATTGATGAGAAGAGGCCTAAGATTAAACCTATATAAGAATATTTTGAAGAAGAAAAGAGGGTTGTTGATTTTGAGAGAGAGAAACTGAAGAAGAGAAGAAGAGCCGCAAAGAAGGAGTTACTGCCGTCCAGTTTCGACCTGCTGAGATTCCTGCTCGACCCGTCTAAATTCCTCTGTCGAGAATTCTAGGGTTTTTGATTTATTCTTCATTCTCCATCATATTTTTCTATTTTATTCTTTCGACTATGAGTAGCTAAACTTCCCAAGTTAGAGGCTGATCGAACCCTTAAATATGCTTATGATTTTGAACCCCTTATGATTATAATTAACTATTTGGATGAGTTTTACTTCACTATTATTCTATTGATGATTTCCACTATGTGTTTCTATGGTGGTTAACATACTTGCATGTTGTAGGATCTAGTTTCTTGAGTGTGTGCATAACCAACACATTATCGCATATTCAGTAGAGATAAAACATGCTTATTTGTGAAGTAATTGCTTAGTGATGTAAGAGTGACCACCAAATCAACTCTTGAAGCTTTGTTTCTCTTCAAACACTCTTAGATCTTAATGACTCTAGCTTTCTAGGCTTACACGACCATATGTATAAGTCGGTTGATTAGGACTCTATTCCTTAGTGATGTAAGGGTGACCACCAAATTAACTCCTGAAGCTTTGTTGCTCTTCAAACACTCTTAGATCTTAATGACTCTAGCTTTCTAGGCTTACACGACCATATGTATAAGTCGGTTGATGAGGACTCTATTCCTTAGAGATGTAAAGGTGACCACCAAATTAACCCCTGAAGCTTTATTGCTCTTCAAACACTCTTAGATCTTAATGACTCTAGCTTTCTAAACTTACACCACCATATGTATAAGTCGGTTGATTAGGGATCAAGTTAGAGCGGATGACCACTCCCTCTTTCATGCCAAGTAAGAGAGTGTAATATGCAAGATAACTTAACCATAGCTCATGCATGGGGGGGGGGGATTAATCCATGGTTATTTAGATTAGGTTGCGGGGAAATCGTAAGTAGTTTAGGGTGGAGAGAGTTTATTAACATTAATCTCTATTTGGTTTTCATCAAAATTTATTTTTCTGAAATTTACATTTTTCTGCATTAGCCGTAGATTTGCCGAATTATTTCGAAAACCAAATCAACTCCGAATACCCTCAATTTTTTTGTGGTAGTCCGCCACTGAGTCTAGTTTATTTTGTTAATTTTTTTAGCATTTGGTTTAGTCGAGGTTAGGTTCATAAATTAAGTAGTATCTAGTGGTCGAGTCTGCCCGATTTATAGATTTTGCATCTTTTTGTGTTTCTTGTTTTCATGAGTCTTAGTTCCACCAATCTTCTGCGGGTAATGATCCTTATTTACTATTAAACTATATTGATATAATTAACAAAGAAATAAGGTATCTTTGAGGGTGCTTTGCACTTATCAATAATCAACCAAGCTCTAGAAATTGGATACAACACTTTTGTCGGAACTCTTTGGTTACTAACCAAGATAGCTTGGCATCAATTAGTCTAACTGATTCTTGTTCAATTCTGCGACACTTAGATAGAATCCAATGGAATATCACATGAAGGCGTGGTTTCCGGAAGAGGGAACATAGTAGTCTCCGGTGTACCCCCATTCTTCACTATGAAAGCAGTCTCCATACCCCATGACATATGCCTTTCCATATGACAATGCCAAAACCACACACCTACAAGGGAAATCATACATCACTTTTTAAAATCTCACACCTTAGTTAGGCTATTTAGTCTATACATATATATGTAAGATATATGCAAGTACCTAGATTATTTGCTATGAATCTGATAGTTAACCATCAATTTTTCGGAGTTATGAACGTTGGTACATAAGGAGGATCAATCAAATTGAAGCTCTTTGAGTCCTTGTCGGCGTCATAGTTCCCAAAACCAAAACCAAGTACATAAAATCTATGTCCATGCAAGTGCATTGGATGATTCACAGAACCTCCCATCACTTCAGTCCTTGAAATACCATCTCCACTGTTTCAATTATACTCTAGCACCTTAACCTTAGTCCCTTGGACTATTAAGACTGGATTCAGTGTCATTGCTATTTTGGTGAAGTTAAAGTAAACTGACGGCTCGTCTGGAAAATCCGTCTCGTAAACTGGCTGGCTTATGTTGCTGCATGCATATATAATGATCCAATAAAATCAACTTTCCAGTGAATTAAAAACAAACATCACAATTAATCTAGCTAGAATCATGTACATGTAGCTAGTTCAAAGGTTGATGCATATGAATCTTACTTGTAGTAGCTAGGCTTGCCAGATAGGCTCTGTGGGATTAACCCCACTAATATTATTGACACTTGCAGCAAATGATATGTTGAGCATGTAGGACCTAAATCTGAAGTACAATAAAGAGCGTTGGCAGAGATGTTATGTACATTTTGGTAGTAACGTCACTCTCTTTTGGGACATTTGCAGGATATTCTGGTGTGGCTAAGCTTCTAAGATTTTTGTAGAAGTTGAGTGCTGGTGCTTGGTCTAAGGAACCAGGAAAGTGTTGGGGAAATAAAGGAGCTTCTGAAGTGGTATAGTTGCCATTGTATTCGAAGATTGCAATAACGTACATCAAGATCACCTGCTGTGTCAACGGTTGCACTTAGGTATTCTCTTCCAACCATATAATAGCTACCTAGAGTAGAACGTGTAGTGTTGAGCAACACGTCCATTGTTTGTTCGGGGGCTATCACTAGCTTGTGTCGATTGGTTTGGTATAGGACCCATCCAAGCCAACCACAGTGAGGTTATGGTCAGCAATGGCGAAGTAGAACTCTACATTGATGTTTGCGTTCACTAACCGAAGAAGATATGTCTTGCCATAATTCACCTTGCAACAGTACGTTGTATCTATAAGCAAATGCAACATGGAACTCCATAAATTTAAGTAACTTATAGCTAAACTCAATTACTAGCAATATATATATGCTTACTTTTGGAGCATGGAGAAAAATCTCCAAGTGGGCCATTTATTATGTAACCATCTGCTAAGGGTAAGTTGGAGTTTGTTGCAGGGTCCAAACACTCATCGACCTGTTCTTTGAGATTTCCCAGAAACCAAGATCCTACAATTGGATTAGTATACTTACCTTAGCATATACAAAATTCTCAGATGCGAACCTTCGCATATATTGCGCGCAATATAGAGAGTTTCTATTCCGCTAACTTTTTGGTTACATATTTACATCTTTACCGTTCAAATTTTAAGTTTGAAAGTATAGATCACTTCTGCAAACTTGTAATTCGGTAATGTATAGTTGAGTACTGAACAATATTGACTTGGATAGTGTAATTGTACCGAACACGATGATCTCCTCTTCATCAGGCTCAGGAAATGGAAACGTTGTTTCAAGAGCAGGCAAGATGACAATGGCACCATGAACGCTAGCTCTCGTCCAATTGCTATGAGCATGCCACCATAGAGTTCCTTCTTCTGTGCTTAGTTGAATTTGATAGGTAAAATTTGTCCCCGGTGAGATGGGGCATTGTGTGATATATTCAGGGCCATCAAACCATGAATTTCTTGGTTGCTTTACTCTGTATCATCAAACCATGAGTTTTATGGGTAAGTTTAAAACATAAAAAGATGATCAATTTTAGAATTAAAGTAGAAAATATTGTGTTGTGCAGTGAATACATTAAGCAACAATAATGTTTTGGTAGTCAGTTGTGGTTACTGAGTGCACCTATATATAATGTGTGAAACACAAATGTGTAGGACACTTGTCACAATATCAACCGCATTAGACTTGGATGAATAGTGCATAAGAGAAACTAGATCGTACATTACTCTTTTACACATTTGTGTTCCGTATATTGTAGAATTACTTGTGGTTAGCTACTATGATATATGTATCCAATGGATAAAATTAAACTATATTTCTACCTTTTGTGATCATCTAACGTTGGATTCATATCCAATAGTAGCTCAGCACAGCTGATCACTATCATAACATTACTCTAATAAACACATAGAGGAAAGAGTGTGTTATGAGACTTGCCAGTGAATCGTGAAACCATAAAATCTTGATTGTAGACATTTACATAAACTGTATCCCCTTTGCGAGCTCGTATTGCCGAACCTGGATAACTCTCATTTACTACTAACACGAGCTTTGATTCACACAATCTAGTGAAGTTTACCTCCTTAACCTAATCGAAATTGTGATTACCAAGAGGGCAAGAGGCACAAAATTAGTAAAAAGTTAGAATTAGTGTTCATGTATCATTTTTCATGCAAGATGAGTATCTAGAATCAATAAAAGAGCAACTGAGCAAAGACATAATCGATCTGGGAAATGGAGCATCAAATTAAAAATGTAGTACTTACCATAAAATCGTAGTAGTGCACCTCGGCTCGAGCGAGAGAGATGAAGAGCTGTAGGAATGTAGGATGATAATAAGAACAGCCAACACCAGAAAATGTGTCGACATTATTGCAGAACCACTAGTTCTCGTAAGGGATTTCATTTCTTTGCTGGGGGAAGTTGTTAGTGAATTAGTTCAAATCTGCAGGGAGTTAGCATCAACACGTACTAGTTTGATTAACTGAGTACTCGATCACTTCAGGCTGCTTTATAACAAATTGTCATACCAAACCGTCGAACCAAATCTGCGTGGCCCTTTAATTTCCAGCGTTTATTTATTTTTCTTCCACGTTTACACTAATTTTAATTGAAAGAAGCTAATCATTTTGTTTGGCCCCGAAATATATATTTTCTATTGGGCTTTAGAGGGCTGAGTCTGACAAGCGGGCTGAGTGAAAATATTCCAGATCCAGGTCAGAATGGACTTGACGAAAACAATATGGAAAACTGACCCACGCGGCTTCTTTTTATCTAACTTTTTTTTATAGTGGTTATGATTGTTATAAGAGATATCTATAAATATCGGATGATCTCTATTGAGCACCTAGAGTTGTATTAAGAGTCTAATTGCCGATATAAAAGAGTTCCAAGTAAAGTGCAATACGGCTACGAGCTTCTATATAAAGAAGTGGAAAGTGATTTGCAAGGGATCCTTGATCAAATACATATTTTGCTCTCAGCAAACTATCCTTCTCTATATGAGAAAACTCTTGCAACCAACGATCAAGAAAGTTATCACTCGAAGAGCGTGAGACTTTTACGATTCAAGGACGCAAAAACCAACAACCGGCGATCAAGAAGCTTGTCAACAGAAAGATTGAGAGTTTCAAGGTTTAAGGAAGCAAACACCTAGTGTTCCCGACACTCGGTCAAAGGGATTGCTCTGCTTTACACCAGGAAGAGTGTAGAGTATCGATTTTCATGGCTCAGTTAGAGACATGAATCCAAAAAGTCCTAGGCCACTAGGCAAGAATGATCCATTCAGGCGAGGTTGGTGCTCTCCTCGTCTAAATTGCTTAGTTAAGAAGTCAGTAGCCACTAGCCTACAAATAACCATTCCGTCGTGAGACGGTGGCACGCTAGCGCATGAAGCACAATCGAGGAAAAGAGACAGTTTGAGAAATCTCTCAAGTCAGCTAGGAGATTTTAGGTTAAACATTTTGGCACGCCCAGTGGGACTTGATATTTAGTGTCTTAACGACAATTGGGAATCCCTATAAAAAGGAATACCCTCACTGTCGCAAACATCCGCAACTAAAGTATCGGGAACACACTTCTTCTAAGTGTCATTCGCTAACCGAGAAGGCGGTTGACATTATCTTCGCGACTACACAACAGTTGAATATGGACGTCACCTTATTAAGTGAGGGTGATATTAATCACCTAAGTTACGAAGAATATCGAGCGTACGCCGCTAAGCGGGACATACAACTTGGAGGTTACTTTAAAACAATCGAGCGGAGGTTTGAAGAGCAAGCAAAGCTGCTTACTTCCAATTGTGAAAATACATACAATGGTAGCCGAAATCAAAGCTCTAAGGCTAGAACACAACAAAGGCTTAGAAGATCAGGAGCTGCTTAAGGCCCAAATAGCGACCCTCACGGAGGGGCAAGAGAGGATGCATGCTGAAATCATGCATACCCTAGACACAAACCTCACTAAGCAGGCCAAAGCTATGGCCACCCAATTTCAGAGAATGAAGAGGGATATTTCGCGATCTCACCAAGAGAACACGGCTAGCAGAGACTTTCTTGCCCGCATGGGAAGAGCATTTAGATAGATTTAGTGTGACATTCACATTGCTATAGCACATGAGCCGTATGAAACTCCTTATCCGCCTATTCAGAAAGGCCACACCAGGGCTTGGCAGTGGCCAAGACATTACAAACAGATCAATTTTCAGACCTTTATAGGAGATGTCGATGCCAATGCAGCAACTCATTTGGGATATTTTACCCTTCAGCTAGGTTAATTTGCTGACGACGAGGAGCTCAAACTGAGAACTTTTGGTTAATCTTTATCAGGATCAGCCCTTATCTGGTATATAGGTTTGGAGAAGGGGTCTATCACGAGGTGGGCAACAATGGAAGCTTTATTCATAGACTACTTCGGAAAACAAGACCGGAGACCCGCATCGGAAAGCTAGTGGCCATGAGCCAATCGTCAACAGAAACACCAGTAAATTTCCTGCATCGTTTCTGATCCGAATATAACATGTGCAGAACCCAGCTAGGTAAGGACGCAGTTGTTGAAATGGCCATAAATGGCTTGGAAGATCAATATTATAACTTGTTTTTTTAACAACAAGTACTTTACCTTGAACGAGCTTATAACAGCTGTAACAAAAACTCATAGTGTTATGCAAGCACACGATAACAAGCGCAACTCATCAAAAGGGACGTATGCATAAAGGGTATATGACAAACATAAGCCAAGAACTGTGGCTTATATAGAGGACCAGGTAGAACAGGGGTCTAACTCTGAAGAAGAGCAAGTGGGAGCCGTCAAGTTGGCGACAAATAAAGTAATAAAACCCCGCAAGCTTCAGAAGGCCAAATGTCCTATTAAGCTCTCAACAGTGGCTTTCGTGAAGCCAGAATTTGAGACATACACATGCGATGCCAACATGGCTCATGAGATACTGGATGAGCTTTTTAGTATGCAAGCAGCCAAAACAGACTTCGGCCATCTACCTAATGCATAATAATTGAAAGGGAAGAAGTACTGTAAGTTCCATGGCGCATGACTAAGGACTGCATTAAGCTCAAAGATCATATCCAGAAATGAATAAATGAAGGCCAATTAGCCTTAGAAGAAGCTCCAAAAATAGCCTCATTAGTTGATTCCCAACCTTTCCCATCTCCTTAGGTCAATATGGTGAATGTCAGTTGGTCACTAGCCGATAGCTCTACCATAGGGGTTGGGGAAGACAATTCGCTGATCCTGCCGCGGTATACTTTTCCGCAAGATAAGTTGGAAGAAATTGTGGACGAACTACAAGAAATGAAGCTCATTGTTTTTGGCCAGTGTTTAAGTTGAGATATCTAAATTATAAATGGCTAGGCAAACAGTTCTGCAGGTTCCATAACGCATTCGGACATCAGACAGTGACGTGTTCTACCCTGAAAGACAAAATTCAGGGTTTGATTAACTGGGAGGTGATAGTGGTTAGTCAAGAAGGAGTGGTAGAATGGCATCTTAAGACACCACAACTTTCAGCAGCAGTCCCAGAGACTTCTTTATCCCGCGATACATCTAGGTCTACACAGAGATGAAGAAGATCAAGGCGAAGGCCTAAAGGAATTATTGCATTTGTCTGACCCAGGCGTGCCGAAATCACATATTATGCATCCAGGCGAGAAGAAATTTTTGAAGAAAAAAATTACTTCGAGCAGGGATAGCTGTGGTTCCCGATAATTGGGGAACTCTAGATCCAAAACCCGAAAATGTGAAAGGTCTATCTCATTGCCAATATTATAATAAGTGGGGACGCAATTCCACTAGTGAGTGCATTAACTTGATGTATAGAATTCATCAGTGGATAGATGAGGGAGAAGTGCAGATAACAGCACCCTCACCAAATCTGGCGATCGAAAAAGCGTTGACAGTTGGAATGTTAGAATTATCAGGGAGTAATCCAAACAAAAGGAAACCAACACTCGACCTTAGAACCTACAGTGAGACCACTTCAAGGAAAACACAAGGCAATGCATTAAAAGGAAAGGAGAAGGTAGACCAAAAAGATGAGTCGCCAGTGGCATTGTGTGCAAGATGCAAGTTCCATTGTGGATTAAAGATCACATATGAAGAATTGAAGGAGGTAGTTAAAAACTGTCCGGAACTGATCTCAACACCAGACGACTATCAGCCAAGCAGCCCAAGGGATCTGAGTCAAAGAACTTCTCAAGATTTCAAACGAAGAAGAGCTATAGAGAAGTCTGACATGAAAAAGAAATCTGAAGCAGCCACAACTGATATACTCGCCAAACCATACATTCCACTCGCTTCAAGAAACATCACCAGGGAAAATGTATTGTATGTGAGGGAGAAAGGTAAGACAATGGAAGTGACCCCGAGCAGGAGACGCAACTTGCAACGACGTTTTGGAGAAGCTAAGAGAGTGTTTGAGGCATTAAAGATAGGTTTGGTACAGGAAGAACAATTGAAGTATACCCCAGAATAGTTGCAGAGGCGTATGAATGCCTTGGTTGCTAATCCCTTAGTTGTGTTCGGAAAGAAATCACAAGAATCTAAAGTTAGAGCAACTAGACCCAGCGTCTTCGATCGTAACCTAGAATTATGGGCCAGACAGAAGACACCAGAGCCTGTACCTGAGGTTCACCATGAACCAAGGAGATACAGAACAACTAGGCAACATCTTCACTTTGAAGAAGAAGCTACATGACCAGGAAAGAGCCCTTAGCGAATGAAGGAAATCACACAAGGTCATGTAACAATGAGCGAAACAAAAGGTTTCTGTTGGAAACCAAAGCCTTTAATTGAAGAAGAAAGGAAGAAAAAGGTTAGCTTAGATAAGTCTGCCTACTTCTAAAAAGAAAAGTTTTGGTTTGGTTCAACCAACTACATTAGAACATATCCCTGAGGTTTCAGAATAGCACTTTACCACCCTGGATGTCATTGACGAGGCAGATAAGAAGGCTCTGGAGACTGAAGAAGGCCTCGAAGGCAACGATGACGAGGAATTAGTAGACTATGGTGAAGACGATGATGAGGCCATGCAAGAATACGAGGATGAGACAGATATTAATGTCAATATGGTATTTGTTTTACCTTCCAAATTTGTAAGACCTTCAACAACAGTGACAGAAGTCAACAAGACCCTGATAAAAAGCGTGAATAGTTTGGCGACCACAGAAGAGGACACTATAGTCAACAAGGCCCGCCAAACAGTCAGAGGCTAACTCATCATTAAAAAAAGGGTACATGACGTTCGCGAAGCCCACCATAAACATAGCCATACACATGCGACCGTTATATGTTACAGGAAAAATTCAGGGTGTCCAAATCAATAAGATTTTGGTGGATTCAGGGGGAGCCGTCAACATTTTCACCATCAAAGCAATGACGCTATTAGGCATTCCCAAGTCAACTATCCAAGAAACAGCCTTGAATGTTCAAAACTTCCAAGGAAATATCTCAAAGACTTTGGGAATTGTCTTCATACATGTACAAGTAGGACTAGCTGCAGGCACCTACACATTCTTTATGGCAGAATGCACAACGCCATACAACGCGATCCTGGGACGCGACTGGATTCACAGAAGCTATTGTGTACCCTTTTCTCTTCATCAGCAGAGGTACTGTGGAATATGAAGTCAAGCGAGGCAGAGGTCATTGACGCTGACCCTTGTCCTTATTCTGTCTCTGCCAATGCTTTAGATGCCAGCTATTAAAATAGTGACCTTTGGCCACTGGAGGTGTGTGGCGTAGATAACAGGGGCCACCCAGTTGGAGTTACGACCTCTGAATTAGCTCACTGGGGTATCATCTAAGTAGGCGAAGACGGTCACCGACCATATACCGTTTAGCTACCACTTAAATCATCCAAATGATAGAGTCTCTATCAAGTATAAAGATCAAGGCTTGCTTTTCCCTGTATGACAGATTCTCCAATTTTCTAATGGAGAGTCAAGCCCTAAAGAACATCCCAATGATTGCAGCATTAGAATATGTGGATGATGATGTACTGCATGAATCAAACGAGGAGGAAGAAATTCAGCTAGCGCCAGAAGCATTAGACGATACACCTCCCAAAGTTAAAGATCCCATTGAAAAGATCAATCTTGGGATTGCAAGCTAGCCAATGTCTGTGGCTATAAGTGCCTTCTTGGATCCTGAAGGCCATTAAAAGATCATAGAATTGCTGAAGGAATACGCAGACTGTTTTGCTGAAAAATACGAAGACATGCTAGGCCTATCGCCAGACCTAGTATGCCATAACTTGCCTATCTTGGAAGGCAAGAAGTCAGTAAAGCAAGAGATACATCGCATGAACACAGAAACATCAATCCTAATTAAGGAAGAGACTGAAAAAATGCTTAAATCAAGCATTATCAGAGTAGCCAAATACAACGAGTGGCTTTCAAATGTAGTGCTAGTAAAGTAGAAAAAATGGAAAGATGCGAGTGTGTGTCGATTACCGAGACCTTACCAACGCAACTCCTAAAGATGCGTACCCAATACCAGTAGCAGATTTGTTGGTAGATTCAGTCGCACACCATGATATGTTATCATTCATGGATAGGACAACCGTATATCACCAAATCCCAGTGGTAGAAGCAGATAGGCATAAGACAACGTAGACCTGTGTCTAGGCTCTACATGCGTATTTGAATATATGGATATGCCAATCGGACTCAAGAACGCAGAGGCGACTTATCAGCGAGCTATGAGTTTAATATTTCATTATTTGATAGGAAAGTCCATGGAAGTTTATATCGATGACGTGGTAGTCAAGACAAAGTGCAAAATAGATCATGCCGAAGACCTAAAACAGGTGTTCATTTGGATGAGACAACATCAATTGAGGATGAACCCAGCCAAATGTGTATTTGGCGTACAAGCGGGAGACTTTTTAGGCTTCTTGGTCCTTCAACGAGGAATTGAAGTCCCAGACGATAAGAAGGAAGCAGCTCTAAATGCCATCTCGCCAAAGAGTAAGAAAGAATTACAACGACTACTAGGAAAAAAAAACTTCCTTAGCCGATTTATTGCGAACGCAGCTGGGAAAACACAGCCATTCTCACACTTACTCAAGCTGCAAAATTAAAAATACTTCGTATGGGAGCATGTTCATCAAGAGGCTTTTGATACCATCAAAGCATATTTGGCGAACCCACCAGTTTTAGTCCCGCCAAGGCCAGGAATCCCGCTTAAATAGTATATATCAGCTCGGACTATTCTGTGGGGAGTTTACTAGCTCAGGATGATACGGCGGGCGTAGAACGTGCTATTTTTTTTATCTTAGCCATACATTAATTGACTGTGAAACATGATACTCGCCAATGGAGAAATTGTGCTTGTCCATGTATTTTTCAGGATGTAAGTTGAGGCACTACATGATATCCTTCACCATATACGTAATCGCACAGACTGATCTGGTGAAGTATATGTGATCAAGACCCATACTGAGGGGCAGAATCAGGAAGTGGATCTTGGCACTGTCTGAATTCTCACTACAGTATGTGCCACAAGAGGCAGTCAAAGGCCAAGCAGTGGCTGATTTCCTTGCCTACCACCCGATGATCGGTGCTCGCGAAGGTCCCGAACTGGACTTAGCCCGTATTGATCTTGCTCCGTGGTGCTTCTACTTCGACAGATCAAGCACTAGCACTATGGCTGGAGCAAGCGTCGCGATAATTACTCTACGTGGTCATACTTCAGGCTGGATTTCTAGTGCACAAATAACCAAGCAGAATACGAGGCACTTATCATAGGCTTAGAACTCTTGCTAGATATGGAAATTAGAGATGTGCACGTGTACGGGGATTCCTTATTGGTGATCAGGAAACTCGAGACAAAGTATAAGACAGGACCAATATTAGAACCATACGCCCAGCGAGTCTATGAATTACTCAAGTTGTTTACTGAAGTAGAATTGAGCCATATTCCTCGCGAGGAGAACTATGCAGTGAATAAATTGGCATAACTAGCAACGGGGGTCAACCTTCAGGACGGAATACGAGAACGGATCCTAAAAGTAGAACAACATACACTTCCTTCTTTCTTTGCTCGCCAAAAAGCCAATAATGAGTGGTACGTGGCAACACTCAATCATATCGATATAGACTGGTGGCATCCCATCATCGCGTATCTCCAGAACCCAAATGAACCGACCGATAAGCGGATCAGGTTTCTAGCCCTCAACTATGTGCTCAAAGATGATGCGATGTATCAACGAGGCAAAAAAGGTTTATTATTATGATCCGTGTACGGACGTGACGCCAAGAGTATAATGAGAGAAGTATACTTAGGGGCGGCATGAGCACATCAGGCCGGTCCAAATATGAGATGGCTATTACGGCGCCATGGTTACTACTGGCTAGGAATGCTCAAAGATTGTAATACATTCGCTGAGGGTTGTGAAGAATGTCAAGCACATGGTCCAATAAGCCATATACTCAATATCTCTCTACAGCCAATCATCAAGCCCTGGCCAGCATGAGGATGGGCTTTGGACTTAATCGGGATGATTCATCCTCATTCATCAGAAGGACACAAGTTCATCATCATTGCGACCGACTGTTTCACTAAATGGGTGGAAGCTAGGCCTTTAAAAGTGGCCTCCGCAAAAATCATTTGCTAGTTTCTATTTGAAGATATTATCTATTGATTTGGCATTCCAGAATGCATTGTGTCAGACAGAGGGGCAGCTTTCATGACTGGCGAGGTCGCGGAGTTAATGAAAGACTTAGGAATACATTTTCTTCATTCTACTCTATACTATACTCAATCAAACGGTCAGGCTGAGGCGAGCAACAAGATAATTATTCATATCCTGAAGAGAATGCTCACTAGCAAAGCCCTCTTATGGCATGAAGATTTATTTAATACATTATGGGCATACCGAACGAGAAAACGAAGCCCCAGTAGCACGACTCCTTATGCACTAATGTTCGGCCACAACGAAGTTTTACCCATCAAATCAATGTCCATTCTATGCGGGTTATGGAACAACACGATCTGATTGGCGACGATTATGTACAAGCAATGTGGCAGGAACTTGAAGATTTAGATGAGCAGCGTTTAACGGCTTATGACGACCTTTGTACGGAGAAAAGAAGAGTATCACATGTTGTGACAACCCGAACCAGAAATGGTAGTTAATCAGCTTAATTCGCGAGTTTCACGTATAATTATAGTTTCTCGTAATTAATCGAATTGGCGGTCTGGTTTACGACTTAATTATCGGGCGAGAATTTAAGATGAGTCTCTTCACGAGAATTGTAGTATGCGTGATTTTGATCTCATAGGCGGTTTCGGATAATTGTTTTGATAACCGAGGAATATGTTATGAATATTTGAAGTCACGTGATTTAGTCGTGTTTATCCGATTAAGTTTGAGTTATCCGAAATGTGGATGTGATTCGATTTGGACCGTCGATCGTACCGAGCCACGAGTATAAATATCGGAATAGTCGTAAAATTGTCGAAAATCACTGTTTTGGAAGTTTGACCGTCGTTTGACCAAAGGTTGACCAGGTTACTCGCGTTGACCGAGGGAGAACCGCACCGCCATTGACTCGCAGTGGACTTTCCGTTTCTGGCCACCTCCGGCTACAATTTTGGTATGGTTAGAATCTTCTCTTGATTTCCTATGGTTTAGAGCTTGGATTTGTGTGATTTGATGAGGTTTTGGGGGAGAACGAGTTCGAAGAAAATTAGGGTTTTCGCGGTCGTCGGAGGCGCGGGGGGGGGGGGGGGGGGGGGGGTGCGCTCCGGCGAAGGGTTGACTTTTTGGATTTTTGTCAAGTTTTATGCTGTTTTGCTCGTAATCGATCCCCGATCATAGCTTTGAAGTTTTCGAGTCGATTTGGATGCCGGATTTTTAGTCGAGGGTTTATGTGGAGTGTTTGGGGTTTTCGTCGGGTTTTCTGTTATCCGAGTTATATGTTTCCGAAAATGGTTGGTTTTCGAGGTGTGGTTCAGAGTAATGAATTGTGATTTTGATCAGTGATATTTTGTGATTATTCAGGGGATCGAGATCGTATGTTGGGCGAGGGATCTTCCGGCGGATCTCAAGATTAGCGCGTCTGCGCGCTGTGCTTACCTGTGAGTAGACATTTATTTACACTGTCATAGCGAATTCTTGGTTTCAGTATTTATTTCCAGTACAATATTGAGATTATTTATTGTTTTGGAGGTATTGTTTTATGTTTTATTGGTGATGGCATTTACTTAGCATCAATGCATTGACTAGTCGACTGATCACCGATAGTCTAGTTCTAGGCTTGAGAGATTCGCCTAATGTGCCCACTAGGCTTGAGAGATTCGCCTAGGCTATCACCGTCGGGCTTGAGAGATTCGCCGGACACCTCCATTTATTTTAAGAACTCGCAATATTTTTATGTTATGTAAATGGTGAAAGGCATATGTTTATTTTTGTCCACTCACTCTAACGATTTTATTTGCCTTTCCCCTGGGATTTTCGGTTTCCATGCTCAGTTTGCAGTTCGGATTCTGGTGTCGCACGTCACTGTCGGAGGCTTAGTGTTCGAGATACCTTTCTTTCTCAGTAGGTTTCTTGTTTAGCCTACTGCTGTGTATATATGTACTAGAGGTCGCTCTAAATACTCTGATGTTCATATGTTCATATGATTTTTCCGGATTTCTGTAAAGTTACAGTTTTTCTTATTACTTTATACTATGATGATATGATTTTGAGAAATCCGGATGGGATTGGTGCCCACGGTTTAGCTTTTGTGGCATAGGATGAAGTGTGTTTTCAGGCGCAGGTTAAGGATAATTCCGCGATATAGTGAAACTCTGCCGAAATTTCTATGTCTTTTTGCAAGTTCGTGTTTTCAGAAGGGGTTTGATTCCGGTTTAGGAAACTAAATCAGGGTTGGGTCCTTTCACATGCGTATGACAGATGCACAAGGGAAAAAATCTTTGCAGAAGGAGACTTAGTCTGGCACGTAATACTACCTATTGGTGAAAAGATCGATGGCAGAGGCAAAAGGTCTGAAAAGTGGGAAGGTCCTTACGTCATAGATCGCCTTCTCGGAAGAGGGGTTGTGCGCCTACGTGATTGAGATGGTACAATCCATGCCAACCCCATCAATGGACGTTTTCTCAAGCCATATTTACAGCCGGTTTGGGAATACGACGACCCACCAGCAACAAAGTAATTCAGTCCCTGTAGGCTCCAAAACAAGTCCCCGCCTAAATGGACTGAAATGGGTATAACTTAGAGACCATGCTAGTGGCTAGTTTTGGTGGCTATCTTCGGTAGTAAATTTAATTTTAGATTACTTTTTAAAAAATTTTTATGGCCAATTTCTGTGGCTAAGTCTGTTGTCAATAGCTGTTAGCATATACTCGCCAACTTCTGTGGCCAAATGCATATACAAAGAGTGTTTGAGTTTAACAATACGAACAACGTTTGCAGAAAGAAACTCTTTTCTTTAAATACAAATAGATTACATTGAAACACAAGAATACAAAAGCTTTACGGCCTTAATCTCTAATACCATACGAAGATACGCTATGATTAACAATAGAAAAAAAAGGAAAAAAATACAGTTTGTTCCTCCAAATCCTCAAACAGTTTATAGCCAGTCCCTGGGTGCACATATCAAATATGCATACATTGACTTTGGTCGGACCTCAAGGGACAAAAGAGAGAGGATTTGAATTACCAAGGAAGTTAGTTTAGCAGCCCAAAAAGACCGTTGGAAGCAAGTTGGCATGTGATTCCTTACCTCGCGTTGAACTCTCTGTCGTTCCTCTCCAGAACTTCCGCGTTCATGGGATCTGCAGCCTCCATGCACAGAAAAATGAAGCGGTTGCTGGAGAATAAGACAATGCGAGGTCATCCCCGACATTTAGACTTTGTCACCCTGTAGATACTTAGGGTGACTCCATCAAGGAATCACCTGAACATAGATATCACTATCTAGTACAGGTTTGGACATGGATATCACTATCTAAAGCCTGCAATATGGGAGGATTATATCTAGAGGCATCTTTTAAGTAAAAGCCAAAGTAAACATAGAGAAATGGACTTCATCGAAAGAGAAGGATTTGGAAGATATGAACAGTAGCAGAGAATGAGGATGGCCTTTATAGGATAAGTAACACATCGAATAGTAGCGATACAGACTCTTGGGAGTAAACGTACCTGTTAATGAAAGACACGTGTCTAAGGGAGATTGAGCAACATAGCGGTTTATCTACCCCGAGATGAAGTAGCGATATGTAAAGATTTTTTGGGTAGTTAAACATATATTGAAGATTTGACTGATGGGACAATGCGTTACAGATTCCAAGTTTGAAATAAGACCATTAAAGTCGAATAACAGTGGTAAGGGGGCAGTTGATTTCTGTAACATGCCCACTACTGTTAGGGTGATTCATGGCAGACCTATGTCTGAGGCCCAATAGTATGTTCAAAGCCCAAACAAAGCATAACAATACCAAAATATTCAAATTAACATTTTAGGTTCATGAAAATACAAAATATGGCTTAATCTTAGGGGCCCAAGAACTACAACAGAAGAGCTTTCTTCTTTAACTCCACTTTGAAGAATTCAAAACCCGTCTAGGCTGAGCTGTATGAGTCCAGAAGTTCTGACGCATCGTTCTCAGCTTCAGCGAGTTGGTTTGCACGTTGGGAGCTCTTATCCAAAAGCTGCTGAGTGTTGGCATGGGTAGCGTTAGCGCCAGCTCGCAAGAGATCCACTTCGGTTTGAAGAAGTGCCAGCTCAACTTCCTTGGCGGCCAAAATCTCCCTCTTGATTGAAGCATTCTTCAAGAATTCTTGGACTCGACCCTGATCTTGTTGTACATGGCTGGCCATTTTAGCTACCATCTCCTGTTTACGCTTCACTCTGTGCTTCAAGTCATCTTGATGACTGTATAGTTTGTGGAGTTCGCGGAGGTCCTGTTCGAACTCAAAGATAGTATCAAGGAGTTTGTCATGGGCAGTCCTTCCCAGGTCTTTGACTTTGTCCAAGGAGTCGTTGATATCCTCAAATGAATCCAGCTTAGCCTGGGAGAGTTCTTTAAGCACGACTCAGGAGAGAGTAAAAGCAATGTCAGCCGAAACGGGATTTAGGACTTCAAGCCTGGCAGACAGTTCTTCCAAACTCAGAACTTGATCGCGTAGAGCGGCTACTCAGTTGGCGGGGCATGAAGATGAAGAGGCCCAAGGCGACGCTTCTTGGTTGCTTGGAGTTGTTTTGACTATTGCAAGGGGAGTTGAATGTTTAAGTACAGCAGTCTGAGCACCAGAAACGGTAGAAGAGGTTTTAGACTAGAAATTCTATTGGGGGATACGTGATTTAGATAAATGTGAATGCAATGTTTAAAATGCAAAAAAAGTTGTCATACTAACATACCTTAGGCTCGCCAACCATATGTGATTCAGGCGAGTGCAGAATGTCACGTACTCGTTGCTCCAGAGCGGAAGGTTCACTTGAAAATTATGGGCGAGAGAAAGGTACTATATGCCATTCGGCCATGGCTATTTGTTCCTCCAAAGTATAATGCAAAGAATGATAGGAGAAGGAAGTAGCACCGCCTTCATTTGTGGTGACTTGATACTCGGAGTCCTCAACAAAATCCAGGAAATATTGACGGAGGGGCAGTCGGGTGTCTGGAGCAGATTCAGAGATGAGCGGGTTCAAGACGTTCACCTGAGGACTAGGAGCGTTCTCGGTGGCAGCAACTTCAGTATCAAGAGTGGCGCTTTTCTCGTTAACGTTGAATGAGGCCTAAAGACAAAGGATGATTAAAAGCGGGATAATGTAAACTGAGGGTTGTCCAGGATGTTAAACGATTAAGTTATTTTACCTTGGCCGAAGGTGAGAGTTGGGTTTCAACGGACTCATGTGGTTGCTCGGCAGAGGCGTTGTCAACCTATAGGGATGGAACATCTATGACAGGTTGAGCCTTTGGCGATGGCGGGAGAGTTGTTGTCTCCACAAAAGTGACCGACTCAGTTGAGGTTTGGCAAGGAAGTTTGTTTTGCATTACTTGTTCCTCTGAATTATTCTCAATGATAGCCTCACGGCGGTGGTGCTTGCGTTTGTGGGAGCCATCATTTGTTGAGCTAGTGCGGGTCTGCTTACGAGACCATTGGAATGAATCAGGATAATGAGAATATTTGAAAGTTTAAATTGGTGAAGTACTCAGAGAGTGGAATACTTACAGTATGAGGGATTTCTTCTTGTTCTTCTTCCATTCTCTGGCGAGGACCTTCATCATCAGTTGTGGCCTGGGCTCGAGTATCTTCAGAGTACTATTCAAATCCAGAAAAAGGAGAACGGGTTAGAAGAATGTAACAATATTGCCAACATTTATGGCAAGAAGTTAAAAAGAAATTAATTAAAAGGCACCATTGGCCAATGAGTATCATCAGTATCCTCATGGGCCATGTGCAGCAGTTGTCGGTCAGAGTCATCCGCAAAGTGCTTCGCAAAGTTACGGAAGATAGCGGCGAATAAGGCCAGTGGTGGCTTACTTCTAATCCCATCCCAGAAGTTGGCTCTCCAGGCCAAATAGTGGGTAGTCATGTGAAGAGATGGTGAAATAGGATGCTCAAGGTTTAGCTCAGGAAGCATCATCAAAGGGAAACCATAGTGATCATCAATCAGATCAACAAGATCAGGACGAGAGGTGGCTCGCCAAATATTGTAACGGTTCACTAAGCAAATAAGAGGCATAGGGTCACACTGAGATAACCCAAGTTGCCTGGCAAAATGGTTCGGGATATATAGTTCATAACCAAGGGTTGAAGGATCAGGAATCGGTAAGTCGCCACAGGTGATGCAGTAGAGGAAAATGGCATTCGCCAGATTGTTTTGGTCTAGTGAAGGAAGAAAGCCAGTATCAAGGTCTTCAGAAAAGTTGCGGCTTAAGATGTCATTGACTGCAGCCTCAGAAAATTCTGAATGCAAGCAAAAGGCAGTGAAGCATGTTTGGTATGTCCACCCGTCAAAGGAGTTGGTGGTCGCCAGTCTTCCCCGGAATTACGTCACTCTCGAATGGTAAGATTTCGGGATGACAAAAAAGGGGGTAAGTACATTCGAATCCATAGTTCTACCATCTAGAGTGGTCTTGGTTGGTTGAAGTCGAGTTGTGAGAGCACAATCCACCTTAAGCTGCGATAAATGTTCGCGAGGATAGATTGCGCAAGACCTAGTTTTGTTCCCTCGAAAAGGCGCTTTGCGAGGTTGGTCCAGCATTTGTTCACCTTCTGGGAAGAAAGGCAGAAGATGTACTTGGACAACTAGAATTCAAGAAAGGCAATCCTTCCTTCATCAGTCTGGTCGTTGATAAAGGCGTTGGTCCAAGCAGAGTATAAAGCGGAGCGTTAAAGATCGACATGAACGGTACATTCGATATATTCGCCTTGCTTCCATGGGATTGGCAATGGGAACTCCAAATATAATGTAGAGATCAAGGAGAGTGATACTTACATTGCCACGGGGAAGGTGAAAGCAATTGCAGGCTGAATCCCAGAAGCACATGGCGGTGGCGAATGGAGCACGATTTCCACCATTGGGAAGTGCGAAGCAAAGATCGAGTAGGTGATCAATACCGGCTATTGGCCATCAAATCAGGTCCAGATCCCGGTGATTGATATACCAGGCACGGTCTTTCTCGGAGGTGGTGAGCCATTTGCCAATTGAGAAAAGAGTATCTTTCTTCGTTCACCCTGTGGGGCTAGCTTTCTGGTTGTCGTGAAAAATTAGTGCCGAATTGCAATAAGGACGACGGAGTATGGGAAGATCTTTGCATCGATAGCAGTCTTGGCGAAGGGGCCTAGGCGACCAGTTCCCTTAGAGGTGACTATGAGAGTGAGAGTAGCACCTAGTAGTTTGCGAGCAGTCATAGCACAGATGTCAGCGGTGAGACGGTTTGCCTCAGTTTTGGTGATGTCAACTTTTGGAGGAAGCTTAAAGTTTGAATAAAGAAGGAGTTTGTGTTGGAAGAGAAGTTTGACGTAGGTGTGTACATTATATGATGTCAAGAGGCACAACTTTTCAGGAGAAAAGAGACGACGTGGTGCTTGTGCAGAAAGTTACCGTTTGGTATAATCGGCATGTCATTTGGTAATTCAAGCCTTTTCGATTGCATGAATTTAATCTCAAGACTTGAGGGGCAATATTTGGCCTCGAAATATATATTTCCTATTGGGCTTTGGAGGACTGAGTTTGGCGAACGAGCTGAGTGAAAATATTCTAGATCCAGGTCAGAATGGGCTTGACAAAAATAATATGGAAAGCTGACCCACGCGGCTTCTTTTTATCTAACATTTCCTATAATGGTTAGGATTTTTATACGAGATATCTATAAATATTGGATGATCTCTATTGAACACCTAGAGTTGTATTAAGAGTCTAATTGCCAATATCAAAGAGTTCCAAGTAAAGTGGAATATGGCTACAAGCCTCTATATAAAGAAGTGGAAAGTGATTTGGAAGGGATCCTCGATCAAATACATATTTTTCTCTCAGCAAACTATCCTTCTCTATACGAGAAAACTCTTAAAACCAGCAATTAAGAAAGTTGTCACCCGAAGAGCGTGAGACTTTTGCGATTCAAGGACGCAAAAACCAACAACCGACGATCAAGAAGCTTGTCAACAGGAAGATTGAGAGTTTTGAAGTTTAAGGAAGCAAACACCCAGTGTTCCCGACACTCGGTCAATGGGATTACTCTGCTTTATACCAGGAGGAGTGTAGAGTATCAATTTTCATGGCTCAGTTAGAGACACCAAACAGAAATTTCTAGGCCACTAGACAAGAATGATCCATTCATGCGAGGTTGGTGCTCTCCTCGTCTAAATCGCTTAGTTTAGAAGTCAGTAGCCACTAACCTACAAATCAACATTCCGTCATGAGATGGTGGCACACCAGCACATGAAGCATAATTGAGGAAAAGAGACAGTTTGAGAAATCTCTCAAGTCAGCTGAGAGGTTTTTGGGTTAAACATAATTATTGAATGAATACAGAAACCAATTGTGGGTCTTGTGACCCAAGTGAAAATAATAACATAGTGGATATGCATTAATTTCAGCATATGCTAATACAACTCATAGGATATGTTCAAAAGGGCGCACTTAGTTGCATATGGTCTTGTTCACAAGAATCTCAATGGACGGTTCCCCACGTTCTCCTGTGTATATGCTTAGAGTATCTCCAACAATATCACTCCATTTTGAAAATTTTCTACAATTATTACTTAAAATTGAGCTATATTTTAATAAATGCTTGATTTTAATTGGTTAGCTTTAAATTTTTTATTAAATATATAATTATTAATTACATTTAGAACATAAAAGGAAATCATTAAATTCTTATTCTCATTACCTAGGCGACGAAGATTTTTTGCCGCGCAAGCAGCATAATGGTCTCCTTGACGGCTAGTGACCGAGTCTTCGTCGCTTATGCGTTGTCGCCTCATATTCGTCTCTCCACCCTTTGGCGACGTAAGTTTATAAAGCTTCATCACTAAAGATAAATGACGTGACGAAGCGAAGTTAGTCGCCAAATAATATTGCGGCGAAGATTGGAGGAGGCTTTCTTGTCGCTCCTCAATTTAGCGACTAGTATTGATGAGGTTGGGGCGACCAAGGTCTGCTATGGAACGAAATAAGATCTTACATAGAGCGACAAATATTGGGAAAGTTGCGATGCCACATGTGTATAGGAAGCGACGGAGTTTGACATATCTTCGTAGCTCCATTGGATGATAGTAAAAAAAATACTATTTTATTTTTTACGTACCAAGTTACGACAGTACACAACATGCACAAAATCATTCCCAACACACAATGTGCACAAAAAAAATTCATTCAACACACACAATCATCCATACACAAAAATTAACCGCAAATGTAAACGTACTAGTTTTCTGCCTATACAAATAAATTCTACCATTATTCACAAATTTGAGTCTTGGTCGAGACCCAAATTGCAGTTAGATTGAGTGCCATGAGCAGGGGTAGAAACTGCAACTTGTTGACCCCCAGCTTGGATAGATCGTATTAAGGCCTTCACTTCTCTCATTCTTTCGGCGAGCGCATTATAATCATCTCTCGACTTGCGCGCCACCTCTTTCACTTTCGCGACCTCCATTTTTAGCATATGGATTTCCTTAGAATGGCTGTTCATCCGGGCACCTCCTCTGGTTTTGGGCTCGCGTGTGATCGTGCGTCCCACCCCTGCCACGACAAACATGAAAAAATAAATATGTATCAATCATACACGAAAATTGAGAAAAAAGACTAAAGGTTATCATACACTATCACCTCGGCCACTGCGTCATCTTGTTATGACAACACTTCGTCAAGCCTTCGCTTGACTGCAACCTACTCAATTAAAACATAATAATTAAATAATATTTAAAATATGGTAAACAAAAATAATGTAATAATGTAACTTAACATATTTCCGCTTACCACTTTCTCAGCCGCATTGTTGTCCGGCTCATATACATCGATCAAAGTCTAGACGGCCGGGGCTGTATGACCCTTCTTCTTCAACACTTCTCTCCGGTATGAGAGTGCGAGGAAACCTGAATGGTGGTTGAGCTACTACTCTTTATTTTTGTTTATATTTTTCCGGTTCCGTGAGCACAGTTTTTGCCACACAAAAAAATAATTTAACAATATTACTAGAGAAACATTTAAATTTAAAATCATGCCCAAGAACTCTACAAATAGGTTATGAAGCTTATCAGGTAATCAAGGTGTTCGTAGTGGCCTTTTAACCACTTCCACTCTTCCTTCCTTCCCTAGGAACTCGATAGGAGTCTCCTTACTGACGTGGAGATAATGTTGATGGCAATCATACTTTCAGTCCTTGTATATTACTTGCGCCGTCATGTCTATGAAGTTCCACATAGCCACCTCGGTTGCAAGGATGTCATAGTTCGTCTAGCATAAAAATAAAAAATGTGTTAATTATCTTTAATAAATACATAAACTCTAAATTAACAAATTTAGCTAAGCGCAGAAAGTATACCTCAATACTTGTATTGACGATGTTGCGGTGCTCATCTTTCAGTCCCAAAAAGGTGGGCGCAAGCATTGGAACTTTGTTGCGGATGATGCTGCCAATGTCTCTGGACATCAGACTCCTCCGCTCTCTTCTCGCAGGCCCTTGATGCCTTGTAGAGTAAGGCACCTATAGTCGCTGATTGTTGTTCAGTCGGATGAGGTACTGAGTCTTTGGGCCAACAACGACCCCGCGCTGCATCCTCGTCGCATTTCTGGTTGCCATGTCCACCATGTCTGCTCAAACCAATGTTACTAACATTTTTACATTTACCAAACCAAATCAGTAACCAACAAACTAAAAACAAGCAATGGACCTGGAAATTTAGTCTTCTTGCAGCGAATGCTGAGGGTGGGCGACGACTCTGAGTTACTGGAGGTGGTAGTGGTGCCGATGAATACTGCAGCGCTGCTTTCCACTGATGGAAAACTGTCTTCGAGTGGTGGGGCCGGCATTTCCCACTGTGAACGAGGCTGCAGAGGAGACCTGGATGGCGCCGTAGGGCCGGTGGATACCGCAGCCACAGCCGCCGTAACTTGTCAATGCTCGAGCGTTGCTCTCCTCATCCGGTGACTAGTACTCCCGGGAGCCCTTCTGTAATTTCTAACAAAGAGCAACAACAATAAGCAACCTGAAACGCAACTAGTGCTACACCATTTATGTCCAAATGTAATATTACCATCCTATATCATATGCAATTTCCAATCTGTTCTAAAACAATAAACAAATCACCTAAATTATTTTCAACATTAATCAAAATAAAGGCACTCGTCTATTCTTAAGAACTTCAATCCAACAAACACATCTCATACTTGATATTTTACTGCTACTACTAACCCTAAGCACCACTCATACTCTTCTAAACTTGAACATCAACTCTTTGAATAAACAATGTATGAAAAGACTTACTCAACCAAATTCATATACATACATTGAGACATGTTCTAATCAGGCAATCCATGACTAAAATAGAGTCTTCCAGACATAGCTAGCTCAACTAGAGTTTCAATTTATTTCGATCATATTGTTAGTTAAGTTAAAACTTAAAACTCGAATCCCAAATTAATTCACTATCCATGAAACTCAAATTAAGAGTTTAAGACACAGCTTTCTGATACAAAGGCATAAACCTATGAACACATTGATTTATAAAAACATCATATACTATTATAAACTCAATTTTAAGATCAAAAAACTTACGACGATCCTCGGTTGTGTATATCAATAGAGACAGAAACCCGCTCGGCCTCGGACTTGAGCCTGTTGAGCGACGCCTTCTTGTGAGGGGATTTAGGGTTTCAGGGAGAGGGGGGTTACGGGGACCCGTGGGTTACGAGGGAGATGAGGTGATTTAGGGGAAGGGGATTTAGGGTTTCAGGAAGAGGTGGGTTACGGTTTATGGGGAGGGGATTTAGGGTTACGGGGGAGGGGGAAGGGATTTAGGGTTTTGGCTTCGGGGAGAGAAAATGTGAATTGGGGGGGGGGGTGCAAGGCTGGAAATATAATCTAGTGGGGCGACGAAGATTGATTGCTTTGTCGCCTGGAAGTAATAAAGCGACGAACATTGATTTCTTAGTCGCATGGTAGTGATGAAGCAACAAACATTGATTTCTTGGTTGCCTGAGGGTTGTGAAGCGACGAAACTTTTTTTCACAGGGTTACCGAGGGGATACAGGGATCGTCGCCTCATGAACAAATAATATTTTAAAAAACCCTAACCTAAGCGATGAAGATTGAAGATTCTCGACGCCTCATACATTTTGAAGCGACGAACATTGATTTCTTGGTCGCCTCATTTTGTTTTTTTTTTACAAATGCAAAAATTAGGATATTTATTTTCATATACATAATTCATAGTTTACAAATACGAAATTCGTTTTCAAATATATAATAATTTTAGTTTAGTCTTCCTCCTCGTCGTCCTCTTCATCTTCGTCTTCATATTGCTCTAATAGGTCTTCATAAGATTCGTCTTCATCTTCGTCTCTTTCTTCATCCAAAACTAGGTGAAGATCTTGGTAAAATTGTATCACCATGGGAGTGTCCTCTTGATAAGGCTCGGCAATATGATTTTGTGTAGGCAACATGCTTTCATCTATGGCAAGTACTTCGCCACTGTAGACATTTCGGTGCGACATTTCTTGTACTACCTTCCAAGTACCACCCGCCTTTGGATTGTCCATGTAGAATACTTGTTTTACTTTGGTTGCAATAATGAAGGGTGAATCCTCATAGTAACTGCTGTTTGTATCCACTGATATTAGTTCATGATTTAACTTGACGGTGTCAATTTCGTCCTCATCCTCGGAGTTGTGCCATGTGCACTTGAACAACACCACTGGCATACGGTCTGCATATAATACTTCGACTACATAGTTAATATGGCCGTAGAACTTGGATGAAACCATGCATGTCTATCATGACATCACTATTTTGAGTCACGGTTCTTTGATCTGTATCAAACGAGGCAAACTTGACACCGTTCACATAACACGACTTAAAAACTAGGAATTGCTGAGGTTGTTGGACTAATGACTTTATCCCTGGCACCAAGCCCTAGTCCTTATTTTTATCCTTGAGAGACACCTAAAAGATAAGTGTTAGACAAGTGTTAAAAACCAAACAAGAAAATTATAACAACTAATAGTTTTCATACCCATGTTAAGAACCATCGAAGAAAACTCCTCTGACGACGAAGATCATCGAAGTCTTCACCATTTTTATCCTTGAAGCTTGTGAGATGCTTTTCTAGGTATGGTTTAACTTCATCTGTTTCCACCCAAACTTGTCAGTGAGCCTCAGCAGTGTCTGCTTCAGCTAACCTAAACTGGCTACGAGCCTCGATAATCTCTGGCCTTATTTGTTGTGAAACACTGTTGATATTCCACTCTGGCTACAATACGTCACCGACTCATGTACGAGGTACCGTTCTGCAATACTACCCTCCAGGTAACGTGTATTCCTTATTAACTTTTTGTATTGACCTAATTGCCTGCAATATCATATAAATGGTTAGTACATATTACATAACTAACATAATATTAGCAATGTAAAGTATTACACCTTTCAATTAGATACATCCATGTATATTGTACTGGGCCTGTAAGCAATACTTGTTAGGGCAGATGAACCATGAGATGAACCATAGATGTAAAAAAAATGTGGAGGAAAAATCATCTCTAAATTGCAGAGAATCGTCACTATCCCAGTTTCCATATCACGCACAACCTCCTTCTTCAGCTCCCTAGTGCATAATTTACGAAACCAACTTGACAGTCCTATCAATGGCTTTATAACGTTATCTAGCAAGAACTCTCTGATAACCACTAGAAGAAGACGTTGAAGCAATACATGGCAATCATGCGTCTTCAATCCATAAAACTTTGATGGGGGTAGAACTTTGACCTTACTTCTCAAACTTCTTGCATAACCAAGAGGATACTTAACATCCTTGAACCACTCGAACACATCTTCTAGAGAATCCTTTTTAACTAAAAAAGGTGCATGAGGAACCTTCACCATCCCCTCGCCACTCTCTCTTTGCCACTGGTTTTTGCGCACATTTCTCTTCTTTAAAGCAGCGTGAGCTTTTGAACCATCCTTAGCATTCTTATCAATTGAAAAAATAGTTGCAAGGATGTTGTCACACACATTTTTTTCAATGTGCATGACATTTAAGCAATGTCTGATCTTCAATGATGACCAATAAGGCAACTTCCAAAATATACTCTCGTGAGTCCAACACTGTCTGTTATTCGGATTGTATGACACCTTCAAGTCGTCATCTTGGCTAAGAATGGGGTAAGCGTGTGACCTAACGTCCTCCAATATTTCATCTCCATTCTTCTGAACGGGTCTTCCGCCAAACTCCACCTTCCCGTTTAATGCCTTACTCAATCGTCAAGGGTGGTCCTGGTGGAGCGATTTCTGATGACCTTCATAAACTATCCTCCCACATATATGCTCTGAAGTAAGCTCATCTAGAAAAATTGGACATGCCTTGTACCCTTTCACCGTTGAGCCCGCAAACATCCCTAAACCAAGAAATTCGTTGATAGTCCACATTACTGCTTCCTTCATCAAAAATACCTCATTGTCTACTCGATCAAAAGTATAGACTCTAATGACCCATAAATATATTAGCTCCTCGATCATTGGCTCTATGAGTACACTAAGGCACTTTCCAGGAGATTTAGGGCTCGGAATCAATACCGATGGGATGTTATATTCCTTCTTCATGCACATTGACGATGGTAGATTGTACGGCATCACCACAATGAGCCATGTACTATGCAAATTTCTCATTGTTCCAAATGGATTGAAACCGTCTATTGCAACTCCAAGGCGCACATTTCTACAGTTCCATGCAAAACTTGGAAATGTTTTGTCAAAATGTTGAAACGCTTCTCCATCAGCTAAGTGGGTGAGGCTACCAACCATGCATATCCTCTCCCCGAGCCATCGCATATGCTTGGCAGTGTGTGGTGACATAAACAGATGCTTCAACCTTGGTGTCAGAGGGAAGTTACGAATCATTTTTTTGGGAATGTCATTCGTATATGGCTTATATCTTTCAGAATTACATACTGGCACTACAAGAAAACTGCACTTAGACTACGGAACCTTTAAGGTTCCGCGGTCTAAGTGGAACTTGGCCGACGAAGAAGTTTGTCTTCGTCGTCCAAGTGTCCACTTGGACCATGGAGAATGTCTCCGTTGTCCAAGTTCCACTTGGACGACGGAAATAAACTTCTCCGTCGTCCAAGTGAACACTTGGACCGCGGATCGACACGCCGTGGTCCGAGTGGCCACTTGGACCGTGGAGAAGTTCTCTGTCGTCCTTGTAATCACTTGGACGACAGAGAAGTGCCCAATCCGTCTTCTAAGTCGCCACTTCGACTACGGACCGACACTCCGTCGTCTTAGTGAAGCATTATATAAGGTCCATGTTGAACTCTCTTCCTCTCTGCTCGGTCGTCTCAACTTCATCCTCATTGTCTCAACTCACTTCCTGTCTTGATCAGACTCTCCTCACGCGTACATGCATTCATGCAATTCAAACGTACTAGCTAGCACTATATATATCTTCGGCTCCGACCATCGATTCACAATATATCAGAGCAGGCTAGGTACGTACGTAGTTAATTTCCCAACACCATTAACGTACGTTTATATATATAATTAATTGTACGTTTGTTTGATTGCAGGTACCGTAGCTAATGATGATAGTCTATATGACATGAATGAATGTGTGGCACCTGGATCTAACAATGTAAGTACTGGAATACCAAAGACATGTAACGTACCGATAACGACCTCTGGTGAAGCTCGGCCTTCTCGTAAAGTCATCGCATGAACCCTCACCTGCCCGGCTGGTCGTCCACGTTGAGGCTGTCCCTGCTGTCTACCCTGGCCCACAAACTGTGCTGGTCGAACTCCCGAAGTGGCACCTCGCTCAGCTCCGGAACTCTGGGCCGCCTGTCCATCAGCACCATCAAACTGGTAACACTCCCTCGCATAGTGACCCACCTGGCCACAGCGAAAACAAGTGACAGGGCCTCGCTGACATGGACCAACATGATGTCTGCTGCAGAGACTACACAACGGGTACTCCCTCGGTACAGCAAATGAACCACCAGTACACCGAAGATAACTGGAACCGCTAGAACCCCCACTAGCCTGTGGTCGCTGCGGTCGATCTCTCCTCCATCTCTGCCTCAATCTCGGTACACTAGCTGGTGGTCGATAAGATCCACCGCCCGAGGATGAAGCCGAACCGGAAATATCAGAACTCTGCCTCTTTGAAGGCCCCTGACTCGGTCCACCCTCCCCAAATCGTCTAGGCTGGTACCTCAGCTGCCTCTCCTTCTCGATATCCTCACCTCGGAGTGCTGCACTGACAAACTCATCAAAGTTGTTCCGAGGCATCGTAGTCAGAGTTCCCTTGATATTCAAGTTCAAACCCAGCTCAAACCTGCGACACTTGGCTTCCTCAGTAGCCACCATATCATGCGCAAAATGAGATAAACGGGTAAACCTGTCCCGGTACTCAAGCACAGACATACTGCCTTGTCTCAAGTTCGTAAACTCTTCATACTTGCGCTGCTGGGTAGCCTGATTGAAGTATCTCCGCATAAACAAATCACAGAACAAAGTCCACGGAGTATCAACTGGAACTCTGTCGGTGCTAACCCACCAAAAGTATGCATCAGACTCAAGTAATCCGACTGCTGCCATTGTCATCTGCTCAGGGGTAAATCGCAGACGCTCACATACACGTTCAACTTCAACCAACCAGGCCTCACATATCTCTGGATCAGCTGAACCCGAAAACACAGTCGCACTAGCAGTACGAGCTTTGACAACAGGGTCAAAATGCTCTTCCAAACGCAGCACTCGCATCAGCAAGTCGTGCGTCTGGCGATCCTCATCAGGATCCGCTTCCCGATCAACATGGGGACCACGTCGAGGAGGCATCCTACTGATACAAGACAAGCATTAGGTACAAGCAGAAAGAACGTAATCATGAAACAGCAGATATTTGAGAGCACACAACACTCGAAGTATTGATGAGTACTGCTGGCCAGTCGGGTCATCACTCCAGCCATGCTGTATAAACTCAAATACCCTAAGCGTCACAACTACAAGAGTCTACAGAATCTGACAACCTAATGCTCTGATACCAAGCTGAAAGGACCCAACCCCGATTTAGTTGCCTAAACCGGAATCGAACCCCTTCTGAAAACACGAACCAACAAAAATCTTTAAAATTTCAGCAGAGTAGCGTTACTAACGCAGAATTGCCATAACCTGCACCCAGAAAATAACACTTTGTCCTATGCCACAAAAGCCAAACCGTAGGCACCAATCCCATCCGGATTTCTCAATATCATATCATAATCAATAAACAGTAAACATACCGTAATATATAGTATATCCGAGAAAATCCGTATAAAACATGTATCAGAATGTATCAGAGCGACCTCTAGTGTAAATATATACAATATATACATCAGTAGGCGAAACAAGAACCTACTGGAAAACACAGGTAGCTCGAATCACTAGCCTCCAACTGCGACGTGAAACACCGAAATCCGAACTACAAACTGGGCACGGAGACCGAAAAGCCCAGGGGAAAGGCAAATAAAATGTTAGAGTGAGTGGACGAAAATAAACATATGCCTTTCACCAGTTATATACATATTCAATGTAAAACAGTGCGAGTTCGGAAAGTATATATATGGAGGTTGTCAAGCGAATCTCTCAAGCCCGACGGTCAGGTGAATCGTTCAAACCCGACGGTGATAGGCCAGGGGAATCTCTCAACCCCGGCGACATACAGGGGAATCTCTCAACCCTGCCCAGAGGAATCTCTCAACTCTGGCGGACTACTGGTGATCAGCCGAGTAGCCGAAGCATCGATGCAGTAATGCCATCAGCAATAAATATAAAATAATACCTCCGAAATTAACATATATCTCAACATCGTATAAATTAAATACGGAAAATCACGAAAAATCACGAACTCGCAAACAACTATGAAAATATAAAAATGTCCACTCACAAATCAGCAAGCGCGCACGAACTCGCGCTAATCTTGTGGTCCGGTGGAAGATCCCTCGCCTGAAGCACGATCATGATCTCGATCCCCTGAATAATCATAGAACATATCTGATCAAAATCATAGTCCACAACCCTGTACTTAACCACGGAAACCAACCGTTCCCGAAAAAACATATAAAACTGTATTAAACAATCGACTGAATTTCCGAAATCTCCACTCGAAACCCTCGACTGAATTTCCGATACCCAAATCCATACAAAAACCTCAAGGTGATAATCAGGGCGCGATTACGAGAAAAATAACATTAAAATCATCGAAAACTGAAAAGTCAACCCTCTCACCGGAGCGCCGTCGTTGACCGCCGCCGCGTCGTCAACGGAGAGTTCCTCCGGCAAGGAAGCTCCAGATTTCAAGATCACAACCAGCCTAACCTTTTCCTCAACTACCACAAAGTCCAAATCTCATCGGAACCCTACCAATTTAGCTCGAAACCGAAACAAAATCCAACTCCGGCAACTACCACGGGTTCACCGGAAAACTCATCCTCAACCCAATTAAACCTTAGGAGAAGCATCCCTGGGGCAAGGGAAGTCAAAACCCCACTTCCCCGCCACCTTGGCTCGCCTGAAAGCTACCCCCCGTCACCGACGAATTCCGGCAAACCGACCTAAATCGGACTCCACTAAAACTCACTCAAATCTCACAATTTCAAACATAAAACAGCTTAGAAACTCAAGGGGAAGCGATCCATACCCACAACGTGGCCGGAAAATGCAAGTCGGCCAGCGAAAACCAAACGGGAAAGTTCTCCCTCCACGGTCAACGGTCAAACATCCAAAAATGGAAAGTCAACGCTGGTTAACATTTCAAACAGTGTTTTCGACAATTTTACTACTATTTCCGATATTTATACTCGCGTCTCGGGACGATCAACGGTTCAAAACGGATAACCATTACGATTCAGATAAATACGAAACGAACGGATAAACTCGTCGAAAACTGAAACTTCAAATAATCATATCATATTCCTCGGTTATCGGAAAAATCATCCGGAACCGCCCATAAGCTCAAAATCACGTGCTCTACAACTTCCATGAAGAAACTCAATCCACATTCTCGGCCGATAATTAAGTCGTAAACTAAATCGGCAAACCACACAATTAACGACTAACTGCGATTACGCATAATCTCGTGAATCACACTGATTACTCTACTGATTCTGGTTCGGGTCGTCACATTAATGTTATGGTGTAACCCCTGTACAAAAATGGTATGATGTAGAGTTACACTACGTGGAGTGAGCAAGGTGAAGCAGTAAACTTTAGCTCAGCAGACTTCAGCTCATGGTACAGTTACCATGGTGACTCATCCAGCGGCAGTGGTGTCGGCCCCCTGCTTGGAACCCAACTGCAGATTTGGTTCATGATACGTTTCCGGGATTTATTCATGGTGGACACCAATACTAAGAGGGAGGTTACAATACCACGGGAGGTTACAATACCACTCATGAGCATGATGACACATTCTCCGCTGCTAGCTTGGCCACTGACACTAGTGAGATGGATAAGTACAACGGGATGCTACTTGAAGCGCAGACCCCGGTGTAGGGATGTCGAGAGAATGTGTTGCAATATGTGATGGAGCAAATGAAGATAAAAGTGAAGCACAAAATTTCAGTCAGTACTTTTGACGAAATTCAGGAGCAAATATGTAAGTTGCTTCCTGATGATCACAATCATCCTAAATCTCATTATAAGGTTAGAAATATCTTGAGCAGTCTCGGCCTAAAGTACAGGATAATTGACGCATGTCCGAATGATTGTGTGCTGTTTTACAAAGAATATAAATATTTGGACTATTGTCTCGTATGTGGCCAGTGCAAATATGAGTTGAATAGGAAGTGTTCGAAAAAGAGAATTTCTGTGTAAGTTCTTCGATATTTTCCCTTGATTCCCAGATTGCAGTGCCTGTACATGTCTCTACACCACTACTACATTTTTAACCATTGCCGGCGATTTTAAATCGCCGGCAATAGTTTTTAATCATTGCCAACGATTTTTCCCCCAAAAATCGCCGGCAATACGTTTTTTTTTATCATTGCCGCCGATTTTTTCGGCAAATCGCCGGCAATAGTCCGCCGGTAATTAAAAAAAAAAACCATTGCCGGCGACTTACATTTAAGTCGCCAGCAATAGTTTTTTTTTTTTTAATCATTGCCAGCGACTTACATTTAAGTCGCCGGCAATGGTTTTTTTTTTTTAATTACCAGCGGACTATTGCCGGCGATTTGCTGGAAAAATCGCCGGCAATGATAAAAAGTAAAAAAAAAAGTATTGCCGGCAATTTTTGGGGGAAAAATCTCCGGCAATGATTAAAAACTATTGCCGGCGATTTAAAAACGCCGGCAATGGTTAAAAATGTAGTAGTGTACACAGAAGAGGCGATGCGATGGTACGCAGAAAAGCGAATAGAAGACGATGTCCTGAGACACGCCACAGATGGGGAGGGTTTCAAACATTTCGACAGAGAATTTGGAGACTTTGCTGTAGAGGTTAGAAATGTTAGACTCGGACTATCTACAGACGGATTCAATCCTTGGGGTAGTAATAGCTCCGCCGTCAGCACTTGGCCAGTTATTGTGATGCCGTACAACTTGTCTCCGTGGATGTGTATGAATAAGGAATTTAATTTCCTTACTCTACTAATTCCAGGTTCTAAATCTCCGGGGAAGTGCTTAGATGTCTACCTCAGACCTTTGATCGACGAGCTAAAACTGTTGTGGTAAAATGGAGTCCCAACTTATGACAAATTCACTGACACGATGTTCATGATGAGGGCTGCCGTAATGTGGACGATCAGCGATTTTCCAACGTATGAGATGTTGGCAGCCTGCAGGACGAAAGGATATAATGGATGTCCTATATGTTTGGACGACGTGAATCTAGTTGGCACGCGGGGAATGTGTGTTACTTGGGTCACCGTAGATGGCTTCCTCAAGACCACCCGTGGCAACAAGATGAAACTCATTTCGACGGGACGGTAGAGAACAATCATAAACCCCGTAGTTGGTCGCGCAAAGAGATTTTAGAGGTTGAGCTATTTCGACTTTGGTGTGTTGACCAATGACGCGGATGTAAAGAAATGTAAACCAATACCTCCACATGATCTCAGCTATTAGCATCACAAGAGTATACTCTTTGATCTCACGTACTAGTCGAAGTTGAAGCTGAGGAACAACTTGGACGCAATGCACATAGAAAAGAATGTGTGCGACAGCGTGGTGGGAACAATTCTCGGTATTAAGTTCAAGACTAAAGATACTCCCAAAACGCGCAAAGATTTGGAATCAATGAATCTACGTTGTCCCTTGTGGTTAAGGAGGGATAGGAGAGGAGTGTACAACAAGATGTCAGCTGCACCTTACACAGTGAAGTCGACACTTAGACGTTCTGTATTTCACTGGTTTAAGAGCATTCGTTATCCGACTACGTATGCAGCTACTATAATTGGAGCAGTGGACGATGTGCAACACAAGTTTGTTGGTCTGAAGACACATGACTATCACGTTATGCTGCAACGTCTAATTCCAGTGGTAATTCGACAATATTTTCCTCGTGACGTCGTAGAACCAATAGTGGCATTATGCAGATAGTGGCAGATGTTATGCTCCAGAATTAAAGAAGTCAGATGTGGTGGAACTACAACAACAAATTATGCACATCATTTGCAAACTAGAGAGGATTTTTTTCCCCTGCTTTCTTTGAGGTCGTGATTCACCTAATGATCCATCTGCCCGAGCAGGTGCTCATTTCTGGTCCGGTCTAGTACACTTGAATGTATCATCGAGAAAGGTACGTACAACTAATTAATTATATAGGTTTTTCGATTCATAATTTGTTCCATTGGATATTATTAGTTATATGTACTTATTTTACAATGTATTAATTGAACGTTTGAATTTGTAGACAGCTTGGACAGTATAAAGGATTTGTCAAAAGCAGATCGGCCCCGGATGGCTCCATAGCTTAGACATACCTAATGCATGAGTGTGTTACTTACTGCAACAGGTACCTCAAAGATCCACCACCTCCTACTGCCTCTAATCCCAATACCTGCATCAATCTTTTTGTCGTCACAAATGTCATACGACCGTTTAGAGGAGTACTAAAGGAATCGTTAATGCGAGAAAAACTTATTGAGGCACATTGGGTAGTGTTGCGAGACTGTGACGAAGTTGAGCCGTACATGATGTCATACAGGGAGAGGCTTCAAGCATTAAATCCAGACAAGAGTTCGACGTGGTTTGAGAAAAGGGTTAAGAAGAAGTTCCCTGATTATTTCTTCCAATGGGTACATACGTACGTATGTCTCGGTATTTAGTTTATATACATATTGATCATGTTTGTAGAAAGTAAACCCTTAAATTTTTCAATTTTCGCAGATGATTGATCTACAAAAATCTAAAAACCACGGGGGTGGTGGTCCTGGCCAAAGCACTTGCTAGCAGGGAAGGCAATTAAACATTATATTTATCCCGAATGTTTTGTGAACGGTGTAAAGTTCCATTCATTACCCCCGAGATGAAGGAAGAAGAACACAAAACAATGGGGTAGCCGTTGGGAAAGACATTGATCTATATTATGGGGGTATTGTCTATGTCGTTCAGCTATGTTACGGGAATGATGTCAACGTTTTCCTATTCAAGTGCAAATGGTTCAAGCGTACAAAGGAAGACCTGAAACTTTTATCAATAATACAAACTCAAGCTAGTATGAGGATGAGCCTTTCGCTCTCGCCACCTTAGTTAGGCAGGTGTTTTATCTCGATGATCTGAAAGCTGGTGAAGGGTAGAAAATAGTGAACCATATCTCTCATCGAGGAATATGGAATACTACCACAATTGAAGGGACACCGGCGACTGAAGATGCTGCTGAACCGGAAAGAGACATTCCTGCCTATCAAGAGCCTAATATTTCTGTCATCCGCTCCGACATAATGGTTCTGGTTCAAGATGGTGAACACTTACCCATGCCTGATGGTTGTACTGATCTAACTGAAGATGAGATTATTGATGCAATTAATGAGGTAGATGAAGAAGACGTGCAGGATGAGGATGAGGACGAGGACTCAGGTTATTCGTCGGACGATGTTGAGTATGATGAGGAGGAGGAGCAATCAGATAACGGGGATGAGGATGATGACGATTATGACGAAGAGTACAATATGACAACGAGAAATATTAATTGGTAATTAATTATTGTAATTATTATAATATATGATGCATCATCGATCAATTAATTAATATATATATTATGAGGAGGAGTACGTACATATGTACAACTATTAATTTTGTACTTAATTAATTACATAGCGTGGTCGGTTCAACCGACGTAAATTAAAATTAATTAATTAATTAATCCATCCGGATCAGAGGATCAGATAGATCGATCGAATCACATTAATTAATTGTCACGACTATTAAAACGGGGACGAAGAACCGACTTTTCGTAGTTCATACTAAGGTAATTAAACACAATACTAAACCCTAAATTATACCTATATATATTTATAAAATTCTAATTGAATCCTAAAAATAGTACTTAGACGACGCAAACAGGCGTTTCCGTCGTCTAAGTATACCCCAACCCTAAACCCTAAACCCTAAGGCCCCAACCCTAAATTAAGGGATTTTTCACTTGAACAACACATACACACGTTTGTGTCGTCCAAGTACTTACTTAGATGACGCAAACATGTGTTTGCATCATCCAAGTGAAGATTTTGTAATTTTATCTAACACAACAACCATCTAAACCATGTCCCAATACATATTCTTTTCGTCAAAACCATAGAGTAAACAATTCTTGGAGTGTGAGCTTCGACGGTTCCAAAATAGGAGTTACGAATTTTCGTGTATCCACATTTCCGATTTGTCAAAATTTTGGTTTTGCGGTTGACTGTGCCGATGAAATCCTTCACGAACTTACTATTTTCTGAAAATTATTCTAATTATATATTGTCTTACGGCGAATGTATCCAACGGTTGTTTTGTCCAAATTATATTTTGTTAATATGGATATGCACTGTGCTGATACTTAATAACACTTGAGTTATAAAGATTAGTAGATACTTAACAAGTTTAATGACCGTAAGATTATGCGTCGTCTCAAATTCAATTATTTATATATACGATGCGTTAATCGATATTTTATGATTATTTCATTCGAATGACAAATCGGCAACTTCCTTGGACCACAGAGATGTATGTCTCCATCGTCTAGGTTGAAGAACCATGGCGGTCCAATACCACCGCCAATTTTTTGGGAAAACGATTCAAAATTTGACATAGATGACGGAGAAACATATCTCCGTCGTCTAAGTGAAATTTGAAACGGTTCACAAATTTAAGGCGGTTAACTCCCACCCGCCAAATTAATTGGGCGCCGTTTCAAAAATTTGAAATAGTTCACTTAGATGACGGAAACACCATTTTCCGTCGTCCAAGTGCACTTAGACGACGAAAAAAGGGGCTCCGCGGTCTAAGCGAACCTGTATATAAAGGCAGTGGCTGATCCTCTTTTCCTCATCCCATCTCAAATAATTCCTTCTCTCCTCTCTCTCTCTCTCTCTCTCTCTCTCTCTCTCTCTCTCACTCTCTCAAAAATCCGGCTTCCCTCCTCCGGCGACCAAAAATTCGGCATCTCCCTCTCTCCAGCGACTCTCCACTCTGGCGACTTTCCGGTGACTCATCTTTTAGGTAATATTTAAAATTTTAATATAATTATCATTTAATTAATAAATTAGTAAATTGGTAAATTAATTAGTAAAAATAATATATTAGTAATAATTGGTAATAATAATTAATATTAGTTAGTAAATGAATAATTATTATTGTAAAGACATGGTAAATAATAATTAATTATTGTAATTAAATATTGTTTTAATTAATAATATAATTGGTAATTATTATTGCATGTAATTATAATTTGTAAATATTGTTGTAATTAATATTGTAAATTTGTAGTAAATATGGTAAATTAATTAGTGAATTATTAAAATTAATAAATTGGTAATTATGGCAATTTTTTAGTAAATTGGTAGTCTTTGATTTAAATTTAGTACATAAGTTTGGTTTATTAAGTAGCACTCTTTGGAATAGATGGTGCCTTATTTCCTAGCTTGTCTCCTTAACCCCTCGTGATGTGTGGATTTCATCACCGCACACCATAACCTAAGTGAAGTTATGGACACGAGGTTGAGGGCGGAGTTTGCAAAGGACTTGAGGGAGTGTAAATTTTCGAAATATTGGCTGAATGTCGGACATGGTGTCTAGAAACGGGTTATGACTGGTGACAGGTTTTGGATCTAAGAAAGACTAACATCAATAGAGTATATACCATTGATTTGGTTAGCCTCGGAGTGTTTTGTCGAAATTAGTCCTGTCTCTCGCGTTATCTCTATCCCTAACTAGCCATGTTTTTCGATTGAACCAATGTTGATTAATTGAAAGTTTATACTTTATCGCGCGGGTCGCACGTCCATTGAATGACCCAAACACCAAGCTAGTGTACTCTATTTAAATCTTAGGCGCACTCAATATTTGTAAATAATTATCGTAAATTTTTTTATATAATTGTTATGGTAATAATATTTTAACAACTCCTAGATTAAAATGGCTCCATCAGGAAAGAAAAAGACTCAAAAGGACGCCAAAGATGCTATGCTCCGATGCTTAGCAGAGCAAGTCGGTTGAGATTTAGAGGAGGACAACGACGCGCCTCCTCCGGACCCTTCAGCTGGTCCTTCGACAGCGCCCACTGGGGAAATTCTTGCTGCCCCACCTATCCCGATCGATGATGACGCCCATTCTGATCCGACATCCATGGCAGAAAGTACTCAGGCATCATTGGCATCTTCTGAATCTATCCTCTATAGTGCCTGGCGCAAGCTCAGGAGGGCCCTAACAGACCCTCAACCCAAAAGGACTCGCGGTCTCGTCAAAGGCGGAAAATCCGAGAAATTGTTCCAGGCGACTGGGAAAAAGATCGAATTGCCGTATGATGAATTCACCAAACCCTCCCACATCTCAGCTAGCTAGTCTCTCAGCACACAGCATAGGGCCAATCCTTCGCAACAGGGTTCGTATGATTGCCCCTACATGGAAGGAGTTGTCGGATGAAGAGAAAGCGAAAGTGTTTAAAGAACTTTCGGTACGTAATATGTACAATTTTAAATTTATTTTCTAATAACCAATAAAAATCGTAATTTCATAATATATACGATTATAATTTTCTATTTATTTCTGATAGGAACAATATGAGGTGGATCCCACACCGGAGATGCTTAGGCATATCAACCAAACCGCCAACCACATCTACCGTGATTAGAAGTACATGCTTCTTAAGTATTATGATGATATCGGCCCCGTGCCTACCCTCGTAGAGCTGCGTGGGGATAGGGAAGATGAGTGGGAGTGGTTGTGTAACCACTTCCAAGGAGAAGAATATAAGGTGATTAATTTTTTATTTAAATTAAGAAAATTAAATTATTTTTATTTTAGTTATTTATTAATTTTTTAATGATTTATGTTGTCCAACAGAAATTCTCCAATATCAACAAGACCAACCGGGGGAAGAAGAACAAACATCATACCTCCGACTCCAAGCAAGTCATTCAAATAGCCAAGGAGCACAGAGATAAGGGATCCAAACATCCTTGTCTGGATGCTAGCATCAGCGCGTACGTGACGTCTGGGCTCAAAAATGAAACAAGTCAATACGGCGTAAGTGATATATATATGTGCTTTTAATTAGCGTAATTATTATTTAATTATTATTTATTAAATTATCGTAAAAAATTATAATTATTTAATTTTTATTATTGTTTTCAGGCGAGGTTAGTAGAACGGGCACAGGAGGAATTGGCCAACACTCAGCTTGCACACCTAGATTTGCCGCCGGAAGGCATGCCTCCTCTATCGATGGAGAGCCAAATTGCAATCGCCGATGAAGTATACGGTTGTAGACCTAGAAGGGAAGTTAGGGGGATGGGACGCAAGGTCCAACGAGATTTGTCCTCCGACTCATCTACAGGATGTTCGGTGAGGAAAAGTACTCAGGTTGCGGCCGTCCAAGCAGCCTTTGAAGAGGCTCGACTCGCACAAGAGGAAAATCAATCTATACGTTAAAGGCTTGATAAGCAAGAAGCGCAGATAGGCCAACTCGTCGCCCTCATGGAAAATCAGGCTCGACGACAGTGTCAACCTCCTCTGAACCCATACCTCGACGACGACGACCCGGCTGGAGGCAGGGGACTCAGCGGCGCGTCTGCTCCACCAGTATATTAGTAGTTTGCATGTATTCTAGTTTTGTAGTTTATCATATCCTTTTTTCCGGTTCCGAACAATTTAATTTCGTGAATGTACTGTGACGACCCGAACCAGAATCAGTTACATGTTCGGCACGATTCTCGGGATTCTGCTTAGTCGCAGTTTTACGTCGTATAGGTGATTTGCCGATCTGATTCGCGACTATGTTTTCGGTCGAGAATTTGAGATTTGTGTCTTCACGGAAGTTGTAGAGTACGTGATTTCGAGCTCGTGGGCGGTTCCGGAAGATTTTTCCGATAACCGAGGAATATTTTATGATTATTTGAAGTTTCGGTTTCCGACGAGTTTATCCGATTGTTTTGAGCTTATCCGAATCATATCGTATATTCATTTCGGACCGTCGATTGACCCGAGGCACGAGTATAAATATCGAATAGTCGAGAAATAGTTGAGAATTTCATTTCGGGCGTTGACCAGCTCTGACTTTCCTGTTTTGGAAGGTTGACCCGTTGACCCGATAAGGGAAGTTTCCCGTTTCGGCTTCGAAGTCCGGCGACCACTTTCCGGCCACCTCCAGCCACGGGACAGGTATGGTTAGCATCCTTGAATGATTTCGAGTGGGTTTAGCTTTGGTTTGGATGGAATTGGTTTCGTTTTGGGTGAGTTCGAAGTAGGCCGAGTTCTTTGAATTCGCCGGTGACGGTTGGCCACTTTCCGGCGAGCCACGGTGGTGGTGGTTAGAGGGGTTTGCTTCCCCTAGCCTAGGTGATGCTCCTAGGGTGTTTTGTTTTGGGAATTGATGAGGTTTCGAGGGTCACCGGTGAGGTCACCGGAGTGTACATTTCCGATCGGATTTTGTGGAATTTGGAAGGGTTCCGGTGTGATTTGGGTTTATTGGTAGTTGAGGAAGTGATTCGAAATGAGGAGACCTTGAAATCTGGAAAGTTTCGCCGTGAAACTCCACGGTTGACGGCGCGGCGGCGGCGGTCAACGGCGGAGCTCCGGCCAAAAGTTGACTTTTTGGATTTCGACGTTTTTAATGTCATTTTTCTCGTAATCGCGCCCTGGTTATCGTCCAGAGGTTTTCGAGTTGATTTGGTTAGCCGATTTTCAGTCGAGGTTTCGAGTGGGGATTTCGGAATTTCCGTTATTCATTTTGTACCGCATTGCATATTTCCGGGAACGGTTGGTTTCTGTGATTCAGTGCAGGGTTGTGGATTATGTTTTTGATCAGTTATGTTTATATATATTTAGGAGATCGAGATCGAGATCTGGATCGTGATCGTGCTTCAGGCGAGGGATCTTCCGCCGGACCACGAGTTTAGCGCGAGTGCGCATTACGCGAGTCTGTGAGTGGAGATTTCTTTTAACGGATTGATTGCGAGTCTTTTATAAATGATTTATGAACTTGAGCATGCGGATTGATTATGATTTTACGAGCATGTGTTTGACGATTATGCTTATACGAAAATACGTATACGAATATATACATATACGTACATATTATGTTTTATGCATGTGCATGGAAAGGATTTATGATTTGGTTTACACAGAGTACAGTCTCAGTATATGTTGTGGTATCGATACACATTGGCTTCTCGGCTGATCCCCGAGTATGCTCCGGGGGGGACAGATATCCTGACCCGAGGCCTTTCTGGCTAGAATCACGTGTGGGTCTGGGATCCCGTGATTCAGACTGTGCTATTGCGTGGTAGTCCATGAGTGATTCCGCGATTTTATGTTGCATGCTCTGTACGCGTGAGGAGTTAGAGTCTCCCTCGTGTACCCGGACGCGTGAGGAGTTGGAGTCTCCCTCGTGTACCATTTCTTTACTTAAGCATTTGACTCGCATATGATTTTATACGTATATATTACTTGGTGAAAGACATTTATTTTCGTCCACTCACTCTAACGTGTTTCATGTCTTTCCCCTGGGGCTTTCGGTTTCCGTGCCCAGTTTGCAGTTCAGGTTTGGTGTTTCACGTCGCAGTTTGGAGGCTAGTGATCTGAGCTACCTGTGTTTTCCAGTAGATTCTTGTTTCGCATACTGATGTATATGTTGTATATATTTGCACTAGAGGTCGCTCTGATACATACTGATACGTGTTTATACGGATTTTCACGGATATACTATATATAGTACAGTATGTTTACTGTTATTGTTTATATTATGATGTTGAGAAATCCGGATGGGATTGGTGCCCACGATTTGGCTTTTGTGGTATAGGACGAAGTGTTGTTTACAGGGTGCAGATTTATGCAATTCCACGTTAGTAACGAAACTCTGCCGAAATTTCGAAAAGTTTTTGTTGGTTCGTATTTTCAGAAGGGGTTCGATTCCGATTTAGGTAACTGAATCGGGGTTGGGTCCTTTCAGCTTGGTATCAGAGCATTAGGTTGTCAGATTCTGTAGACTCTTGTAGTTGTGACGCTTAGGGTATTTGAGTTGATACAGCATGACTGGAGTGATGACCCGATTGGCCAGCGGTACTCATCAATACTTCGGGTGTTGTGTGTCCTCAAATATCTGCGGTTTCATGATTACGTTCTTTCTGCTTGTACCGAATGCTTGTCTTGTATCAGTAGGATGCCTCCTCGACGTGGTCCCCGTGTTAATCGGGATGAGGATCCTGATGAGGATCGCCGAATGTGCGACTTGCTGATGCGAGTGCTGCGTTTGGAAGAGCGTTTTGACCCTGTGGTCAAGGCTCGTACTGCTGGTGCTACTGTGTTTTCGGGTTCTGCTGAGCCAGAGATATGTGAGGCATGGTTGGTTCAGATTGAACGTGTTTGTGAGCGTCTGCAGTTTACTCCTGAGCAGATGTCAGTAGCCGCAGTTGGTTTACTGGAGGGTGATGCGTACTTTTGGTGGGTTAGCACCGACAGAGTTCCAGTTGACACTCCGTGGACATTATTCCATGATTTTTTTATGCGGAGGTACTTTAATCAGGCTACCCAGCAGCGCAAGTACGAGGAGTTTACGAACTTGAGGCAGGGCAGTATGTCTGTGCTTGAGTACCGGGATCGATTTACCTGTTTGTCTCGTTTTGCGCGGGATATGGTGGCTACAGAGGAAGCCAAGTATCGCAGGTTTGAGCTGGATTGAATCTGAACATCAAGGCTACACTGACTACGATGCCTCGGAACAACTTTGATGAGTTTGTCAGTGCTGCACTCCGGGGCGAGGATATTAAGCAGGAGAGACAGCAGAGGTACCAGCCGAGACGATTTGAGGAAGGTGGACCGAGTCAGGGGACTTCGAAGAGGCAGAGTTCTGATACTTCCGGTTCAGCTTCGTCTTCGGGCGGTGGGTCATATCGACCACCAGCTAGTGTACCTAGACGGAGACCGGGATGGAGGAGAGATCGACCGCAGCGACCACAGGCTAGTGGAGGTTCCAGCGGTTCTAGTTATCCTCGACGACCTTTTGGCACTTTTGCTACACCAAGGGAGTATCCGTTGTGTAACTTGTGTAATAGGTATCATGTTGGTTTATGTCAGCGGGGTACCGTCACTTGTTACAGTTGTGGCCAGGTGGGTCACTATTCGAGGGAGTGTCCTCAGTCGTATGGTGCTGGTGGACAGGTGGCTTAGAGTTCCGGAGGAGAGCGAGGTGCCACTTCGGGAGCCCGACCAGCACAGTTTGCAGGTCAGGGTAGGCAGCAGGGTCAGCCCCAGCGAGGACGACCAGCCGGACAGGCGAGGGTTCATGCTATGACTCTACGTGAGGGCAAAGCATCACCGGAGGTCGTTATCAGTACGTTACATGTCTTTGGTATTCCAGTAGTTGCATTGTTAGATCCAGGTGCCACACACTCATTCATATCATTTAGATTGTCATCATTAGCTACGGTACCTGCATCTCCACTTCCGGGGTTGTGGAGAGTGTTGTATCCGTCAGGTGAGGTTGTGAGCATCGGTTGAGTTTATAGAGATTGTGAGGTGTTTATTGATGGCCATGGATTAGCTGCAGATCTATTATTGCTTGATATTGTGGATTTTCATCTGATCTTGGGTATGGACTTCTTGGAGTCACACTGGGCCATGTTTGATTGCCACAGGAAGGAGGTCGCGTTTCGACGGCCAGGGTTACCTGAGATATTGTTTCGTGGCGAGAAGAACACTTCACTTCCGTGTTTGATTTCCGCAATGAGGGCGGATCGGTTGATGAAGAAGGGTTGTGTTGCTTATTTAGCCCATGTTGTGGACACTACAGCTACAGTGCCGGACCTTGGTAGTATTGAGGTTGTGTCTGAGTTTCCGGGTGTGTTTCCAGCGGAGTTACCTGGTATACCCCCTGTGCGGGAGATTGATTTTACCATTGAGTTGTTACCGGGTACTGGACCGATTTCCCAAACACCGTATCGTATGGCGCCTGCGGAGTTGAAAGAGTTGTAAATCCAGCTCCAGGAGTTGCTAGAGAAGGGTTTCATACGACCGAGTGTTTCTCCGTGGGGTGCTCCGGTGTTGTTTGTACGGAAGAAGGATGGGTCCATGCGTTTGTGCATCGACTATCGGAAGCTGAATCAGGTTACAGTGAGGAACAAGTATCCGTTACCGCGGATTGATGACTTGTTCGATCAGCTTAAGGGAGCATCAGTCTTTTCGAAGATTGACCTTCGATCCGGATATCACCAGTTGAGGATCCGAGATTTAGATGTAGCCAGGACAGCTTTCAGGACGCGGTATGGGCACTATGAGTTCCTGGTTATGCCGTTTGGGTTGACCAACGCCCCCGCAGCTTTCATGGACTTGATGAATCGGGTGTTCAGACGGTTCCTGGACAAGTTCGTGATTGTATTCATTGATGATATTTTGATATATTCGAGGAGTGTGAGCCAGCACAAGAAGCACTTGCGAGCAGTGTTGCGGACTTTGCGGGATCATCAGCTGTTCGCGAAGTTTAGCAAGTGTGAGTTCTGGTTGGATAGTGTGAAGTTTCTGGGCCACGTGATTTCGGCTGAGGGAGTCAGTGTTGATCCTGACAAGATCGAGGCCATGCTGAACTGGAGTAGACCCACTACGGTGCTGGAGATTCGGAGTTTCTTGGGTTTAGCAGGCTATTACTGACGGTTTGTACAGGATTTCTCCCGGATTGCTACACCACTGACCAGATTGACAAAGAAAGGCGTCAAGTTTGAGTGGTCTGATGCGTGCGAGGAGAGTTATGTGCTACTGAAGGAGAGATTGACTACCACACCGGTTCTGACATTGCCAGACGACAGTGGTGAGTTTGTTGTATACAGTGATGCGTCGAAGTTGGGGCTTGGCTGTGTGTTGATGCAGCATGGTAGAGTCGTGGCATATGGTTCCAGACAGCTGAAACCACATGAGGCCAACTATCCGACGCATGATCTGGAGTTAGCCGCTATCGTGTTAGCGTTGAAGAGTTGGAGACATTACCTGTATGGTGCTCAGTGTTAGATTTTCACTGATCACAAGAGTCTCACCTACTTGCCGACGCAGCCGGATCTGAACATGAGGCAGCGCCGATGGATGGAGTTGATCAACGATTACGATTGCACTTTCGAGTACCATCCGAGGAAGGCCAACGTTGTGGCAGATGCACTTAGCCGGAAATCTGGAGCCTCGTTGTTTCACATGTGTGTGGCCAGGGTATCGATGTTAGCCGAGCTTCGGGCTACAGGTGCTGTGTTTGATTATGATGATGCTGGAGCTTTGTTGGCCAGTTTTCAGGTTCGACCCGTACTGGTTGATCAGGTACGAGAGGCCCAGGATTCAGATTCTTACCTATTGGGCAAGAAGACCCTGATACAGGATGGTGTGCCTACATAGTTCCGTTTGAGCGACGACGGTACGTTGTTGTTCAGAGGCAGGCTATGTGTGCCCCGAGACGAGAGCTTGAAGAAGGAGATTCTGGATGAGGCCCACAGTTCAGCGTATGCGATGCATCCCGGAGGTACGAAGATGTTTCGTACACTTCGAGCGTACTATTGGTGGCGCAACATGAAGCTGGAAATTGCCGCATACGTGAGTCGATGTTTGATCTGTCAGCAGGTGAAGGCGGAGAGGCAGAAACCTGCAGGGAAACTACAGCCACTTGAGATTCCAGTTTGGAAGTGGGAGCATATCACGATGGATTTCGTCTATCAGTTTCCACGTACTTCAGCGGGCAACACTGGCATTTGGGTTATTGTTGACCGACTAACGAAATCCGCACACTTTCTTGCACTTCCAGGGAAGATATCAGTGGGCAGGTTGGCCAAGTTGTACTTATCCGAGATTGTTCACTTGCATGGTGTGCCTGTGTCCATTGTTTCTGACCGTGATAGTCAGTTTACTTCTGAGTTTTGGCAGGCGTTGCAGCGAGCTTTGGGCACGAGGTTGCGGTTTAGTACAGCTTTTCATCCTCAGACTGACGGGCAGTCCGAGCGGACTATTCAGACTCTTGAGGATATGCTGAGATCATGTGTGTTGCAGTTTCGCGGAAACTGGGATCAGCAGTTACACTTGATTGAGTTCGCCTACAACAACAGCTATCAGGCCAGTATTGAGATGGCACCGTACGAGGCTCTGTACGGGAAGCAGTGTCGCACTCCATTGTGTTGGAGTGAGGTGGGCGAGCGTTGGCTCATTGGTCCTGATTTGGTGAAAACCACGACGGAGGACATACAGGTTATCCGAAATCGATTGAAGATCGCCCAGGATCGGCAGAAGAGTTACGCGGATGTGAGGAGGAAGAGCTTAGAGTTCGAGGTTGGTGATTGGGTCTTCCTGAAACTATCTCCGTGGAGGGGAGTAGTGCGTTTCGGGAAGCGTGGCAAGCTTCGGCCGCGGTACATTGGTCCGTATGAGATTACGGAAAGGGTTAGAGCTGTTGCTTACAGACTTGAGTTACCGGCTGAGATGGCTCGTGTGCATGATGTCTTCCATGTTTCGATGTTGCGGAAGTACATCTCAGATCCTTCACATGTGTTAGCTCCACGGCAGTTGCCGATCAGGGAGGATTTGACTTACGTAGAGGAGCCAGTGCAGATTCTCGATCGTCGTGAGCAAGAGTTGAGGCACCGTGTGATTCCTCTGGTGAAGGTCTTGTGGCAGAACCACTCAGTTGAGGAGGCCACCTGGGAGACCGAGCAGCGTATGGGAGACCGAGCAGCCACCTGGGACACCTGGTGAAGGTCTTGTGTCTTCACGGAAGTTGTAGAGTACGTGATTTCGAGCTCGTGGACGGTTCCGGAAGATTTTTCCGATAACCGAGGAATATTTTATGATTATTTGAAGTTTCGGTTTCCGACGAGTTTATCTGATTGTTTCGAGCTTATCCGAATCATATCGTATATTCATTTCGGACCATCGATTGACCCGAGGCACGAGTATAAATATCGAATAGTCGAGAAATAGTCGAGAAATAGTTGAGAATTTCATTTCGGGCGTTGACCAGCTCTGACTTTCCTGTTTTGGAAGGTCCGTTGACCCGATAAGGGAAGTTTCCCGTTTCGGCTTCGAAGTCCGGCGACCACTTTCCGGCCACCTCCAGCCACGGGACAGGTATGGTTAGCATCCTTGAATGATTTCGAGTGGGTTTAGCTTTGGTTTGGATGGAATTGGTTTCGTTTTGGGTGAGTTCGAAGTAGGCCGAGTTCTTTGAATTCGCCGGTGACGGTTGGCCACTTTCCGGCGAGCCACGGTGGTGGTGGTGGTTAGAGGGGTTTGCTTCCCCTAGCCTAGGTGATGCTCCTAGGGTGTTTTGTTTTGGGAATTGATGAGGTTTCGGGGGTCACCGGTGAGGTCACCGGAGTGTACATTTCCGATCGGATTTTGTGGAATTTGGAAGGGTTCCGGTGTGATTTGGGTTTCGTGGTAGTTGAGGAAGTGATTCGAAATGAGGAGACCTTGAAATCTGGAAAGTTTCGCCGTGAAACTCCACGGTTGACGGCGCGGCGGCGGCGGTCAACGGCGGAGCTCCGGCCAAAAGTTGACTTTTTGGATTTCGACGTTTTTAATGTCATTTTTCTCGTAATCGCGCCCTGGTTATCGTCCAGAGGTTTTCGAGTTGATTTGGTTAGTCGATTTTCATTCGAGGTTTCGAGTGGGGATTTCGGAATTTCCGTTATTCATTTTGTACCGCATTGCATATTTCCGGGAACGGTTGGTTTCTGTGATTCAGTGCAGGGTTGTGGATTATGTTTTTGATCAGTTATGTTTATATATATTTAGGAGATCGAGATCGAGATCTGGATCGTGATCGTGCTTCAGGCGAGGGATCTTCCGCCGGACCACGAGTTTAGCGCGAGTGCGCATTACGCGAGTCTGTGAGTGGACATTTCTTTTCACGGATTGATTGCGAGTCTTTTATAAATGATTTATGAACTTGAGCATGCGGATTGATTATGATTTTACGAGCATGTGTTTGACGATTATGCTTATACGAATATACGTATACGAATATATACATATACGTACATATTATGTTTTATGCATGTGCATGGAAAGGATTTATGATTTAGTTTACACAGAGTACAGTCTCAGTATATGTTGTGGTATCGATACACATTGGCTTCTCGGCTGATCCCCGAGTACGCTCCGGAGGGGACAGATATCCTGACCCGAGGCCTTTCTGGCTAGAATCACGTGTGGGTCTGGGATCCCGTGATTCAGACTGTGCTATCGCGTGGTAGTCCATGAGTGATTTCGTTATTTTATGTTGCATGCTCTGTACGCGTGAGGAGTTAGAGTCTCCCTCGTGTACCCGGACGCGTGAGGAGTTGGAGTCTCCCTCGTGTACCATTTCTTTACTTGTGCATTTGACTCGCATATGATTTTATACGTATATATTACTTGGTGAAAGACATTTATTTTCGTCCACTCACTCTAACGTGTTTCATGTCTTTCCCCTGGGCCTTTCGGTTTCCGTGCCCAGTTTGCAGTTCAGGTTTGGTGTTTCACGTCGCAGTTTGGAGGCTAGTGATCTGAGCTACCTGTGTTTTCCAGTAGGTTCTTGTTTCGCCTACTGATGTATATGTTGTATATATTTGCACTAGAGGTCGCTCTGATACATACTGATACGTGTTTATACGGATTTTCACGGATATACTATATATAGTACAGTATGTTTACTGTTATTGTTTATATTATAATGTTGAGAAATCCGGATGGGATTGGTGCCCACGGTTTGGCTTTTGTGGTATAGGACGAAGTGTTGTTTACAGGGTGCAGGTTTATGCAATTCCACGTTAGTAACGAAAATCTGCCGAAATTTCGAAAAGTTTTTGTTGGTTCGTATTTTCAGAAGGGGTTCGATTCCGATTTAGGTAACTGAATCGGGGTTGGGTCCTTTCATGTACGTACAAATTTTAATTATTTAAGTAACAATTTATTATTTTAATTAATTTATAAATATTTAATTATTTAAATGAGAATTTAGTATTTTAATTAAATTATTAATATTTTACTTTAAATTAAAATTTTAATTTAAAAAAATTAAATAATCACTTAGACTACGGAGACTGTCATATGCATGGTCTAAGTGTTCACCTAGACCGCGGACTTTTTCACCATATCCGCGGTCTAAGTGTTCACTTAGACCACGGAGATTAATCTCCGTCGTCCAAGTGAAACTTAGACCGCGGACTTTTTCCGCGGTCTAAGTCGCACTTGGACCGCGCACTCCTCCATTTCTATCGTCTAAGTACATGGACGACGGTACTTGGAGGATGTAGCCTAGTCCACGGAAGTTCCGTCGTCTAAGTACTTATACGATGGAAAAGCTCACCTAGACGACGGAAACGGTCCGCGGTCTAGGTGAGTTTTTCTTGTAGTGTGGAAAAATTCTCTCGTTTACAAGCGCCCCCTAAACAACACACAGTTGAACTCACATGCATCAATTCTTTCATAACCAAGTGAAAGATCACTCAAGATTTTTTTAATTCTCGAGTATGAACAGGGGAATGTGTGCCCTTTAGGAAGAAGTTTATTAATGTAAATACATAAAGAGTCAACATTTGTGTCCGACCATCCATTTTTATTTTTCATTTCCATTTCATCTAATATGGCACTCAAAACAGTTTCCTCACTGCCTTCATATACTGGGGTTTGTGACTTCTTTAATAATCTATCGTACATTTCATAATCATCATCTACCATGTCATTAAAGTTGATATCAGAATTATCTTCTACAAATTGTTGGGGTGCATCTGTATGGTATCCAGGATAATACGGATATGCATCATGTAGAATCTCCAACAGCGGGTTCACTAAAGGACCAGCACCACTAGAAGGACCGACTCTGTCTTGAAGCCACTGTCTTCGGAGACTGAGCATTGCCAGTTCACTTGAAACTTCCCTGTGAAGATGCCAGATAGTATAATCTGGATTCAAACCACTTTGTGACAAGTGATGATACATGGTATCCATAGTAACCTTAAATTGACCGTTCTTACAACATTTGCACGGGCAGAAGTGATAATCGGCTTTGTTACTATGTCACCGGGCAAAATTCATAAACTTGAATATGCATGTGATGTACCTTAGATCAGCATGCACTACCACATTTGCCATCATTACCGGCGAGACCACCGGAGACAAGGCCGACGACCGGAAAAGTCGCCGGTAATGTTCATCATTACCGGTGACTTACTCCGTCGCCGGTAATGTCGCCGGAAAATCGCCGGTAATGTTTCAAAACATTACCGGCGACTCCAACCGTCGCCGGCAATGTCAAGCCGAACATTTCCGGCGATTTTCCGGCCGGAATTTCGCCGGAAATGTGTGGCTCGACATTGCAGGCGATTTTCCGGCGTAAAGTGCGCCGGTAATGTCTTCATTTCCGGCGACTTACTCCGTCGCCGGCAATGTCTCTTATATTAGATGCAGATTGCAGCAACTCGATCATTCATTCATTTTGATCGAAAAAAATCCAGAGAAATCGAAAAAAGGAAAACGTACGCTCTGAAATCGATCCTTCGGTATATTGTCAAAATTAAGGTGCGCGTCGAAAACTCGATCACTCGGGAAGCTATATATATAGGTACGTGTATATATACGTATATGTGTATGTATATATATATGTGTGTGTGTTGATCAAATCCGATTCGTGAGATATATATGAAATGTTGTTGATGTCACCGAAATGAGAAAACCGCTTGTAGTTAATCTTATCTTGTGTCTGAATCAACGACTGGTATTATCGTAGTGTTATCGGAGCCAGGCTTAATAGAGCCTCCTACCTAGTCAAATACATTTTGAATTGAAAAAAGAAGAATACCATCATCGAGTACTGAATCGAATTCAGAGATTAGATCGATATATATATATATATATGCATGCATGTGTTGATTTAATTAGAGTTGAATTGAGATATCGCGTCGATTATTAGTAGTGAATGTGTGTGTATATATATATATAATTAATACGTAAAATTGTTAGAATTTTCAGGATGGACAAGAGTTGGATGAGCCTCGAAAGATGGGATGTCAGATATCACCAGGGAATTAGGAGTTTTGTGGATTTTGTGAAGGCTAATTGTGGAGACACTACACTTCATTATTGCCCGTGTAAAGAATGTAAGTATTTCAGCGATCGATTTCATTTTCCCATTGATAAAGTCCAGAGGCACCTGAGTAAATACGGGTTTTCGGATAAGTACACTTGTTGGATTTATCACGGTGAAACATCGTTAGCGGGTCCGCATGATCATGGACAATTTGGTGAGAGGGCCAGTCCACGCTATGATCATGGAGATTTTGCTGAGAGGGGCAGTTCATCCTATGATCCAACAGCGATGTTAATCAATGATATGTTTCCTCATGAGAGCGGTGTATTTGCTGATGAAGCACCAAATGTCCCTCCCGTCGTTGAGGGTTTCCCCCATATCGAGCCAGTCGAGCCATTACCTGGAGCTCATGTCAACACAAGTGGTATGGACAAGTACAATAACCTGATTGCATTGCAACAGACTTCGTTGTACGACGGTTGTAGTAAGAATGTTCTTGAAAGTGTGATGGGAGTGATGCAGCTCAAAATGGAGAACAAAATGTCTGTCAAAGCTGTTGATTCTTGGTTGAAGTGGACTGCTTCGCTACTGCCACCCGGTCATCGTCTTCTTACCACTCATCATAAGGTGCGACATATCCTGAAAGATCTTGGGCTTTCCTACATCAAAATCCATGCATGCAGATATGATTGTATTCTCTTCTGGGGAAAAGATCTCGAAGACCTTGAAGCCTGCCCGGTATGTTTTACAGAAAGGTATAAGTTGACTCCTACAGGCAACAAGAAAGCTGTGAAGATACTTTGATATTTCCCGCTTATTGATAGGCTGGAGCGGTTGTTCATGTGTGCTTTCACGGCCGAGGCAATGAGATGGTGGGCTGAGAGGAACTTGCCTGACGATGACACCCGTATACACCCTTCCAACGGAGAGGCTTGGAAGCACATGGTCAGGGAGTTTGATCATTTTGCAGCAGAGGTCCGAAATGTTTGGCTAGGGTTCTCATCTGACGGATTCAACCCTTTTGGCAACATGAGTCTTCAATACAGTATATGGCCAGTTATTTTGGTACCGTACAACCTTCCACCATGGATGTGCATGAAAAAGGAATACAATATGCTGACTCTGTTAATTCCGGGCCCGGGTTATCCAAGAAAGTGTCTCGATGTGTATTTGAGGCCTTTGATTGAGGAGCTTAAGTACATGAGTGAGTGTGGCCACCCCACTTACGATAGGTTCAAAAACGAGATGTTCCAGATGCATGCCATGCTTGTTGGCACCATCAGTGATTTTCCTGCCCGCGGTATGTTGTCGGGCAACGTTACCAGGGGTTACAGGGCTTGTTCAGAGTGCATGAAGGTTGATTGTTGCAGTCCTCATTGCAGTAAAATTGTTCAGATGCGTCACCGTTGTTGGCTTCCATATGATCACCCATTTAGGCAGGATCCAGACGCGTATGATGGGACTGTGGAAACAGGTGTGGCACCCAGGCGATGGACAGGGGAAGAAATTTTGGAAGTGTTGAATGAATATGATTTTGGCCAGCTGAGCAATCATCCTGATATAGTGGCGTCAATTCCAGACAAGCCCGAAAGGTATAAGTTTTGGACACACAAGAGCATATTCTGGGAACTCCCCTACTGGCCCAGGTTGCCTATCAGACATTACCTAGATGTCATGCACATTGAGAAGAATGTGTGTGAAAGTGTGGTGGGCACAGTTCTTAACTTGGAGGGGAAAACAAAAGACATCCCTAAGGCACGTATTGATCTGAAAGCTATGGGACTACGGAAACATTTGTGGTTAAGAGATGGTAAGAGAAAAATGCCGCAAGCTCCTTACACCGTCAAGCCGAAGCATAAGCATGAAATTTTTCGGTGGCTGAGTAATGTCAGGTATATATTCTTATGGCTATGCAGGAATTTGGCCTTAAATTTTTACCGGATTATGGTTATATGCGAGAAATATAATTGTTGCCTATGGATATATATATATATATATGCAGGTATCCTTATGGCTATGCAGGAAATATAAGCAGGTGTGTTAACTTCCGGGACAATAAGATGTACGAATTAAAGAGTCATGACTGCCATGTACTGCTTCAACGCCTTTTCCCTATTTTCATTCGAGGGTACCTGCCCAAAGAGGTGGTGGAGCCGTTGGTGGCCTTGTCAAGATTCTTTCAGAAGTTATGCACCAGGGAAGTTAAAAAATCAGACCTCAGGGAGATGCAAGATGACATCATTTTTATCATGTGCAAGCTTGAGAGGATATTTCCCCCAAATTTTTTCGACATCATGCCTCACCTGATGATCCATCTTCCCGAACAATTGTTGCTTACCGGTCCCGTACACTACACTTAGATGTATCCCATGGAAAGGTACAAATGATTCATACATTTGGTTTGCCTATGTTTTTATATGTAAATTCTTATTTTTTAAGTAAGTTAACATGCACTTGTTAACTTGTAGACAATTGGGAGCCTACAAGGACTATGTGAAGAATAAATATGCACCTGAATGGTGTATCGCTGAAGCATATGTTGCGCACGAGTGTGTAACGTACACCAAAGTGTACTTGGGAGCGCTTGAGGACCCCCAACAACAGATGCCAATAGATGAACCCCAGTTCAACCTTTCTATCATCTCCAGTGACGTGGTAGTACAGGGAAGCTTGCCAAAGTCGTACAAGTTGGATGGAAATGAGGTAGCCATTGCCCACTGGTCGGTACTGATTAACTGTCAAGAAGTACAATATTGGACAAACTATCATCTTCACTGCCCTGCTATTGCCTGAAATGTTGATTACTACAACAGGACGTTTGCAAACTACTTTGGTCAATGGGTAAGGGTATATGTGTATATGTCTATTTTTATATATATCCTTATATAGCATGTATGTATGGACGTGGTTTTGTGGTTTCAAGATGACATAATTTCTTGTGTACGTATTACTGGACGTTTTCAGATAAACCATGTAGCAGATGATGGTTGCCCAGAGTGGTCAAACGAATTGAGGGTTCTGGCGATGAAACCGATAGCTTCAAAAGTTTACTCGATGTGTCAGGTCAATGGCGTGAAATTTATATGTGAAAATCGAGACGACCGACTGAAAACACAGAATTGTGGGGTGATGGTCCATGGTGGGCAGGATGGCGTTGACTATTACGGTGTCCTTCATTCAGTTGTTGAACTCATTTATGGGAACCGCATGAAAGTGCACTTGTTCAAGTGTAGATGGTTTGATACTAGCCCGGAGAACACAAGGACCGATCAGTACGGAACATTTTCGGTGAATACTGCTACTAGCTGGTATGAAGATGACCCTTTCGTTCTTGCCTCATCAGTAAAACAAGTGTTTTACCTTGACGATCTTCTTAACAAAGTCCCGTGGAAGGTGGTTAACCATGTTGATCATAGAAACATATACAATGCTGCCACACTTGGTGAGACCGCAGATGATGAGGAAGTTACTGCATACCAAGAGCCGAACGCTTTCGACATTCCAGAATCATCTACGATTCGCCTTAATAATGTGAGATCTGGGAGTGTGGTTCGAATTACTGGAGCAGAACTTCTCGATGTTAATCCATATGAAGTTGAGGCTGATTCAAATGACGAGGAGCAGCACATATTGCCAGAGGTTACCTATGAAACCGAGTCAGACTCAAGTGATGAAGATGATTACGATTATAATCCTTAGTACGTTGGAAATTGTAGTCGGAAATTGTAGTCGGAAAATGTAGTCGGAAATTGTAGTCGGAAAATGTAGTCGGAAATTGTAGTCGGAAAATGTAGTCGGAAATTGTAGTCGGAAATCGTGTCGGAAATCGTGTTGGAAATCGTAGTCGGAAATCGTAGTCGGAATCTTGTCGGAAATCGTTGTCGGAAATTGTAATCGGAAATTGTAGTCGGAAATTGTAGTCGGAAATCGTGTCGGAACGTTGTCGGAAATTGTAGTCGGAAAATGTAGTCGGAAATTGTAGTCGGAAATTGTACGTAGTCGGAAATCGTGTTGGAAATTATGTTGGAAATCGTGGTGAAATTGTCAAAAGAAATTGTAGTCGGAAATCGTGTTGGAAATTGTGTCAGAAATCGTAGTCGGAAATTGTAGTTATATATGGTCGGAAATGTTGTCGGAAATTATTTAGTCGGAAATTGGTCGGAAATAGGTCGATCGGATAATCTTCGAGAAATAATGACATTACCAACGAGTTGATAAGAAACTCGTTGGTAATGACATTACCCACGAGTTAGCAACTCGTTGGTAATGTCATTACCAATGAGTTCACTCGTTGGTAATGACATTACCCACGATGTACGTCGTTGGTAATGTCATTACCAACGAGTTACCATGTATCACCGGCAATGGTGGCGGTATTTCCAGAACATGCAGCTCGAGCTGCTCCCCATTTCTTCCTCTCCATCTTCCCTCTCAAACCCTAAAACCTCTCAAAATTCAAAACCTCTCAAACCCTAAAACCCCTCTCTCTTCATCTCAACCCTCTCCTCAATCCTCTCTTCCTCTCCTCCCCTCTCCCCTCTTTTCCTCTCCTCCCCTCTCTCCTCCCCTCTCCTCCCCTATCTCCTCCTCCCCTCCTCCTCTTCCTCCTCCCCTCACCTCCGTCGCCGGACAACAGTTGGGTCGAGCTCCACCATGGCAGGTAATAGCTCACTCTCTCTCCCTCTCTCTCTCTCCCTCTCTCTCTCTCTCTCTCTCTCTCATTCCACATTTTATTTTTATGCATTTTGATTAGTTAATTTTTGATAATTGTGGGATGTATGTATGCATGTGGAAAATATTTGGAAAATGTAATTAAGGTATGTTTGAAAATTGTGGCAAATTAATGTGGATAATTGTGGGGTGAAGGAGAAATATATGTGATGTATATATGTGAAAAATTAATTAATTTATATGGAATGTATATATATACGTATGTTTGAAAAATGTGGAAAATTAATTAGCTAGCTAGGGTGATTTGGATTAATATGTGATGTATATATATATGTGTGAAAATTAGGTGAAATTAAGATGCATGATGTATACAAAGTGTATATGTGATGTATATATATGTGAAAAGTTTAAAGCCGGAAATGATGTATGTAAATATGTTAAGTTAGGTGATATAGTTGTTAATTTAACGTATAATAGGTGAAAAATCGGCTTCGGAATTTAATGTGTGTGGATTAAGGTGATATAGTTGTTAATTTAACGTATAAATTAAGGTGAAAAATCGGAATCGGAATAGTTTGGAACCACAACGGTTTTAAACCGGAACGGTTTGAAACCGGAACTGTTTGTAACCGGAACCGTTTGTAACATAACGGTTCCAGGTTAAAATGGTTCCGGTTCCAAACCGTTCCGGTTCCGATTTGTTATAGAACCGAATCCATGACTATTACGGTGTCCAGGAGGTTTTGCGGCAAATTGGCTTCGGAGAGGTTCACGAAATAGTGGAGGGAACAGTAGTCAAGCTTCCTCCTCGCCCGCAGTTAGCAACACGCCCAGTGGGCCAATGATGACTGCTCGCACGAGAGCCTTGCTAGAGGCGCGAGCTCAGGAGGAAGTTGCACGATCAAGAGCCGTGCAACCGGAAGTCGAGACTCGAGCCTCAGTCTCCAGACGCTCAATCAGCAGACGTCCCTCCGGTGGCAGAGCCTCAGACGAGCGACAGTCAACGGGGGCATCAGAAACTCCCTCAATCCGAATGCCCCATATTCGCCCGGTGCCTACTCCCGTTTCACGGGAATCATCTGAGACACATGGTGGTGCTGGCACCTCATCGTCCAGGCCTCGTCTATCTCCGCCGTCCGGTCTCTTCCTACCTGACGAGATTCCTGTGATCCCTGAATTCGATGATAGGGGGATGCCTGTTTATGTTGAAGGACGGCCGGAGTTCCTGACCGTGGAGGAAGCGTATAACTTCCTCCCGTTCGACCCCGTGTATCTTTGGAGTGTGAGGTGCACCAACCAACAAACGGACGATGCAGGTAAATTTTATTTAACATCAGATTGATTACTTAATTATTACTTAAGACTTACGATAGGTTCAATTAATGATATCAATTTGTTGACATTGTATTATTAGGCAATTTCGTTAATGGGACTGGAAAACGGAAAGGGGCTAGAGGCACCTGCACCGAGAAGAGACTTGAGCAGGCCACCGGCGGAAGGAAAACACCCATAAGGGCCAATGAGGATGGCGAGGTGATCGAGGCATTCGACACCACGCGCAAATATGTCAGCATGGCCGGTGCGATCGTGTGGGACAAGGTCCCAATGCTTTGGCCAGATTGGGAATCTGTGCCTATCTACGTGAAGATGCAAGTGCATAATGCACTCAGTGTGAGTAAAATCGTATTTTCATTACGTAAATTTTACATTTATTAATTAAGTCCGAATAAATATATAATTTTACCTTTTATATATTCATATTGCAGGTGTGGTTTGACGTGGATGAAGTTCTTATTCACACGTGGGTAGAGCGTCAACTACATATGAGGTGATGTGCTTCAACTTATTTGAATATATATCGAGTTAGATTTTTGTTTATCAAGTGTTTTAATATCTCTAACTTTTTTTCCTTGTTTTAATATAGGTATAAAGAGTGGAAGAACGAGCTTTCTTCCCATTACACTGTATACAAGGAGCTAGGCCGAGGTTCTACCCCTAGCGAATTCCGGTTTAGGGAGTACGAGTGGCAGTGGCTGATAGCCCACTTCGAGCACCCCAAAGCTCAGGTATGCATCCTGAATATATCTTACAAGCCTAATGTATCGTATCAGATTGAAATAGTTAGTTACTAATTTTTTTCCATATGTTTATCAAACAAGGCGATTTCGAAGACGAACCGGGCAAATAGATTGAAAAACACCAGGGCCCATCATGCAGGTTCACTCAACTACATGGGTTGGTCGACTAAGGCGCAGCAACAACAAGAAGTGAACCCCTTGGTGTATATTCATCAGAAGTTCTATCCGCAGTGCCCTGACGAAGCGGTAAGTCTTTCGCCTCTCCATGTGTTAATAAAACTATTTTTCGATATTAATTTATTTTGTATCCTTAGTATGTTATTCATTTTCGCTTTTCAATTAGGCGAGAGTGGAGGAGGCGACCGCAGAAGTGACCATGATTATAGCTCGGACTAACCATCCTGACTGCTCCGAGGAAGAAGTCACCCAGTATGCCTCTCAGATCGATCCGCTTGATCGCCCTATAACGGCTCAGATCATGGCAAAAGTGTGCGGGACTGGGAAGAATACCTACTACTGTAGGGGAATGGGCTCGGCGGGCGAAGGAGTATTGAAGAACACTTCAGAATACTCTACCGGGTCAAGAAGTTCAGCTTATAGTCGTAACCTCGCAGCGGAGCTTCAGAGGACGCAGAGGGAGTTGGAGGAGCAAAAGAGGCAGATGGTCGAGTACCAAAACATGGTCCAGCAGCAGACACAGATGCAGGCTCAGATGTACACATGGATGCGGACGATGTACGAGGCTCAGACTACCGGGCAACCGTTCCCCACACCTCCTCCGGTCCCTCCGTTCCCTAGCTATCCACCACCACCACCGCACCAGTCAACGCCAGAGCAAGACCAAGGTAGCCACCGGAATTCAAATAAGTACATGGATTACTTCGACCCTGACCCGCAAGTTTCTGGCCCCTGACCTGTAGTTGTAGTTAATTTTCGTATCGTCGTTGCTATTTGTACTGTACGTTGGACATTTATGTGTACTGTTGAACTTGTATGATTGTACGGTTTATGTCTTTCAATGTAGGTTCTGGAATTGGGCCCAATCCAGAACCGCGTTTTTTTTTTCAAAATTTTTCCAGACATTGCCGGCGACATGGACCTAAGTTGCCGGCAATGTCTCACATTCCGGACACGGCGGCGCTGACATTGCCGGCGACGGAATGTCCTACACATCACCGGCGACTCAAGTCGCCGGTAATGTCTTGACATTGCCGGCGACTTGAGTCGCCGGTGATGTCAAGACATTACCGGCGACGTGAAACTCCGTCGCCGGCAATGTTAATACCGGCGGAGAATTTCCGGCGACGTCATTGCCGGCGACTTGTCGCCGGTAATGACAATTCCGGAGAAAAAAAATACAAGGTCGGCGACGGCAACTAAAGCGACGTATGATATCAATGATTCAAACACTAAAACTACAACATAAGACCAAGTTCTATTCAACTTCAAAAATTTATGTAAACATCAATTTCACTTCTCAATTAACATATAATATGGTCATAAAGAGGGTTAAAGAGATAAAATTCAAACTAACCTTACTTAAGAATAAAAAGGATGGCAAGAACAACCTTCTTTCTCAATTTCTTCAAATTTCTCTCAAAATTGGCCAAGAACAGCTCCATAACGCGAATAACTTATTTTCCCAAAATTTCAACCTTATAAAGTGTTTGACTTTAAGAAGGAGAATAGACCCAGTTTTAAAAAAATGACGCAATGAATATTGCACAATTTTCGTCGCATTAGATCTCTTCGTGGTGACTAAGTTTCTATTCATTGCTTCAGATACCTAAATTTGGTTATATCATGTTTATGAAAAGACGTAGAAAAATATTGGTCGTCTCAGAGACCGTAAAGCGACGTATGATATTTATGAGGCTACAAATGCATTCTTCGTCGCCTAACTTTGCCTCTTGCGACAAAGAAATTTACGTTCGTCGCTTGGTAGCTATTCTCCAGTAGTGGGTAAAGATAAAGAGGATGAAAATGTAAAATTTAAGAAATCCCTAAAATAGAGAATGATATAGCAACTCTGTTAGAGCTAATATTCGATCAAAATCCTTATATTGTTGGTAAAATTCACATTTAGGGGATGTGCCGGAGTTGTTCTTAGTTGACTATTACTATTATTAATGTACAAAACACAACTTAAGTAGGTCTGTACATTCAAGAGCTAAACTTCTCTCTAGAATTTGGAAATTAGAAATTGGTTGGCAGGATTCCAAGGGAAGGGAAAGAAAAGTTCACAGTTTCCCCACTTTAGTGTGTTTGGGAAAGTCAAGGAAAGGAAATTAGTTTTGATGGAAAGGAAAATGGGGTGCAAAATGATTTTCTCCTTCATTCATGAGATTTTGTTTCCCTAGCCTCCCTCTTTTAAGCATTAATTACAACATTTTTTTAACCAAATTAGCCTTACTCAGAATTTTAATTACTGACAAAAAGACATTTTTTGGTTACTTTCTTAATGTTACCAAATACCGACAAGGAATGCAAAGGAAAGTTTTAGTTTCTATTCCTGAGGGAAAGTAAAAGGTAGGAAACACTACAACAAATAGTGCTTCAGGCAACCGTTTTAATCTGTTGTTTGAAGCACCCAAAAATTTGTTGTATATCGAGCAGTTGTCTGAACACATATCACACTAAGGACAAATTTCTGCTGTTGAATATGCACTCCAACAACTGATATTCAGTTGTTTCAAAAGTTTGAAGAAGTGATATTTAAGGACTTATGAGTTGTGTCATATAAATTCAAACAACTGATATTTGTCATATGTCATAGAAGAAAGACAACTGAATTCTAATGTTAAATTAAAGTTTGTTTCAAACAATTGAATACTGAGTTGATGTTTGTTTTAAACAACTGAATATTAATGTTTTACTGTTGTTTGTATGTCTAACCTACAACAATATTTCAATTATTTGAGTGATTCCTTAATGACAGAGTTTATGCAATTCTATAGGTATCAGTATGAGTTAGAAGATAGATTTTGATCTGTCTTGAGTTGTCTGTACACATATAACCAAACTACTTTCTACACATAATCTCCACAAATTAACTACATATATTAACGGTTTCAGCTGCAATCATCATTCAATCTCATTCATTGTGAAAACTAGAATACATTCAACATAGGCATGTCATATACAAAAAGTATACTCCAAGAGGGGAAAATATATGCCCAGTACCTATATATCAATTTTCTTAACATCATCCCATTCATAATATCAACATAAACTACAAAGTCATTGATTTCTCTCAAATGTCCACTTGAGTGATGATCTCTCACAATACCAAACAACTTCACCCCAATTGGTCCCCACACAGATTCTGCAAAATCTAAATCTCCATATAACACAAAATCATCAAGAATCAAGTATACACATACAATATAATTTTGAAGATCTATGAAGTATACAGAATTTTAAAATCTATAGTCTAGACAATATCAAACCTTTTAGCATACAAATCACTACTTAAGAAGTGAATATGATATAGAAATTTACCATTAATACTATGAATTATTGGTGACATGATATGTGTAACTAAGCGACTTATTAGACATGCACTAATTATAAAGGCAATTTGAAACCAACTCTATGTAAAGATGTGTAACCAAACTAATCCAAATAAGGCATTTTATCCTCACCCTTATAGGAAACTCCAATTTTAGGCTTGTCACAAGGACCAATGATGATTTTGAAAAGCCATAACTTCATGTCATCTTGAACTGAAGCACATATGAATCTTCATATTAACAAACTGGCCATTGAAACTATTCCATTAAACATATAGGACATCAAATTTCAGCCTAATTCATTTAAAAGTAATATCAAATTGAAATTGGTTATTTAGAGGATCCATAATAGTTCCATTCAGTAAATTCATATACAAAAACTAGGTTAGAACTACGATGCACACATCAATCAAATAATTACATAGCTCAATTTAAAGTGACCAAGTGCAAATCAGTGAACATACAAAGAACAGAATTCTTACACATTGTGCAAATCAATGAACATTACATTACTTATTAGAAGTTGACAACCATGTTATAGATATCTTACCACAAAAGAAATCATCTTCTTGCCACCGGCCTGCAATTGATGTACAACATGATGATAACAGATTATTTCATCAACTTAGACGTAATCTTATATATAGTTTCAATATGAGTGACTAGTAAGTACCTATAGACCATATCTTTATTAACTGTAGAGCGATATCGAGTTGATCCCTCAAGTGAGCATCTAATGTAGGAAGACATCAGTTGTCAGTCTGCCACTAATGTAATGCACTGGAATATGGCTAGTAACCCCTCAAACCTAAACATATATACACAAACCACTCCACATGTTAAAAAATAATAAAAACAGAGGATGAGTATGTAGTTTAGAGTAGGTACCAGGAAAGCCAGCATAGAAAGTAACCATCCTGCATTCCCTAACCATTAAGTACCAAGATAATTAAGAAATGAAAATCAGACTTGTGGTGATTAACCTCACCCATGGGGCCGATGATCTTGTCAACATGTTTTAGTCCAAGAAAGATGTACCATAGGCACTCGTGCATTTTGGGAGATGCCTTGGCTTATATGGCTCCAACCTTGTTATAGTAAGCTATTTGGAAGGTGGAGAGTTCTCTAGTCTTGAACAACCTACAACAACACCACCGTTGTCGATCTGTGCAAAATAAGTAAGCAACATTTATGCGTGAATTGCAGACACCAACCATATTGAGATTGTAACATTGACATTTATCTAATTAAACAAAAATAGGGATCACTTATGCTAAGCTTCTATTTATCATCACCCAAAGACAAGCTAAATGATCTAAGTGATAAGATTCATTTTCAGGACAAGTTGTCGATAAAGGTAAAAGGCATGCACTTACATATCATGTCATTTCATCAACAAGATTTACTTGTTCATATATACAAAACTTGTTTTTTTATATAAAAAAAAGAGTAGTTGCCTTCTTTTCTAACAAGTTTTGGTTTTACAAGTGCAAGCCTTCTCTTATTTTCGGTAGGTATATAAAAGTTGGTATCTCTCCTTCTTATTTCATGGAGATGTTTTCTCCAAAACTCTCTTCTCTTCAATGTCCCGGTTAGACAAAATCAAAGGAAAGAATGACTCTTCCTCATTTTAAGGAGAAGCCATTGATTCATCTTTTTTATGAATGGCCAAGATTTGTGTTTGGCTTCTCCACTTGCCACCCTTGTTTGGCTATAAATACCACTTCCAAAGATGTTTTTGGTACTTGAAAAAATAGGAGAGATAGGGGTCTTGATCACCTCCTTTTATTTGCTCTTGAAGTCATTTTATACTCTAATGTGTTAAGTATTAATCATGTTTCAAAGAGTTTTTTTCGGTTCTTCAAACAAGCATAAAAACTCTTCTATGCTCCTACATTTGTTAGTGGACTTTTATTTAAGGTTTTTCTTTCTAGAATTTCATATCTCCATAGGAAATCTCATAAAAACCTTTTTCAAAACTCATACATTTTCACATTGCATATCATGGGTTGAAGTGATAGTGCAATCTAATCGGGAGCATTCTTGAGAGAATTAGTCGGGTGAGCACTAAGTTCTATGAAAAGCTTCGTAGCCAATAGCTCTCAGGATACAAAGACGTTCTTCTATCTTTACTAGTATTCGCACAACTAGTCTAAGACATGTCTCTCTTTTCTCTAGAACAAGTGTTTACAATATTACTGTCTTCTAAAGAAAGGTGTTTTACATAGTATAAATGTTTGTCCCTCAAGAGTTAGGGGCACAGTTTTTTTCCCTGTTACAGGGTTTCTACATTAAAGAAAAACATTCATGTGTCATTTATTGCTTTCCTACTTATCGCATCTTATCTACTTCATTATTGGTAATTCAAGATAGAAACACTCTCTGCTATCCTCGAATTAATACTTCAATGAAATGTTTTATAAAAGGAGCTTATTCACCCCCTTTAGGACCTTCAATTGGTATCAAAGCGACCACTAACTTTTTTTAGTGAGATCCTCTGTATCCTAGAATGGATCATGATAGGTCCATTTCTATTAATGTTCCTCTGTTTTTTGAAGAAAATGATTACTTCAAATGAAAGATTATGATGTCGGCATTTTTCTTCTCCTAAGATGATGGAAAGCAATGGACTATGGTCGAGGAAGGATACAGCTCTCCCACAATACCGTCTCCTGAAGATGATAAAGTACTCATCCCTAAGGAAAGAAGTAAATGGACAGATGCCGAAAAGGCAAACTCAAGGATAAACATTAAAGCTCTAAACAACTTGTACTCTTCCTTATCAGAAAGGGAACGAAGAAGAATTCTTCATTGTCCAACAACAAAAGCAGCATGCGTTTCACTCTCCACTACTCATAAAGGTAATATCAAGGTAAGAGATAAAAAAAAATTCAAAGTTTAACCTCTGAATTTGAACAAATTAAAATGAGTGAAGATGAGACCATTGGCGACTTTCTTAGTCAGCTCCTTAACATCACAAATCAATGTCAAGGTCTAGGTCATCCTATTGAATCTAAAGTTATTGTTCAAAAGATGCTCAGATCAATCACTTCTTATTTTGAGCCTAAACAAATTGCAATAGAAGAGTCACATGATATGTCTATATACTATCTTGACGAATTAGTTGGGAATCTCAAGACCTGTGAGGCAAGAAAACTAAATCGTAAGAAAGAAAAGATAATTGCGTTTAGCTCAATAAATAAGGAAGAAGAAGAGAATGAACCTACTGAAATCTCTTCGGAAGAATATGCTTTTCTAACAAAATAGTTTGGAAAATTTCTCAAAAATAGAAAAGCTTTTTCTAGGAAATTTTCTAAGGGGTCCAGCAGCTAGGGTTCAAACCCAAAGAACTTTAGAAACAATGAGAGTTCAAATGTCAAAAAATTTAAACCAAAATTCTCTCAAAAGACTGATGATAAATTAAGGTGCTTTGAGAGTACTGGTGTTGGACACAAAGCTGCAGATTATGCAAATAGAAAGTCTAAATCACATAAGGTCTTGAAAGCCACATGGAGTGATAGTGAGTCTGAAGAAGCATCTGATAAAGAAGGTGAACTGATTGCTTTCATTGCTTCGATTATTTTAGACGAGTCTCATGTGGATGAAGGAGATGATGACAGTTTGGATGAAAAATATTTTGATATGTATACATCATTTGTATCCATGATTACTAAAATTGAAATCCTAACAAATGAGTTATCAAAGAGTGAGGAAACAAAATTTATTTTTCAAGAAATTTTTTTCTTTTAAATAAAAAATGGAAGCAAGAAAAATCTTATCTTGAAGAACATGTCAAGATGATTCAAGAAAAATTAGATTGCCAAAATTATTTTTTATTATCTTTGACAAAGGAAAAGTCTAATCTTGAACTTGGTTTGGAAGAGTCAAAATCTCTTTTTAAAAAATTCTCTCTAGGGTCAGAAAAATTAACCAAAATGTGTGACATTGGCAAGATTGACAAAGATAAAACAGGGTTAGGATATGAAGTTGGCGAAAACTCTAAGAAACCAACCAGGTTTGTTAACAGTCAAAAAGAAAACTTTGTACCCTCTTTCAAACCCCAAAAATCTTTTGTTCCAACTTGTCACCATTGTGAAATCATTGATCACTTATGACCTGAATGCAGAAAACTGAGGAGAAATCAAAATACTCATCATAAGAATAGACTCACCTCTTTTCAATCATCTCTTGAGAAAACCCTTGATGATCTTTCCAAAATTGCTGAGAGCCTATCTGTCAAAACCTCTGTGTCCCGTAGAAGAAGATCATTTAGCAACAATAAGAACAAACCCAAAGGTCAGCCGAACTTGGATCCCATCCATCAAAGACCTTGGGATCTATGTGGCAACAGTTCAGATGATGAAAATTATGTAGGCAATTGATCTACGCATTTTATGCTTGATTATTAATGTCTTTCTCTCTACATTTTGCTTTGTTACGAGCTTAGTAAATATGTTTCTAACTTGTTTTATGTTTTTAGGTAGAAAATAAAGGAGAAATAATAAAGGAGACGATTCGGAGCAAAATGTGTGCTAAGGAAGACGTTCCTAAACTCCGAAGAATAAATGGTCACGTGGAATTACATGGAGCTATGCAGGGAGTGTACGTAATTGCATGGAGGATAAATTAGTGATGCATGCATGGCATGAAGTTAATTGATGGCATGAAGCTTAATTAGATGAGATGAAGAATGATTAAGCTTAACAATTGGAGATGATGAGCTAGACATTGCCATACAAGAAGGAGCAGGGCTGACTCGACTCGGGAATGAAGCCCTTTTTGATGCACTTATCGAGATTTTGGAGCCTAGGATCCTCGAGATGGCTATGGCACTCAATGAGGCTCCACGGATTGTAAATAGGCCACCTCCTATTCCGTTGGCCTATGGAGAAAACAAGCTTGTTCCATCCGTGATTAAGGCACCGGAGTTAGAACTCAAAGTGTTACCGGCTCATTTGAAGTATGCTTACTTGGGAGAGAATGACACTTTGCCGGTTATCATTTCATCATCATTGGAGGAAGAACAAGAGGGCAAACTCATCAACATGCTCAAACGTTATAAAACAGCAATTGGATGGACCCTTGCCGACATCAAAGGCATCAATCCGGCCACTTGCGTGCATCGAATTCTACTCGAAGATGGGGCTAAACCTTCGAGAGAAGCTCAAAGAAGACTCCATCCACCGATGATGGAAGTTGAGAAGAAGATAAGCTAGAAGATCCAGCCCTCTCACACAAATGAAGAACTATCACGTCTAGGCTGTAAGACGTTAAAAAAACAAGCGCTTGTTGGGAGGCAACCCAATGGAGGAAATCGCCAAGGATTTGTTCTCTCCTCCCTTATCTTTTTAATTTCATTGCTTATTTACTTTCCTTAGCTAAAATTTTCGTGGGTCTCTCCCTTCATACGAAATTCTATGATTCCCTTAAATACATTGAGGACAATGTAGAGTTTAAGTGTGGGGGAGGGGTTTACAACCTTATTTGAGTCATAAATTGTTAAAACCGGGCGGACAATGGAACTTTCCGGCGGATGATGCCCTAAAAAAGAAAAAATTTGTTTTTAAAGAGTCTTTTTCATTTTTAGGATGCCCTTAGTTAGTCTATGATGAAAATGGACGGAAAAAGAATACATATGGCGATGAATAAACACAAACTGTTTTCGTGTGATAAGTGAGATATTTTGATTGTCATAACATGTAGTGGATATGGTTTGATTAAACATGGTACAGATTTCGCATGTTAGAATAAGTTTTAAATCATACAAACCTTAAAGTGAGTTTTTGAGCCTACACTACTTCATTTGAGAGTGAATTTCGTGCATATGGTTTTCAAAAACAAAACATGCTTCATCTAATTGCTTGCCATAGATTTTAATGAACTAGAGATTACTAGAACTTACTCATGTAGATTTACAACGCTTTTAAGTTGATATATGCTCTGATTTTGGATATGATTAAAGGCAAATTAGGTTACCACCACTAAACCAAATGGCCTTGTGTCCCATTGTGCGCACGAGTTGCGACACCCTTAGATTACCCCTTTGTGCCTACGTTAAGCCTTTTCTTTCATTTACCACATACATATCTAAGCACTTAGCCTAGTGTAGAGTTCCTACCCTTGTTTTAAAGACTTGGTGAAGAAGTTTCGAAGCTAGCATAAAGAAGTGGCGAAAAAGAGATGAAAGAATACAAAGAAGGGAAGACTTGTCCAAAAGATGAATGCCGAAAATACAAAGAAAAAAAAAAAGAAGAAGAAAATATCGAGAGCAAAAGAAAAGAAAAGAAAAAAATATGTGTGTAATAGCTCTCCGGCAAAAGTTCTAAATGTAAAAGTTTGGACAAGTGAAGTTGAAAATGAAGTTAGGGCCCAAAAAGATGAAAATTGGCCCCGATCTTGAAAATTTGACACATAAAGAAGTGTAGAAAGGATGAGCCACGAATTTAAGAAGTTTTAAGTGCTAAACTAAGTCTTTTGAACGTTTTTACACCACCACTTATCTAAATTTCGAATGCCTTAGCCTTAGCCCCATTACAACCTTTCTAAAGTCCTTTATGATCCTTAAGATGAGTAGCCTTCGATTGGTTGAGTAAGTTACATGAGTAAGCATATGGTTTGGTTCATTTGTGCAAGTAATTATGAGGTATTTCGATAAAATGCATATATATTTTGAGTGAACCTCTTTTCATGAGTGAAAATATGATGAGTGCATCCATGTGAGATTGATTTAAATTTTTTCGAAACATGCACAGCTTTGACTTCACCATCGTTTACTCCAAGTCCTACTTGTTCATGACATGATCATATTTCTCTTATCTATCGAAAATTGTTGAACTTTAAATTCTAAAATCGTGTGATTCCATCGCCATATACTTAAGAAAATTTCTGAGACAAATTTTGCTAAGGGCTTAGAAGTTGTTTTTATTTTATTTGAGTCCATGAATTTTGTTCAACGTAAAGGCTAGCCTCATCGTTGGAATTTTGTTGCTTGCCTTCTCGTTTCCTTTATTTTAAGTTTTTGCTAGGGACTAGCAAAGTTTAAGTGTGGGGGATTTTGATCAACGCATTTCATACTTGATTCTTAACGCAATTCTCTCTACATTTAACTTTGTTTTATGCTTAATAAATATGTTTCTAATTTACTTTATGCTTTTAGGTAGAAATAAAGGAGAAAATAATAAAGGAGGAGTTTTGGAGCTAAAAGCGTATTAAGGAGGAAGTTCTCAAATCCGGAGAAGAAATGGTCCGAGGAATGGTCTTCAAATGGTTACTAAAATGCATTCCCATATGGTGTCAAGAATTGAAGACCAAATGCCAAAAGAAATGGATACCAAAATGGTGGACAAAAAGATGAAGACATTTCTCCTGCGCGACCCAGGAAAGAGCAAATATGGCGGAATATATGGAGCATATAATGGACGAATTTTGGAGGATATTCCATGAAGATAAATACCTGATTTGAGGGCCAAAATATGTGCAAGAATATGGTATATTCGGCCAAGAATTATTAGGGAATAAGGAATGCAAGATTTGAAGATATGAAGATTTCCTTTTCCTTGAAGAAGAAGAAAACAGGGCAGCCAGGTCACTTAACTTCTAAAATCCGTAGTAAATCCAATTCAATTCCAAATATGGCGTTCCTTATATGGATTTTATAGCCCTTTGAATAAGCTTTCCAATGAAACAAGAATCGGAATTTTCCAAGATCTGAAACTCCGGGAAAACGCGTTTGAAGATAGACTGTCAGATTTGCCCGGGTACATAAGGAAAGTCTTGTTTTGGTAGGAAAAGCCCTACTCTTCTCCTATATAAAGGGGAGCTCGACTCATTCATTCTCATCACTCATTCTAGACTTCTAAGCTTGCCAAAGATCAGCTCCTCAACCTCCAAACACTCGGCCATCCCCTCAAAACCCGAAACACCACCAAACTTCATCCCGTAAACACTCTCCTCCACCTCAAGAAGGACTTTGCTCGCTTTGGCTGGGAATTCTTGGGCTCGTCATCAACTAAGGAGTAGCTACACTTGAAGATTTGCGGTGCGCTTTCACGGAGTCTAAAAGTGTAACATGACCCCTTTTTATTTTGTTTCGGTTTTTGTTTGGATTTCCTTTGTTTGTATTTTGAGAACAAGTTTTGATAAGAGGCTTTATATTTCTAAATTCTTCTAAGTTTCTTCCATGTGTTTTTAACTTTGATTCGAATACATGTGTGTGCTTATATGTTCTTAATGCTTGAAACTGTTTTTAAGTAGATACTCGCTTTGGTTCTCTTTTAAGCATGTTTCACGAACTAATAACAAAGATAAAATTGGATTAGAGAGTTAGCTCGCTTTGGTTGCTGTCTTGTTCAATTATAAGCATGTGTGTGTGTTTTGATTAGAGTTAAGAATTTCGTTGACACTTAGGAAGTCTAGGTATAAAACGGCAAAGGATGAAAGAATGAGTCGATCACATGTATATAATAGTTTAGTGTTTATTTTCGGTTTAGTAAGCATGTTTAGGGTTCTTTGTTCTTGTTTGTTTTCTACTTGTCTATGAGTGAAGCATGATAGAACCTAGGATTTCTCTATATGTTTACTAACCATTTTCTTTCTTTATTTTCGTAGATTATAAATAACCAACTTTCAAACCCCCCTTTCAAACCTTAGCGTAAATATGCATGCACCCTCAATCCCCGGTTAAGAACGATACCCTATTTACCAATGCTACATCTACACAAAAGGGTTTTAATTGTCTACGCGTTTTTTGTTGATTGTTAAGTGTTAATTTAATGGTTGCAAATGCGTGTATCAATAATTGCATGAAATGATATATGCATGGAACGGCATGCATAATGGATGGTTGATGATTGGTTTAGCAATTTAAAGATTGAAACGGAGCTAAGTCAGACTTGAAAGGGTAATGAGCTGCTTGAATTGAAATGAACGGAAGCTAGCTGCTGCAACGGTGAGCTTAATGCTTGAAACAGAGGCTTAATTGGTTTGGATGTAGTGCAGCAAACGGCAGAGCTGAAATTGAGAGATAATGGTGGCATATGAACGGATGCTAGCACATGTGCTGAAACGGAAAAGATAAATGCATGGGAGAGGAAATGCAGACTTGAAACGGAAATGAGATAAGAAGGAAGAACGGACATGAAGAAGAAATGAAACAGTTTTGACCGGCCATGAAACAACTATATAAGGAGAGCTTTGGGGAAAGGAAAGGGGATCACACATTTAGAGGGCCGAACCCCTGTCTCTACATCACCTCCTCTCACACTTAGCCAAGAGAATTCTCAAGAAACCGAAACACCATCTCCACCACCTTCCAAATAAACCTACCTTCACCCGCGGCCTCTCTTGCTCGATTTGGCTTTGAGTTCGTGCGACTTCATCAACCATCAAGGAGCTGCTACACTTGGAGATTGCGGAGCGAATATCCCTCGGATCAAAAAGTGTAACAATGTCTTGTAATTTGTTTCGGTTTTGTAAGGAATTTTCCAAACTTTGTGTAGTGAGATTATGTTTTGTTGTAAGATGTTTATTTTCAGATTTGTTTGAAACCTTCCATGTGTTCATAGCCTTAGGTTCGAATATGCATGCTAGTATACCAACACTTAATGCGTTAGAGCTTGTTAGGATGATACTCGAATATCCAGTTCACCCTCGCATGTTTTAATGAACTAATCAAAGATAAAATTGGACTTAGGTGGTTAACTCGATTTGGTTGCTCCCTACTTTCGATGTATACATATGCGTATGTTTTAACTTGAGCTATGAGTTTCGTTGGGATCAAATAAGGATGAGGTAAACGGCTAGGTTGAATAAATGTGATGATCACATGTAAATAGTAGATTTAGGTTCTATCTTGTAGGAAAATTAGTAAAAACAAACTTTGCACCCCCATAAACTAAACCTAGCATAGTTATGCATGCACCCTCAATCCCCGGTTAAGAACGATCCCTACTTATCAATGCTACATCAACAAAGAAGGGTTTTAATTGCTTTCGTGTGTGATTGAGTGTTTAATTAAGTGCTTGAAAAGACATGAATCAATTTTGGCGCCGTTGCCGGGGATTGTAAAGAATTGTGTGATTATGCTTATACAATATGTTTATATTTTTCTGTTTTTCGGAATTGTGCACTTCCCGGTTTTGTGTATATTATTTGACATAGCTAGAAGACTCATAAAATCTGAAATTTTGGACGAATGGTTGTTTATGTGTCTAGTTTGTGCCTGAAAAATTTCAGCCCAGTCGACCGAGCCAATAATTCTAAAAAAATTCGACAAGCTGCTGTGTTCATGTTTGCCAGAATCTGGAATTGCATGTGTTCTTGTGAATATGTGAAATTGTACATTAAACCTACGAAATTTCTGTTCATATTTATACTAGCACTTGTTCATATTGTATCTTTTGCAGCCATGTAACATTAAAGGAAGCTTGGATTTGCATTGAGTACATGAGCTTGGTTGATTAAGTCGCACTCATTGTTGAATAGATGGCGCCTCTTTTTCATGTTTATCTCCTTAACCCCTCGTGATGTATGGATTTCACCACCATACACCATAACCTAAGTGAAGTTATGGACATGAGGTTGAGGGCGGAGTCTACATTGGACTTGAGGGAGTTGTACATTTTCGAAAGTTTGGTTGAATGTCGGACATGGTGTCTAGAAACGGGTTATGACTGGTGACAGGATTTGGATCTAAGAAAGACTTGCAACATTGGAGTATATACCAAAGACTCGGTTGGTGGATGAATACTTATCTTTGAGTAAGAAATTCTCAACGCAATGGTGTCTAGAAGGTGACGGTTTCTATGACAGGTTTTGGATCCGAGATATCAAATCGGTCCTACCTCTCGTGGTCTCTCTCGCTAACTGGCCATTTCGTTGAGTTTGCCCAAAGAAGATAAGGACTAAGTCTACTTGCCATAGTCGGTTAGCCTCGGGTTGCTTTGTCGAAATTAGTCCTGCCTCTCGCGTTATCTCTATCCCCAACTGGCCATGTTTATCGATTGAACCAAGACCATTCGATTGAAAGTGTACACTTTATCGCGCGGGTCGCACGTCCTTTGAACGACCTAAAGATCAAGCGAATGTACTCTCTTCAAATCTAAAGCGCAACACAATGAACCCTAAGTGTACATAACCAACGAAAATTTTGTGTATATTGTCAACATGTAAAGGCCTTAACCACTTGCATTTGTAGATTGCATAACCCTCTGGCGGCTTTGTGATGTGTGGATTTCATCACCACACACCCTAACCTAAGTGAAGTTAGGGGCATGAGGCCAAGAGATTGGTCACGTTTGCATCATGTATTTAGCACGTAACTTTTGTGTTTTCTGCAGGTTCTAACGTTTTCTCTTATGCATTCACTCCATCCTTCACTTAGGTTCTTGCTTGATGCACTTTGAATGAAAGTTTGAATGAATTCTTGCATGAATTTCGTGGACTATGGTGTGTGCTTGCATCTTTTGAGTAACAACTTGTATTTAACGTTTACCTTAGTGTTTATACAACTAACCCCTGCAGGATACATGTACAAATATACATAACTTGTTTTTAATAACTTGCATTCATTTTAGGATGACCTATAGCCTTTGCATTTCATCTAGTGTACAAAACGCAGCTTATGTATATATAATACCTAATCCAAACGTCACTTGTATGTATGTATGTGAATATGATGTGTTTTGAATTTGTGTGCTTTGTTTTTTGTGTGCTTTTGTGAAGTCCTTGTGATTTCCAACGTTTTGGATCAAGTATCATGCATTCTTTGTGTATTCTTTTGATACTAACACTTGATCTTGGTTGAATCTCAGGTTGTGAATGACCAAACCTTTTCCACGTGAAATTCAACTCCGTAACCGCACAGTGATCATTCTTCCTAACGCAGTGGAAGACCTTGACCGACCTCTTGTTGAGGACGAGGTTGACTCACCAAGATCTCTTCACTCCGAGCACGGTTTTAAGCAAGATCAAGAAGAGGAATCAAGAATGTTGGGACTCAATGGAAACAATGGAAACAACAACAACAATGTGGTTCCTAACGTCAACAACAACAATAACAACATTGTGAGGAGAACTCTTCGCCAACAAACCTGCTCAACAGATTGGAGTGCTGGCCCTTCCTGCATTCGATTTCCTGAACCTCAAGAAGACAAGAGGGACATCGAGCTCAAGAGTGGATTTCTCCATCGCCTACCTATCTTTCAAGGGATGGCGCATGAAGATCCTAACATGCATTTGAGGCAGTTTCAATTTGTTTGCTCAAGTATGAAACCCAGTGATGCGGATGACGAGCTCTTGAAATTGAAGGCATTTCCGTTTACTCTAAAAGACAGAGCTCAGACTTGGCTCATGGAACTTCCACCAAATCATATCACTACATGGACACAACTTGCGGATGCTTTCTTGAGCAAGTACTTTCCAGCCTCAAAGATTACTGTCTTGAGGAAGAAGATCACTGGAATCGCACAAGTTTATGATGAGACATTTGGGCAGTATTATGATCGCTTCAAAGTTCTCTGTGCCACTTGTCCCTCCCATGGTTTCTCTGAGACTAATCTGATGAACTATTTCTATGATGGACTCAAGCCGATTGATCGAGAACTTCTTGATGCTGCTGCAAATGGAGCCTTCATGGATTTAGATGAAGTACGTGCCCGTGCACTCTTGGAGAACCGAGCTAATAATGATGCTCAATATGGGATGGCTCCAAGGAAGACTGTTGCCGAAGTGAGCTCAGCAAAAGTCGCTGCAGATGACAAGTATGACAAACTTTCTGATTTGATGGAGCAGATGATGGAGCTTGAAGTGAAACGTCAGAAAGTCTCTCTTGGACAATTATGTGGCGTTTGCCATTCTCAAGGGCACTTAGGTGATCAATGTCCTACCTTGGCCGAGCAACCACATGAAGAACAAGTCAATGCCATGGGTGGATATCAAGGAGGCCAACGCTACAACAATTACAACAACTTTGGCAACCGTGATCATCCTGGTTTCAAGTGGAGCAGCAATGAGGGATGTCTTAACCCTCTAGCACCTCAGCAGCAGCAATACCAACGTCCCCAACAATACAATGCAAGGCCTCCAATGGTCCCAACGCCACAAGTTCCCTTGCCCCCTCCGGTTCAGACTTTTACAAATCCGGATTATGACAAGATGATTGCTCAACTGTCTGCCTCAACTCAAGTACTTTTGGATGGACAAAAAGAAACAAAGGCAACGTTGGATGCACATGGTCAAGACATCAATGAAATCAAGAAACAAATGGGCCAACTTGTGGACTTTATGGGACATATTCGAACAACTGGACAGCTTCCATCTCAACCAACGCCACCTACTAGGAATGTGAGTGCGGTTACTACAAGGAGTGGGAAGGTTTTGGAGCTGCCAAAGCAGAAGGCAACGTCATCACCAGATGAAGTTGTTGTGGAGGAAATTTTTGAAGAAGATCCAGCTACCGAAGAGCTCAAAAGGAAGAAGAAAGTGGCACCACTTTTGCCACTACCAACACCAACACCGACGCACCCTACCCCAATGAAAGGTATTGACTCTACCCCTTCAAGTTTACTTAATACTAATGCATCGTTTGCTCGTGCACCATTTCCACACAGGTTATCCAAATCAAAGAAAGATGATCAATACGAGGAAATTCTGGACATCTTTCAGAAGGTGCAAGTGAATCTGCCCTTGATCGAGTGCATAAAGCAAGTACCTATCTATGCCAAGTTTTTGAAAGAGCTATACACCCAAAGGAGGCAAACGAGAGCGAAGGAGGTTGTGAAGGTGAATGCAACAGTTTCTGCAGTGTTGCAACGACGGCTACCCCCTAAATTGAAGGACCCTGGGAGTTTTTCTGTTCCCTGCGTGATTGGTGACAAGAGATTTGAAGATGTCATGCTCGACTTGGGTGCATCCATCAACGTGATGCCCTACTATCTTTATGCATCCATGGAGCTTGGCGAGCTTAAGCAAGACAATGTCATCATTCAACTAGCCGATCGTTCTCACAAGTATCCAAGAGGATACGTTGAAGATGTTCTTGTGCAAGTCAACAATTTGATATTCCCTGCAGACTTTTACATTGTTGACATGGAGGAGAGTCCGTTGAATACTACGCCACTTTTGCTTGGACGTCCCTTCATGAGAACCGCAAGAACAAAGATAGATGTGTTTGAAGGCAAGTTCTCCATGGAGATTGATGGGGAGAAGATCGAGTTCAACATCCTTGATGCTATGAAGGTTCCCATTGCTACTGTCAACTCATGCATTTCGTTGGATTTAGTTGAAGATATGGCACAGCAGCATTTGGATGTACTTAGAGAGGATGAGCTTGACACTGTCCTTCAAGATGGAATTGGGCTGACCTACACTAGGGATGATGCCCTAGTTGACGTTTTGATTGAAGTCTTGGAGCCCAGACTTAGAGAAATGGCGTTGGCACTTAATGAAGCAGCCCTTGTGACGTCTAGACCTACACCAATTACATTGGTCTATGGCGAGAACAAGCTTGTTCCCTCCATTATTCAAGCACCCGAAGTGGAACTCAAGGTGTTACCGGATCATTTGAAGTATGCTTACTTGGGCGACAATGAGACTTTGCCGGTTATCATCTCTTCAACGTTAGAGGAAGAACAAGAAGGTAGATTGGTTCGAATGCTTCAACAATACAAGCCTGCCATTGGATGGACACTTGCGGACATCAAAGGTATAAATCCAGCAACTTGTGTTCATCGCATTCTACTTGAGGAGGGAGCTAAGCCCTCACGTGAAGCACAAAGAAGGCTCCATCCGCCAATGATGGAGGTTGTGAAGAAGGAGGTGATCAAACTCTTGGATTGTGGGGTCATTTATCCAATTCCAGACAGCCGTTGGGTCTCACCCGTGCAAGTTGTTCCTAAGAAGTCCGGAATCACCGTTGTAAAAAACGCGGATAATGAGTTCGTGCCTCAGCGAACTATCACTGGACATAGAGTTTGCATCGACTATAGGAAGCTCAACGCAAGCACAAGGAAGGACCATTTCCCTTTGCCATTCATTGATCAAATGCTTGAGAGGTTGGCTGGTCATTCCTACTATTGCTTCCTTGATGGATATTCGGGTTACAACCAAATCAGCATCGCGGAGGAGGATCAAGAGAAGACAACGTTCACATGCCCTTTTGGAACGTTTGCATATCGACGGATGCCCTTTGGTTTGTGCAATGCCCCTGGTACGTTTCAACGTTGCATGCTTTCTATCTTTTCCGATTACATTGAAAAAATAATTGAAGTATTCATGGATGACTTTAGTGTTTTTGGGAAAGATTTCGATGCATGTTTAGAGAACTTAGAGCTAATCTTGCAAAGATGCGTTGAAACGAACTTAGTGCTAAATTGGGAGAAGTGTCACTTCATGGTAACTCAAGGGATAGTTCTAGGCCACATTGTTTCAAAAAGGGGGATAGAAGTTGATAAATCTAAGGTAGATCTTGTACGGTACTTACCCTCTCCGACTTCGGTTAGAGAGATTCGTTCTTTTCTTGGACATGCAGGTTTCTACAGGAGGTTTATCAAGGACTTCTCTCACATATCTCGGCCCTTATGCAAGTTACTTCAAAAGGACACTCCCTTTGTGTTTGATGAAGAGTGTAACGTGGCATTCACCAAGTTGAAGGAGTTGCTCACGTGTGCTCCTATTCTTCAAGCACCAGATTGGTCTCTACCCTTTGAGCTCATGTGTGATGCATCGGATTACGCTGTTGGAGCTGTTTTGGGACAAAGGAAGGAGAAGAAGCCCTACGCCATATACTATGCCTCAAGGACACTTGATGATGCTCAAGCCAACTACACAACAACCGAGAAGGAGATGCTTGCTGTGGTTTTTGCATTGGACAAATTCAGATCTTACTTACTTCAAAGCAAGGTTATCATTTACACGGATCATGCGGCTTTGAAGTACTTGATGACAAAGAAGGATGCAAAACCAAGACTCATTCGTTGGATTCTACTTCTACAAGAGTTCGATGTGGAAATCAAAGACAAGAAAGGAGTGGAAAACGTTGTGGCTGACCATCTTTCTCGAATTGTGCATGGACAAGAAGCTGTAGCTATTGAGGAAACATTTCCGGATGAACAACTCTTCGGAATCAAGGTAAGTACTCTTGAAACTCCATGGTACGCAGATATTGTTAACTACTTAGTTACCGGTGAGTTTCCATCTTCCATGCCAAGAGCTCAACGTGATAAGCTTAAGTCTAATGCTAAGTCATTTATTTGGGATGAACCTTACTTATGGAAACAATGTGCCGACTTAGTAATAAGGAGATGTATCCCGGATAGTGAGTTTGCATCTATTCTTGAGTTTTGTCATAATGGTGCATGTGGAGGACATTTTGGTTCGAAGAAGACAGCCCTAAAGGTTCTTGATTGTGGTTTCTTTTGGCCTAACCTATTTCGTGATTCAAATGATTTTTGTGCTAAGTGTGATAGGTGCCAAAGATCTGGAAACATTGGTCCAAGAGACGAAATGCCACAAAAGTACATGATCAATGTCAAAATCTTTGATGTTTGGGGCATTGATTTCATGGGACCCTTTCCTCCATCTAATGGTTTCACTTACATCTTACTTGTTGTAGATTATGTGTCGAAATGGGTGGAAGCAAAAGCCACCCGTACTAATGATTCGCGAGTTGTTGCAGATTTCCTCAAGACGAATATCTTTTCAAGGTTTGGGATGCCACGCATTCTCATAAGCGATGGAGGGAGTCACTTTTGCAACAAAACCATGGAGGCATTGATGAAGAAGTATGGCATCACACACAAGGTCTCTACACCATATCATCCACAAACCAATGGAATGGCTGAAGTATCCAATCGCGAAATCAAGAAGATCTTGAAGAGAACTGTCAAACCAAATCGCAAGGATTGGAGTCAAGGTTTGGATGATGCATTATGGGCTTATAGGACGGCATACAAGACTCCCATAGGCATGTCACCCTATCGACTTGTTTATGGGAAGGCTTGTCATCTTCCGATGGAATTAGAGCACAAAGCATGGTGGGCGATCAAGAAGTTCAACATGAACAAGGATGAGGCTGGTCTACATCGAAAGCTTCAACTTTGTGAGCTTGAGGAGAACCGGAATGAAGCATTTGACAACGCATGGATCTACAAGGAGAAGACAAAGCGCATTCATGACAAGATGATCCGTACGAAGAGTTTTGAACCCGGGCAGAAGGTATTGCTATTCCATTCGAGACTTAAGACTTTTTCCGGGCAAGCTACGCTCTAGATGGGTTGGTCCTTACATTGTAGTTCAAGTCTTTCCCTATGGAGCCGTGGAGATAATGAGCTTGAAAACCAGCAAGGTGTTCACCGTGAATGGCCAACGTTTGAAGCACTACTATGAGAATTCCAAGGAGCATGACGTTGAAGAAGTGAAGCTCTTTGATCCACCTACCTCAAACACATGAAGATGCATCACGTCTAGGCTGGAAGACGTTAAAAAACAAGCGCTTGTTGGGAGGCAACCCAATGGAGGAGTCTACAACAGATTTGCATTCTCTTCCCTTATCTCTTTTATTTCGTTTCTTTTGTTTTTACTTAGTTAGATTTTCGTAAATCCTAGCTTTCATGCTTGAATTCTATGACTTTACTTTCGTACATTGAGGACAATGTAGAGTTTAAGTGTGGGGGAGGGGTTTACAACTTTATTGAGTCATAAATCATAAAAACTTGGGCGGATAAGAGTCTAACTCGAGGATGATGACCTAAAAAAAATAATAAAAAATAAATAAAAAATTTGTTTTGAGTCATACTTAGTGTATTTTGAGTCTTTTTGTTTAACTTAGTGTTTTAAAGAGTCTTAGGATGCCCTTAGTTAGTCGATGATGAAAATGGACCGAAAGAACATACATATGGCGTGGTATTTCATTATTTCTTGTGCTAATAGATGTATTTTGATGTTACGACATGTAGTAGATATGGAAGTAAAACTTGGTATAGATTTCGCATGTTAGAATAAGTTCTTAGATCATATGAGCCCTAAGTGAGTTTTTGAGCCTAAACATTCTTTTGAGTGAATTTCGTGCATATTAGTCTCAAAACTAAGTATGTGTATCATTTGGTTACTTGCTATAGATTTCAATGAACTAGAGATTACTAGAACTTACTCGTGTCGACTTGCAAAGCTTATAATTGTTACATACTCTGATTTGGATATGATTAAAGGCACTTAGGTTTTCCACCACTTTGCCAAAATACCATGTATCCCATATGTGCGCACGAGTTGCGACACCCCTAGACAACCCATTTGAGCCTACATTAAGCCTTTCTTTCATGTGCCACATATATATCTAAACACTTAGCCTAGTGTAGAGTTCCAACCCTTGTTCTAAAGACTTGGTGAAGAGATTTCAAAGCTAGCACAAAGAGATGGCGTGAAGATGGTGAAAGAATGCAAAATCAAGGGAAGACTTGTCCAAGAGCTTTAAAAAAAATAAAAAAATAAAAAAAAAGTGTGATTGCCGAAAAAGAAAAGAAAAAAAGAAAAGAAAATTCGAGAGCAAAGAAAAAAAAAATGTGTAAAAGCTCTCCGGCAAAATATGTTCTAAAAGTGTGAAAGTTTGGACAAGTGAAGTTTAGAATGAAGTTAGGGCCCAAAAAGAAGAAAAATCGGCCCATTTCGAAGTTGACACATGAGAAAGGATGAGCTCGAATTGATGAAGTGACTAAGTCTTTGGAACATTTTGTACCACCACATATCTAAATTTCGAATGCCTTAGCCTTAGCCTCATTACAACCTTTCTAAAGTCCTTTATGATCCTTAAGATGAGTAGCCATCGATTGGTTGAGTAAGTTGCATGAGTAAGCATATGGGTTGGTTCATTTGTGAAAGTAATTCATTCATGAGGTTTTCATTTCTTTGTACCAATTTTGAGTGAAAATATGATGAGTGCATCCATGTAAGTTGATTTAAGACTGATTCGAAACATGCACAGCTTTAACTCACCATTGTTTTCGCTATGTCTTACTTGTTCATGACATGATCATATCTCTATTACCACTATGAAATCATATGATTCCATTGCCATATACATAAAGAAATTTCTGAGAAAATTTTTGACTAAGGGCTTAGTGTTGTTTTACTTAGTATCTCTTACGTTTTCAAACATGATAACATGAAAATTTGCGGCTTTGAAACGGTGAGATTTCTAAGTGTTTTGTACATATAAGTGTAACGTTTGCCCTTCTTTGTCTTTGAGTCCTTGTTTTGTTTTGTATTTGCTAGGGACTAGCAAAGTCTAAGTGTGGGGGAATTTGATCTACGCATTTTATGCTTGATTATTAATGTCTTTCTCTCTACATTTTGCTTTGTTACGAGCTTAGTAAATATGTTTCTAACTTGTTTTATGTTTTTAGGTAGAAAATAAAGGAGAAATAATAAAGGAGACGATTCGGAGCAAAATGTGTGCTAAGGAAGACGTTCCTAAACTCCGAAGAATAAATGGTCACGTGGAATTACATGGAGCTATGCAGGGAGTGTACGTAATTGCATGGAGGATAAATTAGTGATGCATGCATGGCATGAAGTTAATTGATGGCATGAAGCTTAATTAGATGAGATGAAGAATGATTAAGCATAATTGCATGAAATGATATATGCATGGAACGGCATGCATAATGGATGGTTGATGATTGGTTTAGCAATTTAAAGATTGAAACGGAGCTAAGTCAGACTTGAAAGGGTAATGAGCTGCTTGAATTGAAATGAACGGAAGCTAGCTGCTGCAACGGTGAGCTTAATGCTTGAAACAGAGGCTTAATTGGTTTGGATGTAGTGCAGCAAACGGCAGAGCTGAAATTGAGAGATAATGGTGGCATATGAACGGATGCTAGCACATGTGCTGAAACGGAAAAGATAAATGCATGGGAGAGGAAATGCAGACTTGAAACGGAAATGAGATAAGAAGGAAGAACGGACATGAAGAAGAAATGAAACAGTTTTGACTGGCCATGAAACAACTATATAAGGAGAGCTTTGGGGAAAGGAAAGGGGATCACACATTTAGAGGGCCGAACCCCTGTCTCTACATCACCTCCTCTCACACTTAGCCAAGAGAATTCTCAAGAAACCGAAACACCATCTCCACCACCTTCCAAATAAACCTACCTTCACCCGCGGCCTCTCTTGCTCGATTTGGCTTTGAGTTCGTGCGACTTCATCAACCATCAAGGAGCTGCTACACTTGGAGATTGCGGAGCGAATATCCCTCGGATCAAAAAGTGTAACAATGTCTTGTAATTTGTTTCGGTTTTGTAAGGAATTTTCCAAACTTTGTGTAGTGAGATTATGTTTTGTTGTAAGATGTTTATTTTCAGATTTGTTTGAAACCTTCCATGTGTTCATAGCCTTAGGTTCGAATATGCATGCTAGTATACCAACACTTAATGCGTTAGAGCTTGTTAGGATGATACTCGAATATCCAGTTCACCCTCGCATGTTTTAATGAACTAATCAAAGATAAAATTGGACTTAGGTGGTTAACTCGATTTGGTTGCTCCCTACTTTCGATGTATACATGTGCGTATGTTTTAACTTGAGCTATGAGTTTCGTTGGGATCAAATAAGGATGAGGTAAACGGCTAGGTTGAATAAATGTGATGATCACATGTAAATAGTAGATTTAGGTTCTATCTTGTAGGAAAATTAGTAAAAACAAACTTTGCACCCCCATAAACTAAACCTAGCATAGTTATGCATGCACCCTCAATCCCCGGTTAAGAACGATCCCTACTTATCAATGCTACATCAACAAAGAAGGGTTTTAATTGCTTTCGTGTTTGATTGAGTGTTTAATTAAGTGCTTGAAAAGACATGAATCAGCAATTTTTCTTGCATTGATAGTATGAGAAAAGTGACATAGTTGCGATTTCCAATGTCACTTTTACTGCTCTTACTCTAAGAGATGTCCTAGTACATGGACAGTGGTTTTTCAAAACACAAGATTGAAAATAAGAATTGTTTTTCTTCCATGAATGACACACACCCATCAGGTAAGGTTGTGTTTGGTGATGGTGCTCAAGCCAACATAATTGGATGTGGAACGGTAAATACGCCGGGTCTTCCTAATCTTAAAAATGTCTTGTTGGTTGAAGGACTAAAAGTAAACTTACTAAGTGTTAGTCAAATTGTTGACGGACATGAATCTGTCATTTTTGACCATGCAAAATGCCTAGTTCTGGACGGAAAAGGTAAAAGTCTCATAAAGGGAGAAAGAACTAAAAATCAGTGCTATTGTGTTCTTGCTAATCAAAAATTCACTTCTGAGATTTGTTTCAGGTCACAATTTTCTATCAATGCCCTAGAATTATGGCATAGAAGAATGTGTCACCTCAATCATCAAGACATAGTCAAGTTATCCTCCAAGGATTGTGTGAGTGACTTCATAAACTCACGGGTAAGTCAGAAGGTATGTGTGGTGATTGCAAGATTGGTAAGCGCGCCCGCACTTCACATTCCTCACTTAGTGCAAAACCAACATCTCAGTGTCTAGAATTACTTCATCTTCATTTAGTTGGTCCAGTAGAAACTGAAAGCATAAATGAGAAAAATTATGCACTAGTGGTCGTTGATGATTTTTCACGTTTTACGTGGATAAAATTCTTTGCAAATAAATCAGAAACGTTTGATGAATATCTTAGCTTGGCTAAAAGAATTACAAATGAAAAACTTTCTGAAAATAAAGTCATTATAAGAATTAGATCCGATCATAATACTGAATTTGAAAATTCCTATTTTACTGACTATTGTGAAGAGTTTGGCGTGTTTCATGAATTTTCTACTCTCATTACTCCCCAACAAAAAGGAATTGTTGAGAGGAAAAATCATGTTCTTATTGAAATAGGAAGAGTCATTCTTAACTCTGCTAATCTTCCTCACTCATTCTGGGAAGAAGCTGTGGTTAATGCATGCTATACTCTAAACAAAGTCATTCTCAGACCAGGGATAAACAAAACTCCCTATGAATTCTGGAGAGGAAGAAAGCCAAATATTTCACATCTCAAGGCATTCGAAATCATATATGTTTCATCTACAAGGATTGCCAATATCTAACCAAATTTGAAGCCAAATGTGATCAAGGATGTTTTCTTTGATATGCCACAAATAACAGGGCTTATCGAGTGTATAATAAGAGAACTTACATAATTATTATGGAAAATGTAAATGTTGCAATTGATGATGCCCCTATTTGTCATCATATAACTCCTCATATTCTTAATGAACAGGTTGATGCTGAGAAACTGCCTCCATCAGAATTGGAAACTTCAATAGATGAACAAAATCCAGACTCCGACACACAGATGTCAAATTACAAACCCGAACTTGACACTGAAGGAAATATGATTGATGAGACATTAGTTTAACAACCTCCTCACAGACTCAGAAAGAGGCAGGTCAAGAAAGATCATTCCTCTTCAGACATCACAGGAATAATTCATGAACCTATGAGAACCAGAAGTAAGGTACACGGATTAGTAAGTGATCTCTCCATTCTTAAATCCTTTTTGGGTATTTCTAATAAGAACATAAATACCATTACTACCTTCGGTTTAGTATCATCTATTGAGCCAAAAAAATATTAAAGAAGCCTTGTATGATGTTGACTGGATCATTGCTATGCAGGAAGAATTAAATAAATTTCAAAGAAATGAGATATGGGAATTGACCCCTAGACCAAATGATAAGAATGTAATTAGAACTAAGTGGGTTTTCAAAAATAAAATTGATGAATCAGGAACTATTATCAGAAACAAAGCCGGATTAGTAGCTCAAGGTTATAATCAAATTGAGGGTATAAATTTTGATGAAACCTTTTCTCCAATTGCTAGGTTAGAATTAGTAAGATTATTATTGGCCATTTCTTGTCATCTAAAATTTACACTTTATCAAATGGATGTCAAAAGTGCTTTCCTTTATGGTGACATCAAAGAAAAAGTGTATCTGGAACAAACCCCAGGATTTCCAAGTCTTACACATCCAGAACATGTATACCGCCTGGAAAAGGCCGTGTATGGACTTAAACAATCACATCGGGCATGGTATGACAAACTATCTTCCTACTTGATTAAAAATGGCTACATCAGATGTTCTATTAACCTGACACTTTTTGTCAAGAGCACTGCTAAACATGTCATTCTTATATAGGTTTATGTAGATGGCATTATTTTTGGATCTAACTCAGATGAACTGGTGAAAGAGTTCACCACAATGATGACAAAGGTGTTCCAAATGAGTCAACATGGAAAATTGAATTATTTTCTTGGATTGCAAGTGCAACAAAGAAAAGATGGACTTTTTATTTCCCAAACAAAATATGCACTGGATTTAATCAAAAAAATTGGGATGGAATCCTCTTCTTCTGTTCGAAATCCTATGAGAACTTCATGCAAAATTAATGTTGATCTAATTTATGTTAGTACTGATCCTACTCACTATAGAAGTATGATTAGAAGTATCCTATATCTTATTGCTAACAGGCTTGACATATCTTACACTGTAGGGGTATGTGCTCGATATCAAGCAAATCCAAAGGAATCTCATGTCAAAGCTATCAAACACATTTTGCGATACATCTCAGGGACAACTAACTTTGGCATCCATTATTCTTTTGATTCTGGCATTGAAATATTAGGATATTCTGATTCCGATTGGGCAGGAGATGCTACTGATAGAAAAGGTAGCTCTGGATGAAGCTTCTTCGTGAGAAGTTTCATGGCACAACAAAAAAAAAAGTTGTGTATCCCTTTCCACTACTCAAGATGAATACATTACAGTAGGAAGTTGTTGTACGCAAATTCTCTAGATGAAGCACATGCTTCATGACTCTGGTTTTCTATAAGGTGAACTCTCTTTATTTTGATATAACATAACTATGATAAACATCTCTAAAAATCCAGTCTTACACTCTTGCACCAAGCACATTAAAATTCGGTATCATTTCATTCGAAGCCTTGTCGAAGAAAATTTGCTTGAATTGGTGTTTATTCCCACTAAAAAATAATTGGCAGATATTTTTACTAAACCACTTGATAATCATCGCTTTGAAAGCTTAAGGCAATCAATTGGTTTGTATTCTGTAACTTGATAATCATCGCTTTGATTATTCTCTGAAATTTATTCTATCCTTCGATGGATTCTAGTTGGTAATCATTTTAAGTGTCCTTATTACACATATTGCCCGAGATCATTTGATCTAAGATTCAATGATTACCCTCTTGTTACATGAATCTAAGAGGACAATTTTTCAGATGAGCAAACAAATATTGCACAAAATAATCAAAAAAAGGGAGAAGAAAATAGTTTGTGGCTAACTCTCACTCAAAAAGGGGGAGATAATATATCTCATGGGGAACAATCGTGCTACCCCATGAACAAATGAATTTCACATTACTATGACACACGCATTCATTCTCCATTACTTTTAAGAACCACATATGATACACTAGTAATATAATGGTATATATGCTTATGATTACTTATGTAAGTGGGTCTAATCTCTGATTTTATCAAATATATGCTGGCTTTATTTTTATTTCATTCGAAATATTTCCATAAAAGGGGGTTATTTTTACTACTTATGTATATATGTACATATTTCTTTTTGAAGAGATAATCACTTTGTCTATCATTGCTTGTCTTACTCCATGTTATACTTATCAAGTGGTCTATCAATTTTGATAAATTTAATTAAGTTATTGCCATAACTTGCTTAAATGGTCATCATTTTTTTTTATCAAAATTATGGTTGTATGCATCATGCTTTGTACTGATATTGAAAAAGGGATTTGGTAGAAGTCAACCACTCCCTTTCTCCATGACCGTTTCTCTTTGGTGAAAAAGAGAACTTCTCTTTAAGCTTGGACCTAAGCACATTTCAAATTGCATTGATTTGGTCAAAATGGGGGTTGTAATCCATTTACAATCCAAGTCTTAGTTACATTAGGTAACTTTTAAAAAAATTCATCAAGCCATGCTTATGATTTAAAATTTTAGGCATCGTTACCTACATGTGCATCAACCAAAGGTTTTTGGTATTATCCTCCTTTCATGCTATGATGTCTACTGTTAGTGAAAGAAGTTGGTAACTTCATCTTCTTCCTTTTACTTCTTCACCATTTCAAATTATATTCTCACCATCAAATTTCATCTCTCTCCCTTTAACCATTTGCCACCTTCAAGTTTCTTTTAAAATGAGGAGTAAATCCCCAACAAAGCTCGACAAGGGTCCTCTAAGCCAACTCTTTACCCCATGCATCTACACAACCAGTCCTCTCCGGTGAAATCGCCACCGTCGGCTCAGCCACAAGTAATGGTACCAGACCTAAAACTCTCTACTGCTTCGGAGAATACTTCTACCATCTCCACCTCTCTCATTTCCCCCACAAAGTTTGGGGTCACCGAAACCGCTCCAATCATCATCAATACCATTCAAGAGCACTCGGTCGGCGACTCCAATGAGATTCCATTGAAGAAGTGGAAGAGAGGGTTCAAGATTGTACAACAAAATGCTTGAAAACTCTCAACCATCTCTCCGGGTCAAAAATCCATATGAGATTATTGATGAGGAGTACATTGATTAGTCACCTCGGGCTCCCTCTCCAATTGGTTCGAGTCCCTCCAATCAAGTTACAAGGAAGTACACTAGAAGAGGAGCTAGAAAATCAATGGCTCCAACCATGCCTCATTTGAATCCAGGTTCAGACTACGAAGAACCTCCAGTGAGGCACAAAGCTCCGGCACGAAAAAGCAAAGCTCCAGCCTCCACTACCACTTCCGCTAAGACACGAGCTTGTCGTGCACCAACCACCGGGACTTCCTCGGTAAGCACCGCCAAGACTGCTCATGTTCACAAAGTAACCATTGAGGTATCCAATTTACTTATCCCTCCAGATCATCATTTTGTCACTACCGATGTCAAAAACTTGTATGTAGCTATGACCATTGCTAGGCCGGTGATACTTGAGAAGCCTTTTAACTTTGATGGTCTCCCTATTGATTTTCATGATATGATTGATAAACTAGGATGGGTATATGCTCTGAAATCCTTCCCTAGGGTAAATCTGTCTCAAGTTAGGGAGTTTTATGTAAACTATCCAAGTAACATACCCGATAACGTAGATTTGCAGTCTAATGCATGCTTCTTTGTTGAAGTAAGGGATAAATTGGTTGATGCATCTCCTAGGTCCATCAAGAATGCTTTAGCACTTCCTCCCACCGAAAAGAAAATTCTTAAGCATGTTAGGATGTTCATTGTTAATCAAAACATTCAAACCCTAGTTTGCCAATTTTGTTCTACCACTTTGGTCACTATATTTAGTGAAACCCACTTCTAAAGTCAATTTAAGATAGAGTTCTATAAGCTTATGAGAATTTTGGTGTGTACCATTGAAAGGACCCAACCCCGATTTAGCTCCCTAAATCGGAATCAAACCCTTTCGAAAACACGAACCAACAAAAACTTTTCAAAATTTGGGCAGAGTTTCGTTACTAACGTTGAATTACCATTACCTGCACGCGGAAAATACACTTCATCCTATGCCACAAAAAGCAAACCGTGGGCACCAATCCCATCCGGATTTCTCAATATATCAACAGTAAAGTAAATCAATAAATATATATATACTTTACTGAAATCCGGTATAAAATCGTATAACGTATTCAATAGGAAGCTCAGAGCGACATCTAATACACAATCGTATACGCATACCACAGTAGGTAGAACAATAAACCTACTGGATGAAACAAAGTAGCTCGAGCACTATGCCTCCGACCACGACATGCGACACCAGAGCCTGAACTGCAAACTGGGCACGTAAACCGAAAAGCCCAGGTGAAAGACAATAAACACGTTAGAGTGAGTGGACGAAAATAAATGTCTTTCACCAATTAATATATATGTTATAAAATACATATGCGAGTCCAGGAATATAAAATAATAAGTACACGAGGTAAAACTCATATTCCTCCAATGTACTGAGCATGCAAGTAAAATCCCACGGGGTCACTCATGGACTCCTCCGTGCTAGTACAGTCTGAACCACGGAGTCCTTGACTACCACGTGATTCTAAGCCAGAAATGGCCTCGGTTCCGGGGAATACGCCCCTCACCGGTCTGGTTGGGGAAACGCCCCTCCAGGCGGCCCTCCGTCGGGGATCAGCCGACGAGGCAAGGTGTATCGATACAACAACGTAACTGAGATTGTACTCTGTGTAAACCAAATCATAAACAGTTCGATGCAAATGCATGAAATAACATATAAGTGTATGTATATTCGTATACGTATATCCGTATAAGTATAATCGTATAATCGTAAACACATGCTCATATTTAATATAATCTCGTATGAAATCTCATGCCCGTAAATCATCATCATGCTGCATGCTCAAGTTTATAAAATCATATAAAAGACTCGCAAACAATCCGTGAAAAGAAATGTCCACTCACAGACTGGCGTAACGCGTATCGCGTTAACCCGTGATCCGGCGGAAAGTCCATCGCCAAACAAACGATCACGAACCCCTGAATAATCACAATGTCCAATATTCAAAGTCATAATCCGACAATTCGAATCAAACCACGAGAAACCACCGTTCTCGGAAATACACAATTCGAATACGACGAATCGTCGAAAATCCATATATACCACCTCAATACCTCGTTTTACGTTCGGACGCTCAACTCGAAAAACGAACCTCCCCACTGCGATCGGGGCGCGATTTCGAGTCAAATGACATGCAACTTGCCGAAAGTCAAAAAGTCAACTCTGACCGTTGACCGCCGCGTTGACCGCCGCCCACGGCGGCGCCACCACTGACCGGAGAATTTCTCGGCGGAGCAACCCCTATTCCATGCAAAATCATCCACTGAGCAACTTTGTCAACTACAACAAAGGCCAATTCTCACTCTAACTAGGTCAATTTCACGATAAACCGAATTGGTACACAAATTTCACATCCAAAATTCTCCACACACAAGCAAAATTAGAACTCCAAACTTACATGGTAGCTTCATGGTGATGAGGGCTACAAAGCCCACCCCAAGTTGCAGCTCGAATCGGTCTAAAATGTGAAACCCGAATCACCTCAAATTTCTTGAATTTTGGCCGGATTTTTCTCTCTCTCCGGTGAATCTCGCCGTGCATGGTGGCCGGCACGGGGTCGAGGACTCCGAGGCGAGTCGAACGGGACCAGCCCCGCCCCCTGGGGTGGCCGGAATCATCTCCACCGCCGTGGAGCACGCCGTTCGCCGTCGGCCTTCACTCTCACCACCGAGTTGACTCAGTCAACTCCTCATTTAGAAATGTTGACTTTCCCATTTCGGTAACCTGCTATTTATAGCCTTTCCCAATTTGGAAACTCATAATTATCCATTTCGATGAACTTCAAACGCGCGTAACTTTCTCGTCGTAATTCCGATTCCGATAATTCTCGCGGCCACAAACTCGTCTCGACGTACTCTTCAATAATCACTCAAAGTCAAACACATCGGCCAACCGAATAAAAAGTCAACCCTTCAAAGCAACACACATTAAATCGACTAAATAATCAACAAACGGAAAAATTCGCAACTAATTCCTCGTAACTCCAAATCATGCTCCGGAAGTTCCCACGAACTCGAAATTAAATTCTGAACAACTTCCGTGAAGAAGCCGAAACCAAATTCTCGTCCGGTAATTTAGTCGTTAAGTAGCCCACCATTTAAATCCGAACTTCAAATATTCATAATTAATTCCTCGGTCGTCCAAATAACGATCCGGAACCGCCCACGAACTCATAATCACACGTACAACGACTCTCGAGAAGATACCCAGCTCCAATTCTCGGCCAATAATTTAGTCGTTAACAATCCCTGGCGGTTCAAACCTTGTCGTCAATCTGCGGCTACGCAGTAACTCACGAATCAAGCTGATTATACTTCTGATTCTGGTCCGGGTCGTCACAAATCCACCCTCCTTAGAAAAATTTCGACCTCGAAATTTCCAAGTCTGCCGACTACAAGGTAGGTACAAGGTAGGAGCACTGCCTCTGCATACTGCTCAACTCACTAACTGCAATCTCGACTGAACAACACTGATCACAAACTTCACAATAGGAGACAATTCCGTGCTGGAATCCATGTACCCTCAAATCACAAATCTGAACTGGCTCCACACAATAGCTAAGTGTTCCCGCATAAGGAACAAGTAGGGTACACAACATGTAGCAACCCTGAAACATAGTTCCGCCACGCGGAACACAACACACAAAGCCAACACTATAGGCGATGCCGAACCATACGGCATAACACAAACTCGCATATGACCACATCTGGATCAAAACAGCATGGCAAATCACAACTCAGTTTACACACATCAACATAACTCACACACTCATCTCAACAAAACTCAAACATCGGACTCAAGCGCATATCAGCCTATTTCCGCTAATTTGACAGTCTGTGGTAACATACTCCACAAAATCAAAATCAGACATCAACTCAAACTCAATCAAATCAAACTCGCTCCAACACTACGGAGCACAACGTCGTCCACAAACGACATCAAGCAACGCCGATATCACAGTGGTCAACAAACTGGTACTGCAAGCAATCTCGAACAGCTAAAACTGCTGGTCCCGAATCCTCTGGAACTGCAACACCGAGGTCCACAACATGCCCTCCAAGGCCTGAATAGTCCTCAAAGATCGCTCACCAATCTGAGGATAAGAACCGGTACTAACTCGTAATCTGGTCCCCAATGCTCGCTACAAAGCTCGCCAACACTTAGTCGTAGCAGATCACCTCGATCGGCGAACTGGGACACAGGTACACCACGTAAATAGCCAATCTCCGTCAAACACAGCTATGCCAGCCAGCCACTGAAATCGTCACCGAAAATACAAAGAACTGTACTGAGTACTTCAGACGACCTACAAAGGTCCAACAACTGGTATCACCAACTAAAGTGTACAAACACACACAATCACAGCAGCAACCGTCACGTCTAACCGGAAATCTCAAATGGCTAACACATCTCGGCAAGTCTCTGCCTCCTAGCCATCGCCAGTCGACGAATGTGGCATCAGCACACATAAGCTGCGCTCGCACAAGCTGTTATATCGTTCTTCATGTTGCATCACGAGTAGTAACTCGAAATATCAGACACATCTCTGTGTCACTAGCGCCAAACACGCGCAAAATCACGAGCCTCAACACCATCATACTCAAACTCAGCTCTCGTAGCCCATAACTCGGCTAACACGGAAACTCGAGCCACACACACACATGAAACACTGAAACTCCTAACTCTCAACTGAATGCATCAACAACAGCATCATCCCAAACAGATGGTCAAAGTACAACCACTAGCCTTTCTTGAGCAACTCAAATGTGCAGCCATAGTCAATAGTCAATTCCCTCCATCTACACTGCCTCAAGCCCAATTCTGGCCGAAAATGCAAGTGGATGAAACTCAAATGACCAGTGTACGTCCTACACTGCGCTGCACGCCATAGCTATAATGTCTCAAACTCTCTGATGCTGACACAAATACAGCTACACCCAAATCAAACTCCGGATATGTAGCCTCATAAGGTTTCCACTGTCCGTAACCATGAGCCACCGCTCTGCTACACAGCATCAAAGCACAACCCAACCAAATCTCGATGCACCGCCATGTCCCACGAACTCGTCGCGATCATCAGGTAAGGTCAAAACCGAAACAACGGTCAACCATCCTGCAGGAGAAAGTAACTCTCCTCGCGTGCATCGAACTACTTGAACTTGACGCCTTCTTCGTCAATCCGGAAAGTAGAGTGGCAACCTGGGAAAATCCTGCACAAGCCGTCGGTAATAGCCTGTCAAACCCAAGAGATCCCTGATCTCTGGTACACTGGTAGGTCAACCCCAAATCAATACGGCTTCTAACTGATCAGGATCCACGCCAACTCCCTCAGCTAACATCACACAGTCCAACATCTTCACGCTAATCGGCCAAAACTCATACTGGCTAAACTTCGCAAACAGCTGACCATCTTGCGAAGTCCGCAAAACCACTCATAATTGTCTCAGGTGCTGACCCACACTCTTGGAGTACATCAGGACATTGCCAACGAACATGACCGCAACTCGTCCAGAAACCGTTTGAACACATGGTCCATCAAGTCCACACGATCTACGGAGGCATTGGTCAACCAAACAGCATGACCAAAAACTCCAGATGCTCGCTCTGAGATCCGAAAGCTACATAGCCACATCTGACTCAGCAAACCTCAACTGATAATATCCAGTCCCGAAATCAAACTTCAAAAAGACTGAAGCTCACACAAGCTGATCAACCAATCGTCAATCCGAAGCGGAGGATACCCACTCTCCTCTGAAGCGAACCAGGCTTCGGTACTCAATGCACCATCTCATCGAACCATCCAACATCCGTGTAAACAATGCAAGAGCACACAATGCAAATACGCGGGGTCGCATGAAATCTCCTGAAACCACCTCCAGCAACTCCTGGAGTCGAAACTGTAGCTCTATCAGCTCCGCTGGCTCCGAATGACAAGATGCCGGTAAAATGAGTCCAACGCCTGGTACAAGCTCAATGGTGTAGTCAGTCTCCCAAACTGGGGGAACACCTGGTATCTCCTCCAGAATACACCTGGAAACTCGAAAACCACCCCAATGTCACCAATGTCAGGCACAACAACCGTAGTATCCACAACATGGGCTAGGCAACAACACAACTCGTCTCTACTATCCGCTCGACCATCACCACGAAACAGCATCTCGGGGAAATCTGGTCGTCGAAACACAGCCTCCTCCTCGAGGCACCCGAACACAGCCTATTGCGTCGTCAAAAGTCCGTACTCATAGTCACATCAAAACCACAATATCTAGCTATAACAGATCTACGGCTAACCCATCTCCTTCAACAAGGATTTCGCAACCTCCGGATGGATACAACACTCTCCAAAACCTCGGAAGTGGAGATGCAGGTACAATAGCCATGAACATCAAACAATGGTAACCTCGGAGAAAAATCTGTTCTCAAACAAGGTCAAGGCACGAACTCCAACATGTCCAACTGGCCACACACATCAACTGCGACTAGCTGACTAACTCGTCAAAAGGGTACATTGGTCAGACCGCAGGAACAACATGAGGATCTCCTCGTAAACTCTGAGCTGTCAAACCGCTACAACAGCTGACAAAGGGCGCTCCCTCGTAACGTGATCCTCCTGGCCACCACAATGGCAACAGAAAGTTCTCCACGAACATAAGTCACAGCGACACCTGCTGTGAAAAAGGATCACCAACGATCACCCAAACTCATGCCACAGGAGCAAATCCGCAACTCTGTGATCTCCGCCATCGTCAAACGGATCGGCAGAGGATCCTCAACATAATCGAAAAGGCCACAGCCTGATGAAGTCGCTGATCCCGAGGTGTCAGAACTCAACCTCACCAAAATCTCGACTAAATCCACTTTCCTCAAACCGTCACATCAAAAACCGTGTACATCTTTTCTTCACAATAGCCTCGCCACTGAGTGCAGCATACTATGCTCCTCACGGATGTCTCGAGGCACAACAATCAAACTCTCTCTGATGCTCAGGTTCAAACTCATCTCGAACCTCGTACTCTGCTTCCTCTGAAGCCACATAACTCACGCACATAGGGACAACATGTGAACAATGCATCTCTGCCTCAGGTGGATAAACACTCCACATTCAATTGCTGGATAGCCTGATTAAACCATTACCGTATACACTACACTCTGAATGTAGGCCATGGAGTCGCAACCGGAACTCACACAATATCAGCCCACCAAACACAACAAACTGACTCAGGCACACATCACTGCCACAAATCTCAGCTCTGAGGCAACATATAGATGCTCATATACACATCCCCAGGAAAACCGTGCCACACATATATCTGAACTCTGAATACCCATTCGAATCCACTGTTCTCTGGCAAATCACGCGTCGAATGATCCTCAACAGGATCCACAACCGAAACGACACGGAAAGCACGTCAGGAGGCATCCTAATGAATACAATATCGTTCACAACTAGTGGAACGTAATCATGGAACTTCAAATATTTGAAAGCATACAACACCCGGAATTTGATGATTATCCGCCGGCCGGTCGGGTCACCATTCCAGTCATGCTGTACATTCTCAAATATCCTTAGTAAACACGACTACAGAAGTCTACAGAACCTACAACCTAATGCTCTGATACCAAGCTGAAAGGACCCAACCCCGATTTAGCTCCCTAAATCGGAATCAAACCCTTTCGAAAACACGAACCAACAAAAACTTTTCAAAATTTGGGCAGAGTTTCGTTACTAACGTTGAATTACCATTACCTGCACGCGGAAAATACACTTCATCCTATGCCACAAAAAACAAACCGTGGGCACCAATCCCATCCGGATTTCTCAATATATCAACAGTAAAGTAAATCAATAAATATATATATATACTTTACTGAAATCCGGTATAAAATCGTATAACGTATTCAATAGGAAGCTCAGAGCGACATCTAATACACAATCGTATACGCATACCACAGTAGGTAGAACAATAAACCTACTGGATGAAACAAAGTAGCTCGAGCACTATGCCTCCGACCACGACATGCGACACCAGAGCCTGAACTGCAAACTGGGCACGTAAACCGAAAAGCCCAGGTGAAAGACAATAAACACGTTAGAGTGAGTGGACGAAAATAAATGTCTTTCACCAATTAATATATATGTTATAAAATACATATGCGAGTCCAGGAATATAAAATAATAAGTACACGAGGTAAAACTCATATTCCTCCAATGTACTGAGCATGCAAGTAAAATCCCACGGGGTCACTCATGGACTCCTCCGTGCTAGTACAGTCTGAACCACGGAGTCCTTGACTACCACGTGATTCTAAGCCAGAAATGGCCTCGGTTCCGGGGAATACGCCCCTCACCGGTCTGGTTGGGGAAACGCCCCTCCAGGCGGCCCTCCGTCGGGGATCAGCCGACGAGGCAAGGTGTATCGATACAACAACGTAACTGAGATTGTACTCTGTGTAAACCAAATCATAAACAGTTCGATGCAAATGCATGAAATAACATATAAGTGTATGTATATTCGTATACGTATATCCGTATAAGTATAATCGTATAATCGTAAACACATGCTCATATTTAATATAATCTCGTATGAAATCTCATGCCCGTAAATCATCATCATGCTGCATGCTCAAGTTTATAAAATCATATAAAAGACTCGCAAACAATCCGTGAAAAGAAATGTCCACTCACAGACTGGCGTAACGCGTATCGCGTTAACCCGTGATCCGGCGGAAAGTCCATCGCCAAACAAACGATCACGAACCCCTGAATAATCACAATGTCCAATATTCAAAGTCATAATCCGACAATTCGAATCAAACCACGAGAAACCACCGTTCTCGGAAATACACAATTCGAATACGACGAATCGTCGAAAATCCATATATACCACCTCAATACCTCGTTTTACGTTCGGACGCTCAACTCGAAAAACGAACCTCCCCACTGCGATCGGGGCGCGATTTCGAGTCAAATGACATGCAACTTGCCGAAAGTCAAAAAGTCAACTCTGACCGTTGACCGCCGCGTTGACCGCCGCCCACGGCGGCGCCACCACTGACCGGAGAATTTCTCGGCGGAGAAACCCCTATTCCATGCAAAATCATCCACTGAGCAACTTTGTCAACTACAACAAAGGCCAATTCTCACTCTAACTAGGTCAATTTCACGATAAACCGAATTGGTACACAAATTTCACATCCAAAATTCTCCACACACAAGCAAAATTAGAACTCCAAACTTACATGGTAGCTTCATGGTGATGAGGGCTACAAAGCCCACCCCAAGTTGCAGCTCGAATCGGTCTAAAATGTGAAACCCGAATCACCTCAAATTTCTTGAATTTTGGCCGGATTTTTCTCTCTCTCCGGTGAATCTCGCCGTGCATGGTGGCCGGCACGGGGTCGAGGACTCCGAGGCGAGTCGAACGGGACCAGCCCCGCCCCCTGGGGTGGCCGGAATCATCTCCACCGCCGTGGAGCACGCCGTTCGCCGTCGGCCTTCACTCTCACCACCGAGTTGACTCAGTCAACTCGGTCAACTCCTCATTTAGAAATGTTGACTTTCCCATTTCGGTAACCTGCTATTTATAGCCTTTCCCAATTTGGAAACTCATAATTATCCATTTCGATGAACTTCAAACGCGCGTAACTTTCTCGTCGTAATTCCGATTCCGATAATTCTCGCGGCCACAAACTCGTCTCGACGTACTCTTCAATAATCACTCAAAGTCAAACACATCGGCCAACCGAATAAAAAGTCAACCCTTCAAAGCAACACACATTAAATCGACTAAATAATCAACAAACGGAAAAATTCGCAACTAATTCCTCGTAACTCCAAATCATGCTCCGGAAGTTCCCACGAACTCGAAATTAAATTCTGAACAACTTCCGTGAAGAAGCCGAAACCAAATTCTCGTCCGGTAATTTAGTCGTTAAGTAGCCCACCATTTAAATCCGAACTTCAAATATTCATAATTAATTCCTCGGTCGTCCAAATAACGATCCGGAACCGCCCACGAACTCATAATCACACGTACAACGACTCTCGAGAAGATACCCAGCTCCAATTCTCGGCCAATAATTTAGTCGTTAACAATCCCTGGCGGTTCAAACCTTGTCGTCAATCTGCGGCTACGCAGTAACTCACGAATCAAGCTGATTATACTTCTGATTCTGGTCCGGGTCGTCACAACCATGCTTGCCCCCAACACTCAATCATCCAAAATAACATTTAGGCAAGCCGGTCTTATTGCTTATTTGATTTCGAGAAACCCCACCCTACCCGCTGAGTTTTATATCTACCATTCCATTAGGAATTCGACTTTGTATAACCAAACCAAGCTAGGCACCTATTTGGTATTCTTGGTTGTCATCTCACTACTTTGCTTGAACTGAAGTGTCCCATCTCTCCCTACGGACATGATGATTGATACTCCGACATCGATTGACAAGGTCACGATCTCTAAGTTGGTTGGGCAATCTTCAGTGTATGTAGAGTCTTTAGAGATCACATTTCTCAAGGGTGGCCTAAATGAGATGAAAGAGGCCTTTTGTGTCTTGAGGAATGAGATGCAAGCATCCTTTAAGAGGACTCACCAAATCCTACAAACTAGATATGGACATGTCTCTTCAGAGGATAGCTCTCATTCCTCCCATCCTCCAGTAGATTCTGACACCGCTGTCGCTTCTGAGAGGGAGCCAAATGTAGGTGGTTCTAGTGGGTCATCAAGGGCTGATGCCTCTGGATATGTGAACAATGAGTCTGAGGATGATGATGCGGATGACGAGCATCACGACCACAATGATGATGATGACTATTCTAAGGCCATGGATGAGGACACCGATGATGAGTCCTGTAAGTGTTTTACTACTCTATGTATGTTTATTTCATGATTTTCCATTATGGGATGTGTTTGTTACCTCTGTGGTTCTAAACTGATGCCTTTTGTGCATCCAAGTGCATCCTTTTTTTTACCCTTTGGCATACTCTGCCACAAAGGGGGAGAACCTAGTAGGTTTCAATTTCATGTTTTTCATGTTTTGTTGTAAAAAAACCAGACTCGTTGTAGTTTATTATGGTGTGAACAATTATAATTGTTTATTTCATATATTTGAAACCTACTATATCTTGTTATATATTCCTTATTGGAAAAGGAAAACTTCTTACTGCAGGTCATAAAGCCTTGATGATAAAAAGATATATTTTTTAGTAGAGAATGCCAAAGGGGGAGATTATTGGCATTGTAACATTGGAATTTCTCTCATTAAAAAAAATATGGATCACTTATGCTAGGCTTCTATTTATCATCACCCAAAGACAAGCTAAATGATCTAGGTGACAAGATCCATCTTCAAGACAAGTTGTCGATAAAGGTAAAAGGCATGCATTTACATATCATGTCATTTCATAAACAAGATTTACTTGTTCATATGTCCTAAACTTTTTTTTTAAAAAGAGAGTAGTTGCTTTCTTTTCTAACAAGTTTTGGTTTTACATGTGCATGCCTTCTTATTTTTGGTAGGTATATAAAAGTTAGTATGTCTCCTTCTTATTTCATGGAGAGATGTTTTCTCCAAAGCTCTCTTCTCTTCAATGTCCCGGTTGGACAAAATCAAAGAAATGCATGGCTATTCCTTATTTTAAGGAGAAACCATTGATTCATCTTTTTGATGAATGGCCAAGATTTTTGTTTGCTTCTCCACTTGCCACCCTTGTTTGGCTATAAACACCACTTACAAAGATGTTTTTGGTACTTGAAAAAATAGGAGAGATAAGGGTCTTGGTCACCTCCTTTTATTTTCTCTTCAAGCCATTTTATACTCTTGCATGTGTTAAGAGTTCATCATGTTTTTCAAAGAGTTTTTTTTTGGTTCTTCAAACAAGCATAAAAACTCTTCTATGCTCCTATATTTGCTAGGAGGCTTTTATTCAAGGTTTTTCTTTCTAGAGATTTCATATCTTCATAGGAAAGCTCATAAAAACCTTTTCAAAACTCATACATTTTCACATTGCATATCATGGGTTGAAGTGATAGTGCAAGCTTGAGAGAGTTAGTTGGGCAAGCACTAAGTTCTAGGAGAAGCTTCGTATCCACTGATATTGTAAACACTTATTCTAGAGAAAAGAGAGATAGATTTTATACTAGTTATGTGAATACTAGTAAGGAGAGAAGAGCATATTTGTATCCTAAGAGCTACTATCTTGTAAATAAATGTGTTTTACATAGTGGAAAGGTTTGTCCCTTAAGAGTTATGGACACGCAGTTTTTCCCCCTGTTTCAGGGTTTCTGCTTTAAAGAAAATCATCCATGTGTCATTTATTGTTGTCCTACTTATCGCATTTTATCTACTTCGTTACTGGTAATTCAGGATAGAAACATTTTGTGCTATCCTCGAATTAACACTTCGACACCCCACCCCCCCCCCCTAAAACAAACAACCACTCAAATCTACTCATTACAAGCGCTAGTAAACACTATCTCATAATCACAAACAATATACAACCATCATAATACAGAAACCAAAAACTAACTTTTATCACTCAGTACCAATATGAATTATCTCAACAGATGAGACATTATCCCTTAATCACAAACAATATACGGCCAGCATAATATACAAGTTCTATCACTCAGAACAGATATGATTTACCTGAACAGATGAGACAGCTACAAAATAAAATGAAAGGAAGAATAATTATTTATAACTAGTATTGTTAACTGTTACAGCCCTCGAGATCTTTGGATATTCCTACAAATTCAATCCCAAACAAAAACAAGGAGATGATCAATCAAAAACAACATACAACGAAATCGTAATCAAAATCGACAGAGCAGAGCTGAGATCAAGTATGAAAATAAAAAGGCAGTGATCGATAAAAGAGAGAGAGGGGGGGAGAGAGAGAGAGAGAGACAATTGACGTACCTAAAATTTATGAAGGCCTTGAAAAGATGAATAGAAGAAAAGATGAATAGGAGACAGTAGACTATATTGGTTAAAATGCTTTTCTTCATTCATGTACAGAGAATATATTGATAGTCAGAAAACTACCTATCAAAGATAGTCCTTACTAACTATCTAAGTATATTTAAAATATGTCAATATATTTCAATGGAAGTAGGGGTCATTCTCGCAGAGGATTGTTGAGACCTAAATGCTTAAACACTACTTAAACGCAAATGTCAGAAAAGCTGACAGATTCGACTACTAAACACTAATGTAACTACAAATTATACCTATACTACTTTAAATGCTACAAAATTTGTACACATGCAACTAGACTCAGTGATGGACTACCACACAAAAATAATGAGGATTTTGATAAGATTTGATTACCGAACTTAATTGGAGAACTACGGCTAAATGCAGAGAAGTAATACTGAAAAGTAAAAGTGAACCAACAATAGAAGGTAAGCTAAGGGCAAGTACCATCCATCCCTACACGAGTAAGAATATGAGACACATTCAACCTAACACACTTAATCTTGAATGAAAGTTCCTAGGAAGAGCCAATCGTTATGACCACATCCTATTACCTAATCCTTATGCCTATGTAGGTTTGTCATAGACCTCCCCTACATGTATCCCTCAAAGAACCCAAAGTCACAGACTCGGATTTACTGAGAAACAAGCATTAAGATATAGGAAAGGTTTGAGAATCTACAAGGCTTCACAAATACACTAAGGGTGTGTCTTGCTAGACCTGGGTTGCTAGACCTGATCAGAAATCGGATTTCAATTTCCCTCGGTTAAATCCTTCACCCAAAATACATCACAACATATATAAGCATGATCTACACATGATAACGAGTCGAAACATACCAGTACCATCGCCAGAGACCTCGTCGGCGACGATGGCACAAAACCACCCGAAACCCTAAAACTTTAACTCGCTTATTCTCTCTCTTCGGCTTCCAATCGCCGAAAATATGATCATCAATCGAAAAGAGGAGGTGGAACCCAACCGATCCCGACCAATCCCATGACCGGAGGTGGCCGAACAGTGCCGTGTCGCCGACCAGAATAATTTTGACCCAAACGAGTCGATCCAAAGACGAGGAAGAGGAGTTAACCAAGGTCCACTCGAACTACTTCCCAAAAAGGAAACCTCCTCCTTAAATATCATTTCCAAATACGGTAATTCGGTAAATAATTTACGACAAACTTCCGTCGTTTATAACTTTCTCCTCGCAACTCCAATTCCGACGATTTTCGCGTCCACGAACTCGTACTGATAAATGGTCAACCGACTTCGACAATTCAATAAAAAGTCAACCCGAGACACCTTAGTACTTACTGATGTAAAAATTTTTTACCGAAATCACTAAATTGAACTCGAATTATTCGTAAATAATATAATTAATATAAAAAATTAGGATATAACATGATCAATCCCCGGTGACACGGTGCCAAAATTTGATAGGCGAAAAATCACATATCAAAAATAGTCCCTACTATCTATCCAAATATGTTCAAAAAAATGTCAATGTAGGGGGTCATTCCCGCAGATGACTGATGAGACCTAAATGCTTAAACACTAATTACACGCAAATGTCAGAAAGCTGACAAATTCGACCACTAGACACAAATGTAATTATGAAATATACCTATACTACTCTAAATGCCACTAAATTTATACACATGCAACTAAACTCAGTATTGGACAACCACACAAAATATTAGAGGGTTTCGAGATGATTTGGTTGGCCAAATCAATCGCCAACTACAGCTAAATGCAAAAAAGTAAAAGTGAATCAACGATGGAAAAGAAAAACTAGGAACTTTTATCCACCTTAAACAACCTACAATTTACCCCAACTCTAATCTAAATAACCATGTATGACTGAATCCCACAATCTGGCCAATATCGATAGGACACCGATTATATTACACTATTTTGCCGTACTAAACAAAATATCGATACTGTCTTAATTTGATCCCTAATTGGTAGATTGGTACATATCAGCTTCCAATCCCCGGACTCATTTCAAGACCAAATAAATAAAAAGAACTTTAGTTCAGTTTTCTGTTCCTTTAGAATCGGTGTACTTGATTCCAAGTTCTGAATGTTATTGAGTTGGCTATGCTTTGCTGTATTGCCTCGTATATAATTGACCAGAACAAACTTGCATACAAAAGCTCTATGATACATATTTGTCTGTCCATTCATCTATGATGTGAGAACTTGAAGAGTATAACTTGATCTTCCATAGACAACTGGAATGATCATTTTGAGAACTAGATTTTTGAGCTCTGAGTAGCATCTCTAACCAAGTCCCTGGGCAAAATGGCACTTAAGCTACTACAAGCAGCATGACTAGAGCTACAAGACTGCAACTATTCTCCTAGCTACAGTCTCGAGATTACCATTTTAGTTCATTTGTTTACATTCAGATGAAACAACTACGGTAACAAACCTAAGAGCAATGTGGAAAAATAACATCAATGCCTCCACGGCAACCAAGCGACAAGAAATTATTGTGACAACAGAACATGTGGGAACTAAACCCTTGATAGAGTAATGGGAATCTCTACTTAGACTCCCAAAAGAGGACATTCAAAAGTTGAAGCTTTAAAAGAGGCCCTTCAAAAGTTTGAAGCTTTCGACAAAAATGGAAACATATTCTATGGTGACCTCTCTTTTCTTTTACCTGTCTTTGTTGTGGTTCCATTACTGTGACTGGTTACCAATGTAGATGTGCATGAGTTCTGAAACTCGTGCTGGGTGCAGACATCACCATTTTGAGATGGCGAAACTTCATTAGGAGCTCTAGAAATACTTGGCCGGGTAATGCAGAGCCAAGTTCTTGCTGGCTCCTCACAGCTGTTATCTGCAACAGGTACATGCCATGATCCCCTTGCTGATTCCTGAAACAGATAGTCCTCTCAATACTCTATTTTGAACCATAACTCCATGGAACAATATAGTAGAACTATAAATACACCAAGCTTTCATAAATAATGATGACAAAGCAAGGAAGAATTTATACACTGATCATGTTTTTTTTGTTTGGGGTTTAAATGGGAATTGATAAGCCAATGCTTGCCTCGACTAGCATTTTAAAAAGAAATCAGAGAGACCATCATCATTTCCAAACCATTTGAACGACACATCATGCACTCATGCAGTATCCAAGGCTCAGACTACAAATACTGATTCAGGTGTTGTTTTATCATAACATAATACACACAATGAGGCACTCTTTATTCTAGATAACTAACTGCAAATCATAAGAATCACCAGTTCACCACATATCAGGGGCATAATTACAATAATGAGTATCATATAATGTTATTCACTAGAGATCTATAGTCAAATATATCTATCAAGTTCTCATAAGTTGTAGAACATACCAATTATTTACCCCACATTAAGCTATAATTTAACAGTACAGTGCCATGCACCAGAAAAAATTAAACATAGATGATAAAGAATAATGAGACAATGATCAATAGAAGCTAAAAACATGTCACCAGATCATTCAAATGCAGCTGCAATGACATAGAAAAAGGTACCTGGATCACTGAAGAATACGGTGGTGGCATCTGAATTTTCAGAGTTCCTTTGACAAATGTATATCGTACCTGCAGAAGGATTTGAGAGAAGTTAAAGTAAAAATGTAAAGGGAGTGAAACAGAAAAGTTTAGTCCACCTTACCACACCCAATACCCATCAACTGAAATTTCTTAAAACCAAATTACACCCCCAACATAAAGGACAGCAAACATGACTGTGTCACGAGACCAACTAGAAGAAGCATTGGTTTGGATCGAGTGGAGTGACTGGAGTCTATCATTTCCTACTTCTTCTTTTTTTCTCGTTTTGTGTAGGCTGGAGGGTGGATGGGGTTACATGGAAGTCGAAGTCTAAAGGGAATTTAAACTATGTCCTCAACTTAGTGGGCTGACACGGTCTCAAACACCAGTCGTCAGTACCTTCAATGAACCACAAATACATCCAAAGAAATAACTAAAATTTGTGCATGTAATTTCCATAGGACTAGAATTAAATATAGTAGTGGAGAATTTGTTGAGCTACAACTGCGGAATTTTCACTTGCGCTACCAAGATTCAACTCATTAAAGTATTCTAGGCCTATGGAGACAGGTGGGATTGATTGAAAACAATAACCCAACATAAGAGACAAAGTTGCTAGTTACTAAGGAAGGGAGCAGCGGAAGCAAAGAGATAAAGAGTTGACTGCGAAGAACGTTAGATATATAAGAAACACAGGTAGAGAGATAAAGTAAAGAACTCTAAGAAACCCAGATATGGGCGTCGCAAACAGCATATGGAATCCAAATTCATTCTGTGAGGGCGAGATATGAGTCCCATGTGGGCAAGATGTGACCCAAATGCCTTATGAATATCTACCAAAATAAGACTGATTGATTCCAAAAGTGTACTCTTTTTAGCCAGCTAATAGTTTGTTGCACGTGTCTGAGACAATCGTATCATGAGTAAACTGAGAAACAACTAAAGCTATGACAAAAATTATCATACTGCTAAAGTATATCAGGAGGCACTGTATAAATGATTAAAAGTGGAGCAGTGTGTCCCATTTTGATTCAAATACGTAAATTAGCTAAGGTTTACATAGATCTATCTTAGAATGCATACAAGTGCCCCGCCTAGAACTAGACATGAATATTTTTATTTTTATTTTTTTGGTCAAGAACATGAATATTTTGATATTTTTGAGGAAGCTGTACAAATATGCCAGTTACCTATGGACCTACCATTCAAAATCATATCTTCACATACCGGAAAGTAACATTTTGCTTGTAATCTAATGTAGATAAAGGAGGAAATATGCAATAGAAGCAATAATAGACTACATACCTGATGACTCTCTTTCCACTTCAGAAAGAAGCCTCTTCCAAGGAGTTCAAAGATATGATCCCGCATTTCATCATTCGTAACAAGCAAGCACTTTAGTTTGACAGCAGCATAGAGCCAATACCTTAAGTCAAAGAAAAAAGGTACGTCTTAAATCAATATTCTCAAAACATGAACATGTAGCGTTTTTTTCAATATTTTAATAGAGTGAAAATTGCAGCCAAAAGACTGCCCAATATATTATGCCGAAACATATGAAACAATTACTCTAGTATAGGACTGCAGGCTCATACCAATCATCATTTGAGCCGCTTGGTGTTGTATAGAGAATACCTTTATCCACCCACTCATCCACCACTTTTCTGTGGGAAGGATTTTCCATTAATGCCCGCAGACGCCTAGTGTGCAAGACAACAAGTGGCCATTTCTCACCATTTATTTTATACAATTCTTTCACCACCGCATCAAGCTGCACTATATAGAACATAAACATAGTGTCATGATTATGTGACAAAAGGAGCGTTTCAAATAAACAGGACACCAGAAGGAAAAGCTTAAGCAACCTGAGGAAGACTAAATCCACCATCAGCAAAATTCTGCTGGTAGAGCCCAATATTAGCACCATCAACAATGGCTTCATAATGAGCATGCTTGTTCAGCCAATCCTACATTTATATATGGAGAAGAAATTACAAGTGAGATGCCAGAATACGTTTTCAAAGTAACTTTTCATAGGACTTTGCACTACTTCACTCTAAAATGTATCAAGAATATATCTCGAGCTTTTACTTAAACTAAAAAGAGAAAAGAAAAGAAACAATGTTGGGAAATTTACTGCCACGACACACAAGAATTGAATAATTGTCATATAGAGCTTATGCTGAAGCATCTCCAAATTTAGTTGTGTTGATTTTAATTATTTCCAAAGCTTCCGAGGATTCCTAGTACAATCCAATATATTCAATTTCATAATCCAGAAAAATTAATAAACTTGTCTAGAGGAGGAAACAAAAGCAAAACAGACAAATTTTCTGGTGAATCGATTCAATTTTAGCAGTAAAGAAACAGCATACACATAGTAAACATTTACAAGTTTATCTCAAAGTACTCCATAATCAACTTCAACACAATTTGGTAAAAATCTCAGTTGCTGCATTTTTCGACATTCACCTTATATATAAAATTCTAGAGAAAGAAAGATCTGACACCAAGACTCAAGAAACGAGTTCTGAACAAAAAACTTGTCACTGCTCATGGGGAAACTCAAATGTGCATGAGGTTTAAATTTAATCATTAAAATCTCTAATCCAGCAACCAGCACTTCCCAAAAGAAAAAAAGGAAACAGATTCACATTATGAGTAGATATGTAACCTATCTATATATTACATGAACTCAAATAAGTAAACTGGACCATAAAATAGAAGGCCAATTACTGGCTCAAAAGTTTTTGGCTCACCTGAAACTCCTTGAAGTTTGACTTAACCTCCCTTTCCATTGCCAAAGCAGCAATAGACTGTGCAAACTTGACCGTCTCTGCAGAATCAATGTCAACACAAACCAAATGCTCCCCACAGGAGCAACACTGGCTTCTGTTGGAGTCCACAATGGCTCTCTGCACAGTCCAATCACCTTTCCCAACCCACCCCTGCCCATGCCACCCCCCTCCATTCCTCAAAACCACCTCTTTGACCCGGCTCGGGTCCCAATTTTCGTCACCCACTAATTCACTAGCCCTTCCACTACGAAACCAACCCTCAATGATCATGGATGTCGATTCACTAACACACCTAACAGCATTCCTCAACTTATGCAGGTAATCATAAACTCTCTCTTTTCTTCCTGTCTCTGCACTCACCTTTAATAGAGCTGCAATTTCCGGCTCCTCCAAACTCACTCCTGCATTATTCATAAACTCCTCCACCTCAAACGCCTTCTCCGCCTCCAATTTATCACAAAAGCAAAACAATGCCGGGTCACAGGTGCGCAACCTCGGCAACACATTATTATATTTCTCCTCCATACCCTTGACGAGCTCGAAAGCATAATCACCGTCACCTTTCGCCGCAGCCAGCCGTGCAACGGCGGTGATAGTAGCCTCATTAGGCACGACTCCTCCAACGGAGGATGACGACATATGATCAAACACACGGAAGCCATACTCCAGAGCCAATTGCTTCAACGACGGGTCGGTGTCAGTAACGGAGTTGGAGCACAAGTAGAGGAGCGTGTTGAAGTGGTGCTGATTGAGCCGTGTACACTCCGAAACGGCTGATTCATAGAGCGAGATTGCGCCGCTCAGGTCCTTATTTTTCGAGCAAAAAGTGAGGGAAGAGTGGAATTGGGCCTCTGGTGTCTGCTTCTTCTTCCTCTTTAGAGTTCCACCATGTTTGAATTAGGGTTCGCTGAACATATAGGCACAAGAACAATGCTTTAGGAACTAAAAGCCAATAGAAAATCGAAAGAAAAAAAAACCCTAATCCCAAATTCGAATCAACGGAAGCAACAAATAGAGAGGACTAAATTAACTAGTAAAACTATCCTGTATTTGATAATTGCATAAACCCAGAAAGAAGCTTTTTGCGAATGAACTCAAATCTCTATTATCGTACACAGAAACAAAGGGCTAAATCGGTAATTTTTTGCAAGTGAAACGAAGCAGAAGAGAAAGAGAGAGTGATAAGGGATTTAGGGTTTACTTACCGGCGGATGGTGTTGTCGGCGAAGGCGCTGAAGCCAGAGTCGTCGTAATGATGAGAAATCTAAATACTATATGGAACCTGTTTTTTTTTTAATAATTATTTTAGGGTTTAGGGTTTAAACTTGAGTCTAGGTTGTATACAAATTTTGTTCTTTTAAATGGCAAGTGAATCCCAACGTAATGTTCTAAAAATTTGTTAATCGTAGTCGGGTCGATCGAGAACAAAATGATTAGTCGAAAATTAGTCGGATAAGTTGGATATGTTATTTTTGAATTAAATTTATTAATATTCATACAAGTAAATAAAAGAAATTAAAAATGTTTAAAATTAAACAAGAAAATTAATATGCATACACATAAACCAAATAAATGAAGTACTTGTATATCTAGATAAGGTTTTCTTTTCTGTTTCCACTTCAAGATCAAAGTATCTTAGAAAAACCTCCGGAAAACTTGGAGCTAGGTTTTCAAGATACCAATTGCACTGCTTCTTGTGTAGCAGACAATTGTGTGTGCCAAGTGCGTGTGGGTAGAGAGAGATGGAGGTTCTATCATGGAATATCCGAGGAACGAAGAAATATACGAAACTAACGACCTTAAAGTCGATCATCGATCTGCATAGACTAACAGTGGTATTGTGATCGAGACAAAGACAGTGAAGCCACAATTTCGATCGGGTTTAGGGTTCAGACATGGACACATGGAACCTTGCCCAAGTAGAGGGGGAGGCAGACTATTTCTATTTTGGTCGGATGAGGTCGATTATCACGCCCTGATTTTCAGTTTATAAATAACATAAATAAACAAGGACTCAAGACATGAAAATCTAAAAACACCTGGTCAATTTTTTTTAAAAACAAAATTTAACCATCTACAATTCCTCAATGTAAAAAAAATATGAGATTTGAAATTTCAAATCTCTTATTACATATGTCCAATAAATTGTCAAGTCGAATGTCAACTAAACAATAAATGCTCATAAAGAGAATCACACATAGCGGAAGTCTAAAATCACTCAAAAAAAATCATCACTTGATTCCCACCTAGTTAATCCTGCGAATCTCAACTCTCGACTGCAAGGCGAACACACTAACCTGCAGGATTAACCCCTACACCAATTATTCGTGCACCAGGTTAACATAAACAAACCCGATAATTAAGCTTTGATAGCTCGTATGAGTAATCAACTGTAAGCATAAGTATGTAGATATATAAATCGTTTTAACAACAATGAGAAGATAAATATATATAATCTTACAATTTACTTTTTTTTATCTCCTTCACACAAATACATCACTCACATAATACAATACTGCTAAAAGAATGAATACATAATCAACTTATTTCAACTCCTCAACACACAACGGATACTAGTACCAAAGTAACCACACAAGATGTAGACAGACTAGAGCTCTAACTTTTACAACACGATCACGAAAATCCGACCACGAAGGTCCTGACCACGGAGGTCCAAACATTTGCAATTACATACAATTTAACGTGTATTAACAGCAAACCTTCACAAGCCATACTTATTTCAGTCAAGAAATTCACATCAACATCTTTATCCCACATTCAACAAGACACTGTCACAGCTTTAAAATCATAAAACAAATCTGATTTTCACTTGCCCAAGAACCATAGACGATCAAGTTCATGTTTTAAAAAAATAGTTAGTTTGAAAGGAAACGATTTTTAAATAACCATAATAATTTGTATCGACACATTGAATTTATTCACTCAGCAAAGTGAGAATTACTCACCTCAAATCCAATTGTGACCACATGCTACTAATTCAAACAACAACAACACACCAATGAATTCGCCTCGTCAATCACCTAGACAAATCACAGTCCTCACTTAGAGACATAATTTGAATTGTCCTAATTCTACGGAATAATCAATTGTTGGTGCATGATTAACCCCATTCCCGCAGCAAACAACTTAACATTAACTTCTCAAAACTCTTTTTATACGCCATTGTCTTAATTTGATTATCTAGTTAACTGCTAAACAAGATATATCAACAACTCTGGTCATCTTATTTACCAACAACCAATTATCAAAACAACGTACAAACAATGTACCACTCTTAGCCATTTCTATCAATATTTAATACCCATTTCCTGTCAAAGACCAAACCAACCGTAACACCAATTCTTTGCATCAAACACCCTCCCACAATGCCACCTCCTACACATCTAACGTGATTCATAAAAATAAAGAATCCAAATTAGCCCAAAGTCTAGTTAGTATTCCAAAACTACACAGTGGCTTAAACATCAATACATGCTGGAACTCAATTTCAAAAACAACATATGCCACAACCCATCGTACACCGCCTACTTCATTCCCCATGATTTACAAAATCCTACCCACCTAAACCAAAATCGATTTAAATCTCAAACCCAACCTTACATTACAGTTTAAAACTCAAAGCACAAGGATCAAATACCTTTCACATGAACTACCAACTCTTCAGCGTCCCTGCATAGCCCAGCTCACCGCACCACTGATTGAAAATGAGAGAGGCAGAGGCGTCGTTGGTCGCCAGCACAACCTCGTCCTCCGTCTCCCTAACTGTGTCGTCTAATCACCGACTCACCCACTCTATCTCGCTGCCTCCAACTTCCCAAAACACTCTCTCTCTCTCTCTCTCTCGATCTCGATCGAGATAAAGTGTTTGGCTGCCCACCCAACTTAATTGAAATTAGGTTTTGTTTCCCCTTTTGTCCTTTGTTACTGGCTCATGAAAGATAATGGCTGTTAGGCTCAATTATCTTAATTGGGCCTCACAATTCTAAAATAATTTTAATATATAATTATAAAATTATAATTCTTATTATACTCATATAATCAAACATAGATAATCGAAATTTACTTGAATAACTTAAAAAGAAAAAAAATTGGGTCATTATATCGATCTACATCTCAGAGACCATAGCCCTAGTTTCTGTCATATGGAAATTGTATGAGATGGAGCTGGTAGTCAAAGTTGGCGGCTAACATGTGGTTATAGTGGGTCTCGACCTTCGCAGAGGTGGAAAACTTAGGATATGTTGAGGGAATTGGTTGGTTGAAACATTTCGGATACATAGGTGGTGATTGGTGATATAAATGAGATCCTCCGTTCAAAGGAGAAATCTGGCGCTTCTCTCCGTCTGACTTGGCAAATGAATGATATGGAGAGGTGAAAGAATGATTTTGGCTTCACCGATGTAGGGTTTACCGGGGCACCGCTTACTCGGCATAACTTGATCACACAAACCCGAATTGATAGGGCAATAGCAATAGATGATTGGAATGAAGAATTTTTAGCAAGCCATGTCATTTTACTCCATGCTCGCCGATCTCCTTTAATTCGCTTTGCGGGTAGACAACATTTCTTCCACTTTGAATCAATATGGACCGATGAGAAATCTAGTTTTGTTGTGGTGAAAGACGCTTGGGAGAGTTCAAGCCAAGATCGTACAGTGTTTAATTCTCAATTCATATTGATGAAGAAGGTGAAAGAGACGAGACTAGGATTTTGTTCATGGGCCAAGACTACATTCGGTTCAAGGAAAGAGGAGCTGAAAAATATTCAGAGTAAGTTAGCCGAGTTCATCTTAAACCAATTTGATCCGGCTGTGGAGGGGAAGGCATTGTATGATAGACAAGAGGTGTTACTCTCCCAAGAGGCGAAGTATTGGCAACAAAGATCACAAAACCAGAGGATGAAGCTTGGAGATAGAAATACGAAGTATCATCATCAGAGAGCTTCAATTAGGAAGAGGAAGAACCACATCTCAGGATTGTTTGATATGCAAGGAATATGACAGACGACCCTAAGCAGAATTGAGGCAGTGGCGATCGATCATTATAGCTCCTTGTTTGCTTCGGTTGGCTCGAATGCTTCAAAAATGGCACCGGTTATCTCTTCTCTGCGGCCAAAGGTGACAGATGACATGAGAGAGTCACTCATGGCCAAGTATACTCCTGAAGACATCAGGTTTGCACTTTTTTAGATGTACCTAATAAGGCTCCAACTCTGATGGTATGCCTCCTCTTTTCTTTCATAAATATTGGTCGATTTATTGTTTGTCATGATGTAGTTCAGGCAGTGAAGGAGATTTTGACTTCGTGTCATATGTTAAAGGAACTTAATTACACAAATGTCAGCTTGCTACCAAAAGTAAAGACTCCCAAGTGGATTTCTGAATATAGACTGATTGATTTGTGTAATATTTTATACCAATTGCTACGAAGGTTATGGCTAATAGATTGCAATCAATGTTACAGTCTCTAATAGAACCTTGTCAGAGTGCTTTTATTCCAAGGAGATTGATCATTGGCAAGAAGTTGGTTGCTAATAAAGTGGCTCATCACTTGTGGACTAAGAGGTCGGGTGAAGCTCATGAAATGGCACTAAAGCTGGATATTAGTAAGGCGTATGATCGAATGGAATGGGGCTATGTATAGGTAGTGTTGATTCGGTTGGGCTTCCCTGGGAGGTGAATCCGAACGATAATGTTATGTGTCACTACAGTACGATATTCTTTCAAGATTAATGGAGTTCCTAGGGGCTATGTCACTCCTAGCCATGGCCAAAGTCAAGGTGACCACTCTCACCATATTTATTTATTCTCTATACTAAAGGATTGTCGGCCTTAATAGGTTGCATGGATAACCAAGGCCAGTTACAGGGTATTGCAGTATGTAGAGGTTCCCCAAGGCTACACCACTTATTATTTGTTGATGATAGTCTATTGTTCTCTGAGACTACCCCAAGAGCGTGTGATACTATCAATGAGGTTCTGAAAACATATGAGGACGCATCACGTTAGTCTGTAATTTTTTCTAAAAATAGTGTATGTTTTACTTGGTCATTTTGTGAGGATGGGCAAAAGTTTTTGGTTGAGATTCTTGAGATGAAGGTCATTCCATACCATGAACAATAATTAGGTCTACCTATTCGAATTGGCTGAAGTAAACATGTGGCATTTGCGGAGTTGAAGAATAAAGTACGAGATCAGTTAAAATGTTGGAAAGGAGCATTGTTGAGTGCAACAGAAAGAGAACTTTTGATCAAGGTAATGGACCAATCTCTTCCTACCTACGCAATGAATTGTTATCTGATTCCTAAAAATATATGTGCAAAGTTAGAGCAGATGTGTGCAAATTTCTTCTAGGGTGACACTAAGGATAAAAGGAAGATGCATTGGTGTACATGGGACAGTATGTGTTAGCCGAAAGATGTATGAGGTTTGGGTTTGCTGGCTAAACATGTGTGGCGAATAGTACAAAATCCTGATTTATTAATTAGCCAGATTTATAAGGCTACGTATTTTTGACATTGTTGTATCTGGAGTGTAGGTGTGGGAGCTAGGTAGTCCATCCTATATGTGGAGGAGTCTCATGATAGCCAGAGAGGTAAGAGTAAAGGAGCTCGGTGGAAAATTGGGGATGGTAAATCGGTAGCCATTTGGGAAGATAATTAGTTGACGAAACCCGATAATTTTAAGCCAGGGGAGGTACTGAGGAGGCCAATTACTATTCATAGAGTATCTCAGTTCATTACACCAACCAGACAGTGGAATGTGGAACTAGCAGCTGAGAACTTGACGATAACATAAGTAGCAGTAATGGAATCAATTCCTTTGAGTAGGAATCTGGGTCCTGATCAATTTATTTTGCATTATATGGATAAAGGAGAATACAAGGTTAGTAATGCTTATACCTTAGCTAGGGATCAGATTACTTTGTCTTAGTAAGCATATTTGCCGAAATCATGATTTGGAAGACTTTCTGGAAGGCAAAAGAAACTTCGGCGACATTGATGTGTATGTGGAAGGCATGTAAAGGTTATCTACCTACAAGGCTGAGATTACGCAACAAGAATGTGGATGTAACATGTTAGTATTTATTGTGCAATCAGGAGGTCAAGATTGAAATCCATCTGTTCAGGGATTGCACTAAGGTACAACCTATTATCTTATTAGTGGTATAGGGTTTAGGGGTTCTACCAGTGACTTTCCAAATTGGATGGGAGTGTGTGCTATCGGGCTCCCTTTTGATCAACTTGCCAGATTGATTGTGTTTATGTGGTTTATTTGGAAAGGGAGAAATGACAAACTTTGGAATAAAATCGAGTTTGACAATCAGGTTATTAGGGTGCATGCAAAACCTTGGCATGATCATTATACTATGATCGATAAGTCTTTAGACCGCCCCAATAGAGAGGCTCAACGATAAAAACATCCACCCACTACAAGAAAAACGCACCTAGACCGCAGAGCGTTTCCATCGTCTAGGTGCGTTTTTCCGTTGTCTAAGTACTTAGACGACGGAACCTCCGTGCTCCAAGTTCCGTACTCCAAGTGTTGTCGTCCAAGCACTTGGACGACGGAGACGGTGAATTCCGCGGTCCAAGTGCTTACTTGGACCGCGGAGTTTTTGGGCTTTCTCCACGGTCTAAGTTCTCACTTAGACCACGGAGTATTGATTTCCGTGGTCCAAGTGAGAACTTAGACCGTGGAGAAAGCCCAAAAACTCCGAGGTCTAAGTTCTCACTTGAACCATGGAGATCAATTCTCCGTGGTCTAAGTGATTATTTAATTTTTTTTAAAATTAAATTTTAAAAAAGTAGTAAAATATTAGTAATTTAATTAAAATACTCCAATCTCATTTAAATAATTAAATATGTTAAAATTAATTAAATATAATAAATTGTTAATTACTTAAATAATAAAAATTAATTTGTACATACATGAAATTAAATATCGTTCGGAATCAGAAAAAGACGATATAATAAACTACACAAATTAACTACTAAAATACTGGAGGAGCAGATGCGCCGCCGAGTCCCCCGCCTCAAGCCGGGTCGTCGTCGTTCGGGTATGGGTTCGAAGGAGGTTGACACTGTCGTCGAGCCTGATTTTCCATGAGGGCAACGAGTTGGGCTATCTACGCTTCTTGCTGATCAAGCCTTTGACGGATAGATTGATCTTCCTCCCGTGCGAGTCGAGTCTCTTCAAAGGCTGCTTGGAGGGCCGCAGCTTGAGTACTTTTCCTCGCCGAACCTCCCGTAGATGATGAGTCGGAGATCGACAAATCTCGAATCACCTTAGGTCCCATCCCCCTAACCTCCCTTCCAGCTCTACGATCGTATACCTCATCGGCGATTGTAATTTGGCTCTCCGTCGGTAGATGAGGTAGGTCTTCGGGCGGCAAATCCGGGTGTACAAGCTAAGTGTTGGCCAGTTCCTCCTGCGCCCGTTCGACCAACCTTGCCTAAAAAATAATAATAATAATAATAAAATTATAATTAAATAATAATTAAATAAAAACTACGCTAATTAAAAGCACATATATATATCACTTACACCGTATTGACTCGCTTCATTCTCGAGCCCAGGCGTCACGTACGCGCTTATGCTAGCATCGAGATAAGAGTGTTTGGAGCCCTTATCCATGTGCTCCTTGGCTATTTGAATCACTTGCTTAGCACGGGAGGTATGTTGTTTGTCCTTCTTCCCCTGATTGGTCTTGTTGATTTCGGAGAATTTCTGTTGGACAACATAAATCATTAAAAAATTAATGAGTAACTAAAATAAAAATAATTCAATTCTCTTAATTTAAATAAAAAAGTAAACATCTTATATTCTTCATCTTGGAAGTGGTTACACAACCACTACCACTCATATTCCCTATCCCCACGCAGCTCTACGGGGGTAGGCACGGGGCCGATATTGTTGAAGTACACATGAAGCTTATACTTCCAATCACGGTAGATGGAGTTGGCGGTTTGGTTAATATGCCTAAGCATCGTCGGGGCGGGATCCACCTTATATTGTTCCTATCAAAAATAAATAGAAAATTATAATCGTATATATTATGAAATTACAATTTTTATTGGTTATTAGAAAATAAATTTAAAATTGTTATTATGTTTATATTACAATCGTACGCTAGCTAGGACGTCGTCGTTTGAATTGCATGCACGCGTGAGACGCTGATCAAGACAGGAAGAGATTATGATCAGTTGAGAGACGAGTGAGCGGAGAGTAAGAGAGTTCTGCATCGGCCTTATATAATGCTTCACTTAGACGACGGAGATGTCGGTACGTTGTCTAAGTGGCCACTCGGACCACGGCGTGTCGGTCCGTTGACCAAGTGTGCACGTGGATGACGAAGAAAATAATCTTCGTCGTCCAGGTTCACACTTAGACCGCGGAGAATTCTCCGTTGTCCAGTGAGCACTTGGAAGACGGAGATTATTTTCTCTGTCGTCCAGGTGCACACTTGGTCAACGGAGAATTCTCCGAGGTCCATGTGTGGACTTGGACGACGGAGATTATTTTCTCCGTCGTCCAAGTTACACTTGGACCAAGGAACTTTTACGTTTCCGTGGTCTAAGTGCAGTTTTCTTGTGGTGACCTATTGGTTCGTACTCGGTCTGTATGGATGGGGCATATGATACAACCACCCAAATAAGAGGTATTGGTGTAGTAGTTTGTGACTGGACATGTCAGTTCATCAAGGGTATAGAAGCTAGAGTTGATAGGCAATACTCGACTTTTTTAGTAGAGATTGAAGCGGCATGGGTGGTAGTAAATATGATTTTAGATCTATCGTTAGCTCCAGCCCATTTACAATCTGACTCCATGATTGTGGTGAAAGCCATGGAGAATTTGAGCTCAACTTCTGTGCACTTTCGGTACTCGTTGAGAGTTGAGAGAGATTGGTTTTTACAAATTCTAAATGCCTCATTTCGACATTTGCGGAGAGAGGTAATGTGACAACACATACCTTGCCCAAATGGGCACTTAGACATGCCTCAACTAGAATTCTTTTGTTGTACCACCTGATTTCTTGTTAGAGGTGCTACAGACTGATTATATAACTTGATTTGAGGTTAATACATGATCGTTTCCATCGACAACAAAAAAAAAGGTTTTTTTGACTTTTCTCCATTTTTTCGGTTTATACACTCTCTTTTTTCTTATTATACACGTTTACAATAAAAATATTTAAAAATTTAAAATTGACCAACTAGTCGGGTCAACCCGACTTTTACAACTTTGACCGACGTTTTGGCGTTAACCAACTTTTCCGATCAACTTGCCAAAATCTATTTGGATTCTAAAAATTACCGACTAGTCGGCCGACTAGGCCGACTTTTAGAACACTAATTCCAAGAGAATGTGTGTGAGGTAGTTTGTCTCAAATTATTTTTGATGGAGCGGCAAATCACGTTTTATTTTAGGAGCAGTAGATGCATGGATCGAGGTCGAATTCAAGTCGAAAATGTTTAATTTTTTTATAGTGTACTCAAATTAGTCCTATCATCTCATCCCATGATCATATTTGTAAAATGATTACTTATTAATGATTTAGTTTCATCAGACCATCTCCAATTGTTGGAATTTCTATACCTTCAAATGTGGTTTGATAAAAAAAAATTATGTCTATTGGTGAAAAAAAAATATCTTATAACTTATATAGGAGAGGCTATATCTTAAATAAGATCCCAAAATGAGACTCAATATAGAGTATAAGATTCAACTTATTAATGGGTCTTGTGGGGAGGAAAAATTGGATGGGGAGAGATATGCAGGTGTGGTGGGTGAGTGACGGGAGAAGAGAGAGCGAGTGAGAGAGACACGCGAGATAAAGAGATGCACGCGTGGCGCGATTTTTTTTGGGAAATGTGCTATGTCGCTTGCGAGAGGTGGCAGACCTAGTACTTTAGCCCCAAATTGTTTTGTACTGTTGGAAGCCCAACAACTCCTACAGCCCAAATGCTCCGATAGCTATATCAATATATACATTTTTTATTCATTCTCTCTTCAATAAAATTGATAGAAATATAAAAAAAAAATTATAAATAAATAAAAAACTTGTTGGAACAGTAACTTGTTTCCATCTCTATAATTACCAACACTAGATCTCATTATTTCTACACTAAAATTTTTTACTTTCTCTCAAGAGCAATTTTCTCCCTCTAGCTTTTAATTTTCTTTTTGTAGCATCATGCCACCAAAGGCACCAATGGAGCCAAGACGAGGATTGAAAACATGAAGAAGAAGAAGAGTTGTGCCATGCTACTATGACTCGATGAGTATCAGTGAGGATCATTGCACGTGTACTAACCAAAAGAGCCAACTTTTGTAGGAGAGTATTAATGCGGTGTATGAAACCACGAAGCCACCTTGAGCATGTTCACAAACCTGCTCTAGTTGCTTGACAAAAGTAGAGACTTTCATGTTTCTCCATTGTTGGGAATTGTCAATATGAATATTGAAAAAAGTATAAAAAAAAAGAGGAAAAAAATTCTAAATCAAACTAACAATTACGATTTCAATCAATTAAAATAAATCAAATTATTTTATATTAAAATATAAAAAACTAAGGACTTTTGTTGGATATTGAAGACGCATATAAAAAATATATGTGAATCGAAGTATGGATTTTAGTACAAATTTTGAGATATCTGTCTATTTGGATGATGACGACTACACACCTGACAATGGAGAAACTCCAAGTGCGTCATCTAAGGATGCTCGCCAAATGGAAAAGAAAGCGGCTAAGGCAGCAAAAAAGTACAATGATGTGGGAATGAGCATTCAAGCTCAAATGCAAAGATTGAGCGACTTATGTGAGCATGAGTTTGCACAAAAATAACAACTCATTGAAGAGACTAAAATGACGGAGAAACGAGAAGCCGATGAGCGCACAATGGCGTTGGATCCTTTTATATACACCCTAACAAAAAAAATTATTGGGAGAGAAGGCAAAAAAAGATACTTGACATGGAGAAAAAGGAGAATGAAATTTCTAACACTCCATAATTTCATCCTCAGTCATCTATCTCCAAGCAATGATTGGGATGCTTCAAAGTTGTCTCTCTACATATCGATTGAAGATACACAATGAATATGAAATGATCTTGAAGAGTCATGCGTTAAGTTTAATTAATGTGTTATTGCTTATTTAATTATTGTTGTTGTTGTTGTTTTTTATGTTCTTACTTTTTTTTAAAAATGTTGTCTACCCATATTAGCTATATTATTACTTATTCCAAGTTTTAAATAAAGAGTATTTTGTTATTTTTTAAAATTAAACTTTTATAAAGTATACACTCGCTTAAATGTATAATTGATATAACTTAAATTAATACACTTAAATCAAAACTCACGACAACACCATACTAAATTAAAAGTACACATCAACACACCAAATTAAAAAACATACAACAACAAACCAAGATAAAAAGGAAGAAAACATTACATAATGGCCAAAAATTCCAATTATTAAATTAAAATAGACACACCACTCATCTATTTTTACGTTGTTGTTGCTTGTGTAGGTATCAACCATATTAAACTAGATTGTTTCTCAATGAATTATGGATCACTGAACATCAAGTATCGTCGTAACGTTGCATATATTCTGGCACTCGTCAGATATTGCGATGCACATTCACATCATTATCTACCCTATTATTACCTCTGCGCACCTCAAATGAGTTGGGATATCATCAAAATTGAAAGGCTCATCCTCCTCGTACTCATCCTCTATTATCATGTTGTGAAAAATTGTGCATGTCATCATGATGTATTGGAGCCTCTCTCTACCCCAAAGATGAGATGGCCCCCGCAAGATTGTAAAACGCGTTTGTAGAATACCAAACACTCTCTCCATGTCCTTTCTATAAGTCTCTTACATCTTCATAAAATGCTTTGTCTTGGAGTGAATAGGTTTAGGATTGCTTTCCTTAATGTCACCCAGTTGGGATAGATATGATGCCATCCACAAGGTAATAGCCTTGATGGTATGTAAATTCACCCACCCTGTATTTCACTCAAAGAGCTTTACCTTGGCATACTTCGTCGAACAAGGGTAACATTTTTAACACATTTAAATCATTCAGAGATCCTGGAAGTCCAAAAAATGCATGCCATATCCATGTATCATATGAAGCCACCACCTCTAAGATAATAGTAGGTTTACCTTTGTGGACTTGGTAATGCTCGTGCCAAGTAGTAGGCCCATTTTTTCATTGTCAGTGCATACAATCAAGGCTCCCCACCATACCTGGAAATTCATGGTCGACAGCTTTGCTGAGCAACCTGGTGAGATCTGCTTTGTCTGGTCGACGAATGTACTTCTTATGATAAACATTCTAGATAGCTTTTGAAAAGTGAATCAAAATCTCGAGAGCAATCGATTTGGCGATATCAAGGAACTCATCACACAAGTTGGCTGACAAATCATAAGCGAGCATCCTTATAGCACATATTAGCTTATGTTCAGTTGAGAAGCCGAATCTACCAATAGCTTCCATGGTCTGGACAAAATATGGATTTGTAGTTGGCCACGTCATCCATCATCTGGTCAAACATCTTGTCTCGCATTCAGAAGTGCCTACGAAAATGGTTTGGTTGAAACAAACAAACATGATTGAAGTATAGAGCTTTCAGTCGCCGACCCATTTCTTCTCGATCTCTCTTAATGTACATCGAAAGAACCCCCCTATTGTGAGTATTCGTCTTCCGTCCTCTATAAGTGTGAGGTAGTTGTAGTCATAATAAGAACACTTTCATGGTTTCTCGTGCTGCTATCTTCTTCATCATTTTTCAGTAGTCTCCTGAACCTATTCATCATACAGTTGAGCCTCTATAAATTAATAGCCTTGGGACTAGAGTGTTGCACTCTTTGCTAAATGGTGCAGTTTAGAGTACATTGTAATTGAGTCGCCTAATAGTATTCAGGTGTCTCTCTTTGTATAGGGCCCCTTGTATTCTACCATTTCATTAATTGAGCCTTAAGGGTAGCCGCAAACCCTTACTTAAAAAATAGAATTAAATTTTTTAAAAAATATATTCTCGGGACTAGAAAAATCTATTAATTTAGCAAGATATTAATTAATCGATAAAATAATAATTTAATAATTTATTTGTTAATTAATAATTATTAATCTATATTATTAATCGATAAAATTATTATGGTTGTACATTGTTCAATGTAGATCATTTTTCAATTTATTATGTATATATTATTAAATGTGCTATGAGAATACAACATCAGAAATTCATACATGTTAAGAAAAGTCCAAGATGAGACTAAGATGACATCAATTTCAAGAAGCAACAAGTCACAATTGAGTCATTCTTCATTAAGTCATTATAAATGAATAATTAATAATCTATATTAAGACATTAATATTTTATATATTAAAAGGGGTCTATATGAATTCTTGACTTTCTATTATCTTATAAATTTAGCAAATTATTAATTTAGCACGGTGTCCCAAACTCAGGACCGGTAAAAAATATTATTTTAGCGAGGTTATTAATTAATAGTTATTAAATTCTATTGTAGTTGAAACAAACTCAAAGTATGAGCAGAAAAATTAATAACCACAATTTTGATTGTGGATGAGGAGTGTTTGTGAATTGATGAGGATGAAGGAAGGAAGGCTCTGTTTATAAACAAAATCAAGAATGTTCAGGAAATTACACGTGGCAAATAAGAGCTAAGGTGCAATCCTGACGACCACTTATAGGTTGACACGTGGCACAAAAAAATCACATCTAAAATTATCGGTTAGATATCATATCTACTCATAATCAGATTATGCTCATATTGATCGACACGTGGCGAAAATAACCTCACTCAAAATATAGATAAATATATACTCGTGTATAATTAATTTCTAAATGATTAATTCAATTAATATATCTCAAAATTATATAGTTAAAAGTTTAAAATATTATATAATAAAATAAATAAACAATAAATATTATGAGTTTTAAGGTATGAGATACGCTATGGTTGGAGATGAAAAAAATTCATCTTATTTTGAGGCATAAGATCTTGATGGTTGGAAATGAAAATATTTTAAATAAATAGTAATTTTTCAAGATCTCATATAACAAGGCCTTAATTTTAATGATGTCATAAGGTCTGAAATTTCAAGATCTCATAATAAGCTCAGTTTGTGTCTGTTTTGTTACTTTCTCTTGTGTTCTTGTTTTATAATTAGAGTTGGACCCACAATCACAAACCTCCAAAATCAACTGAATCAAGCCAACCCAATAATCAGAGTTGGACCACTAGGTGGCCAATTTTTATGTATCAGTGTACATATCTTGACAATTTTGATTTTTTTTTTGTTAGCTAGCTAGCGCTATCCTCAATATGATGATGATCGACCATGCACGGTAGATATTTAAAATCACACACAACATGCATGATCGGTATAATCGAAACACGCTGATAAATGATAACTCACAAATAGTTATATGATCAAAACTCACTATTCCCCTGGCCTTGACATCATTACCAACAAATATTATAAGTAACACTAATAGTTATATGTGGAATTAGAGCCATATGAGAAACCAAAATGGTCTAATAGAAAATATGTTTATACACATGTGCCAACCTCGTAATAAAAGAAATTTAATAACAAATTTACCCTCGTCGGAGTTCGTTAATGAGGTCAAATATTACCAAAAGACTAAAATAATCTTTCTTTTTTAAGGATTTTGCTCATTCTTCTATGGGGGAGTACCAAAATTGACCTTGTTTTGTCATTTCATTTCATTTGGTAAGATAGATATGAACTCGACGATAATGCGTATGTAGAACTTGGTCTCAAATTACTTTTTGACGGAGCCAGAAATTGAGTTTTACTCTAAAGAGCCATAGTGTCACAATAATAACATGCATGGATCCAGGACGAATTTAAGTTGAAAAGTTCTAATATTTAAATAGCGTCCTTACATTATTCTAATCATCTCATCCAATGGACAAATTTACAAAAATATTATTTTTAGGCAATTTACTTTATAAACTTTGTTTTTCTGTAGTACCAACACTCAGATGACATAACAATTACTCTGTTATAGTCATCTGTTATTTTTTTTTCTTTCCAATTCAACCAGATGATGGTTTTCTGATCAGATGACATAACAAATCTTTAATCATCTGAATATTTCTTTCTAATTCAATCAGATAACATAACAAATATTCAGTCATATAATGATTTATTCCCAGTTCAATCAAATGGCATAACAAAGTTTATGTTATGTGATAGTTTTCTTGTCGATTTATTCAAATTACATACAAATATTGAGTCATCTGAATATGTCTTCCCAATTCGATCAGATAACATAAACAAATTATCAGTTGTGTGATATTTCTTCCCAAATAATCAGATGACATACACAAAACTTCTGTTATGTGATTATTTTTTTTCCAAATTGTCAGATGACAGAATATTCGTATTATGTTACCTAATTCATTTTTCCTAAGCCTCAAACAACATCCAAAACTTTATTATGTCGTGTGATCTCATTCAAACTTTTCAAGCTACAGTGGCGGTTTTAAGATACATTCAGACAAGTAGTCAACTTTGCTCTGTTGTCTGATGACCCGAATGACAGATAGTTGACTATTTGTCGTCTCATCTGTGTTGTCTGATGGACTTTATCTACTAGTGTTAATTAAATAGAAATTACCATTTTTTCTTTTTTAGAAAAATGAAAGTTTCATTGAGAAACCTCCATGCCAGAAGTACATACATCACATTACACCCCCTCCGCAGAAGTGAGGCAACAAAGATGAGACAAATACTACTCTTTAAAACATTGCTAAGCTCGACTTACTGTCAAGCTTACTAAGACCTTATGAAAAGTAACAAGGGAGAAAGTAGATAGTCCGAAAGTACCAAGGTACGCAATTATGGTATGTTATTCAGACTACTCAACACGAGCAACTAACAAAAGGTCAAAAGTAATCAAGAAACGTAAAAGATAAACGAATACTTAGAATTAAGCATATGATAAGCACCCTAACCCCAAAAAAATATCCAGACTAATGCCTAGAGGAAATATGCCACACTGTAGGCCCCAAACAAGAACTGCGACTAAAACCAGTGACCAGCAATTGCCCATCTGTCCATAGCATCCTTCATGCCGTCCTCTATGTCGTCGTCCCATCCATACCACCATGACGTTGTGAGCTAACCCTGTCGTTGCACCGATCTGAAAAAGAACACAACACCCACACATACCAGTCCCCAAACGAAAGCTCAATTAACAGCAAACAAATAAAACCTCCGTTGGTAATCGAGAAGCTCTGGATGACGACCTTCTAGCAACACTATAAAACTAGAGCAACACCACACCACCGTAAACAAACACAGGAACTTGTAAATAACCAAAACAGGGACACACACCTCAGTTAGAAAAAGCTAGATTTGGATTCCCAGTCCGAAAACATACCACAAAGACAAGGCAAGGCCAACTGAGTCAGGGCCTTCGCCGGTAAGATTAGATGTCATAAAAGAGGCGCCGCCGTTAGAAAGCTTTAGGGTTTTAGGCTCTCCTCTACAAAAAAAAAATTCTAAATTAAATGGAAAACTTTAGTTACTGAATTAAATGGAAAAATATTTGGTCTTTCATATACTTTGGTTATAATTGAATTAATCATGGATCCATTAATTTTTGTCATAGGAAAACTTTTCTGTAGCCAGACTTTATGTTCTTCCGTCTATAAATAGCAACATCTTTTTCTCATTTCTAAATTCAAAAAAAAAACATCTTTTCCTCTCAAAGACTCAAACACTTTCTGTGGTGATAAAGTGAGGTGCAATTGGGCCTCTAGTGTCTGCTTCTTCTTCCTCTTTGGAGTTCCCATATTTATGAAGCCAAAGTCCAACAAGTTGTCAAGAATGGCATTTGCTTCAGCTAGGGAACTAGTGTTTCCCCAATGGCTCGTGTGCCCGCCAGGTAGGGATTTTCCTAATTTAATAGAATTACATATACGAGTTTGTGTTTCAAGAACTACAATTAATAGATATTTGAACATTTTATACGTAGAGTGTACCCATAAACCTACTCAAAGTCGGAAAAATATGGCTGGTGGGGCACTGTTCGATTGTACAATCACACTAAACCTATTTATATTTCTATATCATCACAGACGTACCATCACACTAAACCTATTTATAATCCCATACAATGCACAATTTTTGTGCTATATTAGTCATGGAGTCTGAAGGATCTGTTCGCACACTAGAGACCAATATTCATTTATAAAAGTCTTTTTCAGTTTCTCCTGGCCTCTAATATTTTTACATTAGAGCATATGCACCTATTTTCTATTCCTATTTGTCTTTGCTCCTCCTATTTCAAGAGGTGTCATCACCATTCATTGAATAGGAGGTGCTGTTGTTATTTTCTGTGCAACAGTGTAAAAAATAGTACCTCCTATTACTATTCATCACTTATATATTAATTTTTTTTGTTTATTTCTTTGTAAATTTTTCAACCAATATGTAGACGACATGTGTTGTTATTGTATGAATAATTGAATAAGATTTCCGATAAAATTACCGACCAACCACGAGATGGCACGTGCCATTCTTACTGATCGTTATCGTTTAAATAATTGAGCCAAAATTTTCGATAAGATTTCGGATCAATCACTTGACGACACGTGTCATTGTCGTCTAAATAATTGACAAAGATTTCTAACCAACCAGGAGATGACATGTGTCATGGACTACTGATCATTATCGTTTATATAATTGAGCCAAAATTTTCGATAAGATTTCCGATCAATTAATTTACGACACGTGTCACTTTCACGTTTCATTTTCGTGTGAATAATTGCCGAAGATTTTCGGTGTGATTTCTGACTAATCACAAGATGACACATGTCGTCATCAACAAACATCAGAAAACCTAGAATCGGCTATAAAAGAATCATCTTGGGCAACTTATATTCTCACACCATCTACAAATTACTTGGTATTTCTTCAAACATTTCTTCACATTACAGCATCAATAAGATGGATCCTTTTAGTTTAAACACTTTTTTCACGAGGAGACGACAACAACGCCAGCGAAATACATAAATAGCTAACGACATCGTCACTGACGCGATTGTGGCAGCTACAGCGTTCGATGATGAACTTGTTGTGCACAAATTGGTGTGGGAGGTTTGTAAAATTGAGGTAGTATTTATAGAAAAATTGCAGGGTGGCGTTTGTACATTTTTGGAATTTTTTAACAAATTTTTAGAATTTTTTTTTGGGAAAATATAGCTTCTACCGGTTTTTTATTTTCAGAAATAAAAATGATTGTTGTGTTTGAATCTGAATCGTCAGATTTAATTTTAAAATTGAAATAAACGGCCCAAGATCACTTGATCGTTTGGAGGAAATGCTAGATAAATAAGATATAGAAGACAATCGCAAACTAATTTTGTAGGACATTGCATGCTAAATATTTATAACTTCACTTCAATTTAATTAAAAAGTGACTAGTTCGAGTGTCTCGAACATATATAGAACAATTATGAAATGAGGTTCGAAACTAGCTAACTAGTCACATCTAACTGCTAAGCCACCAGACAGTAGGCAATAGTACGTTGCTCACTTTCTTGTCCAATATTCTTTTATGGTAAAAAGATAAATCAAGCAAGTGTGCAAAAACATCCGACTAGCCGTAAGAATTTTTCCTCGCAAAACATGTTACACAGATAAAACTAGCTAGGCTCTAGCAATTCAAAAATGTTTACATTTCACATGTATAATACATGATGATCGAGGAAATAAGAAAATGCTTCAATAAATTAATATCTCTGCTATAGAGTAGTGCATATTGAGTATTATTGACAAATCACAATCGATTAGTAGGGAACACTTAGAATGCGGGAAGCATGATTGATTTGATTCTATTTAAAAAATATGCTTGTAGTAACTAGTAAATCTTTGTCCACATAATTCTATGAACACAAACATTTGGGATTTGGGGGAAAAAATAAATCTAAATTCTGTATATATGTGTAACGACTTAGAATTTTATTTATTTAATTAGGAAAATTATTTATCTTTTTATTTTTATTTTATCTTTTTTGTTATTATAATTAGTTTATATATTTGAAATATATATGTATGCGTGTAAAAAAATAGTACTCCCAAATAAGGTCACTCAATGGGTGGTAGTCGAGAGAAACATTTCTCTCTAGGAAAACAAAAAAAAAAACCCTAAAGCTTTGTGCGCTGCCTACCTTTGATTCTTCACCAAATCAATTTTCTTCCTTCTTTGTTTGTCTTCTTCTCCATCAATCCTAATACCTTTCTATCCTCCATTTACTAGGATTTCCTAGCCTTCTCTCTAGTTTTTTCCCTATTTCTTCCTTGCACCGAAAACTCTCCTCGAGTGCGGATCTTTCTGCTGCTCCTCATGGCTGACTTCCTAACCCATGACCTTGGAGAGGAGGTCGACCTTACTCTAGGAGCAGAGAACAAGCCGAATGATTTTGGCTTTGCTGTGATCCAAATTTTCTCTAATCGGATCCTTTCGAAGAAGCAAGGGCACGCCCTAGGTCGTTGGATGATTAATCTTTGGCATGGAATTCTTGGCCCTAATGCTATCAAGATTTGGCAGTGTACCCATGATCGTTTCATGGGAAAGTTTAAGGACTTGGGTGCGCTACATAGGGCGGTGGATCAAGGTCCTTGGTTCTACAATGATATTACTATGTTGGCTATCAAAACTAGCGATTTTATCCCACCGGAGCTGGTCCCGGTTCACAAGGCTCGGGTGTGGGCGCGGGCGGCTATCATTGGAAGGGATCTGGCTGATTGTGTTGAAGTCAAGTACTGGTGGCAATCTCTAGAGTGGTGCTTGGGTTGCTACATTGACTATGATCGAGCCCGACTCGAGGACAATCAAGATTTTTGCCTTTTTGTGGAGGTTGATCTGCGGCATCCTTTGTCAATGATGGTAACTTTACCCCTCGAGGGTCACTCTTGGGCTACCTTTGACATTGAATATATTACTCATTGTATGGCTTGTGGTAGTCTCTTGTATTCTGGGAACGGTTGTCCCATAAAATGTGGTAATTTGAAAGAGATGGAGGAAGCTCATTGGAAGGAAGCCATCTGGGCTGAGGAGGAGGCTTAGGGAGAGGCAGTCGCTTGGAGCTGGCACCAGGAACAAGAGGTCATCCTGGCCAGTGTAGGGTTTGGGGATGGTGATGGACAAGAGGTGGTAGTGGATAGTGAGTCACTGCTACCAGCGCCATCGACGCTGCCACTTTAGGTAGCTGCAGCGGTACCTAAGGTGTATGTTGTGGACCCTGTCGTTCCCCGCACTCTGGAGCGGCCTAAGAAGAAACGGAAGCTGGGTCATTTGAATAATGAAGAGGTGAAGTATTTGGTAGCACGCCATGCAGGTCGTTTTGGTGAGTCTGAGGCACAGGTGCTGAAACCAGCGGCCAATAAGAACATGGATGAGCAGGAGACTCGCCATCTGCCTCATGTGGCAACATGGGAAAGGCTTAGGGGTCTTCATGAGAAGAGTAAGCTGGTACGGTGGGACCTTTTTGGGGAAAGTGAAGCCAAAGAATTGGATCCGGTGGAGTATGCGTAGAAAGGGTGCCTAGCTAGTTAAGGGATGATGCTATTTTTTTTTATTACCCGTGCTATCCTGGTTTGCTAGTCTAGGATGTTGAGTAAGAACCAGTTTTCAGTATACTGGTGTGTATGAGGCTTCATTTTATCTGGCCGGGAAACCCGGTGAAGTCTTGTATCATTATCACATCATCAATCCAAACTTTTATCACCTTCTCAAAAAAAAAGTGTGTGTGTAATGGGCTTCAATTGGTGATCATTTAGTTAGCCAAGTATTATTGAAGTTCATATAATTAAGTCCAAATAGAGGGGGTAGTCAGAGGAAAAAGAAAAAGAACGGGGTAAGCCCATAGTTAAGCCCAAAGTCATAATTAGTTGAAAGTCATAGTTAGTCGGGAAAAAAAGAAAGAAAAAAAGAGAGAGGAGAGAGCAAGTCCGCCGTGTTGATGAACCCAGAAAAAACTAGAAATCCCAAAACCATCTAACTCGAACCATTGTCTCATCTCTTCATCGTTTTCCTTCTCTCCCATATTCTTTTCTTAGCTAAGAAGCTTAGAAAAATAACTCAATCCCAGAAAAGTTTCACAGAAATCCCTAATTCACTTAAACAAGCAAGAGGTGTCAATTTTGGGTTGAAATGGAGTGACTCATACAAGCTATAACCTAGGAAGATGAACCCTAGACTAGGGAGGTGTTAAACCTACTATCCATGTATAAGTTCCCTGAGTTCTTTGACTTCAATTTGTTTTCTTCATGCTTATTATAAATTGAATATTTACCTGCTTAGATAATACTATAAATAGTTGAGATTAGAAGCATGTTAGGTATAATTTCGTGGGTCTTCTCCTAGTATAAAGTTAGAGTGTTAGAGAGAGATAAGAAGTAGAATGTCTTATGTAAGGAGGAAGATTAGAGGTTGGTTCTCTTGTTCAAATTTAGGTTATAGTTTCTGATTTAATTATACTTTGAATCATTGTTTTCCTTTTGTTAGAAGTAGTGTTATCATGGTGTGGTTAAGAAGTTGTTTAAATCTATTCCTTACTTACTGGAAAAGGATTTCACACTTTGCTTAAGTTCTTATTAATATTTTAATTGACATGTTTTGAGACAATTATATCTTACAAAAGCTCTTTGAGCTTTAGTGTTATAAATCAGTAAAAAGTGTTACATGAATTTTTGTTTTGAAGAAACTTTACAACACCATAGTTCAATTGTTTAACTCATTTTTTTAAGTGGTTTGTTTCGTTTGAAACTTACGTTAGCTGATATTTGTTTAGTCATTCAGATAGTGACTGGCGTTTTTTTAGAAGTGTCTAGTTTCTATCCATGTAAGCTTTTCTTAGATTTCAAAATGGTTTTGTAACACAAAAAGCATGCAAAAACTGGTTTATAGTGCAGTTTTCCTGAAACAAAAACAGATCTTCGAAAAATCATAACTAATTGTGAAAAACTTGTTTTCTGAAAGTTCTAACTCTTAAATTTTTCTTAGTTTGTTCTCTATATTTCATTAGAAGACACTGAAATCATATTCTGCACCATTTGGTACACTTTTCACGTTTTGTGCTGCTGGGGGTCAGAAAAATTGCAGGATTTTCTCAGTTTCCTTAATGGTCTTTCTTTGTTACATATTGCAGTTTTCATTACATACTTTTAATACTATATCTTGTGTGTTATGTAGGAACTCAAGCTTGTTGAAGTAATCAAAAATTATAGTAAAGGTAGGGGGAATACATGGGGTGTCTCAACTTTTGATATCGAAATTCTTTAATGGTCTGAACTTGTTTGGTTGCTGTTTTGTGTGACATCGGATGAGTTGATTAAGTGTTTAATTGGCTGAAATATTTTGTTATGATAATTAGTCATAGAGGGATAGTAGTGAAGAAGAAAAGTTACTTATTTTTGCATACTTGAGTCGTTAACCTCGGTAGATACCCCGTTTTCATGTATGCCCAGAATAATGCACAAAGTAGTGTAGGAAAAAGGGTGATTCGGGACTGGCGACAGGGGAATGGATAAAATGACTAGCAAAATGAGCTAGAAAAAATGGGTTGAGAGTTAGTTCATGTCGTAAAATGTTTAGAGTCACCCTTGTGGTAAAATATATGGTATGAGATGTATACGCTCTTTAAATTTTACTTTATGAATTAACTAGTGTAGAATGCATTTGGATATGTTGTTACGCTTTGTGTGAGAGGCTTTTTCTCCCTACTGGGCTGTATATGCTCAACCCTTTACAAATTTTGAGGGTCAAGATTTTGAAGGCTAGAAGAAAAGGTGAAGACGATGATGTGTTTATAGTTTACTTTTGGTTGTGCGTATTTTCAGTTTTGTTTGAAATAAGTTTTGGTCTACCATTATAGTTGGTAGTTCATGATGTAAATAGGTGTGTTTTGTTAATAAGAAACTTTCTATCAAAATAGTATTCTATCCTTTTGTTCTATTTCAATTTTTTTCATATTTCAGTTTAGACTTTCATGTGTATTATCGAAGTATGAGTTATACCTAAAAAAAAGTGTAGGTTGGGATGTGACAATATGCTTATATTTGATGTGTTGAACTCGTACACATAGCTTTGCAATATAGATATTGCAGATAATGCGGTTGCTTATTGTTGGAAGTATGGGTCGTAATTTGCCACTATTTGCTCAAAAATCATCACAGCAATTCGTCGACGGCCGATGGATTCTGGCTCACAATGTCCTTCTTGGATGCGCAGGCGTACCAACTCGCGGCCTATTAGCCAAACGAGGTTTTGATAGATTTGCGCTCAAATGTGACTTCTTCACACAATTGTGGACCGATGATGGAACCTTCTCGGCCGCAGGATTCTCTTGCCTTAGTAAATAAGGACTTTTCGGCGTTTCTTTTTGTGCTTTTCTAATATAAAGTTGCAAGAAAAGTAAAAGATGCGTAAAATAAATAGCAAAAAGTAAACACTATAATCTAAAGTGCATGTAAATAAAAGATGAAGAACGAAACTATAACGACTAAGTGCAAAAAGGAAAAGAAAGCGATAAATGAAGATAAATTTGACTAAGAAGAAATGCAAGGCATTTGAAGAAAAATAAATTTGTACTGATGTGTTGTGTTGGTCGGGGACCCTTTACAATGTAGTAGAGTAGTCCTATTTATATAAGTACAAATCGAGAAGTAAAATTTCTAAACAAAGCTAATCGGCATTAATAGCGAGATTATCTCTTTGAATTACAATAAATCACCATATCATGTGCATACCCATAAAGAGGTCTAGATATGTTCCCATTTCGATAGCAATCTTTGAAGGAATATTCTTCATAACCCAATTCAATTAGGTCTCTAATTGATATTAGTATTTGATAAATCTAACAATAATAACAAGATAATTATCAAAATTTAGCAAATATCGTCAATAATGACCATGCTTTTTCTTTATTCATCGGCCAAAATATTGAAAAAGGCTGATGTCCTAAAAAAAAGGAAAATATAGCTAGTTCCTTCGACAACTGGGCTTAACAGGTCGACATGCAAAAATCAGGTACAAACATTCACCTCGCACATGATCTTGTCAAACAAGGTATGACTTATTTCGAACCACTTGAGAAAGATGTTTGGTTGAAATTGGCATGGCTTGCTGAAAGTCAGAGCTTTCAGTCGTTGATCCATTGTTTCACGGTCTCTATATATGTATGTACGACTTTCCGAAGAGCCTCCATATTGTCCTTCTTCTTCTTCTTCTTTTAGTTGCTCATTTTGCAAGGCAAATGCGGACATCATCATTGATCTTCGACAACTTTTGGAAGCAAAGTCTTCATGCTTCTTCGTCAAGAGTTTCTCAACCCATTCATTGCAAAACCCAAAACAAAATATGGAAAGAGGATGAAGGTAGATGTTTGGAGAGTTTGAATGATGAAAATGTGCTGAAATTGATTATGAGAACCCGTATTTATGAATGGTGGAGATTAAAGATAAGAGATAGGATGTGCAAGTGACATTCAAAAATCTTATCTAAAATCTACAAAGCAAATTAGAATTTGACATGTATCAAGAAAATTACATCCACAATCACATAAAATCGTATGGGATAAATAACGTGACATCTCAATTATTGATTGCCGACAATCTCAAATTATTATTAAAAAAATCAATATTATTAATAATTTCTTTATTTATCTATTAATGAAGTGCCACTACATTTGTTTGTCCAAACCAATGTTCAAAAAAAATGGTAAACGGTCGTGATTCATTTTGATATCGATAATTGCCCAGCTGAGTACTCAGAGAATACTCGGGAGTACTCGGAGTCGCTATATTTTATTTTTAAAATAATAAGATAATTATTAATATATTATATATATGTATATACATGCCATTAATTAAAATATAAATAATTAAAATAATAATATAATCGACATCAAAGTTATCAAAATCATTAAATACATAGTTCAGTACTCAAATAAAAGCATAAAAAAGTGTATTTCAAAATAAAAAATCACTCCATATTGTTAAACCCTCCAAACAAAGCAGTTCAGGGAGGGGAAGTAGGCCCAATGCAGTTCATTTTTTTACTGAGTAACAAGTACTCGGCCAATTCGGGTGAGTTTTCGAATAACGGTCCAAACAAATAAAAAAATTGAAATGAGAGCTCCAAATGATACAACTACTGAAGAATGGGAAGGGTGGTGCTATATAGAATGGGAAGGGTGGTGCTATATATATAGTGGTCAATGGGGTGCCAAAATGAGGATAACACCCCCTGATAGCACCTCTCCTATTGGAGTTGCTCTTACTGCCAGAAAATCGACCAGTCTCATGGTCTGAATATCGTGCACATAACATTTTATTTACACGTTATACTACATTTTGACTATGTTTGATCGGCAGATTTTGAGAGAAAGAGAAAGGAAAGCAAGTGTTTTTTGTGTTTGGGAGAACTCAATAAAGGAAAACAAATCTCAAGATAAGGGGAATTTGAGGGGTTGGATCTCACCATTCTCCATGTTATATTGTTTCCCTCTATTTTCTCAACCATTAATTTTTTTTTTTAATTCTCCGACTCATTAAGTTTTGTGCAGACCTAATCATATATGTTATAAATAGTTTTTTTTCTCTTTCTTTTGATTATGCCAAACAACATATGAAAAAGGAAATGCAAAGATTTTGTTTTCTTTCCATGAGAAACGAAATGGAAAGTAAAGACTTATCTTTACTTTCCAGAAACCAAACACGCCTTACGGTATTTAAAAAACAAAAGACAGTATCCCAAGGCAACACCAAACACAAGAAATGCAGAATCAACTTTGAAGGAAGAAGAAAATCAGAAACCAATCCTGGGTCTTGTGACCCAAGTGAAATTGATAACATGGTGGAGATACATTTAAGCATATGGGGGGATATGCTAAAAGAATATACAACTCATAGAACAGGCTCGAAAGGAGACACTTGCATTTGGCCTTGTTCACTGGAATCTCAGTGGGCGACTCTCCACGTTCCTCCCAATAGTACATTCAACAATGCTTCAGCACTTCAACTCCCTCATCAAATCCTTCTCCCTCCCCCAATATCTACAGCCGCCATCATCTCTCACTTGTAGCTTTACAACATTTTCAATGGAGCCCGTTTGGCTTTTCTCATGTCCCACAGAGAGTAGTAGCCAAAGAAATGATTGTGTGCATCGGTTATACATATGGCCAGAGGAAGGTTCGTATACTTCCCCTCACATGGGAGGAGGAAGGTTCATAAAACTCCTCCGTAAACCGTAGATCTCCTTCAGTGGAGTGCTTGCACTCCTACGGAATTATGTGGGACACGAGGTGTAAATGCCAGTCTTTAACTTTTACCTCGCTGTGAAACGGTGGGGGACTCGAGGTGTGGGGACGAGCACATCTGGACGAGAATTCATCAACGCGAGACGATCTTTCAATGTGTTGTCAAATAATCTGTTGTCTGGATTCTCTGCATAGCAGACATAGTAACAACCTACACAGGCATGTGGTAGAGCCATGGATATCCTGGTCTGGAACATCAAGTTGCATAAGCATTCATCAAGTTAGGTAGATTGAATAACGAAATAGCAGAGATTAAACAATTGCCTAGTTGATCACATGATTTATATGTGTTTAGATGAATGATAAAGTCCTTCCAAAAAAAAAATGATGAATGATAAAGTAAGAACAGAGACAAGTCAAATAAGGGCTACCTACCATAAGGTATCCAATGAAGAATGTAAGCAGGGAAATGGTAGCTGTGAAACTTTGGTGCACTCTAGCGGTCCAAGAAGCCGCAACTATGACACACATGGAGCCACTGCAGACGCCGGTAAGGAAGCAGATTGAGCTGGTGATGTCGGCATCAACAAGGTGATGAATCCCTTGCCTTTCAAAGAGCTCCCAAGTCTCTTGTGATGCCCGCACAAAATCCTTTCCATATGCTGCTATCTGGTAGCAAATGATTTACATTAAGTTAAGATTCACTCTACATCATAAATAATTAAATAGATTAGTGTGACCCATTGCTCCATTGCCTGGGTATGGATTTAGTTCATACACAATATAGAAAACAATAATCTCGAGTTGGTTAAGAAGATATTATAAACTTTAACTATTTTGAATTAGAAGCCCAAATATACCTAATATATTATCCATAGGATATTGGGGAAAAATAACTTGGCAAGGAACAAAAATTATATGTTGATTGCTTTGAACTATTCTGGGAACCTTACATCCACTCCTGATGTTCTAAGATATTTAAGAATGACAGGAAATTTAGCTATTATGAAAAGATTACATGTACACTTAAGACAAAGAACTTCCATCTAATCCCATTCATTAGATCACGTAGTCCTTTTCATAGCAGGTAGGACCTTTAAGCAATAACTCACTTACAGATAATCTCATTGACATGAGCAAAAAACAATATCAGCTGTCAGCAAAACTCGTTATGCATATTTTACAAATTTCAAAACAAAGTTAATTCAACTTGCAGTATTGAAATACTGATCAGTTGGCTAAACTATTTAATTTTGTAATGCCTGCTAATTCCCTTTTGATGGTGAAAGAAGCTAATGTAATGGTGCAATATTCAATATATTGTATAGTGCATTACATACAAATTAAATAGGAGAAATCTAATTGGAAAAGCAATTGCTTAACTCAACCAGTAAATGTACCTGAACAAAGGCCCATCCATTCCCATATCGGAAGATGCACTGCATGACTCTAAGACAGCAATGTGCACAAGAAAACATGAACTCATCTTCTCCTTCAAGTAAATTTAAAGCCCGAGCCACAATTCTCAGTGCTTCAATTGCAGGCACAAACAGTGATCCAAAACAAGCACTTCCAAGATTTTTACTCAAGGCTCTCTGGAAACAGAACTGCGTATTGGACTGCATTCCTCTAAAATAGTACAGCGCAATCACCCTACTCACAGTTATATTAACCACATTCCTCATTACTTCAGCTGTCCAAGCAAGGCTCAAGACCAATAAAATTATGACTAACGGAGGGAAATAGAAATTTAGGGCTCCAATCACTGCCAAAATCCATAGAGACATCCACAGAAATCCGACCCCAAGCATCCAATAAGTTGGCTGATTCAAGCCTCGGAACTTTGATACAGGTTCGAGCGACTTGATCAATATCTTGGTACAAAATCCTATCCGCGGCGTGATCCAACAAGCGTACAAGCCATTGCCTATTGCAAAGCAAATAAAACATACAGCAACACCATCCGTGGAGGGCTTCTGGAAGCAAATGAGCAGAATACCAGCAGACAGAGACATCAGAAAAGTGTTCCACAGAATGAAATGAACCATAAACTTGGGCCATTTCCGATATGCCATTTGCCATGCGAATGCGAGAGTAATGCTCATAAAAGATGCAGCTTCAACCTGTGGTATAAAATACTGCAACACCCTTTTCTCCTTCCTCTTAATAGAATCTGATGATTGTATAAAACCCTGTACTCCCTTGAATATCAGAAACCCAACTAGCCCAATAGCCGCAACCATGTGCACAAGGAAAAGGAACAAAGAGAACTTATTGGTGTAGGTTCTTGAATTCAATGTCGTAATTGATGGCTGCTGGTCCCCAACAAACAAAAACAGAATTTAATCCCAGAAAAAACATGACATTAATATAATGAATTTTCACTTCATTAACAGTTAACAAACGCGGCCTAACCTGAGGAGTTGGTGTGGAGCGAGGTTGAGAATGGTGAGGACTAGGCGTCTCATGAGTCGTCGTCGTCGTCTGTGAAAACTGAAGAGGAGAAGGAGTAGAACCAACACCAACACCAACACCTCTGATATTACTATGGCCATGTCGATGAGGAGGAGGAGGAGGAGGAGCAGCGCTTCGGGTTTTCGCATTGATAGCGATTCTCAAAGGGTTTGAAGGATTTAGTCTCTGCAACATGGTCAAATGAACATCTCTCTCTACAGAATCCTCAGCACCACCAACCATTTGATGAGTGACGTCACCACCTTTACGATCAGCAACAACCTCTCTCGCTCTCTGTTGCTGTTGCCGTTGCCGCTGCTCCTCCTCCTCTTCTGCTCTCTCGTCTCTCTCTCTCACATCAAGCTCTTCTTCGCTTTCTGTCTCCACCACCACCACCTAAACACAGTTCACCATGAAAATTAAATAATTAGCATAATTAATTAAACAAATTAACCGAAAGAGAAACGGAGAGCGAAACGGAGATGGGTTGTGTGTACTACGGGCTCTGGTTCGGCGGTGGCACCCATGTCGGCGGGGATGACGTGGCGCCGGGAAAACTTGATCAACGAGGTAGGGTGTTGGTTAACGTTACTAGTTTCTACGAGCGTCTTTTGTGTGTGTGTCAGTGTGTGGGGGGGGTCTTAAATGTGGTGGTGGAATGCTGACGTGGTTCTTGTTTGTTGCTGAGAACGGTATTGTGTAGGACCGCCGCGCCAGGTAGATCTTTGTTCGAGCCAATGGTTGAGATAGAAAATGGTAAATCGGGGTATTTTAGGGTTTTGCGCAACACAAAATAGAAAATATTGAAATCTCGTATCTAAGACGGCCCCACCAAGACATAGCCGTTGTTATTGGCTCCTTCTCTCTCTCTCTGCTGTTTTTTATTTTTATTAAGTTTTAGTATTAATTACCTCAGAGAGAATCTGACCAAAGTGGGGCCGACATGTTGCTGTTAAAAGATGGTGGACAACGCGCAGGGATGACGCGTGGAAGATGGTGACCAATGGTAGGTGAGTTGAGGATGAAGCACGTGGGAAATGGGGTGGGAGTAAGATGGACAGTTGCCATGAGGAGAGTGAAGAATGGTGGCTATTGACTTGTATGTTGGGAAATTTTGACGGAGAGGCTTGGAGGGCGTGGAAAGACGGATATTCCACTGCACCACTGCCACGGCACCACTGTATTATATGCAGATTGGAGGTAACAATTTTTGCCAGTTTAGGACAAAAGGATCTGATATTAGAATTCCTCATCTTTCAAAAGATCATGATTGAATGTAGCATCCGGGGACTAATTTTTTTGTTTTGCCACGTGTGCAATCTAAACGATTATTTTTTCCAACCTTTTTAAGATTAACTAAGCTTATCATAAGTTCAGTTCACCTATTTTTCCTTTTCTATTTTTCCTTTTGCTGAGAACCAAAACTTATTTGCACTCCCCCCGGGGCAAATTTCAAGCGATTTTGAGATGATGGGAGATCTATATCTTGCAATTATGAGGTGACTTGTTTTGGTTTTTGGTATGAAACCTGGATTTATGGAATCATGTCAACAAAATTGTGGTCCGTAGGTTGTTTCTTTGTTCGTCCACTTTATAACAACAATTGAATGATAATAATACAAACTCTCTCATCTCAGATCAAGAAACAAATCATGCCCAAATTCATCGCATAGCAAAAGTCAAAAAATGAAACAAATCATGCCCCGATTTTGCAATATCCAATTTTGGGACTTGTTGATTGAGATGTTAGTTATGCAATCATATCCACAAAAGCCCATTTGTAGACTGTGGAGAATTGTGGGATGTAGCAAGGTACCGAAAGCTGGTAGTGACAAAATTCGATCGGTAAGTCTTGAACTTGTGGTGGTGAGCTGTGAGCTCAAATCAGCTCAGAAGCAAAAGTCTACTCCAGAAAAGTGAGACAAAAATAAAGGGGGGACTTTTTCGGTAAAGGTAGAGGTTACTGTTACTATAGCAGCTGTCGATCGATCAATCGAGAGAGATCGAGAGAGAGAGAGAGAGAAACGCCGGAGAATTATTAGCACGGTGTCGCCGGCTATTGTTCGACGACTTTTGGAGGCGGTGGGTGGCTGTTCCTTTGAGCAGAGAATATGATCATATAGGCTGACATTATCATAAGCTCAATCAACTAGAGTAATATTTGACCAAACCAACCAACCAGATGTTGACGTGTCACAAGGCTAAATAGTAAATGGGGTGTTTAGCCTTGGGGTGCATTTCAGAATTTTTCCCTTCAAAATCACTATTTGGACTCCTTTTTTATTTTAATTCTCATTCATAACATATAATTCCTATGGTTCCACAAATATCCTCATTTTATATACATTTTCTTTTTTCTTTCTAAAGAACTAGAGACTGATACAACTTGTGTAAAGTAAAACTTAACACATAGAGATTTAACGCAGAAACCCTTTCGGGTGAAAACTGCGGGATCCAAACTTAAGGGATCCAAATCCACTAATGTGAAAAGTCTACAAAGGTTTCTTGTACATTATAACTTGAAAGTACAAAACCTGATCTATCATGTAAACTACAACTATGGTAAATCTAACAGCAGCTTCAAGCACTCTTTTGCTTCTGAACTTTGTCTCTGGATTCACCAAGTCTCAGACGAGGAACAAATGATGCAATGAACTCACTTAAACACAGAACAGTGAGTAAAGCAAAAGGCAAAATGGCTAAAACTAATGAACTGTGATAAGATGAACAATAATCTCTATCAACAAAAACATTAACCTAACCAAGTATCAAAACCAAGTTTATATATCACGTTGGATAGACTTTAAAGCCATGCAATTCAAATTTGAAAGAGCAAGCGAATCTTTCTTGATCAGACTAGGAAATCGTATCAGAACAGATCTGATTTCCTAATTTGATTAGGAAAGAGCTCATAAGTCAACAGTAAAGAATCAATCACCTATAACTCTTAATTGATGACTTGATATGCACAGCGAAATCACATAGATGCTCTAATCACTCATGCATGCATGCTTACCATGTCTGAGACTTGATGAATCATGATTGCAGCCAAACTATCCTGAACAGAAGGCTTCAATCACATCCTAGAGTCTTGGAGATTCTGCCGCTTTGATTTTCCATATGAATCTTCACCTTGTGAGTTTAGCATTGATGATAAATATACCAATAATCTCCCCCATTGTCATTCCATGCAAAACTAACAAGGACCTGCAAGAATACACCAGATATATCCAAGCATACAGGTTTTAAAAGCCAGAATAATGTAACAATTTCCAAACAAACTTAGTGCTTATGCACAATCCATACAGACCAAACAAGAAAAACTTAAAAACTGAAGCAAAATGAAATTGTTCTGAAGGGAGAGAAAAATGAAAACAACAAAGATGGCAGGGACACAGATTTCTCCCTCATTTTGCATGGTATGCAATGGAGGATCAACGATGACGTTTGGAGAAGCTAGCAGATGATGGAGGAGGCAGAGAGGTGTTGAACCAAGAGAGTAGTAGATTATGCCGCTCGAGAATCTCCTTAAGCTGTGAGTAGAAGGTCTCATGTTGGCGGCGGATCTCACGCACCTCATGCTCAATTCGCACCACACAATTAAGTAGAGGCTGAAACCAAGGAAAGTCAGATGGAATAGCAGAAGCAGCAGGAAGAGAAGATGGTGGCGGTGGCAGAGGACCTGGATTGTAGCGAGGAAGGGAAGGTGGAGGAGCGAGCCAGCTCAGGAGAGCTTCAGTCTCATCGAACGAGTCACTCTCAAACTCAATACGGGAGAGGTTAGGACCATCACCGCTATCCATGGTGTTTGAAGTGGCAAGGTAGTGAAGGCACTTAAAGATGATGACTAGATCAAGGCTATGCAAGAATAGCTGAATCAGTTTGAAAGAAATCATGTTTAGGAACTGGTTCCTAGGCCCTCTAACACAAATGTTGTGGGAATCAAGTGGGTTTTCAGAAACAAAACAGATGAATTTGGCAACATTACCGGAAACAAGGCAAGATTTATAACCCAGGGATACTTATAGATTGAATGAGTAGATTATGAAGAGACCTTTGCTCCTGTAGCCAAACTAGAATCAGTCAAACTCCTACTAGGTATGGCATGTCACTTGAACATTAAGCTATACCAAATGGATGTTAAAAGTGCATTTCTGAATTGAGTCCTGAATGAACAAGTGTATATGAAGCAACCTCCTGGTTTTGAAAATGTAGAGTGTCCTGATCATGTCTTCAAACTCAAAAAGGTTGTCTATGGCCTCAAGCAGTCTCCTGGAGCCTGGTATGACAAGCTGTCATCCTATCTTGTCAGCAAAGGATACACCAGAGGCTTAGTTGACAAGACTTTATTTGTCAAGAAGTGCACCAGCTTTATTGTTATTGCACAAGTTTATGTGGATGACATTGTCTTTGGTTCCACCTCTCTTGCCATGACAAAAGAATTTTCAGCTGTTATGGAGGAGACATTTGAAATGAGCATGTGTGGAGAACGAATTAGGCAAATTGTGCTAGAACGAATTAGGAAGTGGTATGCTAAGTTAGCAACCAAGTTTGTGAGTTAAAAGTGTAGTTCTTGCTTTAGTTTTGATATATTTCATTATATTGGGAATAGATTCTGTAGTAATTTCATTTTGGATAATAGTTTTTATGGTATTGGGAGAGTGTAATCTATATTTAATTTTTTATGGTTTGTTGGTTCTAAATTTAATTTGACCAACGCATTAGCATTAGGGGAAGAGCAAAAAGAAAAAGAAAAAAAATACAAATATAAAAGAGGTAAAAGGGGAACAAGTAGATTATGTATTTTTTTAAATTGATTAAAACTCAAAAAGGAGTCGCAATAATACTTTTGAATGAAGAGGGGAGTGCCAATATCAGTGATGGTGAACGGAGAACAAAAACAACCTACGTCTCAGGCAAAACTAGCACTCAAACTTTAGAGAATAATTCTCAAGCTTACAAAGGTGCAAACAGCTTGCAACCTTAGTTTTCTAATCAAATTCAACAACCCCCTTACACATAACTAAGCTATCCCTTAAATAGGATGTCTAACATAGTCCTTAAAGGAAAGAAAATTAGATGTAACTTAACTAGGAAAACTAGAAAATCCTAATCTGAACAGGAGCTAATTACTTTGTCACAAAATCCTTGAGATACACTGGTCTCTTTGGCCTTGCATTCGTTGCCTCCCTGTCCAGGTTGAGAAGGAGAAGAGAATATTGATAAAGAGAAGGTACTCCAACCATTTTTGTCCATGGATGACTCCTAGGACTAGGAGATGTAAATGCCCATAGAAGTTTGGTTTGGTAGCATATGAGTCCAGAAGCTATTATTGGACCTATTGGTCTGTAGAGGTGGATTCCTATTTTCATTTATACGAGGATTCTGACTTTCTGAGCTTATGCAACAACCATGTTTTGATCAAAGTATATAATTAGTTCAGAAGAGCACCATTATTTAGGAATTATCGAGGAAGTAAGGTGCTAATTAAGTCCTGGGTTCTGAGTAACGGTAAGAAGGTAAGAGTGAGACTCAAATTGACTCGTCGACTACCACAAGTAGAAGTGAGACTCGAATTTAGCCGCCGGCGGCCGAGGGAGGTGGGGGAGAGAACAATATAGTACCTATACACTGTTTTAAAAGACTGGCGACCACCTCCCTCGGCCGCCGGCGGCTAAATTCGAGTCTCACTTCTACTTGTGGTAGTCGACGAGTCAATTTGAGTCTCACTCTTACCTTCTTACCGTTACTCAGAACCCAGGATTTAATTAGCACCTTACTTCCTCGATAATTCCTAAATAATGGTGCTCTTCTGAACTAATTATATACTTTGATCAAAACATGGTTGTTGCATAAGCTCAGAAAGTCAGAATCCTCGTATAAATGAAAATAGGAATCCACCTCTACAGACCAATAGGTCCAATAATAGCTTCTGGACTCATATGCTACCAAACCAAACTTCTATGGGCATTTACATCTCCTAGTCCTAGGAGTCATCCATGGACAAAAATGGTTGGAGTACCTTCTCTTTGTCAATATTCTCTTCTCCTTCTCAACCTGGACAGGGAGGAAGAAAGGACAAGTCAGGAGAGATGTTCACTTTGCCACACTGGCAAACCTTGATGCTGGTGAGTTGTTTGGATCATGATTGAACAAATCCATATGAAGTATGAAGTATATAAGAACAGATGGCGGAAGAAAGGGAACGAGGAGAATGAATTTCTTTGTGTTTTAACTAATTTGTGGGTGTAGGAACTTGATCGTGCTAGCTACAGGCAACTCAACTCAACTAAGATCCTTACTTTGCTAGGCTCAGAGCCTGAGACCAACCAAAGCAACTTAAGCAAGAGTCACCAGATTTCAACTCTAAGAAAAGTACCCGTCTACTAAAAGTAAAAACATAGAAAGGAAAAGAGCACAACGCACACTAGTCAGCAAGTCATAAAATGCAGGATCTGAACTCCTGGTTAGCTCTAGAAAAGACGGTACGGAATATGGGAGGGTATAAGGAATACACAGCTTGGGACTCACCACTGGACCTGTAACTAGGCCACCAGAAAAACTAAAACCAATCTAAAGATCAAATAACTTCACACACGCATATGGAAATCTAATACGCACACACATATAGGAGTCGCCACTGGAACTGTAACTAGGAGACCCAAAAAAGCTAAAACCAATCTAAAGATCAAATACTTCACACACATATGGAAATTTAATACAATTGTCTTATATATGAGATTGATGACAGTAGGTTACTGAAACAAAAATCACAATAATGAAGTCCATAGTTGAAAGATCATCAAGGCCACGACAGTACAAATAATGTTTATCAGTGTCAGGTTTAAATTGTTTTAGCCAACAATCTACATTGTCTACATCCAAAATTGTGCAAGCTCGGGGAAAACTATTTTTTTCCACTTTCAGACTCCGGAGCTCCTTTAACAATACTTAACTGGCCACCTTCTTTGTTCGCAGCCGTGGCCGCCTTCACCTCATTGCAATGGTTTATGAACTTTGTTACCTCCTGTTTCATCAAATGAAGAACATAAAAACCCAGAAAAAAATATAAAGCAAAGCACATTGTCCCAAATAAAGTTGATTTCTGTTATGGGAAATATGTCTTGCTCAAGCATCTCTTCTATACAGAATTGTGAAACTCGAACCCCTAAACCTAAACCCAAGAGTATTTCTTCCCTTGATTACAAGATCACAATGGGATAGTGGTCGTAAAGTAGTTCATAATCAGCATAGATTGACACAAAACACAGCACATTAGAACCCCGACGAAATACTCGTAGTCAATGAAATTAAACAAGTAGATGCTATCAATTAAAAAAAATTAAGGGTATGAAATAGTAGAAGTGAACTGTGGGGATTGAGATTTTTTAAGGGATAGAGAAGACATACACGGTCAGCATCCATGTCTTTAGTGAAGTTGGAAGGCTTGACATTGCGCTTGCCTTTGCGAGTTTGAATGCTCTTTCCATGGCGATTCGCAGGAATTGTCTTCTTCTTCTGCCCTTTGAATAGATTAGCTTTCTGCGTCATCTCCTCTCTTCTTCTTCTTCTTCTTCTTCCCTCAGCCTCCCAAGCCAGCTAGGGTTTTTCTATTTCCCCAATTTCTACTTATAGTCTCCACTCTCCACACCAACGTTTTTCAGCTCGAGACGCTGTCGTTTTACTTTGGACTCCTATGGGTTTGCTTGACCCGCTAGAACGCAAGTAACCCGACCGGATTTATTTTTATTTTTTTTCCCAGTAGAAACAACCCAACTTGACACTGGGTCTCTTTGGAATTGTTTCTAGTTTACTTTGAATCTTAAAGAAAAATTAATTATAAATAAAAAAAATGATTCAAAAAAAATAATTTGGTTGAGTTTTGAAAGCGCGTTGAAGTATTTGAGAAACACCTATCCCCAATTTTGAAAGCATTTTCGAAAATTTTCAAAAAAAATTTCAGAAGTGTAAGAAGCAATCCCAAAATGGCCCATTGACTTATTGTAGCAAACAATTTAAAATTCTAAAGCTAATACAATGTCATAGAAAGAGAATCTAAGAGTTCTGTTTCTTGATCGTCGTCATCATCATTATCATCATTGGTAACTTTGTGGGTTTATGTTTGCTTCCCCTTTAGACAAAACTAGAACTCTAATTCTAGAAGTATAGGTATATGTAATCTATGTAACCAATAATGATCAACTTATTAAAAATATCAATAAGGTAAGTTATATCGTTGTCGGAGGTCGAGTGAATCTAACCAAGAACACGCAAGCCAAATATCATCTGGCCTCATTTGGCTTCCAGTAATAAATGAAAGGAAAGTCTTTACTTTCCTCTTGTTTTTCCATTGGAAGGGAAATATAATGCTTCTATCAAGATTCCTATAGTGTTTGGTAATAAAAACAGAGTAATCACAAATAAGAAACAAAAAAAGTGTAGTTAATATACATGAGTGAGTTTGAACTAGGAAGCACGGAAGAGCAGGTCAGGCCACGTTTCCCGCTTCCTAAGCGGAAGCGTCGAGGAAGCGCTCGGAATTGCCTGGAATCGCACTTCTAGAAAAGCTTGGTTCGGAATCGCAAAGAATATCGAGGTTCTGAAATGGAAGCGCAAAATTCTCAAACCAGCGAAAGCGTGAGGCTACGCATGACTTTTTCAACCCATTAATCCCAAACCTAATTCTACTTTCAATTCTCTGTATAGGTCAAGAGCGCCTCCTTCTCGATTCTAAAATTGAGAATTTGAAAGATAGGAAGATATATTTAGAATTACAATGCTACAACAAGAGTTTGATCTTTGTAATTCTTTTCTGAATATGTTGGGTCAGGATCATAGAGAGGGAATGGAATGGAGTGAAGGGATAAATAGGATGATGAGATGCGGCGCTTGAGGAGTTATGAGAGAGGATCTCTAGAAAGAAGTAGCAAGGATAAGGAAATTGGGTGAAATGATTTATATGCTGGCAAGAGGATCTATGTTGGATGAACTGGATCTCTATTTCACGATTATCCATTGTTGTATTGATAATGGTTACGTTACTATACTCTTTGTGTCGAGTAATAAATCTATGTTGACTTCTTCTTTTTTCGAGGGAAAGTACCTTCCGATAAAGGAAGGTGTTTCCTTACGTAATATGACCAACGTCATAATTAAGGGCATCCAAAACAAACTCTGGCACGGAGGTGACATATTCATAATGAACGTTATAGTCTAAACTCATGTGTTCTACACTATTGCAGTAACTAGCACTAAACTTTAAATCCAAGATACTCAACAAAAGTAAGTCTACTCGCATCACATAAGACTTGTGAAAAACATAAATAATTAGAAGTAAACATACTCCTAAGCACTTAATTGTGGTAGATATGATACTCCTACTGAGTCTCACAATCCAAATGAGATGTCAATGGGCCTTAAACATTAGGATCAACAGTGATAACCATTTATCACTCATAACATGCCAAATCAAATATTCTACCAAGAGGCCACAATCAACATGCCTACCAAAATGCCCGCATGGGTCCCAACACATTCCAGGCCCAACGACTCCAACTTCCAGCCCAGAAGTCCAATTTAACGCAGAAGAGCACCATCTACGGCGTGCTCTGATCATCATCTTCTTCCCTAAGCCAGATCCAATGTCGCGCCTCCATAATGCCTGTAGAATCCCACAACGAAGCATACCACCTGTTTGAAACCGACACCAGCCGACCGGTCGTACTCATGTCTCCGTTGCGGGATAAATAGCCGGATAGAAACATTTGAGACGCGCCCTGGCCGGACATGGCCCAAACTGAGTGAGACCACTATCTGGCAAGACGGAGACCTCCATCCATAGAAAATGTCGCCTGCTCCTCATGGTGACAACTTGGAAACGCATCAAGCGCCTCAACACAGCATCTAGACCCCGTCGGAATGAGGGCCGGGAAGCGACGCCGAATATGGGCGTCCTATGGACGACATCAAGGAAACCAAGCGTCATGTGGATCTGGCAGTAAGACTAAATAAGGCCCACTGCCAAAGTCGGTCACCTAGGGTTAGAAAGAAAACCCATCAAGTTTCTTTGTTTGTTGTTATAAGGAAGAATGGGAAAAGAATATGTTGGCATCTTGTTATAATACTCAACATTTGTTTTAGAAGTCAATAAATATATGCTAACTTATTAGTGTTGGTACTTGATATATATTATATAAGTATATATATGTTTGTTTCATGTCATCATGATTAGATAATATATGTTGTAAATTGATGTTAACCTACGTTATTTACTATATATTTATATATTATATGTTATTATTATTATTATTATTATTATTATTATTATTATTATTTAGACTCTTTCAAAACGTACCTGCTTCAAAAAAAATCAAAAATAACGTTTCCGCATTTCTATACTCGCTTTCATGCAGCTTAGAGTTTGACACATATTCCAAGATGTTTGAACATTAAATAATAGCAAAAAATAAGGAATGAACCAAAATCTTAGATGGCATGGAGGAACCAATTTTCCCTTGGGCCAACCATGAATTTGGAAGAAAAAAAAATCATATGGTTCTAGGCAACACAAGAAAAATAGGCTCATTTGAATATATAATTCTACTCTCGGGTCTAATTTTTGGATCTCACTACCTTGGGGATCTAGGCACAGGCTTGTTGGGCCTATACCCAAGGCTGAGCCTGCTTTGGGATCTGAATTCCTTTCTTTGCTTCACCTAAACACAAGAAACACTGACTAAGGCCCAAACACTCTATTTTCCTTTCCTTTCCTTCCAAATCTACCAACCAAATAGGGCATCAATAAGATCACTAGGTAAGCAAAATAGCATCCCCCAAATATATGTCATAGACACTGAATCTTGTTCTTGAAACGATCTAGTTTAATTAAGAAACAGTCTCGCTTGAAAATCCTAACGAGTTTGTATTACATTTGTTTTAAAAAATAGATCGAAGACGCCGATCTGACTTATTTTACAGCAAAATTACAAATTACATCTATTTTCGGCCTTATTTTAGACCCAAACAGTGTTTAGCATTTTTATTTTATATTTGTTGAAGGAGAATAATATGATAATTAAAAAATGTGTCATTTTGTCATTGATAAAATGCCTTAAATATAGGCTGATACAATATGTTACAACAAATATCCTGATATAACATGGATTCTTTGTATCTATCAAATCTAATTTGTATCTAAGTAGGACAAGACACACACCAAAAATTATGGAGAATAAATCTCCTTAAACACTCTCCTTTGTGTCGATGGACTCAAGAATGATGCATGACTGGTTGCCTCACTAAAAATCTCGTCAAGCAAACAAAAACCTCATGGGTAAAACAAAAGTTTGGGCTAAGGGAAAAAGAGTACAATGCATCAACTACAAAAACTACTACATGTGATGTAGACTCCCCTTAATGTCTACAGAAATGTAACTCCCCTTGACCGTAAACTCAGTCTAGGAGTTCTGATAACCTGCGCATACCAAAGCTTCTCACATGTTTCACAAAAGTAAATTTAGAAAGTGACTTGGTAAACAAGTCTGCATCATTATCAACGGAACTAATCTGGTTCACATGGATATTCAACAGCTGTTGTTGTTGCTGATTAAAGAAGAATTTTGGCGATATATGTTTTGTATTGTCACCCTTAATGAAACCCAACTTCATCTGTTTAATGCATGCTGCATTATTCTCAAAGACGCAAGTCAGAGCTGTAATAGTATATGATAATTCACTAGACCCTCGAATAAGACCTATCACTGATCTAAGCCAAACACATTCTCTAATAGCTTCATCCAAAGTAATAATTTCAGAATGATTCGAGGAAGTAGTAACAAGGTTTGCTTTGTTGATCTCCAAGAGATCGCTGTGTTTCCAATAGTGAAAACATAATCGGTCTGTGAATGACCTTTGTGTGGGTTAGAAAGGTACCCAGCATCAGCAAATCCAACCAACACATCAACCGGTGTTTCGAAATAGGGGATAACATTAAAACTGCTCGTAACCTACATATTTTTTATGCATCAAACCCCTCATTCGATGGATTGAAGGAAGGATTCTGATCCATCCAGGGTACATCCTTCGATGGGTTGAAGGAAACCTTTGATGGATCAAAGGAACTAGATCTTGCGTGATGTGATTCAACATTCCCTTTTTCTGGGAATTTCATGTTTCTCTCTATATTCTTTGTAAGGGAAGAATAAACCCAAGTCAATGGTACCCTTCAAGTATCTGAAGATTAGTTTTACTCTATTCCAATACATTGTGTAGGTGCAGAACTAAATCTAGCTAACAAATTCACTGAGAAGGCAATTGGTGTGCTAACAGGGTGTGTTTTAGCTCCCAAGATCTCCTCATCGTCATCTAACGGATGAAACTGATCTTTCTTGGGGTGTAGACTGCGAACAACCATTGGTGTGCTAACAGGGTGTGTTTTGTCCATGTTAAATCGTTTGAGCATCTTTTGGACATAAGCAGACTGGTGAATAAGAATTTCACCAACTCGATGTTCCAACTCTAATCTAAGACAAAATTGAGTCCTACCAAGGTATTTCATCTCAAACTCAGATTTCAAGTAGCAAACAGTCTCATTAATCTCATTAAGAGTTCCGATGATGTTCATATCATCAACATAAACAGCTACTATGACAAATCCTGAACTTGTTATTTTAATGAACATGCAAGGACATAAATCATCACACTTGTATCTGTTCCCAATGAAATAGTCACTAAGGCATCTATACCACATCCTAACGGATTGCTTCAATCCATATAGTGAACGTCTCAATTGGATAACATGAGCACTTCGTGGTTTAGAGTTACTTGATTTGGGTATAACAATGCCATCTGACACTCATATATATATATATATATATATATATATCTGAATCAAGATCCCCATAGAGATATGCAGTAACCACATCCATAAGCTGCATGTTAAGCTTTTCGGACACTACCAAGTTTACCAGGTAGCGGAAGGTGAGGTTGTCCATAACAGGAGAATACGTCTCGTCATAATCAATTCCAGGGGGCTAAGAGAAACCATGCGCTACAAGCCTAGCTTTGTAACACAAGACCTCATTCTTCTCATTACGCTTCCGAACAAATACCCATTTATGTCCAACCGACTTAACATTCGGTGGGCATAGCACAATCGGACCAAAAACTTGTCTTTTATTCAGAGAGTCTAGTTCAGCCTGGATTACAACCTTCCATTTTGCCAAAGCTCTACGTTGACATTTAACAACAGAGCAAGGTTCCACTTTATCGTATCAATAATCTCTTGAGCGACAGAATAAGAAAACACATCATCAACTAACATGGAAGATCTATCCATAAGAATGCGCGCATCATTTGTTCTAAGTGAGATTTCTTTCTTCTCTGACATCACAAGAGGTTCTGGAGCATCCCCCCAGAGATGCCAAGTGTAATTCAAGGATATAACTGTAGTCAGAGACAATCTCATGTGAAGGATTCACAATGTTGATGATGAATGGATCTTTTTGTGCCTCGATGACCTGCCTTTTAACCGGTGGCTCATCTGTGAATTTTCTTGGTCTCCCTTTTTTCCTGGTGGGAGCCAAGGCCGATGCAACGCCTTTCATATGAGCAGGAGGAATGCCTCATTTCCCAATATTGCTACTAACGAATCCCTTTTTGAGGATTTTCAACCTTGTAGGAACATTTGCAGCATGTATATCTGATCTCGTCACTTTAGCGATATCACCAAATGAGTCAAGCATAAAGTCTGCTACTTGCTGAATATCAAGTATCCTGCACACTTCTGTCTCACTCTTAGACGTGCGAGGATTATGATGAGACACAGTGGGATTAAACCACGTCAATTCCTGACGTTCAACCAGAATAGAACTATTCCTATCACCCCCTAATGACATGAAATATGTCTCATCAAAGTAACAATCTGCAAATCTAGCAGTAAAGAGATCTCTTGTCGAAGATTCAAGATAGCAGACTATCGTTGAAGATTCATAACCAACATAAATGCTTAATCTTCTTTGAGGACCCATTTTAGTGGATTGTGGAGGCGCAATTAGCATATAAACCGCGCAACAAAAAATGCGCAAATGTGAAACATCATGCTCATATCCGGTTACCAACTAGAACACACTGAATGGTTGGTGAGATACGGGTCGAAAATGAAGAAGCATTGGTATGTGTAACACTTCATATTCCTAAGCAGAGACCGGTAAATTTTTATGCATTACCAAAGCTCTAGACACAAGCTATAACCGCTTGATATGAGTCTCTGCAGAACCGTTCTAAGAATGAACATGAGGAAAGAGATGTTCAACTTCAATCCCAAGAAACATGCAATAATCATCAAAAGATTTTGATGTAAACTCTCCTACATTATCCAATCGAATAGACTTAATTGGATGATCCGGGTGGTGAGCCCGGAGCTTAATGATTTCAGCCAAGAGTTTTACAAATGCAACATTCCTTGTGGATAGCAAAGCAATGTGTGACCATCGCATTGATGCATCTATCAAAACTATGAAATATTTAAATGATCCAAATTTAGGTTTGATAGGTCCACAAATAACACCTTGGATCCTCTGTAAGAATGGAATATTGTCATTATTATCAACAACAAATGAAGGACGTGCTTGTAACTTTGCTAAAGAACAAGATTTGCAAAATGAGCAATGTGCATCATAGATTTAAACATATGTATCGAGTGGGATAATGGACAATGCCTTAGTAGTATTTTGTTGGGATGGTGTTGCACTCGTCTTGAAGACCGAGCAAGGATTGAGAGGAGTAGTCTCATCCTCACCATCTAAACCGATGGAAATAGGTAATCTCACATATTTTTTCGCTCTAAAGAACGGATGACCATGAGTATTTTTTAAGATTTTGATCATCATGTCTCGACCTGGGTGTCCCAATCGAAAATGCCAAAGCTTATATGAATCAGAATCACACGTAGTGGTGTGAGTCGCGGCATTGGATTGAATAATATGAACTGTAGTTAGATATAAACCACTACAAATTGCCGAAAACTTCTTCAGAATGTGTTTGCGGCCACTTTCAACAGAGGTTATACACAATAGTTCGTTTCCATTCTCACAAAAAGTTTCCAAGTGAAAACCGTTGACATGAATATCCTTAAAACTTAACAAGGTTCTATTGGCCTTTGGCGTGTATAAGGCATTAGTGATATATAATTTTGTACTGTGGAGGAACAGAAACCCTACTGAACCACGCCCCTGAATAACAGGCGCTGCACCAATTATGGTAGTCACTTAGGATTTGTATGGAAAAAGATCCACAAATAATTGCCTATTCCATATAATGGTATGAGTAGTACCACTATCTTCTAGATAGTCAATTTTGCCTTGAGACATCTACAAAATCAATATAAATAAGTAAGTCTTGTACTAAAGACGAGGAGTACACATTAAGTATACACTTAAGATTTGAGAAGGGTGTGGCCCTTGTTGAGTGCTGATATGGCATGACATTAACCGATGTAAACACAACATCATTAGCCAAGAAAACAGGTAAAAAACTCATCTAAAAAAATCACATCAAGGTAAGATCTTCGATGGGTCGAAGAAATCCCTCGATGGTTCAAAAAACCCAAAATAAAATGTGATTTTCTGATACCAGATTTTGATGGGTCGAAGAGGTTTTTCGATGGGTCGAAATAGTGTCCAGGGTGGTTGCTTCGATGGGTTGAAAATTCTTTCGATGGATCGAAGAAAACCTAAAACGATATCGAATTTCCGATATCAAAATTCGATGGATAGAAATTTTGGAACATAAGCATTGCTTTGATGTATCGAGGGGTACCTCTATGGATCGAAAATGATCAACAATGAAATTTTTCGATGGGTCGAAGGAAACCTTCAATGCATCGAAAACATCCTATGATCAATATAATCTGCTTCGTTTTTAGGACATTTTAAAGGTATCTGTACACAGTGTTGCCATATATGTAAACACATCGAACCATACATAGAATTGTATGAAATAGAACATTCTCAACACTTTCATATACCTAAAAATAGAGAAATATTCATTACTTCCAACAAACAATTAGATCATAGATGTTCTTATTCAAAAACAAGACAAATGTCTTAATAATCTTGACCAAAAAGTAAGCCAAAAATAAAACCAAAAGTTGAAAAATTATAGAGACAACTGTCTTTTACATAGGCTTAATCAAAATCCGGGGTAGCAAGATTGTTCTCCTTGCCTTCTGTAAGAACAAGATTGGTGTCAACCTCCATCTCTAAATCCCCAGCATAATTCGACTCTTGAGCCAAATATTGCTTGTGCCTCTTGTAGATGTTATGGATTTCTCTACTACCACGGCACTGTTTGTGCATATGCTTAGTTGAACCACATTTGAAACAAATGTATCTTCTAAATTGTTGAGACCATTGACCATTAGGAACCAAACTAGACTGGTTCTTGTTGGAGTTGGTGTTGGCGTTCTGATCTCTATGCCAAGTCAGATTTTGGTTGCGGCCTTAGCCACGTCCATGCCCTCCTCTACCCCCACGTGGAACTTGTCCACCACGAGCATAAGGTTCTGAACGAGCAACCTTCTTGTCTTTACGGGTCTTTCCTCCAGTTTGATAACTCTCAGGCTTTTTAGTACCAGCTGGTCTTGAGTTATTATTTAGGATGATCTCATAATGCCTTTTTTTTTCGCAAGGTTATTGATGAGATCACTGAAGGTAATAATCCTCCCATGTTTGTACTCAATCCGGTACTGATGAGCAAGTGCTCATGGATGTTGGGAAGGTGTTCAACGAACGCTCAATCATATCGTTCTCAGATTTCTCCACCCCGCAGAAACTCAACTCTGACTACAGATCCAACATGGCTTGATTGAAATCTTAGATTTTGGGAAAATCCATAAGTCTTGTGTTCTCCCATCTTGCAGTCAACTCAAGAAGGTATGCGTTATGCACATTATTGAAGCGTTGCTTCGGAACGTGCCACAATACCATGGGATCTGTCTTGTTTAAATAATGTTTCTTGAGAGTTGGATGAATATGACACCCTAAAAATATGAGTGCTTGAGCTTTTGATTCATCAATGGGGGGAGGAAGATTCGTGCCAAGCCCAGAGGGTTTGATGGTGTTGGTCAGTCTCTTTCCGATGAATGCAGTTTTCACATCTGAGACCCAACGGTGGTACTCGCCTTGAAGGTCAAGGATGTCGAATTCCGACCTTCTTGACTCATTCAAACTCAGCTACAAAAACACACAAAGATGTTTTATAACTAACGTTCGAATAACTACGATCACAAAACTTTCAAGTTTTATTGTATAACATGATCCATGATATATGGACAAAAAAATTTGATAATAAATTGTGGCAAAAACCACGTACACCCAGCTACTGTGACTAACTGTCACATAGAATCGATTTTCTTTTCTTTTCTTTTTTAGACCGTGACTCCCCCAGGACCGTCACTTATTTCTATGGATATAGGTCCATAGGAACTAGGGTAAAACATGAAATATAGAACAACTCATATCACAATTCCAATAATTCTAGATCTAGAATTTTGCGGTAAGTAAGTTTGATCCTAGATCTAGAGATGGATGGTTTAGAAAAGTTTACCTCGATGAGTGTTGTGCTCAGTATGACCAGTACACTTGATGAACGATTTGAAGTGGAAGCTCTTTTGAAACGATTCCTTAGAAGTCGCGCAATCTTGACGATGTAGGAAGAGAAGATGAGCTTGTGCTGGTGTGAGAGACGCCAGAAAGAGGAAAGGCCGACGGTGGCTAGAGCTGCCCGTGGTGGAGGCTTTTGCGAAGTTTATGTTTTTTTTGTGTGGTTATGGCTATCAACCCAGAGAGTCGTGCTAATAACGTGTTGAAGAAGAATAATATGATAACTGAAAACTGTGTCATTTTCTCATTGATAGAATGCCTTAAATATATGCTGATACAATCTGTTACAATAAATGTGCCGATATAACATGAATTCTTTATATCTAATTTAATCTAATCTAATCTAATCTAACCTAACCTGTATCGTGAATTATAAATAATAAATCTCATTAAACAATATTTGATTTTTTACATATTTATTTACCATTACAATGTTTACACGTACATTTTGAGTAGTATTTAATCTAGGGTACATTAGAGCAACTCCAACAGATTCCCTATAAGTCATTTTTAGCTAAAATATAAAGATTTTTTATTAAAATTCACTCCAGCAGCTCCCCTATCTTATTAGCCAGTTTAGGGATTCCCTATATTTCATGTTTTCATCCCCTATTCTTATACCGAAAACATGAATTATAAGTAACGAAACATTCAATATTGTAATTAATTCTTTCCTTCTAGATTGCAAATGTAATTAATAATTATATTAATAAATAAATATTTTATTATCAACCAATCAAAACTAAGCATGTGTTTAGAACTAACTACATTTTAAGTGATATTGTTGGAATAAATTCATACAAGTGACTAGCTAAAATATGTTTCGACTTTATTTTTGAACAAAATAAGCAAACTTTCCATGACATTGTTGGAGTTACTCTTAGCTAGGAACAGTCGTTTGTCACCGTCACACCGACAGCCCGCCTAGAAGTTAGGAAGAGCTCCGTCGTGGCATAAGCACGCTCCGGCTTCGCCCATTCATCACACGTAAAGCTCTTCCCCATGCAGCCTCTCACCACGTGTCAACATCCCACACCGTCCATCTGCCATGGCTTAGATCCTGCTTTAGTACTGTACAAAACGTCCACCGTACCCTCTTCACCGCTCAGCTCACTCGTAGCTCACCTCCTTTACAACAAAGGAAACTGAAACGCTGAAATGTCGCAGATGCAGCATAGGAAGCCGGAAAATTCTGACGGAGAACAGAAGAAAACGTCGGAAAATGATCACAAGAAGGAAGAGCAGCAACTTCCTCTAATGGCCTTGAACCACGTGTCGAGGCTGTGTAGGAAAGTGGAAGATTCGGTGAATTTCTACACCAAAGTGTTGGGGTTTGTTAAGATCAAGAGGCCGCCGGTTTTCGATTTCGATGGGGCTTGGTTGTTTAACTATGGAGTTGGGATTCACTTGGTGCAGTCTAAGAATGAGGATAAGCTCCCTGCACAAGATAGCTCGGATCCCATGGATAACCACATCTCATTTCAGGTTCTTGCATCTCTTTCATTACTAAACTAATCAATCAGTTAATTATATATGTAAAATGCAATGATACATATATATATGAATTCCGTAAGTTATCTAGGGAAACTAGACTTTACTGCACCATCCAGCATTCAAGTTCGATTCCCTCGATATCTATTGAAGGAAAAATTATATATATAAGCTAGTTTTTGTGGGTGTTTGATATACATGGATCTGGATCCTAACGGTTGCTAACCCTTTAATCATGACCGCTCAATTCAATTTATGCTATTTCTCTATATTTTGACATATAACATTCTCTCTCTCTCCGTTTTCAGTTTCTTCTCCCTGTAAAATTTAGGTTAAAGTATTGAACCTTCATCTTCTATTTCATCGTTAACACACCTTTAAACAACATATGAAGCCAGAAATTTCCTCAATTATTAATGATGATCCGTGGTACAAAGTATAATTTTTTGGGTTGAAATTGGTTTTGATTTATGTCATTTTAGTGAAGAACTTTTACCCAAAAAATGAATGGAAGTTTGAACTACGTTTATCACATTTGACAAGTCGCCATTCACTGATGCAAAATTAATATACCCTTCTCTTTTTATTCCAATTTGACGAGCCCGAATCAGACTGACCTCTTGAAAAAACCTAACCCAGTAGGCTATGTGGTAATCAACTCATTGGTCTCCAAATGAAGGTTGGGAGGATAACCCAGATGAGATGAATGGAACATTCAGCAACTATTAAAATAATTAAATCAAATTGATGGGAAGATCAGAGAAATTGAACCTTCACAAAACTCATATCTTAAATAAAGAAATTGAACAAAATAATTAGGAATATATTCACTTGTATGAGTTGTATCTCATCATCTCATGGTGCCTAAAGAAGATAGACTAGAAAGCCCAGGAAAGGTCTCAGTAAAATCAGAAACGAAGAAAGAACAAAGCAGAGAGGAAGAAGCCAAGAACGAAGGAGAAAGGTTGATGATAGAATATGGTATAGTTTGATAAAAAAAAAAGTAAAGAGATAATAGATCTAGACCACACAACTAAGATGGACGACCAAAAATAATCTGTTAGGCAAGGTTCGGACCTCTCACGTTAGGAGAGGATCCAGATCCACAGTACGTATTCTATATAATGCATGACTTCGTAGCAATAGATTTTTTCTAGCATGTCATGTATATGAAACCAATGGTTCTGATAGATGCCATCGTAGCTAGCACCTTAAGCTCGTTTGCGAAATTAGCTAGACTGCATTAAATTGTGTTTTTTTTTCATTTAACAATTGTATCCTTTACAAAAATCATAATGATCATCACTTTTGCTAAATTGGTTAGATAGCGGTGTTGTTTATGGAATTAATTTGTATGCATGCAGTGCGAGGATATGGGTGCAATGGTGAGGAAATCAGAGCTAAACATAGAGTACAAGAAGATGACAATGGAGGATGATGAAAATGGGACAAAAATTGATCAAATCTTCTTCAATGATCCGGATGGGTTCATGATCGAGATATGCAACTGTGAGAATCTCAATCTTGTTCTGGCAGGTTCTCTGGGAAGAATAAGGCGGCCTTTTGATCGGCATACCCCTCCTGTTGATACCGGCGATGAGAATGGTTCTGATGCCAAGTGATTGACAATGCATGCAATCCGTTTTTTTGGAGAATTAAAAACCTGTTTTCATTTCAGGATCGATCTATTGTAACATGGTAAAGTTAGGATCAGGAGAATCAACGAGCGAGGTTTAGTGTTTGTGCCTCTTTAGAGGTCCGTGCATATTTTGCTCAAGGCCTCCTGTGGTTATTCGTTGTGGTTATTCGTTATGTTCGAGTCTTTGTTATGTATTTCTTTTCACCCTGATGTGAGAATTTGTTCGATTTTGTGACACCAGGGCCGAACTCCCAACTCATGGATTTTTTTCACCTGTGAAAAGATAAAATATATTGGATTTGATTAATTATAAAGGAGAACATTAATTGTCGGCCTCATAGAAACAATTTTTTAGAGTAATTTATACTATATCGTGTTCATTATTAGGTTATCACTGACATAATTAGATGAGCTAAATATAAAAAAATGCATGACTGAAAAAAAAGATTTGAATCACACATGATAAGATGCACTTCAAAGTTACGTCCAATGAGGTATCGTCCATCGGTCTGCACAGTTCTCCATGAGATCAGATCTTTTCGCGTGGGATGACGCTGAAAACTCTCGCGAACAATTGCATGTTTCCAAAGTTGAAACCAAAAGTGCCTTACGATTGGCTCCAAACCAAAAATTCAACATAGTCTATAGAGCTACATCAAAAGGCCACATGCTAGGAGAGGCCTAGCACCTATAGTCAGCACATTGGATGAGAGGTCCAAGTCCATGGTAGCCAAGGCATTCAGGCCCACCATTCCACTAGTTTCTCTAGCACTGTTGACCAAATTGACCTAGAGAGGAGGAATAGCCTCGCCTCCATTGGCCTATCACAGCCCGCCACTTGATGTCGCTCCACCGCCGCTACTTCCCACCCGCACAGGGCTACCGGTGTATTTCCAAACCGTCGATGGAGCCTCCTTCAAGCTCAGTATCATACAACTTGCATCGTCTCCGTTTGACGTCTGCCTAATCCCAAACTTCAGCGTTACGGGCCGCTGTCAGTGCCAGAGTAGTCTCGCCCTAGATGGTCGCTGTCCAAGCCTTGTGCCGATCCCGATTGCATCTGTCTATCGTAGCAACCCTTCTCTATTATCCATCGTCAGGCATGATTTGACTTGCTGCAGTATCACAATTCTGGCCACTCCAATCCCTATCGACATAGTTACCCACCACCACAAGCTCGACCAATACATGACCTCAGTCACCAACACCAAGAACAGTTGTCTCAAACCTTAGCTAGTCGCTAGGTTTTCCCGCCGGCTCTGAAAGCTTTGCAAGGAACGCGTTATCACATACTCGTCTTTCTCTTTTTAACTCATGATATTTTTAATAGGAAAAATGGCTAAAAATGTCACTCATGTATGACCCGTTCTAAACTTTGCTCACTCATATATAGCAAATATCACTTTGCTCACTATCGAATTACACTTTTACTCAATTTGCTCACTCCAAATTTTGTAAAATTTGGGGTTTGAATTCGAGTTATAATCGGTCAAGGAAACTTATTGGTCATTGTAGCTCTCTTCCTTGTGAGTCTTTTCATACCAAGAACGAGCTTCAATTCATTCTAAGGAGGGAGAATCGAAGATTTGAAGTTTTTGGTGTTATTGACTTCGAAGGTTAATACAACCACTTCCACGATGAATTGGACATAGGTTTAGTTGAGAAAATTGTTGTTGGGTTGATTTCGCACAGATTGAGCTCCGGTTGGCCGAAAATTGGAGTGGCGTTGCCAATTTCTCCGGTTCGGAGTGATCAAAGTGAGTAAAAGTGTAATTCGATAATGAGCAAAGTGATATTTGCTATACATGAGTGAGCAAAGTTTAGAACAAGCCATACTTGAGTGACATTTTTAGCCATTTTCCTTTTTTTTAATATAGACGCGTTATCACATATCTTTAATAACTATTATATATTTAAGAAAGAAAAAATAAATAAAAACATTGTAAGGATAATCATAGTATGAATAATAGATCAAAATTAATTACCTTAATATTAATAGGAAAAAATCAACCATCCTAAGTAGTGTCAGTAAATTCAACCTATTCATCGTAATAAGAAAAAATCAATTACCCTATAATAATACTCTCTCAGTAAACTCAACCAATTTATCAACTCAAAAAAGACGTTTCTAGCTACCTTCTCCTTCAAAAAAAGAAGAAGAAGAAGATAGAATTCTGTCAAGGAGGAGGCCGGCGGTGGAGGTGGAGGTTTATGTGTTTAGGGTATTTCTTTGTTTATTTGTGTTGGTTATTAACTCAAGAGCTGCTGATAACGTGATGAAGGAAAAATAAAGATAAACTAAAAATTGTAACTCTTTCATTAATGTGTTTAGGGTATCTCTTTTAATTAGTTAAAGCATTTGTATTTTGATGAAGTTAAGTTGTAGGTAACTATTATTCTCTATTTTGTTCATTTTAGAAGAATAAAAGAGGAAACCAAATTCACCATTCACTTGTTGGAGCTACTAGTATATAGTTTTGGGAAGCTTTTGTGAACATTTTCCAAGAATATGGCTTGATGATGTAATTGGGCAATTTTTGTGTAATGATATTGATGTAGTTCATGTCAACTATGGATATGGAATGAATATTGCATGATCAATGTGATTTTGATATTGAATGGTCAATTGAATTCAATGATATTGGATGTTCCGGTGATATTGAATGATATTGAATGTACTGTACTTGATCAACAATAAAATATGCCAATAAAATATTCTATTAATTAATAATATTAATCAAAAGAATTTATAAATGTGGGGTTTGTAGATCTACCATTATTCTTATCCCAACATTTAAATAAATGTGAGAAAGATGGTAATTAAGCAAAAGTGATAAGGAGACCAACATTTATAAGAAGTGTGGGGAGTTAACCAAGTTAATGTTTGTGTCTAACATTCTTTTATAAATGTTATCAAGAGAAGTTTGGTACACCTTGGAAGGTTACATGCCCTATAATTGTAGGCAATGTATTGGGAATGAGATATGTGACATATAACTGTAGGTAATAATTGATTTCCCAACATTTAGGCTATGTATGGATTGCCTTAATTTCTTGTAATGGAAACATGCATTGGAGAAGGGACTTTGGTTCTTCAAGTGATATTGGTGGTGGAACCATTTTTGATGAGTTATCGGTTCTAACGAAGGCAGAGGCGGCTAGGCTCGAGTTTGACTACGGGTGGTGATGAACCATGGTGGATGTGAGCGTGCTTTTGTGATTTATTAAGACTATCATAACAATTAGTTGGTGACATGAGGATAAAATAAAAATACCGGTGGAGTTGGATTCGCGAGTACCACTAATGGTGCGGTTCAAGTATCACTTTACTTTGGATTATCCGATTATGCTACAAGTTTATCTTTTGCTTGCAATAATGTACGTGTTAATCTGTGTAGTCATTGTAAATAAGTGAAGTTTTTGTGCATAAAGTGAGTGGTTGTGGTATGTTGGGTGTAAGAAGTTGGCGGTGTGGTTGTTGAAGGTGGTGTTGTAAGTTCAGACATTACAGGGCAAGGAAAAGGTGGTTCGGATTCGAGTGGTAGATGGTGGTTGGTGGGTTTCTAGGGGACACTGCTAGGGTTTAGTGGACTTGTAGTGGTGGTTTCAGTCTAATTAATTGACTATTTGGTAGAGTTATTGTAGGCCATGCATGGTTTTAGAATGGGTGGGTTGATTTGTAGGGTGCAAGTATGGTTCGAGTAGGGTGATGTAGTGATAGAGGTTATGATGAAAGAAAGATTTGGTTTGAGTATGGTGATGAGTAATAGAGGTTGTGATGGAGGCCTTCATTGTGTGTATGGGGTACTGAGGTGTCTATTCGGACCATGTCGATTGTGGAAGATATTGAGGTGTCTAGAAAAGTGTGTTCTGAGCATGTGTCAAACATGCTTGCGAACCCAACTTTTGAAGGAATCCTTATGTACTATTTGATATCATATTAGGTTACGAGGATATGTCTAATTAAAACGCTAATGCAAGAGCACAGCTAGGAAGCTAGTGAGGGTTCAAGAACAACTTACAACTAGTATCGTCTATTTCGACCCCAATTTTGATATATTCTCTAACTTCAAAGCATGTTTCTCGATCAAGAAAGTGGCTACCAAGAAGACTTCTCCTAAAAAGAATTCAACAATTATTGCCTAGTTTAGGTGACAATGATGGTGGAGGATAAGGTCAGTGTCACATAATTGAGTCAAGAGTGTGACCATTAGTTTAACATGTTTTAGGTTGTTTTAGGCGTTACTCTAGATTATCTATCTATATGTTTTAAGCATCTAATGTCGTAGTGTACTATTTTTTTTGTTTGAGGTAATAATGTATTTTGTTTTAGAACTTGTATTCATCCAATAGATTCAAGGTGAATCATTTTTTTTAGGTGAAGGATAGAAATTCATTGTAAGTGGTAGTTTATAAGGAATCAACCGGTTGCTAGTATGATAGAAAACAATCCCCTAAAATAAACTAATACTAAAATCATTTACACTCAAACACATGTTACTTGAGAAAGAGGAGGAAAGCAATGAGGGTCTCAAACCTCTAGACTAAAAAAAATCATTGTCCCACTCTTTAATTAAACTACATACCTAAAACAAAATAACCATGATGTCTCTCAACGTACAAACTTAACATCTCAACAAAGAACTCAACTAAAACAAGATAAAACAAATAAAGACTCTTGGACCTAGGGCTAACCCCCAAGCCCAACTAAGCCTACACCCAGCAGCAACAATGCTCCAACAGCTGCAATGAAGATATACAACCAAAACTCATTGTCCATCAATAGTACGCCGCCGTTGGAGTAACCTCTCTACCTTTTGTGAAATCGCCCAGCCGACTACAAACAGAGTTGTTCAAACCAAGACCCGAGGAGATCGGCCAATGCAAATCACGTCGTCCTCAAGATTTGTTTGGATTCACCATCAGTCAGCAGAGAGATGCCAACGTACGCCGACCAAGGAACATTGAGCTAGATCTGAGATTTCAAGCTGAACATACCACATCACTATTTTCCTGCAAATGCTAAAGCTGTTATGGTCCGGCTTGGCCAGTGGCCGGTGCAGTTGAGACGAGCCGCCGGACAAGCATCTCAAACACACTTGAAAAAACTCTAACACATGTTTTCTTATTTCTCTCGGTTCCCTTGTGTGTTTTTTCTTAAACATACTATCGGGTGTAGCATTTTTTTAGACTATAAGATGTGAAAAATAATTATCGACCAACTACATATTGTGAATTATTATAAAATTATTTTAGTAAATTTTGTAAAAGGGAAAATACACTTGTTGCGATATAATTGGTTGCATTACAACAATACAATACAATTTTGCATCAAAGTGTAAAAGAGAAGGATCGGTTCGGGATAAATATCACGATATTCCCATAGGTTTTAAGCGGAACGGATTAGAATGTGATTTCCTATTCTAAAATTGAATATGAGAAGGCCCGAACTCAAATAGAATCAGTTTGATATGGGTTCATTTCAGGAACCCTATGTTCTTTTCTTGATAGAAAAGATAAAATAAAACAATAATATATCTAAAAGTCCCAAAACGACCAAATAAAAGCATTTCAATAAATTCATAATGTTCATCACATCTCTGAACAATCCAAAATCAACTTCAAAATATTCCTAAAAAGAAAGTTTGAAAACAGAAACAATCCAAACAAACTGAAAGTCAATCAGCTTATTCCTACTCACACAATTAATAGCCTTGCTCTTTACTTTTGGATCAAGAACATGAGGTGGACATGTTATACTACAAACGATTCAGTCAAGTTGTACAAAGAATCAGTGGAAAAGAGTAAGAAACGGCATTGGGAAGAATGTGAGATCAATAAAAGAGTAATATTGTAATGCATAGTTGATAGGATTCTACTATATTAAGTGTAATGTTTTGACCGAGTCGGGATATTACTTACACTAGAAAATAAACCCAAATCCATCCTTATTTATTCAAACGAAATGTGATGGGACAGACTTTCTATTTCAAAAATATAAACTCGTATCGTAGTTATGTGGACGGTTTAGAATCGGGTCGAATAAGAGTTTTTGGGCCCAAATGCCTGTCCTATTTGACGTAATTAGGGGTGAGACATTGTAATTGAAAACCGAAAAAAAATTCAAACCGAGCCGTGGCAAAAAAACGGAACACGATACAAACCGAACCGAAAAAAACCGAAATAAAAAAAACCGAGACATTTGGTTTAGTTCGATTTTTGTAAAATCAAAAACCGAACCAAACCCAAAACTAATGTATGCAAAAAATGACATTGTTTTGAGTATTTTGTATATATTATATAAATATATGTAATATAAAAAACTTAAACTCCTAAAATCCTAATTTCATTATGTGCAATCTTTGACAAATTCTTTTATACAAATGAATTAAAATGCTAGGCGACTTTAAAAAGTTTTTTATAGACAACTTTTTAGTTATTTTTTGAAAAAAGTTAGTTTTTATACATCATGTAAAAAACCAAAAATAACTGAAAAAAATAAGAGAAAAATGTAAACCAAACTGAACGATTAATCGTGAAAAAATAAAAAATAGAACCAAATCGAACTGGAAAAAATATTATGATTTAGTTTAGTATTTACCAAAAACTAAATCGTTCGGTCCGATTCCCACCCTAGAGTTAATAGTGTATATTGTTTTGGAATTTATGTTTATCAATTCAGGGGTGAGGCATTTTTTTACCAGATGTGAAAAATAATTATAGACCATCTAAATATTGTAAATTATTATAAAAATAATTCAGTAATTTAGGGAAATTGAAGAAAGCAGTGTACACTTATCGATATGTTTGGTTGCACTACAACAATACAACACAATTTGCATCATAGTGCAAAAGGATTAGAAAACCCGGTAATAAACTAAAACCGTAACGCCCCAACGATCGCCAAATATCACTCACACACAGAGACGCAAGCACTCTCCCTCACATCAGAGAGAGAGAGAGAGCGAGCGAAGCTACTGTGTTCTTCTTCTTCTCCTTCTTATTTCTCTTTTATATAGAAAATATATAATTCAGATCAGTTTCAAAACCAAACCCTAGAAAATCCAGATTCCCAATTCCTTCAGATCCATTAGCGTAGCCATTAGGCCTGTGTGTGTTTATAGAGATTGAATTGGGGAATTTTGAGAGCCATGGCGTGTATAAAAGGCGTCAACAGGTCGGCGTCGGTGGCGGTTGCGCCGGACGCGCCGTACATGGCGGCCGGAACGATGGCGGGAGCGGTGGATCTGTCTTTCAGCTCCTCCGCGAATATCGAGATCTTCAAGCTCGATTTACAGTCCGACGATCGTGATCTTCCCGTCGTCGGAGAGTCGACAAGCTCCGAGAGATTCAATAGGTTATCGTGGTCGAAGCCCCTTGCCGGATCGGAGTTTAGCCTTGGGCTCATCGCCGGTGGACTCGTCGATGGGACTATTGATCTCTGGAATCCACTCTCTCTGATCCGGTAAATTGCTCCCTTCCAATTTTGTCATTTGATATTAAGTGTTGACTGAGATTAGGATTATGATTATGATTAGGATTAGATTGAATTGGCTTTATGCAAGCTCGGATTGATAATGTATCTCTTTGTGATATGTGCTAGAATAGATCACAATTAGCCAGTTTCTTTTTTGTATATTACTTTTATTTGTTTCTTTTTGAGTGATAATTCTTGATTTATTTGGCTGCTGACGATCTTGATATGTTGGAAACTCTGAGGTGGAAATATTTGATTTCTTTTAAGAAATATTAGGAGTTAGATATGGTTTGTGTAGAGCATTAGTGCCATTCCAATCCTGGACCCGAGGGAGGTAATATAGGATCCTCTTAGAGGTTACTGGTAGTTACAAGGTTTCACAGCCAACCAATGAGTGACAGTATTGTATATTGAAACTTCTGAATTGAGGATTTGATGCGTTAGGGTCTGGAGATGACCTATTTCAAAAATAGATTAATATTTGACTTTTTGAGGGTAATAGCTCTTCAACAGAATTTCTAATCAAAATTTAATGTAACTTTAAATAAATCCTCTAATTTTTATCCCACAAGAATGGAGGAAGAAAATGACTTAAAGTCATATGCTCTTAACATTCTGTTTTTATTTACATTGTATTTGTTCTAAATTGACATTCAAATAACTAGCACTGCTGTCCCACAAACTAAAAAAAGGCGAAGCTATATATAACTTTTCAACAGTTTAACTTAGAAGTATAGCTTAAACTGATGGAGATGTTAGAGTTTTGCTTCTGTTCAAGTAGTTAATTTTTTTTTGTTTAGATCAGAAATATGGTCTAGTCAAGTTGGTTCAACATTGACTTTTAAAATAAGATTTGAGACATCGACTTGGGCCATTAAAATATGAATGGCATGCTGTACTGGAGAAATCATTGTTTCTTTATCTTGGTTGTTCTGGCAATTTTTCATGATCTTATTATCACAATTTGGTGGATCTTTCTAGCCTAGAAGCAGCATTTTTTTTCTCTTTTTTTGGCTCACGTAGCAACATTTTTCTTGTTGTTCTTTGCGAAAACAATATCTGCAAATGTTTTGCAATGTCACTTGGTTAATGTATAGTCAACTTCTATCTTGTGGTGGAACTGTAGATATTGTTTTTGATCATATTTTGACACTTGTAGATTCTTATGGCATTTGATTTGTATTCTCATGAAATATAATAGAGTATCGTTTGAAAAATGATACAGCTCGTGTACTCCTTAGCAATTTGGGATGAACCGATCTTAGGTAGTTAATATATGTAAGAACTTTGATGCAATTAATTTTGTCTACTTGTGTGTAATTTTTGTTATTATTCAAATCGTTTGCTACTCAAGTATCAGAGGTTACTTGCGTTTTATAATATATGGGTCATGTCAATTCAGTCAACTACAATGTCCCAAGGCATCTTGAATATGAGATATTTCTGCTCTTCAAACTTTTTGAATTTTTTGAGGCTCCTGTTAATTAGGTGTTGGTTTCTGAATATTTTCTCTTCTGCTTTCTTGTGTCAAAATGTTGTATAAGTTTTTTATTTTTTTTTTATTTTTTTAAAACTAACTTATTATTTGTTGCATATCATTAGTTCGGAGACAGGTGAAAGTTCTACAGTCGGGCGTCTCACAAGACATAAGGGGCCTGTAAGTCATTTGTTTAAATTTCTTAAAAGCTAGGATATCAGATACGTTTGTGACATGCTCTTTCACCCACTTAAACTCCTGTCTGGATATTTTGTTGCAGGTTCGTGGTCTTGAATTTAATGCGGTGGCACCAAATTTACTTGCATCCGGAGCTGATGATGGTGAAATTTGCATCTGGGACTTGGCTAACCCTACTGAGCCAACTCATTTTCCACCTCTTAGGGTGTGTATTGATTAGTTGTTGATGGTTATGGGACCTTTAGGTCTTTTTCTCTAAGTGCTTCTCCTTACCTAACAATATACTTTGACATTCCTGTTTCATTTCTTCCAGTAGAACTAAAAACAACACTTGAATTTTTTTCTCTTCCGCATTCAATATCAGACCTAACACTCAATATGCGATCCTGTAGCAAAAGTAACACACTGGCTGTACTGTAGTAAACACTGTAATTAGATTTCTCTCTCTCTCTCTCTCTCTCTCTTCCCCTTTTAATGATATTTTTCTTATAAAAAACACCATCTTTACTTTAATCATTGCAAACGTGTCAAGGATGTGGGAAATACGGCCGAAAAGCACTAGACTCGTAATAAGCAAAGAGAATTAACCAATTGAAATGATGATAGTTCTGTACTTATAATTATGTAATTTCAGATGGAAAATGTTTATTGCTACCATATGCCTCCATTATCATGTCTGTCTCGATGCTTTTGTGAATTTGTGAAATAGTATATAAGGACATTATGGATCTATAATGTATGATTTTATTGTGCAGGGAACTGGCTCTGCTGCGCAGGGTGAAATATCATTTTTATCTTGGAATAGCAAGGTCCAACATATATTGGCATCCTCTTCATATAATGGGACAACTGGTGAGGAATATTATACTTAAATATATCTTGGCTACACATTGCATTGAGTTTGAGTATATGACATTTTCTATTTTGCAGTGATTTGGGACCTAAAGAAGCAAAAGCCAGTTATAAGGTAATATGCTAGTTTTTACTGTGAACTGATCTTACAATCTTGCATGATCTGGAATGGTCACAACTCGCTACATTTTCCTGACTTAACATTATTTGCTGACAGTTTTGCGGATTCAGTTAGAAGACGGTGCTCAGTTTTGCAGTGGAATCCTGATATGGCCACTCAGCTTGTTGTTGCATCAGATGAAGATGGTTCACCTTCTCTCAGGGTAACAAGTTTGCAAATGATATTATCATTTGTCTGGCAGTATGGTTAGTTTTCGGTTGACTTACTGACTTTTTGTTGCTGCAGCTCTGGGATATGCGTAATATAATGTCACCAGTCAAAGAGTTTGTCGGGCACACTAAAGGTAATGCTTTAGTATTGATCTGTTTTATCCGTTAGTTTTTGCTCGAGAGCAAGATTTGTTTGCATATGTTAATTAATTTTACACGGCTACCCCTCTGTTGTGTTTCTGTTCTTTGTTGCCGACCTTTTACTTTTGGACTAATAAGAAATATTGAAAAGGCAATATTCTTTTTCTTGTTTATATGGAACTTGAGTATAGTACTGTAGTATGCCTGTAAGTAGCTTACTTGTGTTATAGTACACCTTGAGTCCACTCGAGTATCTTTCACTATAGTACACAGTTACCCCATTTGTATATGCTAAATTACTTGGTGTGAGAATCAATACCGTCGATGTACTCGGCTATTCTATATTTCTCAGTGTGGCAATGGAGGTGAGAGAGTGCATCCGCATCGTCATAAGTGCTTCCCCTCCCCCTTCACTATGATTCAAGTGCATTATTTAGAGTCAGTGGCTATATTTAATTATGCGATTACAAGAATTTTGGCGATCTTGGTCCATGTATAATATTTGGGGCTCTTGGTTTTTTATTTGCCTTCTTTTGTTGTGGGTAATTGTTGTTTCCTGAAAGATGATTTTTAGTTGGTGTCTGAAACTTGTTGATATACAATTCTAAATTGATGTTGATGCATTCATTTTGCTGTTAATAGTAATTATTTCTGTTGGAGCCTCAACCTTGCTGAGATGATATTGATTGAGAATAAATTGTGATGCTTATGTGTACATCATACTCCAGGTGTAATCGCAATGGCATGGTGTCCCAATGACAGTTCTTATCTGCTTACGTGTGCCAAGGATAATCGAACTATTTGCTGGGACACAGTTACTGCAGAGGTATGGACTTTAGTTGCTGCTCACAGTTTGACCAATATTTGTTGTACTGTATATTCCTATGTACTGGTAATGATTTTTGTTACTTTTTTCTTTTTTCTTTTTGGGGGTTTAGTTAAATTGCAGTATATATTGATTGGGGCTTTTATTTTTCACTTTTCTTGTCCAGATTGTATGCGAATTGCCTGCAGGCACTAATTGGAATTTCGATGTGCATTGGTATCCAAAAGTACCAGGGGTGATATCAGCATCTTCATTTGATGGAAAAATAGGAATTTATAATATTGAGGTAGTCATCTTTTGTTTTCACAATGCTATCCTGAAATTTCGCTTTACAAGTACTGAAGTGATGTAATTTAAATCCCTAATGAGATATATGATGCAAGCAGAGAAAAATTAAAATCTCAATGAGGTTTCTGAGTTATGTTAGTTGGTGCAGCCAGTTATTGCATAATTTAGTAATGAAGGATTGCTTCTATTTTTTAGGGAAGTGAAACACTAGTATTTGTTGTGCATCTTTCCATCTGATATCGCGAACTCATCATGTGTAATTGGTTTTTTCCCCTCAGGGTTGCAGTCGATATGGTGTTGGGGAGAATGAGTTTGGTGCTGGTAATTCAATCTTCTGAACATTTGAATTGTTAGCAGTACTTTATTTTTGGATTAGCTTTTTTCTCTCTTCTCCTTATTTTATTTCTTTTACCACATCCTCTAATTTTCCAGAGGGCAATAGTTTTTGGTGATAGTTTGACAAGATGAATTTCGCTGTACGAACTTGTGCATTAATGTTTAAGGGCATCTCAAACAACTCCTCTATAATAGAGAATTCCGCTATTTTAAAGTACAGGAGAGAGAACAAAAAAAACTACATCTATAGAAACACTAAAATGTCTGTATCTCTAAATTTTAATGCTCATCTCATGCTTTCTCTCTTTTTCCATCTTTTCTCCACATTTGTCATCTTTTCAATTTTAAATATGAGATGGATCACATTCTTAAGACAGTGGAATGATGGGCTAGGCTCTCATATGACATTTTAAGTATATTGACTTGCTAAAGTTGAATATCACAGCTTCATGTTTTTCTGTTGTACACAGGACCTCTGAGAGCTCCCAAATGGTACAAGCGCCCTGTCGGGGCATCTTTTGGTTTTGGAGGCAAGATTGTATCGTTTCGCCCTAGTTCATCTGGAGCAGGTGCTTCTGGTGTTTCAGAGGCAAGTTATTGGCATACTACCTGTACTTTCTGTGCACTTATGGTTTATTTTAAAGCTTATATTTCCTCTGTCCAGGTTTATGTTCACAGCTTGGTTACTGAACAAAGTCTGGTGGATCGCTCATCTGAATTTGAAAATGCAATACAAAATGGTGAAAGATCTTCTCTGCGGGCATTGTGTGACAAGAAAGCACAGGAGTCAGAGTATGGCATTTAATTTCAAAATCATCAGCATCAAGAGAGTCACCGTTTCTCTCCCTTGTAATATATGGCTAACATTCTCTTTGCATGAATATTTTCACAGGTCTGAGGATGACAGGGAAACATGGGGCTTGTTAAGGGTTATGTTTGAAGAAGAAGGCAAAGCAAGATCAAACCTGATCACACATCTTGGTTTCACTGTACCAGAGGAAACAAAAGAAACTGATCCAGATGATCTATCAGAGGAAGTCAATGCAATTGGGCTTGAGGATTCAGTAAATGATAAAGCGGGTTTGGTTGCTGAGAAGGAAACTACAATATTTCCTTCTGACAATGGGGAAGATTTCTTTAACAATCTTCCTAGTCCTAAAGCTGACACTCCTGTCTCAGCCTCTGGTGAAAAATTCTCTGCGGGGGATATAGAGCCTATTACAGACCAAAATCATCATGAACCGGAAGAACTGGAAGAGAGTGCTGATCCATCATTTGATGAATCTGTTCAACATGCTTTAGCTGTAGGAGACTATAAGGGGGCTGTTGCAAAATGCATTTCAGCAAATAAAATGGCTGATGCTTTAGTTATTGCTCATGCCGGTGGTCCAGCATTGTGGGAGAGCACTCGGGATCAATACCTTAAGTTGAGTCATTCACCTTATCTCAAGGTACTGAAACTTTTTGTTTTCGTAAAAACGGGATAACACTCTATTCTCTACATTAACAATTTAAAAGATTCGTTTATATTTATTTTGTGAACTTTTTGAAATTGGGAACTTCTGTATACTGTCAGATTGTTGCTGCAATGGTGAGCAATGATCTATCAAGTCTTGTTAACACCAGACCACTCAAATTCTGGAAGGAAACACTTGCTGTTCTCTGCAGTGTAAGTTTCCATGACCTAAGCTTTAGATTTTGTTGCCTTGACACTTTCCACTTGATAAATGATATTGTAATAACACCTTGCATTATGAGAGCGAAACCATTTATACCTTAGCTGTTGCTTTACTGTTTCTGAGTCATCTTAACTGCATTCTCAATTGCTGTATGGTGAGTATTATCGTCAGCGAGCAAGTCTTTGGATGCTCTGCATCTTTCTAATTGACTTCTGTTATCATCTTTTGTATGTGAACAGTTTTCCTCAGTAGATGCGTGGGAGGATCTGTGTAATGCACTTGCTGCCAAACTTATAGCTGCTGGTAACACCCTGGCAGCAACAATTTGTTATATTTGTGCTGGAAATATTGACAAAACAGTAGATATATGGTCAAGGAATCTGACAACTGATCACCAGGGGAGATCCTATGTTGACCATCTTCAGGTAACTTTGAACTTAAGAGTGCATTCAAGCTTCTGGGCCTTGAACCTGACAAAATCTATGTAATTGGTTTAGGAATTAATGGAGAAGACTATGGTACTTGCCTTGGCAACTGGGCAGAAGCGATTCAGTGCATCTTTGTGCAAACTTGTTGAGAAATATGCTGAGATTTTAGCTAGCCAAGGGCTTTTAACAACAGCAATGGAGTATCTGAAACTCCTGGGCTCTGATGAATTGTCACCTGAACTTGTAATTTTAAGGGATCGTATTACTCTTTCTACAGAACCTGGTATGTGTGTTTGTAAATGTTACAATGTGTTATTAATCCATTTATTATTCTTACATTGTAGTTTAGCAGCTATATTATTGATGTTGGCAATCAATCTTGTCAGTTATTTTTCGTATATTATATTAGTTCAATGAAAAGAAAATAAATTATATTATTGAAAACCACTGATATATCTGAAAATATGATAACCTTTTTCTCTGGTCTATCCGACAATATTTCTTACATGATGGTAAATTTTGTGGTGTTGCAACAGAAAACATGGCCAAGTCTGTGTCATTTTCAAACGCTCAACCTGTCACTGGCTCTGTATACCCTGATCAACCCAATTATGCTGTGCCTAAGAACCCTTCATTTCATCAGGTGCTCATCCAGATATGTCATTAATGTTTGGTTGCCAAATTCATTCCAGTCACGTCGAGTAACTTAACCTTTTTTTTTCTTTTCTCTTTTATCTGGGTAGGAACCAGCTCCACCACAATTGCCATATCAAGAACCTGGGAATCCTTATGCGTATAATACTGGTCCTTACCAGACTCAAAATATTTTTGTTCCTTCCCCAGCACCTCAACAACAACAGGTATTTTTCTTCTTTGTTTGTGTATTTTTTCAATAAATTGATACTAATTGGTTTTCAGTGGATACAGTTCCTTTAATCATAGGGCTGGGTGTCTCACCGTTCTTTGTTTTATAGGATAAGTATACTCCACCACCTGCTACAACTCAGCAGCCTATATCTTTTATTCCTTCTACTCCTCCTGCTTTGCCGAATGTGGATAAATATCAGCAGCCAACACTTGGTTCACAGTTGTATCCGGTCTGTCAATCTGCAATTTATGTCAGTTTAATGATCTGACCATCTTCACGACTGATATGCTGAAATCATCGCTGTTTGTATTTCAGGGAACCAACATGGGTGGTTTTCAATCTGGGCAAATAGGGCCTGGTTCAGGTGTTCCTCATTCATCACAAGTCAATCCCACTCATGTAAATAAGACACCACCTGGTGTACCGCCTTCCGCGTCACAGAGAGGATTTATGTCTGTTACTAATTCAGGAGTTGTTCAGGGGCCTCCAGGTACAATGCAGCCAGCTAGTCCCCCTGCTCAAGCTCGACCTTCTGTGGCACCACAAGCTCCCCCACCTACCATACAGACAGTTGATACTTCAAAAGTTCCTGGTATTGCAATTTTTTTCTTTTAAATCTTTTGACTTCTTTAGTTTGTCATTTTGCATCTTCTCTTTTTAAACAAGTCGGTCTTGATATGAATTTTATATCAAAGCTTAAGAATGGAGCAGATTGTTAGGTGTCGCTTAACTAATTGCTGTTGTCCATTTTTTCTCTGTTTTTGAAGGAGCCGGTAATTTGTTGGAAGTTCAAAACATAAATATTACAGTGACTAGAACATGGCAAAGTTGTGTTGCAAAAACATCTTTGCAAATCATTTTGTTTTAATATATTGGATATGTTAAGTAACTTGTTTGATTGATTAGTGGCGTGAAGCAATAAATGATACATTGCAATTAGCATTACCAATAATCTTGAACTAGTCTAAATTTGGTGATATCCCTGGAACTAGAATTGCCTGGCTGTCCCTATATACGGGTGCTCTGTTCAATAATGTTATCTCATAGCCTTGGTGACTGCCCTCCTGAGTTGGTGAATGTTCAACTTGTGCTTTTGTGATGATCTGTGTTTTTTTAATTTCTTGTGTATAATGTGGTATAGGTCATCAAAAGCCCGTAATCGCAACATTAGGAAAACTTTTTAATGAGACCTCTGAAGCGTTGGGGGGTTCACGTGCAAACCCTGCTAAGAAGCGTGAAATCGAAGACAACTCGAGGAAGATAGGTGCACTGTTTGCCAAACTCAACAGTGGGGACATATCTAAAAATGCTGCTGATAAGTTGGTGGAACTGTGCCAGGCATTGGATAATGGTGATTTTGTTACTGCCCTAAAAATCCAGGTAGCAAAATGGAGACCTCAAATTTGAGTTGTTGTTAAATAAGGATGCCTTGGTTTCTAACTGGTTTCTTTTGTTTCTTCTTTATCAGGTAGCTCTTACCACTAGTGAGTGGGACGAGTGCAACTTCTGGCTTGCAACTCTGAAGCGGATGATCAAGACCAGGCAAAATGTGAGATTAAGTTGAGATTTCCGTGTCTGGTTCCAGAAAATTTTTCACGTGGACCAAGGCTTGGTGGTGCAGGAGTCTCCTTCATTTGTGCAGAGGAAGAGCATCTATAGGTTTCACTTCCAGAAATTTGGTCATAAGATTTACTTTTGTAGGCCAATCGGTGGTTTGAAAGAAGTTAAAGATAGTATCTGGATAGAGACGGACTTGTCTACTTTTCCCATTTTACATTTTGTAGTTTTTGAAAATAGAATTGATTTTTTCTCAACTTTGTATTTTTCTTTATTTTGGGTTCTCAATTATATAGAATGTTTACAGAGCTACTATAAGTTTTTTAAGTGATCTGGTCTCATTTTACTGTATCTGGTCATTAAATTGTACCTCCTTTGTGTTTTCGTTATGTGAAGCAACACATCAGAACGATGAATTCAATTTTGATGAGTGATTGACTTAATAATGTACCGGATAATATTTTGTCTCTTTGCTATCTGGAGTCTGCAAGTCAGCATTTTGTATTTTGCTTTTTTTTTTTGTTTTTCAACGAGGAATGTGGTGTATAACGAGAACTTACCAACTCTTGCAAGATTTCAAAATCTGAGGGTGCTTTTTACTTTCATTTCAGAAGTGAGATATTTCGACCCAAGAAGAAAGAGTTTAATCAGGTTTGATTTTCAGATCGCAGATGCTTTCGAAATGTAATGTCGTGCTTTTGGTAATGGCAGTGAAATTTTGCTCAAAATAACGATGGTTGTGAAGTGTGCTTGGAACTGACTGCACTAGTGCTACATTTTAGTAGGATTCCTCAACGCATTACAATGTCATATTTTGTGGAGGGAGATTATTTGGTAGATGGCTTTTGGCTCATTATGGAGCAACAATGGCATGTCAGAAATTCTTTTCAATCACATTCCTTGTGTCATTTGTGCAAATTCTACACGATAAACAAATCTATAAATTGTTCATTATTGTGATCTATCGTTTATTGATGTACAAAATCTTCATTTAGTAGTGAAGCAAGGCCAAAAAAATCTCCTATATAAGCCAAACACTAGGTAACAAGATCAAAGCAGATTGAACAGAGAAGAACATATGCAAGCTGTAAAGCCTTGACATATGGAAGGAGAATATATATTTATAGTTTGCTTCTGCTTGGTGCTAAAAGCTAAAGGCAGATTCTTTTCTAGGTTTGATACCAAATTTGGAGGACCCTTTTCCGGGATTTCCATTCAAATCCAACTTTTACTTGCTCCAAATAGGAAAAAGACAATAGCAAGAGGTCCTCCAACTGAGTGGTGCTAGCTTGGTGTTTGTGCAGTCCTTTTCCTTCTGCCCGGAAACTGCGTGATGACAAACAGTTAGCTGCTAGCTAGCTGTAGTAGTACTACATGCACAACAGTTTATTCTTATAGAAAAATAATGCTGGGGTTTGTGAATTGTGAGTCTGCTTAATGTAGACGTATTACTCATAATGTGAGTCTTCGGCATTAGTTAAATGTATAATTTGTTTCTTACTTTACCGGAATTGAAAATCGGAGTCCTGTGCAGCTTCACCACCAGGCAGCACCAGCACACCCCGTAGTGCTGGCTCTGTCTAGCAATGCACGTTATTTTTCTTGATGATTACAAATTGGAGGGAGAAATAAAAAGTAAAGTAGAAAAAGTAGACACATACTTGATGGCCGAAGATTTAAGAATGAGACTGCAAGACCAACTTCAAGATGGAATAACAAAGCAACAGTGTGAAACTGTAAGCCAGTCAAACAAGAAGATCAAAAGAGAGAGGGCAGGGACCATAGTGGAAATATCCAAATATATTCCACGCAGAATTAGAAATTCTACCTTGACGATCTTTTGGCAAACTCAATCTAGAAGCACCAAATATTCAACAAATAATAATAAAAAAACATACGTTGAAAACTAGTGATAGAGTTGGAGAACTTGTCTGGTGATTGGAATTCGAGTGTGCAAAAGAAGTGTATATATAGTTATATAGGTCTTAAAGTGATCAATATAATGACATGTATCCTGCACAATTGTGTCGACACAAAAGTTATATGTGAGCATGAACAGCACAGTAGTTGTAGCAGCTAGCGAGCAACAGCATCTATCTACTTTGAAAAAAAGAGGGGGTAATTTACAAACATTTGTGATTTGTGGTTACCAACCATGCTAATCTTGGCTAAAACGTAGCAAGATGACACAAGATACCTTAATGGTACTAAGTTCCAAATAGCAAATACGTAAGTTCTATAATTGTTAATTTGTTATACTGGGTCCGTGATGACTTTGGTTCACAACAAACTTCCATTATACGAAAGAGAGACCCATTTCTCTCGCAAGACCAATTTGGAAAGAATGTTCAAAGTCGAGGAAACAATTTAATGGGACAAGGAAACAAATAAGGAAAAGTAGTAGCATTCTGCATTCTTCATTCTATTGTTTCTAAAACCACCAAAGTGACCAAACCATTCATAGCATATGCCAAAATAGTAAAATCCCTTCAAATTCAATATGACTTAACAAATATTATGCCAACGTCAACAGTGGAAACTTGATCCTCTTAATGAACAATCCAGAAAGTATTGATAGCATTTACAGAGATGAAATATACAGAATTCTATGAAAAGAAAAACCAGGAAGGGGGACATCAGCAATGTACCTTGATTGTCATTTATGAGAATTACCATAATCAATAAATCAATGAATACACAATAAATCAGGTAATATCAAGAATAAATGAGCTACCATCACATTTACATAAATGTAAAATTTGCAAGCAAGAAAGCTCACAAGGCCTTCAGTCTATTCGCTCGAATCCAATTCATGCAGCAAAGTGGATATATCATCGGCTGCTACCATTTGTATGTGAAACATCATCTCTTTTTGAACATGTAAATGACATTTGTCTGAATGAATTATTTCGAATCAATTGAGGGACTTCTCTCACATTGTTAGGAGTTGACTGATTGCTCCCTCGGCTAAAGTATCTTGCACTCCCAAATCTAGAAGCGCGATACCCCGATTTTGAATTGGGAACGCCTCCATCTGCCTTACCCTGAGATTCAGACTCTTCATCCGTACCGGCCATTAGCTCCATTAAGTTGCTACTAAACCCCAAATCAGAATAAACTCTCCGCGAATTCCTCATAGCCAGCCTAGCCAAGTTAGCTTCCGTGTCTTCAAAATTCTTGTCTCTGAAACCACGTTGTGGCTTCACATTCAAATGGGAAGGCCTTGATTCGACTGGTTGCCCCATTGTCTCTACCATTGTACATGGATTGTTAAAATTATTCCATGAATGCAAAGGGACCATTTTACTCAACCCAGTAAGCCAAACCACCACCTCCTTCATCGTGGGCCGACGTTCTCTACACGACCTCACACACTTGGCCGCAATGACAGCCAACTGCTTCCTCACTATAGGGTCTTTAGGAGGCACAATCCTAGGATCATAAACACTAATTAGCTTCCCTCTCTTGATCAGAGGAATCGCCCAATCCACAATTGAAGGCGGCGAAAACCCAACATCAATAGCCTTCCTCCCACTTATAATCTCCAACAACAAAATCCCAAAACTAAACACATCAGTTTTAGTACTCAAATTGTCTGGGGTGACATAACAAGGATCCAAGTACCCCATAGTCCCCGCCGGCGGGGTTGACAGGAGCCTGTAGTCATCCAAATGACACCGCAGAGCCAACCCGAAATCGCCCAACCGGGCATTGTAGCTACGGTCAATAAGTACATTGGCAGACTTAATATCTCTATGAATTACAGGCGGAGTTGATGAGTGTAAAGTGTCAACTGCTTTAGCAGTTTGCAAAGCTAATCTAATTCTTCTACCCCAACTAGGAGGCCGATTATTATTACTACTATTAGAATGTATGACATCATAGAGCGTACCGTTGCTCATGAACTCCACCACTAAAAGCCTGTCTCTCGAGTCGTTGGAGACGCCGACGAGGTTGACCAATCTTGGGCTTTGAATTTTGGACAAGATCTCGATCTCGTTGTCGACTTCGTTGGTGGGTTCGTGCCCAGAAGTGGAGATGGGTCTGGGAATTTGGCTGCGAGCCGCGGAGGGTCTCTTAACAGCAACGAGTCGGCCTCGGAGAACAGCTTTGTAGACATAGCCATGGCTGCCTTTGCCTAGAAGCTTCTGATCGGAGAAGCCATTGGTGGCGGCCAAGAGATCGCTGTAATCGAAGTGTTGGATCTTGATGGGTTTTTCGTGGGAGGATGATGATGGGGTCTGGGAATTGGAGACGGAGATTGCAGATTCAGCTTTGCAAGAAAGGTAACCCATCAAGTCTTTGAAAAAAAAGGATGAAAAATTTGGTTTGGGTTTTGGGATTTGAAGAAGAGAGAATGTGAGAAAATGAGGTGGGTGAGTCTGAGAATTAACAATTAACGAAAATCTGAAATTGGTTGAGATAGTTTGGCTATTTCCTGGTGGTGTTGTGTTCTTCTACGACTGTATATGTACGTGAAGAGAGAGAGCGAGAGAGAGAGTAGTCGTGACTCGTGAGTTCGTGAGAGATCCCACACCTTCCAAATTCCAAAGGAGTCTTCTTCTACAACATGGCATTATAAAAACCAAAGTCGCCGGAAGCAAACGAATTGTATGTAAAAATGGTTACGTTACTAGAGTAAAAGGTCAAACCTGCTATTCCCTCCCAATTTTTATACTATACGTATGTGTATCACCCATAAGATAAGTTCTTCCAAAAATTTAACTCTCTGCAAGCACGTATACTCGAAATATGAAATATGAGGAATACAATGTGAAGGATTCCGGATAAAACTAACAAATAAAGGAATCAAAATAAATTAGAATAAAATTATCAATACTTTTACATACAGTGGTGGTGGAGTTAGGAATTTTGTTCAGGTGGGAATAATTTTTTTTTTACCCTTTCTTGATAACATGCGATGTGGTAAGGAAGTAATAATATATTTTTCATAACATTGTATTTGAGAGGACATACTTACTCTTGACGATAATATTCTTCAACAAACCATAATAATATTTCTGAAAGCTAAACTATGCAAATTTGGTGATGTTCATGTTTATGTTTGTAACTTTGTATCAGTGGCGGATCCAGCCTAGTTGTAGGATGGACTGCAACCCATCCCAAATTTTAAACACTTGAAAAAAAATATATTTAGGTATACAGCCCAAGCCCCAAGCTTTCTTACTCTTTGACTCTCATTCTCCCTAAATCCTTATTTCTCCCGATCTCTCTCCCTCAGTTCCTTCTCCTTCGCCGACTGCTGACCGCCGACCACCGACCACTGACCACTGACCGCCGTACCTAGTAAGTAGGAATAGGTATTAAACTCGTTTTGATCAAGCAGCTGATTGGCATACTAATTTGGTTAGTAAGCTAATTTGGTTAGTAATGCTTTTTGTGAGTTTTGGTTTTGAGTGTTGAAGTGAAATGTGCGTTCTGTGTGCAGGTCTGGTCAGATCTCTTATAACGGCCACGTTGCCGCAGATTGGTTCAACGTTGTTTTTGCTTTGGGGAATCCTATGGAGCTTTCCTGAGGTTTGTAATTGAATTGTGATTTAATGTCCATAGAATGTGATTTCACTTGGTGCATTAAAGATCAGATTTCAGCTCCTAGAATGTGGTTTTAGCTCCTAAAATCATGTGATTTTAGCTCCTAGAATGTGGGTTAGTAGATGAAGATCTAAGTTTGCAAACAAGTGTTTCATTTGGTGTATTAAGGATTGTTTTTCTATGGTTACAAACCTAAAAAAAAAAAATCGTGCTCTACACAGTAAATTACAGTCCACCCAAGTTTTAAATCCTGAATCTGCCCTTGGTTTGTATATATATCATTGAAATCAAATCTTATAAATCAGCAAGACACACAAGTGACTAGAGACATGTTTACTTGCCTGGAATGGAAATCAAAAGTGGGAGAATCATTCACATTCCCCTCAATTTCATTGTTTACTTTCATTTAAGGGAATTAGAATAGAGGTGGGTCCCACCTCCTTATTAAGAATGATTCCTGAATAAACCCAGAATTTGATTCCCAAGGGAGGAGGTGGGTTTGTGAATCATTCCCTCTGGAATCAACTTTTGTACCAATAATACTCTTACATATTTTTTTTAAGAGAACCTTATGTATTGTTAAAGGACTCCAATTTCTTTAGCCTTGATATTTCAATTTATTTTTCAAATTGCTACCATGAATGGTTATATTTCAAATTTTTCTAAAGGTATTATGATTATTATTTTGTTCAATTTGAAGCTTTGTCGAGCTATAGAGCTTGTTAGATTTGACGTTTAGTTTTCATTTTTGGTATTTAGTTACCTCATATGATTTGTTCTTATGCCGGTATCGTTTTAATCATTTGAAATAAACTTTGCTCAAATTCATTAAAGAAAAAAAATAAAGTTATTGAATGTGAAAATATAGCTATTATTTTGTAGAGATATTTCAGTAATCAAACTAGTTTTGACTTCGATTCCTATTATGATTTAAAATGGTAAGTAAACAGCTCAATGAAAATGATATATTTCCATTCTGATTCATTATGATTCCGATTCATGTTGATTCTGATTTTTGGTAATTTCAATTCCAAGTAAGTACACGTGGATGTATATGAACCAAAGTACCTATCTTTGACATGTACACTCTTACTGCATGTGTTCAAAAATAAAAACTAGAAAGGTGCAAGATGTAAATCCTCAGTCTTCATTTGTGGAAAACTCTGGTTTCTTTTCTAATTTTTATTTCAGAAAAAAGTAAAGAAACAAGATGAAAGATGTCCGACAAAAAAGATATATACAACAAAAAATGGCACATTTTAGTAGTAGTAGTATATCATCACAGAATTTATCACTTATCACCATAAGCTCAATCTCAATCTCAATCTCACTCTCAATCTCAATGAGTGCCTTAAGAGAAGAGAGCTAAAAGACATTTAAGCATGAACAAGAAGCCTCCTGATTCAATTAATCGCATCCACGACATATTAATATTACTAGAAACATTATTACTTCTGTTTAATAGTAAGATCAATGTCTCCTCTCTTTCGGGAGAGAATAAAACACTAGGCGGCGACGATCTTTTCTTCCTCCTCTTTTCTGTTTGGCAGCGGGCCGCGATGGGGCTGACTGTTTGGCAATGTCCTTAGTGCTTTGGTTTGCTACCGAATGGGAAGTCGAGGCCTAGGCGGTTCCTTAAGGTTTTGGTCTGGTCTGTTGGTTTCTTTTGCAGGCTCTTTTCTGACGTTTCAGGTGACGGTGGGGTATCTTAGGTGAATGTGATTTGTTTCGGCATCCATGTTGGTGTCATGGCTGGATCGACCTTGCTGGTGGGGTGTGGTTTGATTGGGTGGTGTGTGGGGTGGCGATGCACGCAGTGGGGATGGTGGTTGTGGTGGAGGGTGTTGTTGGCCGGTGAGTGGGTGAGGCAGCGGTACTTGATTTTCCGTCTGGAGGGTTTTGCTTCTGGGCCAGCAAATTTGGGCCAACATTTGGGCTGTCATGTTTTCTTTTGGGATTTTATTTTCTAGGTATTTAATTTTTTAGCTATTTACATTATTGGTCCCCTTGTTTAGGACCCTAGAGTCGGGTACTATTGGTACCAGGGCTTATTTGCATCTTTTTTGGACTGTGTAATTAACGGGGATGACATATCTACCACAGTTGAGTGCCTATGGGTATATTCATTTCCGTCTATGTTTCTTTCGTCTGTCTTTGAAAGATGTAAGTAACCTCGACTTTGTTCGAGCTTCAACGTTGTAAAGAGTAGTATTTGTTGCTGATTAGTTTTTCTTCTCTTGTTTAAAGCTAGGATTACCTGTTAGTTGTGTACGTACTATTCTAGCCGAGAGAGTTTTAATGAAATCTTCTTTATTCGAAGTGGTGCAAGTCTTGGAAATATTTTTCTTTAACTATTGTTCTCTGCATCAGTTCTTGAATAGTGAGAGATGGTGGAGAGAGAGAGAGAGAGAGAGAGAGAGAGAGAGAGAGAGAGAGAGAGAGAGAGAGAGAGAGAGAGAGAGAGAGAGAGAGAGAGAGAGAGAGAGAGAGATGAGAGGAGAAATCAGAGAGGTGAGGGTAGAGAGAGATGTGAGAGGAGAGAGTCGCACACCAAAATCCAATACAAAGATATATACATGTAGGTATTCTTTCTTCTCCAAAAATCCAGGGAGGGCATTGGCCATACCTGGCCTAGGGCTGGCTCTGCCATTGCTTACATACATATGAAAGAATCAGACACATGAAGGAATTAGAATGGGTGTAGATCCTATACATTATTAGAAGTTGATTCTTGACTAATCCATAGTTGTGCGTATAAGAATCATTCTCATCCTCCTTATTAAGTCGAATGTAGGCATGTCAATGGATCATGTTGAGTTGGGTTTGTGTCGGGTCAAGATTTTTATCGTGTCAAAAGTAAAAATTAAAAACCGACCCATTTAACTAATCATGTCAGAAATACAAACCCAATAATGACCCATTTCTAATCGTGTGGTTTGACCCGCTTTATTTTGTGCCGGTTTTGAGTCGTGTCATCGGGGTCGTGTCGAGATTGACAGGCCTAGTCGAATGTGATTCATAACTTTTCTGGTTCCATTGTGTTCGATTCTAGTTGTCTATGATTCATGATTTCTCCGATTCCAGTTCATTTCGATTCATGTTTTCTTACATTCCATGTAAGTAAACGTGGTAAACATATGTGCGTGTACCGATAGTGTAGCAGCACACTGTTATGGGGCTTAAATGAGGGAAACAATTGAAAGAAGATCACTCTCTTTTTCTCTATACATTTTGTGTTTTGTACACTATGAAGTTTTCCTCTCCCTATACCACCTTTGCTTTTATTCTCCTCTTGGCTATATGTATTTAGAGCAGATCTCAATTCACCTTGTTGTCCTAGTTCTTCTGATATATCCATTGTCCCGCTGTCTTGAGTTTCTCCTCTTTTCACATTAGTGTCTTCTTCGCCCCTATCTGCTTCTAACCGTTCACCATAGTAAATCTTAAATTCTTCATCTCATGCCATTCCGCGCATACGGCTCAGGTTTTTCATCTAGCCTAAGTTTTACCTGCTATATGCTTTACAAAATCTTTACGAAGTTACTCTAGAGCTAGGAAGTAGGCTATTACCATCGCAATACATCCATGTTGTCAGTTGTATTGTGTAATATATGAATCGATGCATTGCAATGGAGGCATTATTTGTCTAGAACAGATCGGTATTGTATTAGTGGTTTAATTTAGTACAAGTGCCTTTGATACTGTAATCTTAAAACCAACCACTGTGAAAAGTATAATACTAGAATGTCAGTTAATGGAGTTTGTTAATCAGTGGCATCTAAAATATCACTCATGGTGGCTAGCAATTCATTTGGGATTGCAGACGTGTATTGAGAAGTTTGGAATTCAATGGACAAAACACTGTATAAGGCATATATATACTTGGACAAGAAATGGAACCTGTTTCGCATCAGATTTCCCAGCGAGGCCGGAAAGGCTCAAACTTTCTCTTTTCCGTGTGCGTATATGTTCTAGGCGTGCCATTGTCGTACGGCAGAACGTTGAATGATAGCTTCGCCGCTACTGGACTTCTAAGAAGCGATTGAAGAGGGGGAGAGCAGTAACCCGCCGCCTGATGAATCCTTGGCGAGTGTCGAGAACACAGGTCGTTACTTTCTTGAATCTTTGGATCGTACATGCCCTGTATGATGCAAATCTTCGGTTCGCCGGTCGCTAGAGTTTCTCAAGGAGAGAGAGTCGTTTGCCGAGAACAAAAGTTGTATATGAGTTGTAGAGGTTCGATTGTACGAAGATTTCCTCTATATATAGACATCGTACAATTACTTGTCGTAGTTAACATAAGATTCTTGCCATTAATATCATTAAATGACTTTAATTGCCAAGAATCCATCATCCTAAACTCTCCTAATCAAACTAAGATTGTTAGGATCAGTAGGACTCCTTTCCTTCAAAGGAAAGCTTATCGTGGGCCGCGGGTAATTGCCCAATAATACTGTACAACCCAAAAATAAAAAATATTTATTTTAGGTCCAAACAGAACCTTGGCTTCGACTTTCTGCAAAGCTATATGAAATCTACGAAAAGATTTGCACAGTTATTTCTAAGAACCGGCCAGATAAAGAACATGAACATGAAGACTCGTCTGACATAAAATTAAACGAAGAAAAGAAGAGTACATAGAATCAAGATCACAGTAATAAAGTTCAAATGCATTCATCTTAAATAACACATACTAGTCAAGCACAGCCATACATTACGCGCTTCAAACGGATTTAGAGTTTCAGGCCATGCCTGCTGGTTCTAATTCTCTGCTACAAATGGTCTGTCAGATGTTACTTCTTCTCTTAAGGCGGTCATTCCTACCACGGCCATGATAGGGATGGAAATAGGGACAACGATTTATTACCATTCGCCGTGGCACATGTGCCCCTATCCTTGATATAAGCCTCCCATCTACCTCATGTTGAGTATCCTGATCAATCTCCTTTCCGTCTCTCGGCCTCTTCTCCTGGATTAACTTCCGTGCGGCATTTTCTACAGATTGTATCTCCCAACCAAAAAGTGATTTGAGAGTAGAGCTTCTCGTAGTTTTCGGCAAGGCAACATCACATGAGCACTCTTCTGTCAGAAGTTGAGCAATAAGTGCACCCACAGACATCTCGGCAAAGCTCCCATCGGTCAATCTGCGCCTCAAATTCTGCTTGTCGAGCTGCAAAGGCTCAAGATATTGGCAAAGATCAGCATCACTGCCCATAAGACGCATGTAAAAGGCACCAAGCACACGAGGGTATCTGTAAAACAAAAGTACAAGTTAAGGGCTACTTACATTATTTTGAATTCAGAACACAGTAAACCGAAATCGAGCATATTAAACGTAACAACATCCAAAGTAGACAGTAAATAAGGTGTAAGAGATGCCCAAAGCAAAAGGGTTGAAACTGAAACGTACTTGTAATCGGAGTTTCGGAGCAAATCTATAACGAACTGCTTATCAATGTCGAACTGAAGCATCAATACCACGAGGCAGAGGAAAGGTGTGGGATTACTGCGGGTGGGGCCGACAAAGCCACCAATGTGGTCGAGAGTCATGGCTCTGTCGACTAAAATCCCCGCAGAAGTTATCGACTTCTTCGTCTTCTTCTTCCAGTAATAGCCCTCGAAAACTTGGTTCCTCATCTTCGAGTCCAAGACCGAGTGCAGCGTAGTCGCCGCGTTTTTGTTCGGCGGCCATAGATTGATGCTGCTGCGGAGGTCCATATGATCTATCTATCTATCTCGCTCTCCCCGAAGTTGAGATCCTTTTCGTGGTTTCTTGTTTTGGTGTTGTAATGTGTCCTTTATACTAGTTATACACAACCCAAAATATACACAGTCCAATTAAAAGTATGAATCTGGTATAACTCACACATCAAATTTGTTTGGGAAAATCCTCTCTCTATAGGTTGAATATGGATTGGTTGTGACTTATAGTGTTTGAACGAAAATGATTCCATGTACAACAGGCGCAAGTGGATTTTCTATGTAAATAAGAGTAAAATAGAAATTTAACTTTTCTTTTATAATTTTCTATCCAAAACTTTTAACTTCATGCTAGCTTTGACAAAATAAAAATTTGCCACATAGATGGTGCAAGTGCACTGCCGTGTATGGAATATGTTCCCGTGTTTGGCAATTAATTTTTTTAAAATATTTTTTTACTAGGAATACACACATGTTAGGCATGTGTGAAATAGAGGCAGTTTTTTTTGAGGAAGTTTTTTGAGTTTTTTCTTTTCTTTCAAAATTTAACCCCGGTAAAAACTACTTAAACCTTTTTGTTCTAGGCGTCCGACCTTGATACATTACGATTTTTATCCGCTGGCCCAGTTTATAATATAAAGTGATAGTAGTAAAATAAATAAGAAAGAGAAAAGCTAAGATTCAGGAAAGGTGGGAGAAAGGAAAAAAATTATGTATGTATCCCCAGGGTGGGGGTCGAAGAAATTAGAATAAGACTAAATGGATTATGCCCCCATCGCACGAACCATTTATGATGGTTGCGTCTGGATGGATTATGGTTCTACCATTCCTTTAGGATACCTTTTGGCTTCAGTAAAAAGCCTCCCCCTTAGTTTATTTTTATAGATATTTAGTTTGTACAGTAACTCCACTTTTAGTATTGAATTTACTTTGTTGGTTGAGTGGAGTTACTGGAGTTCAATCTATAAAGAAAGGATAATCGATCGCACTTGGCGCAGAACTACCTAACAGTGGCTCTTTACTCCCTCAATCTTCTTTCACCCATCATCCCCCCCCTTTTTTTTATCAATAGGGAGCTACGAGCAAGGCACCTCTGTTCCAAAAAGAAAAAAACTTGGCAGGTCCTTTTCTGGTTGATCACAAACTCATAGGCAAAGCCGCCCCTCATGCAGCATATGAGCGGATCTTCAGTAAAAGCTAATTCTATTGGCGGATGGATAAGGCCCTTCACTTGGCCATGAGAACAAAGAAAGCCGCACTCTCTCCTTGCTGCCGCCCTTCGCTTAATAAGCCCCTCTTCAGGCAACGTCTAAACTAAATTAAGGCTATAAGGGCCCGTACTCTCTCTTATGTAGATACACTATCCCTTCCGACCATGGTATGGGGGAAGGGAAGTGAGATCCACCTATTTTTTATAAATTATATGAGCGGTCGTACTATGATTGTTCAAGTGACATGGCCCCATGCGCTACACGCAAGAATGAATTTTTATGCGGTCTTTCTGCAGGCAGCCTATCAAATAAGATCACATATTTTTGAATATGTCGTTCTATGTAATCGGTCTAAAATTTTGATGTTCCTGCCCATGCTCGGAGAGAGAATGGGCATGATTCCCCCACTCCTCGTTCTACCGTCCAAAGCATGCCGACTGTTCTTAATCCGGGGTTGGGTCGGATAGGACTAGACCAAAGGCTGGATCTGTGGAATCTGAACAGAGCAGATCCAATTGGGGTTGATCGTAGCTTCAAGTTTTGGTGCCGTACCGCGGCCGGACCAGAAAGGAAGGGGCAGCGAACCTCTTGCCAAGGTTGATTTCTTACTCTCAGTCACTTATTAGAAGGAAGTGCATCTTGATTGTTAAGGGGGGGGGGGGGTGAAAAGAAGGTAGATTTGGCTTTAAGTGAGGAGATGTAATTGAAATTTGTATTTTCTTTGTTTGTATCACCGAGACACCTGAAGGGCCAGCCATATGTACCTTAGGAGACCCGACCCATTCAAATCAAAATTGAACGAGCACCTACGACGAAGGGGAATTGAATGTCGACCACAGGGTGAGATGATCTTCTAATACGAGGGCGAGTTGCTGGTCAAGTCATGAAACTTAGTCATTTTGATCAACATGGTTGGAAGTGGACTGGGTTTATGTGTTTGAACTGACTACGACCAAAGTAGCGGTGACTTCAACCAAAAAAAGGGTGACCCACCGTGCCCCACTTCACTTACGAAGAAATAGTTGGAGCTGAGCTCCAAACTATGAGAGTTTGCTCTTGTTTCATGTTTCTAAGAGCGGTCTGATCCCTTATTTGATCAGACCGCTCCTGGTGTTCGAAATAGTCGTTAATAGTCAGCTTCATTGGTACCCTTTCGGTATGCGTTGAGAACACTTTCATTTTTAGCATCTCATCTTCTCAAGAGAAGCAAAACTCAAATGGATAAAGTGGTCCAACTACATAACTTTTTCTTTTTCATTACTTCCATGGTCGTGCCTTGTGGCACGGCAGTACTCGTACTATTGATATGGTTTGTCAATAGAGATGTTCCCATAGGTACCCCTTCTTCCAATGATACTATAATTCCTATTCTTATCCTCGCATTCCCTCTTTTGGTCTATATACAATCGAGGAAATTCATACGCTCCATGGACGGAGCAAATACTGGAGTCTTGGTCAGAGCAATCCGCCCTATTTTATTACCAAACATAATTGAGAGAAGCTCCGCCGAAATTAGAGCTAGAAACTCCTTATTTTGTTTTGTTCCCGTTATTCATTTCCTTCTTCTTGCATACAAGGGGGACTTATCATATTTAGAATCTCTATGCGGTGTGCTTTTTTTACTATTATTTCCTACTCTCTTCTCTTTACCACGTGTTGGGTCGTTAGCGAAGCATGAGCGGGCGCAGAGAAGGAAATGCCAAACACTTCTGCTTAAGGGGAATGAGTAATGACGAAATGACAAGATGAGGTGCTCCGGGCACCCGTGAAGGGTCGAAGGTTTTGGGCCTGTCGCCTTCCCCGCCCCCTGTATCGGGTGATGCTTGTGTGAGGGGTGTGCCACCATAAATAGGGCTTGAAGCTCTCACCTCACCAACCAGCCGACAATTGATGGGTGTTGGTCACAACTACTACCAAAAGCCTCCAATGAAGATGAATATTTCACATGGAGGAGTGTGCATCTGTATGTTGGGTGTTCTTTTGTCGTCCGACCCAGTGGTTTATGTGTGACTTGTGGCCCACGCCTCCTATTTGTTTAGGGCGGGCATCGTGAACTCTGATTCGATCCGGGTATTCAATCATGTCATTGAGATGCTCAGTTGACTCCTTAACCTTGATAGGAAGATGGCTTATTCAATAATTCGTGCATAAGGGTAAGGAAATTTGGTTGAACTAATGCGAATGGGTGTAAGCTTCACTGCTCGGAAACACCCAGTGTTGACCACACTAAGAGACACGAAAGCGCAGGTAAGCCAGTTGGCAAAGCAGTGCTAAGCATTCCTAGCAGTACGAAAAGAAAGGTTGTGATGATATCATCTACGCCCGTACCGCTCCTAGTGGAGTAGATCCTGCATCCAACCAAGTCTGACCAGGGAACGGGACAATTCTCACTACCGCTGGTAGGCTAGCCGGGCCGTGGACGCAGTGGGAATGGGCTTCCCAAAAAGCCAGCCGCATGCGCATAGAATGAAGGGTCTGTCCCTCATGTTGTGTTGGCAAAATGGGTTACGGGCGGGGAAGAATAGACGTTGGGACTTGGGTCGGGGCGCAACGTAACTAAGAGAGCCATTTCATTTAGGGCGAGACAGAATGGGCGGGCACAAGCAGTCTGGTGTCCAAGTTGGACAACGAATACTTCACTTATTAGATTAGTATTAGCTGCCTATACGAATAGAAAGAATGCGAAGCGCTAAAGCTATAGGATCGGTTTTAAGGGGTATAAGCTTGCTTCTTCACAAGCTTATACCTGCCCCGATTGGCAGCTACCAAGTCTCCGCATCTCTCCTAAACTTCTCTCGGTCTTCGGCCCAAGCTGTATGAGGCAGAAACTCGTCCCACGTACGGTTCGGAGGTCGAGCCCTACCCCAGCAGTAACGGTGCAACTTAGGTCAACTAACACAAAGAAGATACAGTTCTCTCAAAGATTGTCTTTGGGTTCCGAAGTGTTGTTGTTTGCGAGGTCTCAATCATTTACATGGACCCACTTCTCATTTCATTTGTGGAAATTTGATGATCTATAAACCGTCCTTAACGAACGATCGGCTCATGTTTGAGCATGATGAATCACTGTTCGACATGTTTCCAATAAACTTTCCGGCCTCATATAAGAATGGAAAGTTGGAGCATTTTCTGCATTGGTGGATGAAGAATCGCGAACATAATAATTTCTGGTTGACCATGTTCCCAGAAAAAAGATATTTTCGAGAAACGACGAGCATGATTGAAGTGGCTATACATACAAATATATTTACGGATCTATATGCTTCGATTGGAACTGGAAGTTCCAGAACAGGCGGCTGGTATACCACCATAATAAAACTGCCTTTTATTTTTTTTATTTGGATAGGATTTATGTTGGCTTCGTCGAGAGGATCGCGTAGTTTGTTACGTCAGCTTCAAAAGGATAAGTTGCGTTAGAATCGAGAAAGTTTCGTGGAGTTCATAATTGCATAAAATGAATAAATGAAAGTAATGGCTGTGGCGCGTTGAGGAACTTCTTCGATGGTTTTTATCCGCCTAGCCTGTTGGCCCGATCTGAAGAATTCACGGGTCGGCAGGCAGGCAAGACAGAATGGGCGGGCACTACTAACCATGCTTAGTTCTTGCTGATAGGCGTTGGTAGCTTGCTTCCAAGCCTTGCCTTATATAATAGTTGTTTGTTGCCCTGGTCCGAAGGAGCCTTAAGCAATTGTAGAATGCTCAAGTCAAGGCTTTATCCTACTCGTTGTCTAGAGCCTTGACCTTTTTATTATTATAGTCAAGCGTTCTATATGCTATATATATGTTGAGGGAAGGGGAAAATGGGCCTCTTTCCTCACCCGATGATAGAGGTCGATCCCTTATTTGGCGCCTTCGGTGGCTCCTTGTGGTCCTTCTCTTTAGCTTTTCTTTGTCCTTTAGAGCTAGGTGATAGGCCAATTTTCACATCCGCGATGCATCGGGATTTCATCTTGGATTTTTAACCTCAAGCCCTATCAAGCAAGGGATTCTTTGTCGGATTTGTGCAAGCCCTTGCAAATAAACAATGGGTCGAATTCCGCAACTTGTTAGGAGTAGGGGCTTTCTTGTATGCTTCTCTCCCCCTAGCCTTTAAACCGAAGTGGAACCTTTGGAACAAGCTTTGGGTCTAAATGGGAGGGTAGAAAATTTTCCCAATCACATATTGTCTCATGTACTTCCCGTTGCCTTTCCGCTCATGCCTTGCTTGGACTTGATCCCACCAAATTGAGGCATGACCTGTGCTTAGGAATTTCACCTTCGCATACCTCGGATAGTTCTCTCCAATCAAAGCATTTCTCCATTCTACTTAGACAATCAAGAAAGTCCTCGGGATGCAATCAACCATGGAAATCAAACATCCACTTTGATCCCACGATCTTCCTTTTATTTCGAAGTCCTTTTTTCCAAAAAAAAAAAGACCCGGCTTTTTTTTTTAAAGAATCCAGCAAGCGAAAATAAATCCTCTCTTCTCTTTTTTTTCCATCTAAGTTCTTTATTGTTTAAATTGCAAACTCCGAACAATTCCCTCTAGCCAGTCTTGGTACTCTCTCTCGTTATCATCAAATATGTTTTACTCTTTTTCATCTTCGTCCTCTCTCAGTGAATCTTTTTTCTGGTTTGCAAAAAAATAATCTTTTATTCACTTCTCTCCCACCTCCGGTTTTGAACAAGATCATGCGATAGGCCTTTAAGGGGATTGGGAAGGACCGTAGAGTTAGCAAGCTCTCTTTTTTGGATAAACTTCGATTACCTCAGTCTTTTGCCTTTTCTGCTGTGTCTGGTGTTGTTCCCTCCCCCTTTTTATTGTGTCATTGAAGATTAGGACATGTCTACAGCCCAAGGCTTAGATATTTCATTTCTACGGGTCTGTAGCCAACATTGAGGTTTCTACTTATATGGGTTGCGGGGGCCCCATAAGCTCTCTCTAATTCTCCTTTTGATCTTGTGTTCGAAGTCCATCCTGTCCCTTTGTTATCGAAAAGAGGATCATTTGTATATGTTATTTTTGACAGAATAATGGAAAAATTACAAAAATCCAGGTTTTTTTTTTCTGGGGTGAATATATCTCCGCTGCCTTCTGAACTCCTCTTGCTTCAATTCACTTCACTGACAAAGCGCTTTTCCAAAGATCCTGCCCCCACACTCCTCAGCAGAATAAAGTTACTGAGTGGAAGCATCATGGAGACAGCTCGCTCTCTTTTGCTCCCAGCTTCTTTCCCTAGTTTATTTTAGGCTGAAGCTGTTCTGACTGCCATATGTTTTTTGAAATGAATACCTTCCTTTGGTTTGTCTCTTTTTGAGAGAAGATTGTCCACACCTATGAAGAGCTTTGAGTCTATCGGGAGAGTAAGTAGCCCCCGCGGCTTCGTCTAGTGCCGGGCATCCAGCCATGTAGGAAGACTCGCCCTAGCCACTATAGTATAGTGACCCCTGAGAAGCACTCTCCTCTGCCCACTTACCCTTTTCTATGTGCCCAAAGCCCGCTCGTCCGGTTTATGAGATTCCCTCACCTAATCTCATGAGAACCAAGCCCAGCAGGCCCCGCCTTAACCTACCCCCAAACAGCCAGCCCTCACCAGGCTACTGGCATTGCAAGCAAATGAGGAGTCTCTGCCCATTTGAGTCGTTGTGAGTCGGAAAACATACTGGCAATTTGAGTTGCGAAGGGGCCGCTTGCTATTCAATTTTTTTCAAATTTAAAATAGAATAGAAAATAGATTAGAAATATAAAATAGATAAGAATTTGAATTTTTTCCATTAAAGTTATAAACGAATAAAAAACTTTTTTGAAAATCCAATTGTTCCTTCCTGGGAAGAGGAAGAAGCAGATAGAGCAATGGCCTCCTCTTTATTTCCACCCGCTCTTCCCAAAGTGAGCGAATTGCATGTAGAGATACATAGGGGCTTATAGTTTAATTGGTTGAAACGTACCGCTCATAACAGTTATATTGTAGGTTCGATCCCTACTAAGCCTACCATTCACTAGAGTAACCCTAAAAATCCATCAAAGCCGGTCTCTCTCTACCATGAGTCACTCAAAGAGTATTGGGAAACACCAACTCATCCGCTTTGGAGAGTGTGGGTATGGATCTATTAAAAATAGATCCTACCTAAGGTAAAGGCCCGGGGGAGCTCTTAGTTAGCTCCTACTAACTAGTGGGTTATTTTAAATCATAATTCAAAAAATGAAATTTTCTATTAAAAAAAGTGTTTCCAGAAAGATTTTATTTGTTGTAGGCTTCATCTTGATATTTGCTATCTGTTATGAACTGGAAGCTCTCTATTTCATTCAATCCCTACTTTCGAAAATGGGATGCTCCCTTGGGAGTAGAATCTTGTTAAGTAGAGGCTTAACATATGAAGGATGGCTCCTTTCTCTGATAGTTATATCCGCTTTGGGGCTCCATCACAGAACCATACTGACGATGACGCAGCAAGAAACCATTCATCAAGGGCCGCACAGGGGTGATGCCGGCCCCTCGTGCTCATCCTTAATGGAAAATGACTCCATGGACTCTGCTATGGGTCATGCAACCTCCAAAATAGATTTCGACAAAAGTGAGTACGTTACTCCACCAGAATATGATGCATCTTCTTCCACCTCTGCTCGCAGTATTAAGAGTCCTCCCAACAACGAAGAGAGCAAAGAGCCCTATTATGATTATATTGAACCCGGGAGTGAAAGACACAAAAATCATATAAAATTTGTTCCTTATTCCATCGGTACGGAGTAAATTGGATCTATGGGAGTCCCAGCTAAAGCTAGATGAGTTTCAAAGTTGAAAAATTAATGACGAGCTGTCACAAGCGTTAAAACTTGACTTAGCGTAAACGCTGGAGGAAATGGAGCACATCTTTGCGGAAGGGCATAATCTGTCATGGGAGGAGTTCGTAAATGCCCTAGCGGGCGCCACCTATGTTGGGTTATCTGACCTACTAAAGGAAAACCACTGCAAAACCGGATTGGAATAATTTCCTTAACTTAATTAGTTTGGAAAACAATGGATCCAAGACATCCTCACTACAGCTTCTACCAGGTTGTGGGGAGCTGTGCAGATGCAAGATTATTATAAGCTACATCGGTGTAAACGATTAGAATCGAGTGATTTATCAATCCGCAAATCAATGTCTGTATAATGTTTTTCGGATACGCCATGCTAATGTGCCTTGGATGATCCACATCTTAGGGTCAGGTGCTGATGAGCACATTGAATTATCCATGTGGCTGAGAGTGCTCATAGCCCATGCATAATGATGTAATTATCAGGGGCGCGCTCTACCACTAAGCTAATAGCCCGCCGTGCGGGCCTCCCGCAGGGAGCCCACTATGCCGAAAGAGAGAGAAACCCCAACCCTCTCTTTCCTTTTTTAACGCCCACATGTCCCCACACGGGAGGGGCATGGGGACGTAAATAAAGGGGATCCTATCAACTTGTTCTGACCTAGGATAATAAGCTCATGGACTTAGTCTTACTTCATCGTCGAGAAACGAAAGAAGATTTCCACCTCCAAGCTTAACTCAAACGTAGCTCGCTTCTTTTTGGGTGTGAAGCAGTGTCAAACCAAAATATCCAACAAGCATTACCTCTCCCTGAAAAGGAGGTGATCCAGCCACACCTTCCAGTACGGCTACCTTGTTACGACTTCACTCCAGTCACTAGCCCTGCCTTCGGCATCCCCCTTTGCGGTTAAGGTAACGACTTCGTGCAAGGCCAACTTCCATAGTGTGACAGACGGTGTGTACAAGGCCTGGGAACGAATTCATTGCCGTATGACTGACCGAAAATTACTAGTGATTCCGGCTTCATGTAGTCGAGTTGCAGCCTACAATCTGGCTTTTTGGAGTTAACTCACCCTTGCGGGATCGCGACCCTTTGTCCCGGCCATTGTAGCATGTGTGTCGCCCAGGGCCTAAGGGGCATGATGAATTGACGTCATGCTCACCTTTCTCCAGCTTATCACCGGCAGTCCTCTCAGGGTTCCAAACTCAACGTGGCAACTAAACACGAGGGTTGCGCTTGTTGTGGGACATAACCCAACACCTTATGACACGAGTTAATGACAACCATGCACCATTTGTGTCCGTGTTCCCGAAGGCACCCCTCTCTTTCAAGAGGATTCGCGGCATATCAAGCCTTGGTAAGGTTCTTCGCTTTGCATCGATATAAATCACATACTCCACCGCTTGTGCGGGACCCCGTCAATTCCTTTGAGTTTCATTCTTGCGAACGGACTCTCCAGGCAGGATACTTAACGCATTAGCTACAACACTGCACGGGTCGATATGCAGAGCGCCTAATATCTATTATTTATGGCTAGGACTACTGGGGTATCTAATCCCATTTGCTCCCCTAGCTTTCGTCTCTCAGTGTCAGTGTCGGCCGATCACAGTGCTTTCACTGTTGGTGTTCTTTCTAATTTGTACGCATTTCACTACTCCGCCAAAATTTCCCTCTGCCCCTATCATACTCCAGCTTGGTAGTTTCCACCGCCTATCCAGGGTTGAGCCCTAGGATTTGACGGTGGACTGAAAATGCCACCTACAGACGCTTTACACCCAATCATTTCGGATAACGCTTGCATCATCTGTATTACCGTGGCTACTGGCATAGAGTTAGCTGATGCTTATTCCCCAGATACCATCATTCCTTCTTCTGCGGGAAAAGAAGTTCATGACCCATAGGAATTTTACCTCTACGCGGCATTGCTCCATCAGGCTTTCGCCCATTGCGGAAAATTTCCCACTGCTTCCTCCCGTAGGAGTCTAGGTCGTGTCTCAGTCCCAGTGTGGCTGATCATCCTCTCGGACCAGCTACTGATCATCACCTTGGTAAGCTATTGCCTCACCAACTAACTAATCTGACGCGAGCCCCTCCTCGGGAGGATTCCTCCTTTTTCTCCTTAGCCTACCGGGTATTAGCACCCGTTTCCAACTGTTGTTCCCCTCTTAAGGGTAGGTTCTTACACGTTACTCATCCGTCCACCATTGGAAACACCACTTCTCGTCCGGCTTGCATGTGTTAAGCATGCTGCTAGCGTTCATCCTGAGCCAAGGTCGAACTCTCCATAAGATTCATAGTTTCATTACTTATAGCTTCCTTGTTCATAGACAAAGTAGATTCGGAATTGTCTTTCATTCCAAGGCATAACTTATATCCATGTGCTTCATATTCGGCTGGAGTTCGCTCCCAGAAATATAGCCATCCCTACCCCCTTATGTCAATCCCACGAGCCTCTTATCCATTCTCATTCGATCATGGCGGGTAATCAGGCTTGACCACGTCAAGGTGACACTCTATCGCTGAGTTATATCCCTTTCCTTCCCTTGCCCCCCATCGAGAAATAGAACTGACTAATCCTAAGCCAAGGGTCAAGAAACTCAATGCCACTATTCTTGAACAACTTGGAGTCGGGCCTTCTTTTTGCACTATTACGGATACTAAAATAATGGGAAAAATTGGATTCAATTGTCAATTGTTCATATTAGAAATAGGATTGACTGCGGATTCGAGCCATAGTGCATGGTTTCAAAAAATTGTACGATTTTCCCGACCTAAATTATAAATAAAGTAAGTTTTGCTTGAAGAAGATTTGGCTCAGCATGTTCTATTCGATACGGTAGGAGAAGAGCCTGACTCAGTATTCTTAACAAAAAAAAATAGAGAAATCAGAACCAATTCAAAATGATACGGATCAACTCCTTCTTCTTGCGCCAAAGATCTTATCATTTCCAAAGAAACTGGAGTTACTTCTCTTTTTCATTTCCATTCAATAATTCTTATGTGTTTCTACGCCATTTCGAGACCCCGAAAAATGGACAAATTCCTTTTCTCAGGAACACATACAAGATTCATCACTATAAAAAAGATAATGGTAACCCCACCATTAACTACTTCATTTATGATTTATGAATTTCATAGTAATAGAAATACATGTCCTATTGAGACAGAAACTGAATTTGGAACTTGCTATCCCCTTTCTTAGCAAGCAAAGACAAAGATTTACCTCCATGGAAAGGATAATTCATTCGGATCAACATGATGTCCAACTACATTGCATTGCCATAATCCATGTTGTATATTTGAAAGAGGTTGACGCCCTTGCTTTTCTCATGTTACAATCCTCTTTCCGCTGAGCCCCCCTTTCTCCTCGGTCCACAAAGACAAAATGTAGGACTGGTGCCAACAGTTCATCACGGAAGAAAGGACTCACTGAGCCGAAATCACTAACTAATACTAATCTAATACTAATGAAAATGCTAATATAAATAGAATAGAAAATAACTATCTTTTTTGTATACTTTCCACGGTTCCTTTGTTATCGCGGGCTTTACGCAATAGAGCGGATCATATAGATATCCCTTCAACACAACATAGGTCATTGAAAGGATCCCGGAGTCCCACCAAAGCACGAAAGCCAGGATCTTTCCGAAAATGGATTCCTATTCGAAGAGCGTGTCACCGCATGGATAAGCTCACACTAACCCGTCAATTTGAGATACAATTCAGGATTTTCCTTGGGAGGTATCAGGAAGGAATTGGAATGTAATAATATCGATTTATATAGATACATTTATACAGATACAAAAAAATATTCTCTATTGATTCAAACGTGTACCTACGGGACATGGAAAGAGGAAACACCGAAGATTTCACATAGTACTTTTGATTGAAAAAGAAATCAGATTTATTTCGTAACTTTCGCTTAATGAGAAAATGGGTCAGATTCTACAGGATCAAATTATGGGACTTAAGAAATGATGAAAGGGAATAAAATAAAATAAAGAAAAGAGAGGGAAAAAAATAAGGACATAAAAATGAAATAGAAGAGCCCAGATTCTA